>OV121090.1:2920984-3598828 GCA_921293015.1 Phorcus lineatus
AATGGGTCTTTTCACAAACATTTTAGGAGTATTTTAAAGATTGGGCGGTATACGAAAAAATGGGCGGAAGGCGCAAAGTTCCTAATAAAGGTTTCTCTTAAGGTTCTTTTCAGATTTTGAATGGTTAATACTCATAGAATAAAGATATTGAAGGATATCTCAGATAAATGGGTCTTTTCGCAAACATTTTAGGAGTATTTTAAAGATTGGGCGGCATACTTAAAAATGGGCGGAAGGCGCAAAGTTCATAATAAGGGCTTCTCTTAAGGTTATTTTCAGATTTTGAATGGTTAATACTCATAGAATAAATGATATTGAGAGTTATCTCAGATAAATGGGTCTTTTCGCAAACATTTTAGGAGTATTTTAAAGATTGGGCGGCATACGTAAAAAAGGGCGGAAGGCACAAAGTTCCTAATAAGGGCTTCTCTTAAGGTTCTTTTAAGTTTTTGAATGGTTAATACTCATAGAAAAAAGGATATCCAGTGATATATCAGATAAATGGGTCTTTTCGCAAACATTTTAGGAGTATTTTAAAGATTGGGCGGCATACGAAAAATGGGCGGAAGGCGCAAGGTCCTTATAAGGGCTTCTCTTAAGGTTCTTTTAAGTTTTTGAATGGTTAATACTCATAGAATAAAGGATATTGAAGGATATCTCAGATAAATGGGTCTTTTCGCAAACATTTTAGGAGTATTTTAAAAATTGGACGGTATTCGTAAAAATGGGCGGAAGGCGCAAAGTTCCTAATAAGGGCTTCTCTTAAGGTTCTTTTAAGTTTTTGAATGGTTAATACTCATAGAATAAAGGATATTGAGAGTTATCTCAGATAAATGGGTCTTTTCGCAAACATTTTAGGAGTATTTTAAAGATTGGGCGGCATACGTAAAAGTGGGCGGAAGGCACAAAGTTCCTAATAAGGGCTTCTCTTAAGGTTCTTTTAAGTTTTTGAATGGTTAATACTCATAGAAAAAAGGATATCCAGTGATATATCAGATAAATGGGTCTTTTCGCAAACATTTTAGGAGTATTTTTAAAGATTGGGCGGCATACGAAAAAATGGGCGGAAGGCGCAAGGTCCTTATAAGGGCTTCTCTTAAGGTTCTTTTCAGATTTTAAATGGTTAATACTCATAGAATAAAGGATATTGAGGGATATCTCAGATAAATGGGTCTTTTCGCAAACATTTTTGGAGTATTTTAAAGATTGGGCGGCATACATAAAAATGGGCGGAAGGCGCAAAGTTCCTAATAAGGGCTTCTCTTAAGGTTGTTTTCAGATTTTGAATGGTTAATACTCATAGAATAAATGATATTGAAGGATATCTCAGATAAAAGGTCTTTTCGCAAACATTTTAGGAGTATTTTAAAGATTGGGCGGCATACTTAAAAATGGGCGGAAGGCGCAAAGTTCCTAATAAGGGCTTCTCTTAAGGTTATTTTCAGTTTTTGAATGGTTAATACTCATAGAATAAAGGATATTGAAGGATATCTCAGATAAATGGGTCTTTTCGCAAACATTTTAGGAGTATTTTTAAAGATTGGGCGGCATACGAAAAAATGGGCGGAAGGCGCAAAGTTCCTAATAAGGGCTTCTGTTAAGGTTATTTTCAGATTTTGAATGGTTAATACTCATAGAATAAAGGATATTGAAGGATATCTCAGATAAATGGGTCTTTTCGCAAACATTTTAGGAGTATTTTAAAGATTGGGCGGCATACTTAAAAATGGGCGGAAGGCGCAAAGTTCATAATAAGGGCTTCTCTTAAGGTTATTTTCAGATTTTGAATGGTTAATACTCATAGAATAAATGATATTGAGAGTTATCTCAGATAAATGGGTCTTTTCGCAAACATTTTAGGAGTATTTTAAAGATTGGGCGGCATACGTAAAAAAGGGCGGAAGGCACAAAGTTCCTAATAAGGGCTTCTCTTAAGGTTCTTTTAAGTTTTTGAATGGTTAATACTCATAGAAAAAAGGATATCCAGTGATATATCAGATAAATGGGTCTTTTCGCAAACATTTTAGGAGTATTTTAAAGATTGGGCGGCATACGAAAAAATGGGCGGAAGGCGCAAGGTCCTTATAAGGGCTTCTGTTAAGGTTATTTTCAGATTTTGAATGGTTAATACTCATAGAATAAAGGATATTGAAGGATATCTCTGATAAATGGGTCTTTTCGCAAACATTTTAGGAGTATTTTAAAGATTAGGCGGCATTCGTAAAAATGTGCAGAAGGCGCAAAGTTCCTAATAAGGGCTTCTTTTAAGGTTATTTTCAGATTTTGAATGGTTAATACTCATAGAATAAATGATATTTAGGGATATCTCAGATAAATGGGTCTTTTCGCAAACATTTTAGGAGTATTTTAAAGATTGGGCGGCATACATAAAAATGGGCGGAAGGCGCAAAGTTCCTAATAAGGGCTTCTCTTAAGGTTCTTTTCAGATTTTGAATAGTTAATACTCATAGAATAAAGGATATTGAAGGATATCTCAGATAAATGGGTCTTTTCGCAAACATTTTAGGAGTATTTTAAAGATTTGGCGGCATACTTAAAAATGGGCGGAAGGCGCAAAGTTCCTAATAAGGTCTTCTTTTAAGGTTATTTTCAGATTTTGAATGGTTAATACTCATAGAATAAATTATATTGAGGGATATCTCAGATAAATGGGTCTTTTCGCAAACATTTTAGGAGTATTTTAAAGATTGGGCGGCATACATAAAAATGGGCGGAAGGCGCAAAGTTTCTAATAAGGGCTTCTCTTAAGGTTCTTTTCAGATTTTGAATGGTTAATACTCATATAATAAATGATATCCAAGGATATCTCAGATAAATGGGTCCTTTCGCAAACATTTTTGGAGTATTTTAAAGATTGGGCGGCATACGAAAAAATGAGCGGAAGGCGCATAGTTCCTAATAAGGGCTTTTTTTTAAGGTTATTTTCAGATTTTGAATGGTTAATACTCATAAAAAAAAAGGATATCCAGGGATATCTCAGATAAATGGGTCTTTTCGCAAACATTTTAGGAGTATTTTAAAGATTGGGCGGCATACATAAAAATGTGCGGAACGCGCAAAGTTCCTAATAAGGGCTTCTCTTAAGGTTCTTTTAAGATTTTGAATGGTTAATACTCATAGAATAAATGATATTGAGAGATATCTTAGATAAATGGGTCTTTTCGCAAACATTTTAGGAGTATTTTAAAGATTGGGCGGCATACGTAAAAAAGGGCGGAAGGCACAAAGATCCTAATAAGGGCTTCTCTTAAGGTTCTTTTAAGTATTTGAATGGTTAATACTCATAGAATAAAGGATATTGAGGGATATATCAGATAAATGGGTCTTTTCGCAAACATTTTAGGAGTATTTTAAAGATTGGGCGGCATACGTAAAAGTGGGCGGAAGGCACAAAGTTCCTAATAAGGGCTTCTCTTAAGGTTCTTTTCAGATTTTGAATGGTCAATACTCATAGAATAAATGATATTGAAGGATATCTCAGATAAATGGGTCTTTTCACAAACATTTTAGGAGTATTTTAAAGATTGGGCGGTATACGAAAAAATGAGCGGAAGGCGCAAAGTTCCTAATAAAGGTTTCTCTTAAGGTTCTTTTCAGATTTTGAATGGTTAATACTCATAGAATAAAGGATATTGAAGGATATCTCAGATAAATGGGTCTTTTCGCAAACATTTTAGGAGTATTTTAAAGATTGGGCGGCATACTTAAAAATGGGCGGAAGGCGCAAAGTTCATAATAAGGGCTTCTCTTAAGGTTCTTTTAAGTTTTTGAATGGTTAATACTCATAGAAAAAAGGATATCCAGTGATATATCAGATAAATGGGTCTTTTCGCAAACATTTTAGGAGTATTTTAAAGATTGGGCGGCATACGAAAAAATGGGCGGAAGGCGCAAGGTCCTTATAAGGGCTTCTCTTAAGGTTCTTTTCAGATTTTGAATGGTTAATACTCATAGAATAAAGGATATTGAAGGATATCTCAGATAAATGGGTCTTTTCGCAAACATTTTAGGAGTATTTTAAAAATTGGACGGTATTCGTAAAAATGGGCGGAAGGCGCAAAGTTCCTAATAAGGGCTTCTCTTAAGGTTCTTTTAAGTTTTTGAATGGTTAATACTCATAGAATAAAGGATATTGAGAGTTATCTCAGATAAATGGGTCTTTTCGCAAACATTTTAGGAGTATTTTAAAGATTGGGCGGCATACGTAAAAAAGGGCGGAAGGCACAAAGTTCCTAATAAGGGCTTCTCTTAAGGTTCTTTTAAGTTTTTGAATGGTTAATACTCATAGAAAAAAGGATATCCAGTGATATATCAGATAAATGGGTCTTTTCGCAAACATTTTAGGAGTATTTTAAAGATTGGGCGGCATACGAAAAAATGGGCGGAAGGCGCAAGGTCCTTATAAGGGCTTCTCTTAAGGTTCTTTTCAGATTTTAAATGGTTAATACTCATAGAATAAAGGATATTGAGGGATATCTCAGATAAATGGGTCTTTTCGCAAACATTTTTGGAGTATTTTAAAGATTGGGCGGCATACATAAAAATGGGCGGAAGGCGCAAAGTTCCTAATAAGGGCTTCTCTTAAGGTTGTTTTCAGATTTTGAATGGTTAATACTCATAGAATAAATGATATTGAAGGATATCTCAGATAAATGGGTCTTTTCGCAAACATTTTAGGAGTATTTTAAAGATTGGGCGGCATACTTAAAAATGGGCGGAAGGCGCAAAGTTCCTAATAAGGGCTTCTCTTAAGGTTATTTTCAGTTTTTGAATGGTTAATACTCATAGAATAAAGGATATTGAAGGATATCTCAGATAAATGGGTCTTTTCGCAAACATTTTAGGAGTATTTTAAAGATTGGGCGGCATACGAAAAAATGGGCGGAAGGCGCAAAGTTCCTAATAAGGGCTTCTGTTAAGGTTATTTTCAGATTTTGAATGGTTAATACTCATAGAATAAAGGATATTGAAGGATATCTCAGATAAATGGGTCTTTTCGCAAACATTTTAGGAGTATTTTAAAGATTGGGCGGCATACTTAAAAATGGGCGGAAGGCGCAAAGTTCATAATAAGGGCTTCTCTTAAGGTTATTTTCAGATTTTAAATGGTTAATACTCATAGAATAAAGGATATTGAAGGATATCTCAGATAAATGGGTCTTTTCGCAAACATTTTAGGAGTATTTTAAAGATTGGGCGGCATACTTAAAAATGGTTGGAAGGCACAAACTTCCTAATAAGGGCTTCTTTTAAAGTTATTTTTAGATTTAAAATGGTCAATACTCATAGAATAAAGGATATCCAGGGATATCTCAGATAAATGGATCTTTTCGCAAACATTTTGAGAGTATTTTAAAGATTGGGCGGCATACGTAAAAATGGGAGGAAGGAGCAAGGTTCTTAATAAGGGCTTCTTTTAAGGTTATTTTAAGATTTTGAATGGTTAATACTCATAGAATAAATGATACTGAGAGATATCCCAGATAAATGGGTCTTTTCGCAAACATTTTAGGAGTATTTTAAAGATTAGGCGGCATTCGTAAAAACGTGCAGAAGGCGCAAAGTTCCTAATAAGGGCTTCTTTTAAGGTTATTTTCAGATTTTGAATGGTTAATACTCATAGAATAAATGATATTTAGGGATATCTCAGATAAATGGGTCTTTTCGCAAACATTTTAGGAGTATTTTAAAGATTGGGCGGCATACATAAAAATGGGCGGAAGGCGCAAAGTTCCTAATAAGGGCTTCTCTTAAGGTTCTTTTCAGATTTTGAATGGTTAATACTCATAGAATAAAGGATATTGAAGGATATCTCAGATAAATGGGTCTTTTCGCAAACATTTTAGGAGTATTTTAAAGATTGGGCGGCATACTTAAAAATGGGCGGAAGGCGCAAAGTTCCTAATAAGGTCTTCTTTTAAGGTTATTTTCAGATTTTGAATGGTTAATACTCATAGAATAAATGATATTGAGGGATATATCAGATAAATGGGTCTTTTCGCAAACATTTTAGGAGTATTTTAAAGATTGGGCGGCATACATAAAAATGGGCGGAAGGCGCAAAGTTCCTAATAAGGGCTTCTCTTAAGGTTCTTTTCAGATTTTGAATGGTTAATACTCATATAATAAATGATATCCAAGGATATCTCAGATAAATGGGTCCTTTCGCAAACATTTTTGGAGTATTTTAAAGATTTGGCGGCATACGAAAAAATGAGCGGAAGGCGCATAGTTCCTAATAAGGGCTTTTTTTAAGGTTATTTTCAGATTTTGAATGGTTAATACTCATAAAAAAAAGGATATCCAGGGATATCTCAGAAAAATGGGTCTTTTCGCAAACATTTTAGGAGTATTTTAAAGATTGGGCGGCATACATAAAAATGTGCGGAAGGCGCAAAGTTCCTAATAAGGGCTTCTCTTAAGGTTCTTTTAAGATTTTGAATGGTTAATACTCATAGAATAAATGATATTGAGAGATATCTTAGATAAATGGGTCTTTTCGCAAACATTTTAGGAGTATTTTAAAGATTGGGCGGCATACGTAAAAAAGGGCGGAAGGCACAAAGATCCTAATTAGGGCTTCTCTTAAGGTTCTTTTAAGTATTTGAACGGTTAATACTCATAGAATAAAGGATATTGAGGGATATCTCAGATAAATGGGTCTTTTCACAAACATTTTAGGAGTATTTTAAAGATTGGGCGGTATACGAAAAAATTAGCGGAAGGCGCAAAGTTCCTAATAAAGGTTTCTCTTAAGGTTCTTTTAAGATTTTGAATGGTTAATACTCATAGAATAAAGGATATTGAGAGATATCTTAGATAAATGGGTCTTTTCGCAAACATTTTAGGAGTATTTTAAAGATTGGGCGGCATACGTAAAAAAGGGCGGAAGGCACAAAGATCCTAATAAGGGCTTCTCTTAAGGTTCTTTTAAGTATTTGAATGGTTAATACTCATAGAATAAAGGATATTGAGGGATATCTCAGATAAATGGGTCTTTTCACAAACATTTTAGGAGTATTTTAAAGATTGGGCGGTATACGAAAAAATTAGCGGAAGGCGCAAAGTTCCTAATAAAGGTTTCTCTTAAGGTTCTTTTCAGATTTTGAATGGTTAATACTCATAGAATAAAGGATATTGAAGGATATCTCAGATAAATGGGTCTTTTCGCAAACATTTTAGGAGTATTTTAAAGATTGGGCGGCATACTTAAAAATGGGCGGAAGGCGCAAAGTTCCTAATAAGGGCTTCTCTTAAGGTTATTTTCAGATTTTGAATGGTTAATACTCATAGAATAAATGATATTGAGAGTTATCTCAGATAAATGGGTCTTTTCGCAAACATTTTAGGAGTATTTTAAAGATTGGGCGGCATACGTAAAAAAGGGCGGAAGGCACAAAGTTCCTAATAAGGGCTTCTCTTAAGGTTCTTTTAAGTTTTTGAATGGTTAATACTCATAGAAAAAAGGATATCCAGTGATATATCAGATAAATGGGTCTTTTCGCAAACATTTTAGGAGTATTTTAAAGATTGGGCGGCATACATAAAAATGGGCGGAAGGCGCAAGGTCCTTATAAGGGCTTCTCTTAAGGTTCTTTTCAGATTTTGAATGGTTAATACTCATAGAATAAAGGATATTGAAGGATATCTCAGATAAATGGGTCTTTTCGCAAACATTTTAGGAGTATTTTAAAAATTGGACGGTATTCGTAAAAATGGGCGGAAGGCGCAAAGTTCCTAATAAGGGCTTCTCTTAAGGTTCTTTTAAGTTTTTGAATGGTTAATACTAATAGAATAAAGGATATTGAGAGTTATCTCAGATAAATGGGTCTTTTCGCAAACATTTTAGGAGTATTTTAAAGATTGGGCGGCATACGTAAAAAAGGGCGGAAGGCACAAAGTTCCTAATAAGGGCTTCTCTTAAGGTTCTTTTAAGTTTTTGAATGGTTAATACTCATAGAAAAAAGGATATCCAGTGATATATCAGATAAATGGGTCTTTTTGCAAACATTTTAGGAGTATTTTAAAGATTGGGCGGCATACGAAAAAATGGGCGGAAGGCGCAAGGTCCTTATAAGGGCTTCTCTTAAGGTTATTTTCAGATTTTGAATGGTTAATACTCATAGAATAAAGGATATTGAAGGATATCTCAGATAAATGGGTCTTTTCGCAAACATTTTAGGAGTATTTTAAAAATTGGACAGTATTCGTAAAAATGGGCGGAAGGCGCAAAGTTCCTAATAAGGGCTTCTCTTAAGGTTCTTTTAAGTTTTTGAATGGTTAATACTCATAGAATAAAGGATATTGAGGGATATCTCAGATAAATGGGTCTTTTTGCAAACATTTTAGGAGTATTTTAAAGATTGGGCAGCATACTTAAAAATGGGCGGAAGGCACAAACTTCCTAATAAGGGCTTCTTTTAAAGTTATTTTTAGATTTTGAATGGTCTCTACTCATAGAATAAAGGATATCCAAGGATATCTCAGATAAATGGATCTTTTCGCAAACATTTTAGGAGTATTTTAAAGATTAGGCGGCATACGTAAAAATGGGCGGAAGGCGCAAATTCCTAATAAGGGCTTCTCTTAAGGTTCTTTTCAGATTTTGAATGGTTAATACTCATAGAATAAAGGATATTGAAGGATATTTTAGATAAATGGGTCTTTTCGCAAACATTTTAGGAGTATTTTAAAGATTGGGCGGCATACTTAAAAATGGGCGGAAGGCGCAAAGTTCCTAATAAGGGCTTCTCTTAAGGTTATTTTAAGTTTTTGAATGGTTAATACTCATAGAATAAATGATATTGAGAGTTATCTCAGATAAATGGGTCTTTTCGCAAACATTTTAGGAGTATTTTAAAGATTGGGCGGCATACGTTAAAAAGGGCGGAAGGCACAAAGTTCCTAATAAGGGCTTCTCTTAAGGTTCTTTTAAGTTTTTGAATGGTTAATACTCATAGAAAAAAGGATATCCAGGGATATCTCAGATAAATGGGTCTTTTCGCAAACATTTTAGGAGTATTTTAAAGATTGGGCGGCATTCGTAAAAATGGGCGGAAGGCGCAAGGTTCTTAATAAGTGCTTCTCTTAAGGTTCTTTTAAGATTTTAAATGGTTAATACTCATAGAATAAAAGATATTGAAGGATATCTCTGATAAATGGGTCTTTTCGCAAACATTTTAGGACTATTTTAAAGATTGGGCGGGATTCGTAAAAATGGGCGGAAGGCGCAAAGTTCCTAATAAGGGCTTCTCTTAAGGTTTTTTTAAGTTTTTGAATGGTTAATACTCATAGAAAAAAGGATATCCAGGGATATATCAGATAAATGGGTCTTTTCGCAAACATTTTAGGAGTATTTTAAAGATTGGGTGGCATACGTAAAAATGGGCGGAAGGCGCAAGGTTCTTAATAAGAGCTTCTCTTAAGGTTCTTTTAAGATTTTGAATGGTTAATACTCATAGAATAAATGATATTGAGGGATATCTCAGATAATTGGGTCTTTTCGCAAACATTTTAGGAGTATTTTAAAGATTGGGCAGTATTCGCAAAAATGAGCGGAAGGCACAAAGTTCCTAATAAAGGTTTCTCTTAAGGTTCTTTTCAGATTTTGAATGGTTAATACTCATAAAATAAAGAATAATGAAGGATATCTCAGATAAATGGGTCTTTTCGCAAACATTTTAGGAGTATTTTAAAGATTGGGCGGCATACGTAAAAATGGGCGGAAGGCGCAAGGTTCTTAATAAGAGCTTCTCTTAAGGTTCTTTTAAGATTTTGAATGGTTAATACTCATAGAATAAATGATATTGAGCGATATCTCAGATAAATGGGTCTTTTCGCAAACATTTTTTGAGTATTTTAAATAGTGGGCGGCATACGTAAAAATGGGCGGAAGGCGCAAAGTTCCTAATAAAGACTTCTTTTAATATTCTTTTCAGATTTGGAATGGTTAATACACATAGAATAAATGATATTAAGGGATATCTCTGATAAATGGGTCTTTTTGCAAACATTTTAGGAGCATTTTAAAGATTGGGCGGCATACGTAAAAATGGGTGGAAGGCGCAAACTTCCTAATAAGGGCTTCTTTTAAGGTTATTTTTAGATTTGGAATGGTCAATACTCATAGAATAAAGGATATCCAGGGATATCTCAGATAAATGGATCTTTTCGCAAACATTTTAGGAGTATTTTAAAGATTGGGCGGCATATGTAAAAATGGGCGGAAGGCGCAAAGTTCCTAATAAGGGCTTCTCTTAAGGTTCTTTTCAGATTTTGAATGGTTAATACTTATAGAATAAATGATATTGAGCGATATCTCAGATAAATGGGTCTTTTCGCAAACATTTTAGGAGTATTTTAAAGATTGGGCGGCAAACGAAAAAATGAGCGGAAAGCGCAAAGTTCCTAATAAGGGCTTCTCTTAAGGTTCTTTTCAGATTTTGAATGGTTAATACTTATAGAATAAATGATATTCAGGGATATCTCAGATAAATGGGTCTTTTCGCAAACATTTTAGGAGTATTTTAAAGATTGGGCGGCATACGTAAAAATGGGCGGAAGGCGCAAAGTTCCTAATAAGGGCTTATCTTAAGGTTCTTTTCAGATTTTGAATGGTTAATACTTATATAATAAAGGATATTCAGGGATATCTCAGATAAATGGGTCTTTTCGCAAACATTTTAGGAGTTTTTTAAAGATTGGGCAGCATACATAAAAATGGGCGGAAGGCGCAAGGTTCTTATTAAGGGCTTCTGTTAAGGTTCTTTTAAGATTTTGAATGGTTAATACTCATAGAATAAATAATATTGAGGGATATCTCAGATAAATGGGTCTTTTCGCAAACATTTTAGGAGTATTTTAAAGATTGGGCGGCAAACGTAAAAATGGGCGGAAGGCGCAAAGTTCCTAATAAGGGCTTCTTTTAAAGTTATTTTCAGATTTTGAATGGTTAATACTCATAGAATAAAGGATATCCAAAGATATCTCAGATAAATGGGTCTTTTCGCAAACATTTTTGGAGTATTTTAAATAGTGGGCGGCATACGTAAAAATGGGTGGAAGGCGCAAAGTTCCTAATAAAGGCTTCTTTTAATGTTCTTTTCAGATTTGGAATGGTTAATACACATAGAATAAAGGATATTAAGGGATATCTCTGATAAATGGGTCTTTTTGCAAACATTTTAGGAGCATTTTAAAGATTGGGCGGCATACGTAAAAATGGGTGGAAGGCGCAAACTTCCTAATAAGGGCTTCTTTTAAGGTTATTTTTAGATTTGGAATGGTCAATACTCATAGAATAAAGGATATCCAGGGATATCTCAGATAAATGGATCTTTTCGCAAACATTTTAGGAGTATTTTAAAGATTGGGCGGCATATGTAAAAATGGGCGGAAGGCGCAAAGTTCCTAATAAGGGCTTCTCTTAAGGTTCTTTTCAGATTTTGAATGGTTAATACTCATAGAATAAATGATATTGAGCGATATCTCAGATAAATGGGTCTTTTCGCAAACATTTTAGGAGTTTTTTAAAGATTGGGCGGCATACATAAAAATGGGCGGAAGGCGCAAGGTTCTTAATAAGGGCTTCTGTTAAGGTTCTTTTAAGATTTTGAATGGTTAATACTCATAGAATAAATGATATTGAGGGATATCTCAGATAAATGGGTCTTTTCGCAAACATTTTAGGAGTATTTTAAAGATTGGGCGGCATACATAAAAATGGGCGGAAGGCGCAAAGTTCCTAATAAGGGCTTCTCTTAAGGTTCTTTTCAGATTTTGAATGATTAATACTCATAGAATGAAGGATATTGAAGGATATCTCAGATAAATGGGTCTTTTCGCAAACATTTTTGGAGTATTTTAAAGATTGGGCGGCATACGTAAAAATGGGCGGAAGGCGCAAACTTCCTAAAAAGGGCTTCTCTTAAGGTTCTTTTCAGATTTTGAATGGTTAATACTCATAGAATAAATGATATTGAGGGATATCTCAGATACATGGATCTTTTCGCAAACATTTTAGGAGTATTTTAAAGATTGGGCGGCATACCTAAAAATGGGCGGAAGGCGCAAAGTTCCTAATAAGGGCTTCTTTTAAAGTTATTTTCAGATTTTGAATGGTTAATACTCATAGAATAAAGGATATCCAAAGATATCTCAGATAAATTGGTCTTTTCGCAAACATTTTTGGAGTATTTTAAAGAGTGGGCGGCATACGTAAAAATGGGTGGAAGGCGCAAAGTTCCTAATAAGGGCTTCTTTTAATGTTCTTTTCAGATTTGGAATGGTCAATTCTCATAGAATAAAGGATATCCAGGGATATCTCAGATAAATGGATCTTTTCGCAAACATTTTAGGAGTATTTTAAAGATTGGGCGGCATATGTAAAAATGGGCGGAAGGCGCAAAGTTCCTAATAAGGGCTTCTCTTAAGGTTCTTTTCAGATTTTGAATGGTAAATACTCATAGAATAAATGATATTGAGCGATATCTCAGATAAATGGGTCTTTTCGCAAACATTTTAGGAGTATTTTAAAGATTGGGCGGCAAACGAAAAAATGAGCGGAAAGCGCAAAGTTCCTAATAAGGGCTTCTCTTAAGGTTCTTTTAAGATTTTGAATGGTTAATACTCATAGAATAAAGGATATTGAAGGATATCTCTGATAAATGGGTGTTTTCGCAAACATTTTAGGAGTATTTTAAAGATTGGGCGGCATACGTAAAAATGGGCGGAAGGCGCAAAGTTCCTAATAAGGGCTTCTCTTAAGGTTCTTTTCAGATTTTGAATGGTTAATACTCATATAATAAAGGATATTCAGGGATATCTCAGATAAATGGGTCTTTTCGCAAACATTTTAGGAGTTTTTTAAAGATTGGGCAGCATACATAAAAATGGGCGGAAGGCGCAAGGTTCTTAATAAGGGCTTCTGTTAAGGTTCTTTTAAGATTTTGAATGGTTAATACTCATAGAATAAATGATATTGAGGGATATCTCAGATAAATGGGTCTTTTCGCAAACATTTTAGGAGTATTTTAAAGATTGGGCGGCATACGTAAAAATGGGCGGAAGGCGCAAAGTTCCTAATAAGGGCTTCTTTTAAAGTTATTTTCAGATTTTGAATGGTTAATACTCATAGAATAAAGGATATCCAAAGATATCTCAGATAAATGGGTCTTTTCACAAACATTTTAGGAGTATTTTAAAGAGTGGGCGGCATACGTAAAAATGGGTGGAAGGCGCAAAGTTCCTAATAAGGGCTTCTTTTAATGTTCTTTTCAGATTTGGAATGGTCAATTCTCATAGAATAAAGGATATCCAGGGATATCTCAGATAAATGGATCTTTTCGCAAACATTTTAGGAGTATTTTAAAGATTGGGCGGCATATGTAAAAATGGGCGGAAGGCGCAAAGTTCCTAATAAGGGCTTCTCTTAAGGTTCTTTTCAGATTTTGAATGGTTAATACTCATAGAATAAATGATATTGAGAGTTATCTCAGATAAATGGGTCTTTTCGCAAACATTTTAGGAGTATTTTAAAGATTGGGCGGCATACGTAAAAAAGGGCGGAAGGCACAAAGTTCCTAATAAGGGCTTCTCTTAAGGTTCTTTTAAGTTTTTGAATGGTTAATACTCATAGAAAAAAGGATATCCAGTGATATATCAGATAAATGGGTCTTTTCGCAAACATTTTAGGAGTATTTTAAAGATTGGGCGGCATACATAAAAATGGGCGGAAGGCGCAAGGTCCTTATAAGGGCTTCTCTTAAGGTTCTTTTCAGATTTTGAATGGTTAATACTCATAGAATAAAGGATATTGAAGGATATCTCAGATAAATGGGTCTTTTCGCAAACATTTTAGGAGTATTTTAAAAATTGGACGGTATTCGTAAAAATGGGCGGAAGGCGCAAAGTTCCTAATAAGGGCTTCTCTTAAGGTTCTTTTAAGTTTTTGAATGGTTAATACTAATAGAATAAAGGATATTGAGAGTTATCTCAGATAAATGGGTCTTTTCGCAAACATTTTAGGAGTATTTTAAAGATTGGGCGGCATACGTAAAAAAGGGCGGAAGGCACAAAGTTCCTAATAAGGGCTTCTCTTAAGGTTCTTTTAAGTTTTTGAATGGTTAATACTCATAGAAAAAAGGATATCCAGTGATATATCAGATAAATGGGTCTTTTTGCAAACATTTTAGGAGTATTTTAAAGATTGGGCGGCATACGAAAAAATGGGCGGAAGGCGCAAGGTCCTTATAAGGGCTTCTCTTAAGGTTCTTTTCAGATTTTGAATGGTTAATACTCATAGAATAAAGGATATTGAAGGATATCTCAGATAAATGGGTCTTTTCGCAAACATTTTAGGAGTATTTTAAAAATTGGACAGTATTCGTAAAAATGGGCGGAAGGCGCAAAGTTCCTAATAAGGGCTTCTCTTAAGGTTCTTTTAAGTTTTTGAATGGTTAATACTCATAGAATAAAGGATATTGAGGGATATCTCAGATAAATGGGTCTTTTTGCAAACATTTTAGGAGTATTTTAAAGATTGGGCAGCATACTTAAAAATGGGCGGAAGGCACAAACTTCCTAATAAGGGCTTCTTTTAAAGTTATTTTTAGATTTTGAATGGTCTCTACTCATAGAATAAAGGATATCCAAGGATATCTCAGATAAATGGATCTTTTCGCAAACATTTTAGGAGTATTTTAAAGATTAGGCGGCATACGTAAAAATGGGCGGAAGGCGCAAATTCCTAATAAGGGCTTCTCTTAAGGTTCTTTTCAGATTTTGAATGGTTAATACTCATAGAATAAAGGATATTGAAGGATATTTTAGATAAATGGGTCTTTTCGCAAACATTTTAGGAGTATTTTAAAGATTGGGCGGCATACTTAAAAATGGGCGGAAGGCGCAAAGTTCCTAATAAGGGCTTCTCTTAAGGTTATTTTAAGTTTTTGAATGGTTAATACTCATAGAATAAATGATATTGAGAGTTATCTCAGATAAATGGGTCTTTTCGCAAACATTTTAGGAGTATTTTAAAGATTGGGCGGCATACGTAAAAAAGGGCGGAAGGCACAAAGTTCCTAATAAGGGCTTCTCTTAAGGTTCTTTTAAGTTTTTGAATGGTTAATACTCATAGAAAAAAGGATATCCAGGGATATCTCAGATAAATGGGTCTTTTCGCAAACATTTTAGGAGTATTTTAAAGATTGGGCGGCATTCGTAAAAATGGGCGGAAGGCGCAAGGTTCTTAATAAGTGCTTCTCTTAAGGTTCTTTTAAGATTTTAAATGGTTAATACTCATAGAATAAAAGATATTGAAGGATATCTCTGATAAATGGGTCTTTTCGCAAACATTTTAGGACTATTTTAAAGATTGGGCGGGATTCGTAAAAATGGGCGGAAGGCGCAAAGTTCCTAATAAGGGCTTCTCTTAAGGTTTTTTTAAGTTTTTGAATGGTTAATACTCATAGAAAAAAGGATATCCAGGGATATATCAGATAAATGGGTCTTTTCGCAAACATTTTAGGAGTATTTTAAAGATTGGGTGGCATACGTAAAAATGGGCGGAAGGCGCAAGGTTCTTAATAAGAGCTTCTCTTAAGGTTCTTTTAAGATTTTGAATGGTTAATACTCATAGAATAAATGATATTGAGGGATATCTCAGATAATTGGGTCTTTTCGCAAACATTTTAGGAGTATTTTAAAGATTGGGCAGTATTCGCAAAAATGAGCGGAAGGCACAAAGTTCCTAATAAAGGTTTCTCTTAAGGTTCTTTTCAGATTTTGAATGGTTAATACTCATAAAATAAAGAATAATGAAGGATATCTCAGATAAATGGGTCTTTTCGCAAACATTTTAGGAGTATTTTAAAGATTGGGCGGCATACGTAAAAATGGGCGGAAGGCGCAAAGTTCCTAAAAAGGGCTTCTCTTAAGGTTTTTTTAAGTTTTTGAATGGTTAATACTCATAGAAAAAAGGATATCCAGGGATATATCAGATAAATGGGTCTTTTCGCAAACATTTTAGGAGTATTTTAAAGATTGGGTGGCATACGTAAAAATGGGCGGAAGGCGCAAGGTTCTTAATAAGAGCTTCTCTTAAGGTTCTTTTAAGATTTTGAATGGTTAATACTCATAGAATAAATGATATTGAGCGATATCTCAGATAAATGGGTCTTTTCGCAAACATTTTTTGAGTATTTTAAATAGTGGGCGGCATACGTAAAAATGGGCGGAAGGCGCAAAGTTCCTAATAAAGACTTCTTTTAATATTCTTTTCAGATTTGGAATGGTTAATACACATAGAATAAATGATATTAAGGGATATCTCTGATAAATGGGTCTTTTTGCAAACATTTTAGGAGCATTTTAAAGATTGGGCGGCATACGTAAAAATGGGTGGAAGGCGCAAACTTCCTAATAAGGGCTTCTTTTAAGGTTATTTTTAGATTTGGAATGGTCAATACTCATAGAATAAAGGATATCCAGGGATATCTCAGATAAATGGATCTTTTCGCAAACATTTTAGGAGTATTTTAAAGATTGGGCGGCATATGTAAAAATGGGCGGAAGGCGCAAAGTTCCTAATAAGGGCTTCTCTTAAGGTTCTTTTCAGATTTTGAATGGTTAATACTTATAGAATAAATGATATTGAGCGATATCTCAGATAAATGGGTCTTTTCGCAAACATTTTAGGAGTATTTTAAAGATTGGGCGGCAAACGAAAAAATGAGCGGAAAGCGCAAAGTTCCTAATAAGGGCTTCTCTTAAGGTTCTTTTAAGATTTTGAATGGTTAATTCTCATAGAATAAAGGATATTGAAGGATATCTCTGATAAATGGGTCTTTTCGCAAACATTTTAGGAGTATTTTAAAGATTGGGCGGCATACGTAAAAATGGGCGGAAGGCGCAAAGTTCCTAATAAGGGCTTATCTTAAGGTTCTTTTCAGATTTTGAATGGTTAATACTTATATAATAAAGGATATTCAGGGATATCTCAGATAAATGGGTCTTTTCGCAAACATTTTAGGAGTTTTTTAAAGATTGGGCAGCATACATAAAAATGGGCGGAAGGCGCAAGGTTCTTATTAAGGGCTTCTGTTAAGGTTCTTTTAAGATTTTGAATGGTTAATACTCATAGAATAAATAATATTGAGGGATATCTCAGATAAATGGGTCTTTTCGCAAACATTTTAGGAGTATTTTAAAGATTGGGCGGCAAACGTAAAAATGGGCGGAAGGCGCAAAGTTCCTAATAAGGGCTTCTTTTAAAGTTATTTTCAGATTTTGAATGGTTAATACTCATAGAATAAAGGATATCCAAAGATATCTCAGATAAATGGGTCTTTTCGCAAACATTTTTGGAGTATTTTAAATAGTGGGCGGCATACGTAAAAATGGGTGGAAGGCGCAAAGTTCCTAATAAAGGCTTCTTTTAATGTTCTTTTCAGATTTGGAATGGTTAATACACATAGAATAAAGGATATTAAGGGATATCTCTGATAAATGGGTCTTTTTGCAAACATTTTAGGAGCATTTTAAAGATTGGGCGGCATACGTAAAAATGGTCGGAAGGCGCAAACTTCCTAATAAGGGCTTCTTTTAAGGTTATTTTTAGATTTGGAATGGTCAATACTCATAGAATAAAGGATATCCAGGGATATCTCAGATAAATGGATCTTTTCGCAAACATTTTAGGAGTATTTTAAAGATTGGGCGGCATATGTAAAAATGGGCGGAAGGCGCAAAGTTCCTAATAAGGGCTTCTCTTAAGGTTCTTTTCAGATTTTGAATGGTTAATACTCATAGAATAAATGATATTGAGCGATATCTCAGATAAATGGGTCTTTTCGCAAACATTTTAGGAGTTTTTTAAAGATTGGGCAGCATACATAAAAATGGGCGGAAGGCGCAAGGTTCTTAATAAGGGCTTCTGTTAAGGTTCTTTTAAGATTTTGGATGGTTAATACTCATAGAATAAATGATATTGAGGGATATCTCAGATAAATGGGTCTTTTCGCAAACATTTTAGGAGTATTTTAAAGATTGGGCGGCATACATAAAAATGGGCGGAAGGCGCAAAGTTCCTAATAAGGGCTTCTCTTAAGGTTCTTTTCAGATTTTGAATGATTAATACTCATAGAATGAAGGATATTGAAGGATATCTCAGATAAATGGGTCTTTTCGCAAACATTTTTGGAGTATTTTAAAGATTGGGCGGCATACGTAAAAATGGGCGGAAGGCGCAAACTTCCTAAAAAGGGCTTCTCTTAAGGTTCTTTTCAGATTTTGAATGGTTAATACTCATAGAATAAATGATATTGAGGGATATCTCAGATACATGGATCTTTTCGCAAACATTTTAGGAGTATTTTAAAGATTGGGCGGCATACCTAAAAATGGGCGGAAGGCGCAAAGTTCCTAATAAGGGCTTCTTTTAAGGTTATTTTTAGATTTGGAATGGTCAGTACTTATAGAATAAAGGATATCCAAAGATATCTCAGATAAATTGGTCTTTTTGCAAACATTTTTGGAGTATTTTAAAGAGTGGGCGGCATACGTAAAAATGGGTGGAAGGCGCAAAGTTCCTAATAAGGGCTTCTTTTAATGTTCTTTTCAGATTTGGAATGGTCAATTCTCATAGAATAAAGGATATCCAGGGATATCTCAGATAAATGGATCTTTTCGCAAACATTTTAGGAGTATTTTAAAGATTGGGCGGCATATGTAAAAATGGGCGGAAGGCGCAAAGTTCCTAATAAGGGCTTCTCTTAAGGTTCTTTTCAGATTTTGAATGGTAAATACTCATAGAATAAATGATATTGAGCGATATCTCAGATAAATGGGTCTTTTCGCAAACATTTTAGGAGTATTTTAAAGATTGGGCGGCAAACGAAAAAATGAGCGGAAAGCGCAAAGTTCCTAATAAGGGCTTCTGTTAAGGTTCTTTTAAGATTTTGAATAGTTAATACTCAAAGAATAAAGGATATTGAGGGATATCTCAGATAAATGGGTGTTTTCGCAAACATTTTAGGAGTATTTTAAAGATTGGGCGGCATACGTAAAAATGGGCGGAAGGCGCAAAGTTCCTAATAAGGGCTTATCTTAAGGTTCTTTTCAGATTTTGAATGGTTAATACTCATATAATAAAGGATATTCAGGGATATCTCAGATAAATGGGTCTTTTCGCAAACATTTTAGGAGTTTTTTAAAGATTGGGCAGCATACATAAAAATGGGCGGAAGGCGCAAGGTTCTTAATAAGGGCTTCTGTTAAGGTTCTTTTAAGATTTTGAATGGTTAATACTCATAGAATAAATGATATTGAGGGATATCTCAGATAAATGGGTCTTTTCGCAAACATTTTAGGAGTATTTTAAAGATTGGGCGGCATACGTAAAAATGGGCGGAAGGCGCAAAGTTCCTAATAAGGGCTTCTTTTAAAGTTATTTTCAGATTTTGAATGGTTAATACTCATAGAATAAAGGATATCCAAAGATATCTCAGATAAATGGGTCTTTTCACAAACATTTTAGGAGTATTTTAAAGAGTGGGCGGCATACGTAAAAATGGGTGGAAGGCGCAAAGTTCCTAATAAGGGCTTCTTTTAATGTTCTTTTCAGATTTGGAATGGTCAATTCTCATAGAATAAAGGATATCCAGGGATATCTCAGATAAATGGATCTTTTCGCAAACATTTTAGGAGTATTTTAAAGATTGGGCGGCATATGTAAAAATGGGCGGAAGGCGCAAAGTTCCTAATAAGGGCTTCTCTTAAGGTTCTTTTCAGATTTTGAATGGTTAATACTCATAGAATAAATGATATTGAGCGATATCTCAGATAAATGGGTCTTTTCGCAAACATTTTAGGAGTATTTTAAAGATTGGGCGGCAAACGAAAAAATGAGCGGAAAGCGCAAAGTTCCTAATAAGGGCTTCTCTTAAGGTTCTTTTAAGATTTTGAATGGTTAATACTCATAGAATAAAGGATATTGAAGGATATCTCTGATAAATGGGTCTTTTCGCAAACATTTTAGGAGTATTTTAAAGATTGGGCGGCATACGTAAAAATGGGCGGAAGGCGCAAAATTCCTAATAAGGGCTTATCTTAAGGTTCTTTTAAGATTTTGAATGGTTAATACTCATATAATAAAGGATATTCAGGGATATCTCAGATAAATGGGTCTTTTCGCAAACATTTTAGGAGTTTTTTAAAGATTGGGCTTCTGTTAAGGTTCTTTTAAGATTTTGAATGGTTAATACTCATAGAATAAATAATATTGAGGGATATCTCAGATAAATGGCAGCATACATAAAAATGGGCGGAAGGCGCAAGGTTCTTAATAAGGGCTTCTCTTAAGGTTCTTTTCAGATTTTGAATGGTTAATACTCATAGAATAAATGATATTGAGGCAGCATACATAAAAATGGGCGGAAGGCGCAAGGTTCTTAATAAGGGCTTCTGTTAAGGTTCTTTTAAGATTTTGAATGGTTAATACTCATAGAATAAATAATATTGAGGGATATCTCAGATAAATGGGTCTTTTCGCAAACATTTTAGGAGTATTTTAAAGATTGGGCGGCATACATAAAAATGGGCGGAAGGCGCAAAGTTCCTAATAAGGGCTTCTCTTAAGGTTCTTTTCAGATTTTGAATGGTTAATACTCATAGAATGAAGGATATTAAAGGATATCTCAGATAAATGGGTCTTTTCGCAAACATTTTTGGAGTATTTTAAAGATTGGGCGGCATACGTAAAAATGGGCGGAAGGCGCAAACTTCCTAAAAAGGGCTTCTCTTAAGGTTCTTTTCAGATTTTGAATGGTTAATACTCATAGAATAAATGATATTGAGGGATATCTCAGATAAATGGATCTTTTCGCAAACATTTTAGGAGTATTTTAAAGATTGGGCGGCATACGTAAAAATGGGCGGAAGGCGCAAAGTTCCTAATAAGGGCTTCTTTTAAAGTTATTTTCAGATTTTGAATGGTTAATACTCATAGAATAAAGGATATCCAAAGATATCTCAGATAAATGGGTCTTTTCGCAAACATTTTTGGAGTATTTTAAAGAGTGGGCGGCATACGTAAAAATGGGTGGAAGGCGCAAAGTTCCTAATAAGGGCTTCTTTTAATGTTCTTTTCAGATTTGGAATGGTCAATTCTCATAGAATAAAGGATATCCAGGGATATCTCAGATAAATGGATCTTTTCGCAAACATTTTAGGAGTATTTTAAAGATTGGGCGGCAAACGAAAAAATGAGCGGAAGGCGCAAAGTTCCTAATAAGGGCTTCTCTTAAGGTTCTTTTCAGATTTTGAATGGTTAATACTCATAGAAAAAAATGATATTGAGCGATATCTCAGATAAATGGGTCTTTTCGCAAACATTTTAGGAGTATTTTAAAGATTGGGCGGCAAACGAAAAAATGAGCGGAAAACGCAAAATTCCTAATAAGGGCTTCTCTTAAGGTTCTTTTCAGATTTTGAATGGTTAATACACATAGAATAAAGGATATTAAGGAATATCTCAGATAAATGGGTCTTTTTGCAAACATTTTAGGAGCATTTTAAAGATTGGGCGGCATACGTAAAAATAGGCGGAAGGCGCAAACTTCCTAATAAGGGCTTCTTTTAAGGTTATTTTTAGATTTGGAATGGTCAATACTCATAGAATAAAGGATATCTAGGGATATCTCAGATAAATGGATCTTTTCGCCAACATTTTAGGAGTATTTTAAAGATTGAACGGCATACGTAAAAATGGGCGGAAGGCGCAAAGTTCCTAATAAGGGCTTCTCTTAAGGTTTTTTTCAGATTTTGAAATGTTAATACTCATACAATAAAGGATATTCAGGGATATCTCAGATAAATGGGTCTTTTCGCAAACATTTTAGGAGTTTTTTAAAGATTGGGCAGCATACATAAAAATGGGCGGAAGGCGCAAAGTTCCTAATAAGGGCTTCTCTTAAGGTTCTTTTCAGATTTTGAATGGTTAATACTCATAGAATAAATGATATTGAGGGATATCTCAGATAAATGGGTCTTTTCGCAAACATTTTAGGAGTATTTTAAAGATTGGGCGGCAAACGAAAAAATGAGCGGAAAACGCAAAGTTCCTAATAAGGGCTTCTCTTAAGGTTCTTTTCAGATTTTGAATGGTTAATACACATAGAATAAAGGATATTAAGGGATATCTCTGATAAATGGGTCTTTTTGCAAACATTTTAGGAGCATTTTAAAGATTGGGCGGCATACGTAAAAATGGTCGGAAGGCGCAAACTTCCTAATAAGGGCTTCTTTTAAGGTTATTTTTAGATTTGGAATGGTCAATACTCATAGAATAAAGGATATCCAGGGATATCTCAGATAAATGGATCTTTTCGCCAACATTTTAGGAGTATTTTAAAGATTGAACGGCATACGTAAAAATGGGCGGAAGGCGCAAAGTTCCTAATAAGGGCTTCTCTTAAGGTTCTTTTCAGATTTTGAATGGTTAATACTCATATAATAAAGGATATTCAGGGATATCTCAGATAAATGGGTCTTTTCGCAAACATTTTAGGAGTTTTTTAAAGATTGGGCAGCATACATAAAAATGGGCAGAAGGCGCAAGGTTTCTAATAAGGGCTTCTGTTAAGGTTCTTTTAAGATTTTGAATGGTTAATACTCATAGAATAAATAATATTGAGGGATATCTCAGATAAATGGGTCTTTTCGCAAACATTTTAGGAGTATTTTAAAGATTGGGCGGCATACATAAAAATGGGCGGAAGGCGCAAAGTTCCTAATAAGGGCTTCTCTTAAGGTTCTTTTCAGATTTTGAATGGTTAATACTCATAGAATGAAGGATATTGAAGGATATCTCAGATAAATGGGTCTTTTCGCAAACATTTTTGGAGTATTTTAAAGATTGGGCGGCATACATAAAAATGGGCGGAAGGCGCAAACTTCCTAAAAAGGGCTTCTCTTAAGGTTCTTTTCAGATTTTGAATGGTTAATACTCATATAATAAATGATATTGAGGGATATCTCAGATAAATGGATCTTTTCGCAAACATTTTAGGAGTATTTTAAAGATTGGGCGGCATACGTAAAAATGGGCGGAAGGCGCAAAGTTCCTAATAAGGGCTTCTTTTAAAGTTATTTTCAGATTTTGAATGGTTAATACTCATAGAATAAAGGATATCCAAATATATCTCAGATAAATGGGTCTTTTCGCAAACATTTTAGGAGTATTTTAAAGAGTGGGCGGCATATGTAAAAATGGGTGGAAGGCGCAAAGTTCCTAATAAGGGCTTCTTTTAATGTTCTTTTCAGATTTGGAATGGTCAATACTCATAGAATAAAGGATATCCAGGGATATCTCAGATAAATGGATCTTTTCGCAAACATTTTAGGAGTATTTTAAAGATTGGGCGGCAAACGAAAAAATGGGCGGAAGGCGCAAAGTTCCTAATAAGGGCTTCTCTTAAGGTTCTTTTCAGATTTTGAATGGTTAATACTCATAGAATAAATAATATTGAGGGATATCTCAGATAAATGGGTTTTTTCGCAAACATTTTAGGAATATTTTAAAGATTGGGCGGCATACGTAAAAATGGGTGGAAGGCGCAAAGTTCCTAAAAAGGGCTTATCTTAAGGTTCTTTTCTGATTTTGAATGGTTAATACTCATATAATAAAGGATATTCAGGGATATCTCAGATAAATGGATCTTTTCGCAAACATTTTAGGAGTATTTTAAAGATTGGGCGGCATACGTAAAAATGGGTGGAAGGCGCAAAGTTCCTAATAAGGGCTTCTTTTAATGTTCTTTTCAGATTTGGAATGGTCAATTCTCATAGAATAAAGGATATCCAGGGATATCTCAGATAAATGGATCTTTTCGCAAACATTTTAGGAGTATTTTAAAGATTGGGCGGCAAACGAAAAAATGAGCGGAAGGCGCAAAGTTCCTAATAAGGGCTTCTCTTAAGGTTCTTTTCAGATTTTGAATGGTTAATACTCATAGAATAAATGATATTGAGGGATATCTCAGATAAATGGGTCTTTTCGCAAACATTTTAGGAGTATTTTAAAGATTGGGCGGCAAACGAAAAAATGAGCGGAAAACGCAAAGTTCCTAATAAGGGCTTCTCTTAAGGTTCTTTTCAGATTTTGAATGGTTAATACACATAGAATAAAGGATATTAAGGGATATCTCTGATAAATGGGTCTTTTTGCAAACATTTTAGGAGCATTTTAAAGATTGGGCGGCATACATAAAAATGGTCGGAAGGCGCAAACTTCCTAATAAGGGCTTCTTTTAAGGTTATTTTTAGATTTGGAATGGTCAATACTCATAGAATAAAGGATATCCAGGGATATCTCAGATAAATGGATCTTTTCGCAAACATTTTAGGAGTATTTTAAAGATTGGGCGGCATATGTAAAAATGGGCGGAAGGCGCAAAGTTCCTAATAAGGGCTTCTCTTAAGGTTCTTTTCAGATTTTGAATGGTTAATACTCATAGAATAAATGATATTGAGCGATATCTCAGATAAATGGGTCTTTTCGCAAACATTTTAGGAGTATTTTAAAGATTGGGCGGCAAACGAAAAAATGAGCGGAAAGCGCAAAGTTCCTAATAAGGGCTTCTCTTAAGGTTCTTTTAAGATTTTGAATGGTTAATACTCATAGAATAAAGGATATTGAAGGATATCTCTGATAAATGGGTCTTTTCGCAAACATTTTAGGAGTATTTTAAAGATTGGGCGGCATACGTAAAAATGGGCAGAAGGCGCAAAGTTCCTAATAAGGGCTTATCTTAAGGTTCTTTTCAGATTTTGAATGGTTAATACTCATATAATAAAGGATGTTCAGGGATATCTCAGATAAATGGGTCTTTTCGCAAACATTTTAGGAGTTTTTTAAAGATTGGGCAGCATACATAAAAATGGGCGGAAGGCGCAAGGTTCTTAATAAGGGCTTCTGTTAAGGTTCTTTTAAGATTTTGGATGGTTAATACTCATAGAATAAATAATATTGAGGGATATCTCAGATAAATGGGTCTTTTCGCAAACATTTTAGGAGTATTTTAAAGATTGGGCGGCATACATAAAAATGGGCGGAAGGCGCAAAGTTCCTAATAAGGGCTTCTCTTAAGGTTCTTTTCAGATTTTGAATGCTTAATACTCATAGAATGAAGGATATTGAAGGATATCTCAGATAAATGGGTCTTTTCGCAAACATTTTTGGAGTATTTTAAAGATTGGGCGGCATACGTAAAAATGGGCGGAAGGCGCAAACTTCCTAAAAAGGGCTTCTCTTAAGGTTCTTTTCAGATTTTGAATGGTTAATACTCATAGAATAAATGATATTGAGGGATATCTCAGATACATGGATCTTTTCGCCAACATTTTAGGAGTATTTTAAAGATTGAACGGCATACCTAAAAATGGGCGGAAGTCGCAAAGTTCCTAATAAGGGCTTATTTTAAAGTTATTTTCAGATTTTGAATGGTTAATACTCATAGAATAAAGGATATCCAAAGATATCTCAGATAAATGGGTCTTTTCGCAAACATTTTTGGAGTATTTTAAAGAGTGGGCGGCATACGTAAAAATGGGTGGAAGGCGCAAAGTTCCTAATAAGGGCTTCTTTTAATGTTCTTTTCAGATTTGGAATGGTCAATTCTCATAGAATAAAGGATATCCAGGGATATCTCAGATAAATGGATCTTTTCGCAAACAATTTAGGAGTATTTTAAAGATTGGGCGGCATATGTAAAAATGGGCGGAAGGCGCAAAGTTCCTAATAAGGGCTTCTCTTAAGGTTCTTTTCAGATTTTGAATGGTAAATACTCATAGAATAAATTATATTGAGCGATATCTCAGATAAATGGGTCTTTTCGCAAACATTTTAGGAGTATTTTAAAGATTGGGCGGCAAACGAAAAAATGAGCGGAAAGCGCAAAGTTCCTAATAAGGGCTTCTCTTAAGGTTCTTTTAAGATTTTGAATGGTTAATACTCATAGAATAAAGGATATTGAAGGATATCTCTGATAAATGGGTGTTTTCGCAAACATTTTAGGAGTATTTTAAAGATTGGGCGGCATACGTAAAAATGGGCGGAAGGCGCAAAGTTCCTAATAAGGGCTTATCTTAAGGTTCTTTTCAGATTTTGAATGGTTAATACTCATATAATAAAGGATATTCAGGGATATCTCAGATAAATGGGTCTTTTCGCAAACATTTTAGGAGTTTTTTAAAGATTGGGCAGCATACATAAAAATGGGCGGAAGGCGCAAGGTTCTTAATAAGGGCTTCTCTTAAGGTTCTTTTAAGATTTTGAATGGTTAATACTCATAGAATAAATGATATTGAGGGATATCTCAGATAAATGGATCTTTTCGCAAACATTTTAGGAGTATTTTAAAGATTGGGCGGCATACGTAAAAATGGGCGGAAGGCGCAAAGTTCCTAATAAGGGCTTCTTTTAAAGTTATTTTCAGATTTTGAATGGTTAATACTCATAGAATAAAGGATATCCAAAGATATCTCAGATAAATGGGTCTTTTCGCAAACATTTTTGGAGTATTTTAAAGAGTGGGCGGCATACGTAAAAATGGGTGGAAGGCGCAAAGTTCCTAATAAGGGCTTCTTTTAATGTTCTTTTCAGATTTGGAATGGTCAATTCTCATAGAATAAAGGATATCCAGGGATATCTCAGATAAATGGATCTTTTCGCAAACATTTTAGGAGTATTTTAAAGATTGGGCGGAATATGTAAAAATGGGCGGAAGGCGCAAAGTTCCTAATAAGGGCTTCTCTTAAGGTTCTTTTCAGATTTTGAATGGTTAATACTCATAGAATAAATCATATTGAGCGATATCTCAGATAAATGGGTCTTTTCGCAAACATTTTAGGAGTATTTTAAAGATTGGGCGGCAACGAAAAAATGAGCGGAAAGCGCAAAGTTCCTAATAAGGGCTTCTCTTAAGGTTCTTTTAAGATTTTGAATGGTTAATACTCATAGAATAAAGGATATTGAAGGATATCTCTGATAAATGGGTCTTTTCGCAAACATTTTAGGAGTATTTTAAAGATTGGGCGGCATAAGTAAAAATGGGCGGAAGGCGCAAAGTTCCTAATAAGGGCTTATCTTAAGGTTCTTTTCAGATTTTGAATGGTTAATACTCATATAATAAAGGATATTCAGGGATATCTCAGATAAATGGGTCTTTTCGCAAACATTTTAGGAGTTTTTTAAAGATTGGGCAGCATACATAAAAATGGGCGGAAGGCGCAAGGTTCTTAATAAGGGCTTCTGTTAAGGTTCTTTTAAGATTTTGAATGGTTAATACTCATAGAATAAATAATATTGAGGGATATCTCAGATAAATGGGTCTTTTCGCAAACATTTTAGGAGTATTTTAAAGATTGGGCGGCATACATAAAAATGGGCGGAAGGCGCAAAGTTCCTAATAAGGGCTTCTCTTAAGGTTCTTTTCAGATTTTGAATGGTTAATACTCATAGAATGAAGGATATTAAAGGATATCTCAGATAAATGGGTCTTTTCGCAAACATTTTTGGAGTATTTTAAAGATTGGGCGGCATACGTAAAAATGGGCGGAAGGCGCAAACTTCCTAAAAAGGGCTTCTCTTAAGGTTCTTTTCAGATTTTGAATGGTTAATACTCATAGAATAAATGATATTGAGCAATATCTCAGATAAATGGGTTTTTTCGCAAACATTTTAGGAGTATTTTAAAGATTGGGCGGCAAACGAAAAAATGAGCGGAAAGCGCAAAGTTCCTAATAAGGGCTTCTCTTAAGGTTCTTTTAAGATTTTGAATGGTTAATACTCATAGAATAAAGGATATTGAAGGATATCTCTGATAAATGGGTCTTTTCGCAAACATTTTAGGAGTATTTTAAAGATTGGGCGGCATACGTAAAAATGGGCGGAAGGCGCAAAGTTCCTAATAAGGGCTTATCTTAAGGTTCTTTTCAGATTTTGAATGGTTAATACTCATATAATAAAGGATATTCAGGGATATCTCAGATAAATGGGTCTTTTCGCAAACATTTTAAGAGTTTTTTAAAGATTGGGCAGCATACATAAAAATGGGCGGAAGGCGCAAGGTTCTTAATAAGGGCTTCTGTTAAGGTTCTTTTAAGATTTTGAATGGTTAATACTCATAGAATAAATAATATTGAGGGATATCTCAGATAAATGGGTCTTTTCGCAAACATTTTAGGAGTATTTTAAAGATTGGGCGGCATACATAAAAATGGGCGGAAGGCGCAAAGTTCCTAATAAGGGCTTCTCTTAAGGTTCTTTTCAGATTTTGAATGGTTAATACTCATAGAATGAAGGATATTAAAGGATATCTCAGATAAATGGGTCTTTTCGCAAACATTTTTGGAGTATTTTAAAGATTGGGCGGCATACGTAAAAATGGGCGGAAGGCGCAAACTTCCTAAAAAGGGCTTCTCTTAAGGTTCTTTTCAGATTTTGAATGGTTAATACTCATATAATAAAGGATATTGAGGGATATCTCAGATAAATGGATCTTTTCGCAAACATTTTAGGAGTATTTTAAAGATTGGGCGGCATACGTAAAAATGGGCGGAAGGCGCAAAGTTCCTAATAAGGGCTTCTTTTAAAGTTATTTTCAGATTTTGAATGGTTAATACTCATAGAATAAAGGATATCCAAAGATATCTCAGATAAATGGGTCTTTTCGCAAACATTTTTGGAGTATTAAAAAGATTGGGCGGCATACGTAAAAATGAGCGGAAGGCGCAAAGTTCCTAATAAGGGCTTCTCTTAAGGTTCTTTTCAGATTTTGAATGGTTAATACTCATAGAATATATGATATTGAGGGATATCTCAGATAAATGGGTCTTTTCGCAAACATTTTAGGAGTATTTTAAAGATTGGGCGGCAAACGAAAAAATGAGCGGAAAACGCAAAGTTCCTAATAAGGGCTTCTCTTAAGGTTCTTTTCAGATTTTGAATGGTTAATACACATAGAATAAAGGATATTAAGGGATATCTCAGATAAATGGGTCTTTTTGCAAACATTTTAGGAGCATTTTAAAGATTAGGCGGCATACGTAAAAATGGTCGGAAGGCGCAAACTTCCTAATAAGGGCTTCTTTTAAGGTTATTTTTAGATTTGGAATGGTCAATACTCATAGAATAAAGGATATCCAGGGATATCTCAGATAAATGGATCTTTTCGCCAACATTTTAGGAGTATTTTAAAGATTGAACGGCATACGTAAAAATGGGCGGAAGGCGCAAAGTTCCTAATAAGGGCTTCTCTTAAGGTTCTTTTCAGATTTTGAATGGTTAATACTCATACAATAAAGGATATTCAGGGATATCTCAGATAAATGGGTCTTTTCGCAAACATTTTAGGAGTTTTTTAAAGATTGGGCAGCATACATAAAAATGGGCGGAAGGCGCAAAGTTCCTAATAAGGGCTTCTCTTAAGGTTCTTTTCAGATTTTGAATGGTTAATACTTATAGAATAAATGATATTGAGGGATATCTCAGATAAATGGGTCTTTTCGCAAACATTTTAGGAGTATTTTAAAGATTGGGCGGCAAACGAAAAAATGAGCGGAAAACGCAAAGTTCCTAATAAGGGCTTCTCTTAAGGTTCTTTTCAGATTTTGAATGGTTAATACACATAGAATAAAGGATATTAAGGGATATCTCTGATAAATGGGTCTTTTTGCAAACATTTTAGGAGCATTTTAAAGATTGGGCTGCATACGTAAAAATGGTCGGAAGGCGCAAACTTCCTAATAAGGGCTTCTTTTAAGGTTATTTTTAGATTTGGAATGGTCAATACTCATAGAATAAAGGATATCCAGGGATATCTCAGATAAATGGATCTTTTCGCCAACATTTTAGGAGTATTTTAAAGATTGAACGGCATACGTAAAAATGGGCGGAAGGCGCAAAGTTCCTAATAAGGGCTTCTCTTAAGGTTCTTTTCAGATTTTGAATGGTTAATACTCATATAATAAAGGATATTCAGGGATATCTCAGATAAATGGGTCTTTTCGCAAACATTTTAGGAGTTTTTTAAAGATTGGGCAGCATACATAAAAATGGGCAGAAGGCGCAAGGTTCCTAATAAGGGCTTCTTTTAAGGTTCTTTTAAGATTTTGAATGGTTAATACTCATAGAATAAATAATATTGAGGGATATCTCAGATAAATGGGTCTTTTCGCAAACATTTTAGGAGTTTTTTAAAGATTGGGCAGCATACATAAAAATAGGCAGAAGGCGCAAGGTTCCTAATAAGGGCTTCTCTTAAGGTTCTTTTCAGATTTTGAATGGTTAATACTCATAGAATGAAGGATATTGAAGGATATCTCAGATAAATGGGTCTTTTCGCAAACATTTTTGGAGTATTTTAAAGATTGGGCGGCATACATAAAAATGGGCGGAAGGCGCAAACTTCCTAAAAAGGGCTTCTCTTAAGGTTCTTTTCAGATTTTGAATGGTTAATACTCATAGAATAAATGATATTGAGGGATATCTCAGATAAATGGATCTTTTCGCAAACATTTTAGGAGTATTTTAAAGATTGGGCGGCATACGTAAAAATGGGCGGAAGGCGCAAAGTTCCTAATAAGGGCTTCTTTTAAAGTTATTTTCAGATTTTGAATGGTTAATACTCATAGAATAAAGGATATCCAAAGATATCTCAGATAAATGGGTCTTTTCGCAAACATTTTAGGAGTATTTTAAAGAGTGGGCGGCATATGTAAAAATGGGTGGAAGGCGCAAAGTTCATAATAAGGGCTTCTTTTAATTTTCTTTTCAGATTTGGAATGGTCAATACTCATAGAATAAAGGATATCCAGGGATATCTCAGATAAATGGATCTTTTCGCAAACATTTTAGGAGTATTTTAAAGATTGGGCGGCAAACGAAAAAATGAGCGGAAGGCGCAAAGTTCCTAATAAGGGCTTCTCTTAAGGTTCTTTTCAGATTTTGAATGGTTAATACTCATAGAATAAAGGATATTGAGGGATATCTCAGATAAATGGGTTTTTTCGCAAACATTTTAGGAATATTTTAAAGATTGGGCGGCATACGTAAAAATGGGTGGAAGGCGCAAAGTTCCTAAAAAGGGCTTATCTTAAGGTTCTTTTCTGATTTTGAATGGTTAATACTCATATAATAAAGGATATTCAGGGATATCTCAGATAAATGGATCTTTTCGCAAACATTTTAGGAGTATTTTAAAGATTGGGCGGCATACGTAAAAATGGGCGGAAGGCGCAAAGTTCCTAATAAGGGCTTCTTTTAAAGTTATTTTCAGATTTTGAATGGTTAATACTCATAGAATAAAGGATATCCAAAGATATAACAGATAAATGGGTCTTTTCGCAAACATTTTTGGAGTATTTTAAAGAGTGGGCGGCATACGTAAAAATGGGTGGAAGGCGCAAAGTTCCTAATAAGGGCTTCTTTTAATGTTCTTTTCAGATTTGGAATGGTCAATTCTCATAGAATAAAGGATATCCAGGGATATCTCAGATAAATGGATCTTTTCGCAAACATTTTAGGAGTATTTTAAAGATTGGGCGGCAAACGAAAAAATGAGCGGAAGGCGCAAAGTTCCTAATAAGGGCTTCTCTTAAGGTTCTTTTCAGATTTTGAATGGTTAATACTCATAGAATAAATGATATTGAGGGATATCTCAGATAAATGGGTCTTTTTGCAAACATTTTAGGAGTATTTTAAAGATTGGGCGGCAAACGAAAAAATGAGCGGAAAACGCAAAGTTCCTAATAAGGGCTTCTCTTAAGGTTCTTTTCAGATTTTGAATGGTTAATACACATAGAATAAAGGATATTAAGGGATATCTCTGATAAATGGGTCTTTTTGCAAACATTTTAGGAGCATTTTAAAGATTGGGCGGCATACATAAAAATGGTCGGAAGGCGCAAACTTCCTAATAAGGGCTTCTTTTAAGGTTATTTTTAGATTTGGAATGGTCAATACTCATAGAATAAAGGATATCCAGGGATATCTCAGATAAATGGATCTTTTCGCCAACATTTTAGGAGTATTTTAAAGATTGAACGGCATACGTAAAAATGGGCGGAAGGCGCAAAGTTCCTAATAAGGGCTTCTCTTAAGGTTCTTTTCAGATTTTGAATGGTTAATACTCATACAATAAAGGATATTCAGGGATATCTCAGATAAATGGGTCTTTTCGCAAACATTTTAGGAGTATTTTAAAGATTGAACGGCATACGTAAAAATGGGCGGAAGGCGCAAAGTTCCTAATAAGGGCTTCTCTTAAGGTTCTTTTCAGATTTTGAATGGTTAATACTCATATAATAAAGGATATTCAGGGATATCTCAGATAAATGGGTCTTTTCGCAAACATTTTAGGAAGTTTTTAAAGATTGGGCAGCATACATAAAAATGGGCGGAAGGCGCAAGGTTCCTAATAAGGGCTTCTGTTAAGGTTCTTTTAAGATTTTGAATGGTTAATACTCATAGAATAAATAATATTGAGGGATATCTCAGATAAATGGGTCTTTTCGCAAACATTTTAGGAGTATTTTAAAGACTGGGCGGCATACATAAAAATGGGCAGAAGGCGCAAAGTTCCTAATAAGGGCTTCTCTTAAGGTTCTTTTCAGATTTTGAATGGTTAATACTCATAGAATGAAGGATATTGAAGGATATCTCAGATAAATGGGTCTTTTCGCAAACATTTTTGGAGTATTTTAAAGATTGGGCGGCATACGTAAAAATGGGCGGAAGGCACAAACTTCCTAAAAAGGGCTTCTCTTAAGGTTCTTTTCAGATTTTGAATGGTTAATACTCATAGAATAAAGGATATCCAAAGATATCTCAGATAAATGGGTCTTTTCGCAAACATTTTTGGAGTATTTTAAAGAGTGGGCGGCATACGTAAAAATGGGTGGAAGGCGCAATGTTCCTAATAAGGGCTTCTTTTAATGTTCTTTTCAGATTTGGAATGGTCAATACTCATAGAATAAAGGATATCCAGGGATATCTCAGATAAATGGATCTTTTCGCAAACATTTTAGGAGTATTTTAAAGATTGGGCGGCAAACGAAAATATGAGCGGAAAGCGCAAAGTTCCTAATAAGGGCTTCTCTTAAGGTTCTTTTCAGATTTTGAATGGTTAATACTCATAGAATAAATGATATTGAGGGATATCTCAGATAAATGGGTTTTTTCGCAAACATTTTAGGAGTATTTTAAAGATTGGGCGGCATACGTAAAAATGGGTGGAAGGCGCAAAGTTCCTAATAAGGGCTTATCTTAAGGTTCTTTTCAGATTTTGAATGGTTAATACTCATATAATAAAGGATATTCAGGGATATCTCAGATAAATGGGTCTTTTCGCAAACATTTTAGGAGTATTTTAAAGATTGGGCAGCATACATAAAAATGGGCAGAAGGCGCAAGGTTCTTAATAAGGGCTTCTGTTAAGGTTCTTTTAAGATTTTGAATGGTTAATACTCATAGAATAAATAATATTGAGGGATATCTCAGATAAATGGGTCTTTCGCAAACATTTTAGGAGTATTTTAAAGATTGGGCGGCATACATAAAAATGGGCGGAAGGCGCAAAGTTCCTAATAAGGGCTTCTCTTAAGGTTCTTTTCAGATTTTGAATGGTTAATACTCATAGAATAAAGGATATCCAGGGATATCTCAGATAAATGGGTCTTTTTGCAAACATTTTAGGAGTATTTTAAAGATTGGGCGGCATACGTAAAAATGGACGGAAGGCGCAAACTTCCTAATAAGGGCTTCCTTTAAGGTTATTTTTAGATTTGGAATGGTCAATACTCATAGAATAAAGGATATCCAGGGATATCTCAGATAAATGGGTCTTTTCGCAAACATTTTTGGAGTATTTTAAAGATTGGGCGGCATACGTAAAAATGGGCGGAAGGCGCAAAGTTCCTAATAAGGGCTTCTTTTAAGGTTCTTTTCAGATTTTGAATGGTTAATACTCATAGAATAAATGATATTGAGGGATATCTCAGATAAATGGGTCTTTTCGCAATTATTTTAGGAGTATTTTAAAGATTGGGCGGCATACGTAAAAATGGGCGGAAGGCGCAAAGTTCCTAATAAGGGCTTCTTTTAAGGTTATTTTAAGATTTTGAATGGTTAATACTCATAGAATAAAGGATATTGAGGGATATCTCAGATAAATGGGTCTTTTCGCAAACATTTTAGGAGTATTTTAAAGATTGGGCGGCATACGTAAAAATGGACGGAAGGCGCAAACTTCTTAATAAGGGCTTCCTTTAAGGTTATTTTTAGATTTGGAATGGTTAATACTCATAGAATAAATGATATTGAGGGATATCTCAGATAAATGGGTCTTTTCGCAAATATTTTAGGAGTATTTTAAAGATTGGTCGGCAAACGAAAAAATGAGCGGAAGGCGCAAAGTTCCTAATAAGGGCTTCTTTTAAAGTTCTTTTCAGATTTTGAATGGTTAATACTCATATAATAAAGGATATCCAGGGATATCTCAGATAAATGGGTCTTTTTGCAAACATTTTAGGAGTATTTTAAAGATTGGGCGGCATACGTAAAAATGGGCGGAAGGCGCAAAGTTCCTAATAAGGGCTTCTGTTAAGGTTCTTTTAAGATTTTGAATGGTTAATACTCATAGAATAAATGATATTGAGGGATATCTCAGATAAATGGGTCTTTTCGCAAACATTTTAAGAGTATTTTAAAGATTGGGCGGCATACATAAAATGGGCGGAAGGCGCAAAGTTCCTAATAAGGGCTTCTCTTAAGGTTCTTTTCAGATTTTGAATGGTTAATACTCATAGAAAAAATGATATCCAGGGATATATCAGGTAAATGGGTCTTTTCGCAAACATTTTAGGAGTATTTTTAAGATTGGGCGGCATACGTAAAAATGGGCGGAAGGCGCAAAGTTCCTAATAAGGGCTTCTTTTAAAGTTATTTTCAGATTTTGAATGGTTAATACTCATAGAATAAATGATATCCAGGGATATCTCAGATAAATGGGTCTTTTTGCAAACATTTTAGGAGTATTTTAAAGATTGGGCGGCATACGTAAAAATGGACGGAAGGCGCAAACTTCCTAATAAGGGCTTCCTTTAAGGTTATTTTTAGATTTGGAATGGTCAATACTCATAGAATAAACGATATCCAGGGATATCTCAGATAAATGGATCTTTTCGCAAACATTTTAGGAGTATTTTAAAGATTGGGCAGCATACGTAAAAATGGGCGGAAGGCGCAAAGTTCCTAATAAGGGCTTCTCTTAAGGTTCTTTTCAGATTTTGAATGGTTAATACTCATAGAATAAATGATATTGAGGGATATCTCAGATAAATGGGTCTTTTCGCAAACATTTTAGGAGTATTTTAAAGATTGGGCGGCAAACGAAAAAATGAGCGGAAAGCGCAAAGTTCCTAATAAGGGCTTCTCTTAAGGTTCTTTTAAGATTTTGAATGGTTAATACTCATAGAATAAAGGATATTGAAGGATATCTCTGATAAATGGGTCTTTTCGCAAACATTTTGAGAGTATTTTAAAGATTGGGCGGCATACGTAAAAATGGGCGGAAGGCGCAAAGTTCCTAATAAGGGCTTCTCTTAAGGTTCTTTTCAGATTTTGAATGGTTAATACTCATATAATAAAGGATATTCAGGGATATCTCAGATAAATGGGTCTTTTCGCAAACATTTTAGGAGTATTTTAAAGATTGGGCAGCATACATAAAAATGGGCGGAAGGCGCAAGGTTCTTAAGAAGGGCTTCTGTTAAGGTTCTTTTCAGATTTTGAATTGTTAATACTCATGGAATAAATAATATTGAGGGATATCTCAGATAAATGGGTCTTTTCGCAAACATTTTAGGAGTATTTTAAAGATTGGGCGGCATACATAAAAATGGGCGGAAGGCGCAAAGTTCCTAATAAGGGCTTCTCTTAAGGTTCTTTTCAGATTTTGAATGGTTAATACTCATAGAATGAAGGATATTGAGGGATATCTCAGATAAATGGGTCTTTTCGCAAACATTTTTCGGAGTATTTTAAAGATTGGGCGGCATATGTAAAAATGGGCGGAAGGCGCAAAGTTCCTAATAAGGGCTTCTCTTAAGGTTCTTTTCAGATTTTAAATGGTTAATACTCAGAATAAAGGATATCCAGGGATATCTCAGATAAATGGGTCTTTTCGCAAACATTTTAGGAGTATTTTAAAGATTGGGCGGCATACGTAAAAATGGGCAGAAGGCGCAAACTTCCTAAAAAGGGCTTCCTTTAAGGTTATTTTTAGATTTGGAATGGTTAATACTCATAGAAAAAAGGATATCCAGGGATATCTCAGATAAATGGATCTTTTCGCAAACATTTTAGGAGAATTTAAAGATTGGGCGGCATACGTAAAAATGGGCGGAAGGCGCAAAGTTCCTAATAAGGGCTTCTTTTAAGGTTCTTTTCAGATTTTGAATGGTTAATGCTCATAGAATAAATGATATTGAGAGATATCTCAGATAAATGGGTCTTTTCGCAAACATTTTGAGAGTATTTTAAAGATTGGGCGGCATACGTAAAAATGGGCGGAAGGCGCAAAGTTCCTAATAAGGGCTTATCTTAAGGTTCTTTTCAGATTTTGAATGGTTAATACTTATAGAATGAAGGATATTGAAGGATATCTCAGATAAATGGGTCTTTTCGCAAACATTTTTGGAGTATTTTAAAGATTGGGCGGCATATGTAAAAATGGGCGGAAGGCGCAAAGTTCCTAATAAGGGCTTCTCTTAAGGTTCTTTTCAGATTTTGAATGGTCAATACTCATAGAAAAAAGGATATCCAGGGATATCTCAGATAAATGGATCTTTTCGCAAACATTTTAGGAGAATTTAAAGATTGGGCGGCATACGTAAAAATGGGCGGAAGGCGCAAAGTTCCTAATAAGGGCTTCTTTTAATGTTCTTTTCAGATTTGGAATGGTCAATACTCATAGAATAAAGGATATCCAGGGATATCTCAGATAAATGGATCTTTTCGCAAACATTTTAGGAGTATTTTAAAGATTGGGCGGCAAACGAAAATATGAGCGGAAAGCGCAAAGTTCCTAATAAGGGCTTCTCTTAAGGTTCTTTTCAGATTTTGAATGGTTAATACTCATAGAATAAATGATATTGAGGGATATCTCAGATAAATGGGTTTTTTCGCAAACATTTTAGGAGTATTTTAAAGATTGGGCGGCATACGTAAAAATGGGTGGAAGGCGCAAAGTTCCTAATAAGGGCTTCTCTTAAGGTTCTTTTCAGATTTTGAATGGTTAATACTCATATAATAAAGGATATTCAGGGATATCTCAGATAAATGGGTCTTTTCGCAAACATTTTAGGAGTATTTTAAAGATTGGGCAGCATACATAAAAATGGGCAGAAGGCGCAAGGTTCTTAATAAGGGCTTCTGTTAAGGTTCTTTTAAGATTTTGAATGGTTAATACTCATAGAATAAATAATATTGAGGGATATCTCAGATAAATGGGTCTTTCGCAAACATTTTAGGAGTATTTTAAAGATTGGGCGGCATACATAAAAATGGGCGGAAGGCGCAAAGTTCCTAATAAGGGCTTCTCTTAAGGTTCTTTTCAGATTTTGAATGGTTAATACTCATAGAATAAAGGATATCCAGGGATATCTCAGATAAATGGGTCTTTTTGCAAACATTTTAGGAGTATTTTAAAGATTGGGCGGCATACGTAAAAATGGACGGAAGGCGCAAAGTTCCTAATAAGGGCTTCTCTTAAGGTTCTTTTCAGATTTTGAATGGTTAATACTCATAGAATAAAGGATATCCAGGGATATCTCAGATAAATGGGTCTTTTTGCAAACATTTTAGGAGTATTTTAAAGATTGGGCGGCATACGTAAAAATGGACGGAAGGCGCAAACTTCCTAATAAGGGCTTCCTTTAAGGTTATTTTTAGATTTGGAATGGTCAATACTCATAGAATAAAGGATATTGAGGGATATCTCAGATAAATGGGTCTTTTCGCAAACATTTTAGGAGTATTTTAAAGATTGGGCGGCATACGTAAAAATGGACGGAAGGCGCAAACTTCTTAATAAGGGCTTCCTTTAAGGTTATTTTTAGATTTGGAATGGTTAATACTCATAGAATAAATGATATTGAGGGATATCTCAGATAAATGGGTCTTTTCGCAAATATTTTAGGAGTATTTTAAAGATTGGTCGGCAAACGAAAAAATGAGCGGAAGGCGCAAAGTTCCTAATAAGGGCTTCTTTTAAAGTTCTTTTCAGATTTTGAATGGTTAATACTCATATAATAAAGGATATCCAGGGATATCTCAGATAAATGGGTCTTTTTGCAAACATTTTAGGAGTATTTTAAAGATTGGGCGGCATACGTAAAAATGGGCGGAAGGCGCAAAGTTCCTAATAAGGGCTTCTGTTAAGGTTCTTTTAAGATTTTGAATGGTTAATACTCATAGAATAAATGATATTGAGGGATATCTCAGATAAATGGGTCTTTTCGCAAACATTTTAAGAGTATTTTAAAGATTTGGCGGCATACATAAAATGGGCGGAAGGCGCAAAGTTCCTAATAAGGGCTTCTCTTAAGGTTCTTTTCAGATTTTGAATGGTTAATACTCATAGAAAAAATGATATCCAGGGATATATCAGGTAAATGGGTCTTTTCGCAAACATTTTAGGAGTATTTTTAAGATTGGGCGGCATACGTAAAAATGGGCGGAAGGCGCAAAGTTCCTAATAAGGGCTTCTTTTAAAGTTATTTTCAGATTTTGAATGGTTAATACTCATAGAATAAATGATATCCAGGGATATCTCAGATAAATGGGTCTTTTTGCAAACATTTTAGGAGTATTTTAAAGATTGGGCGGCATACGTAAAAATGGACGGAAGGCGCAAACTTCCTAATAAGGGCTTCCTTTAAGGTTATTTTTAGATTTGGAATGGTCAATACTCATAGAATAAACGATATCCAGGGATATCTCAGATAAATGGATCTTTTCGCAAACATTTTAGGAGTATTTTAAAGATTGGGCAGCATACGTAAAAATGGGCGGAAGGCGCAAAGTTCCTAATAAGGGCTTCTCTTAAGGTTCTTTTCAGATTTTGAATGGTTAATACTCATAGAATAAATGATATTGAGGGATATCTCAGATAAATGGGTCTTTTCGCAAACATTTTAGGAGTATTTTAAAGATTGGGCGGCAAACGAAAAAATGAGCGGAAAGCGCAAAGTTCCTAATAAGGGCTTCTCTTAAGGTTCTTTTAAGATTTTGAATGGTTAATACTCATAGAATAAAGGATATTGAAGGATATCTCTGATAAATGGGTCTTTTCGCAAACATTTTGAGAGTATTTTAAAGATTGGGCGGCATACGTAAAAATGGGCGGAAGGCGCAAAGTTCCTAATAAGGGCTTCTGTTAAGGTTCTTTTCAGATTTTGAATGGTTAATACTCATATAATAAAGGATATTCAGGGATATCTCAGATAAATGGGTCTTTTCGCAAACATTTTAGGAGTATTTTAAAGATTGGGCAGCATACATAAAAATGGGCGGAAGGCGCAAGGTTCTTAAGAAGGGCTCCTGTTAAGGTTCTTTTCAGATTTTGAATTGTTAATACTCATGGAATAAATAATATTGAGGGATATCTCAGATAAATGGGTCTTTTCGCAAACATTTTAGGAGTATTTTAAAGATTGGGCGGCATACATAAAAATGGGCGGAAGGCGCAAAGTTCCTAATAAGGGCTTCTCTTAAGGTTCTTTTCAGATTTTGAATGGTTAATACTCATAGAATGAAGGATATTGAGGGATATCTCAGATAAATGGGTCTTTTCGCAAACATTTTTCGGAGTATTTTAAAGATTGGGCGGCATATGTAAAAATGGGCGGAAGGCGCAAAGTTCCTAATAAGGGCTTCTCTTAAGGTTCTTTTCAGATTTTAAATGGTTAATACTCAGAATAAAGGATATCCAGGGATATCTCAGATAAATGGGTCTTTTCGCAAACATTTTAGGAGTATTTTAAAGATTGGGCGGCATACGTAAAAATGGGCAGAAGGCGCAAACTTCCTAAAAAGGGCTTCCTTTAAGGTTATTTTTAGATTTGGAATGGTTAATACTCATAGAAAAAAGGATATCCAGGGATATCTCAGATAAATGGATCTTTTCGCAAACATTTTAGGAGAATTTAAAGATTGGGCGGCATACGTAAAAATGGGCGGAAGGCGCAAAGTTCCTAATAAGGGCTTCTTTTAAGGTTCTTTTCAGATTTTGAATGGTTAATGCTCATAGAATAAATGATATTGAGAGATATCTCAGATAAATGGGTCTTTTCGCAAACATTTTGAGAGTATTTTAAAGATTGGGCGGCATACGTAAAAATGGGCGGAAGGCGCAAAGTTCCTAATAAGGGCTTATCTTAAGGTTCTTTTCAGATTTTGAATGGTTAATACTCATATAATAAAGGATATTGAGGGATATCTCAGATAAATGGGTCTTTTCGCAAACATTTTAGGAGTATTTTAAAGATTGGGCAGCATACATAAAAATGGGCGGAAGGCGCAAGGTTCTTAATAAGGGCTTCTGTTAAGGTTCTTTTAAGATTTTGAATGGTTAATACTCATAGAATAAATGATATTGAGGGATATCTCAGATAAATGGGTCTTTTCGCAAACATTTTAGGAGTATTTTAAAGATTGGGCGGCATACATAAAAATGGGCGGAAGGCGCAAAGTTCCTAATAAGGGCTTCTCTTAAGGTTCTTTTCAGATTTTGAATGGTTAATACTTATAGAATGAAGGATATTGAAGGATATCTCAGATAAATGGGTCTTTTCGCAAACATTTTTGGAGTATTTTAAAGATTGGGCGGCATATGTAAAAATGGGCGGAAGGCGCAAAGTTCCTAATAAGGGCTTCTCTTAAGGTTCTTTTCAGATTTTGAATGGTCAATACTCATAGAAAAAAGGATATCCAGGGATATCTCAGATAAATGGATCTTTTCGCAAACATTTTAGGAGAATTTAAAGATTGGGCGGCATACGTAAAAATGGGCGGAAGGCGCAAAGTTCCTAATAAGGGCTTCTTTTAAGGTTCTTTTCAGATTTTGAATGGTTAATGCTCATAGAATAAATGATATTGAGGGATATCTCAGATAAATGGGTCTTTTCGCAAACATTTTGAGAGTATTTTAAAGATTGGGCGGCATACGTAAAAATGGGCGGAAGGCGCAAAGTTCCTAATAAGGGCTTATCTTAAGGTTCTTTTCAGATTTTGAATGGTTAATACTCATATAATAAAGGATATTGAGGGATATCTCAGATAAATGGGTCTTTTCGCAAACATTTTAGGAGTATTTTAAAGATTGGGCAGCATACATTAAAATGGGCGGAAGGCGCAAGGTTCTTAATAAGGGCTTCTGTTAAGGTTCTTTTAAGATTTTGAATGGTTAATACTCATAAAATAAAGGATATCCAGGGATATCTCAGATAAATGGGTCTTTTCGCAAACATTTTAGGAGTATTTTAAAGATTGGGCGGCATACATAAAAATGGGCGGAAGGCGCAAAGTTCCTAATAAGGGCTTCTCTTAAGGTTCTTTTCAGATTTTGAATGGTTAATACTCATAGAATGAAGGATATTGAAGGATATCTCAGATAAATGGGTCTTTTCGCAAACATTTTTGGAGTATTTTAAAGATTGGGCGGCATATGTAAAAATGGGCGGAAGGCGCAAAGTTCCTAATAAGGGCTTCTCTTAAGGTTCTTTTCAGATTTTGAATGGTTAATACTCATAGAATAAATGATATTGAGAGATATCTCAGATAAATGGGTCTTTTCGCAAACATTTTAGGAGTATTTTAAAGATTGGGTGGCATATGTAAAAGTGGGCGGAAGGCGCAAAGTTCCTAATAAGGGCTTCTCTTAAGGTTCTTTTAAGTTTTTGAATGGTTAATACTCATAGAAAAAAGGATATCCAGGGATATATCAGATAAATGGGTCTTTTCGCAAACATTTTAGGAGTATTTTAAAGATTGGGCAGCATACATAAAAATGGGCGGAAGGCGCAAGGTTCTTAAAAAGGGCTTCTGTTAAGGTTCTTTTAAGATTTTGAATGGTTAATACTCATAGAATAAATGATATTGAGGGATATCTCAGATAAATGGGTCTTTTCGCAAACATTTTAGGAGTATTTTAAAGATTGTGCGGCATACGTAAAAATGGGCGGAAGGCGCAAAGTTCCTAATAAGGGCTTCTCTTAAGGTTCTTTTCAGATTTTGAATGGTTAATACTCATAGAAAAAAGGATATCCAGGGATATATCAGATAAATGGGTCTTTTCGCAAACATTTTAGGAGTATTTTAAAGATTGGGCGGCATACGTAAAAATGGGCGGAAGGCGCAAAGTTCCTAATAAGGGCTTCTTTTAAAGTTATTTTCAGATTTTGAATGGTTAATACTCATAGAATAAAGGATATCCAGGGATATCTCAGATAAATGGGTCTTTTCGCAAACATTTTAGGAGTATTTTAAAGATTGGGCGGCATACGTAAAAATGGATGGAAGGCGCAAACTTCCTAATAAAGGCTTTTTTATGGTTATTTTTAGATTTGGAATGGTCAATACTCATAGAATAAAGGATATCCAGGGATATCTCAGATAAATGGGTCTTTTCGCAAACATTTTTGGAGTATTTTAAAGATTGGGCGGCATACGTAAAAATGGGCGGAAGGCGCAAAGTTCCTAATAAGGGCTTCTCTTAAGGTTCTTTTCAGATTTTGAATGATTAATACTCATAGAATGAAGGATATTGAAGGATATCTCAGATAAATGGGTCTTTTCGCAAACATTTTAGGAGTATTTTAAAGATTGGGCGGCATACGTAAAAATGGGCGGAAGGCGCAAAGTTCCTAATAAGGGCTTCTCATGAGGTTCTTTTTATATTCTAAATGATTAATACTCATAGAATGAAGGATATTGAAGGATATCTCAGATAAATGGATCTTTTCGCAAACATTTTTGGAGTATTTTAAAGATTGGGCGGCATACGAAAAAATGGGCGGAAGGCGCAAACTTCCTAATAAGGGCTTCTCTTAAGGTTCTTTTCAGATTTTGAATGGTTAATACTCATAGAATAAAGGATATCCAGGGATATCTCAGATAAATGGGTCTTTTCGCAAACATTTTAGGAGTATTTTAAAGATTGGGTGGCATACGTAAAAGTGGGCGGAAGGCGCAAAGTTCCTAATAAGGGCTTCTCTTAAGGTTCTTTTAAGTTTTTGAATGGTTAATACTCATAGAAAAAAGGATATCCAGGGATATATCAGATAAATGGGTCTTTTCGCAAACATTTTAGGAGTATTTTAAAGATTGGGCAGCATACATAAAAATAGGCGGAAGGCGCAAGGTTCCTAATAAGGGCTTCTGTTAAGGTTCTTTTCAGATTTGGAATGGTTAATACTCATAGAATAAATGATATTGAGGGATATCTCAGATAAATGGGTCTTTTCGCAAACATTTTAGGAGTATTTTAAAGATTGGGCGGCATACGTAAAAATGGGCGGAAGGCGCAAAGTTCCTAATAAGAGCTTCCTTTAAGGTTATTTTTAGATTTGGAATGGTTAATACTCATAGAATAAAGGATATTGAGGGATATCTCAGATAAATGGGTCTTTTCGCAAACATTTTTGGAGTATTTTAAAGATTGGGTGGCATACGTAAAAATGGGCGGAAGGCGCAAAGTTCCTAATAAGGGCTTCTTTTAAAGTTATTTTCAGATTTTGAATGGTTAATACTCATAGAATAAAGGATATCCAGGGATATCTCAGATAAATGGGTCTTTTTGCAAACATTTTAGGAGTATTTTAAAGATTGGGCGGCATACGTAAAAATGGGCGAAAGGCGCAAACTTCCTAATAAAGGCTTCTTTTATGGTTATTTTTAGATTTGGAATGGTCAATACTCATAGAATAAAGGATATCCAGGGATATCTCAGATAAATGGGTCTTTTCGCAAACATTTTGAGAGTATTTTAAAGATTGGGCGGCATACGTAAAAATGGGCGGAAGGCGCAAAGTTCCTAAAAACGGCTTATCTTAAGGTTCTTTTCAGATTTTGAATGGTTAATATTCATATAATAAAGGATATTGAGGGATATCTCAGATAAATGGGTCTTTTCGCAAACATTTTAGGAGTATTTTAAAGATTGGGCAGCATACATAAAAATGGGCGGAAGGCGCAAGGTTCTTAATAAGGGCTTCTGTTACGGTTCTTTTAAGATTTTGAATGGTTAATACTCATAGAATAAATCATATTGAGGGATATCTCAGATAAATGGGTCTTTTCGCATACATTTTAGGAGTATTTTAAAGATTGGGCGGCATACATAAAAATGGGCGGAAGGCGCAAAGTTCCTAATAAGGGCTTCTCTTAAGGTTCTTTTCAGATTTTGAATGATTAATACTCATAGAATGAAGGATATTGAAGGATATCTCAGATAAATGGGTCTTTTCGCAAACATTTTTGGAGTATTTTAAAGATTGGGCGGCATATGTAAAAATGGGCGGAAGGCGCAAAGTTCCTAATAAGGGCTTCTCTTAAGGTTCTTTTCAGATTTTGAATGGTCAATACTCATAGAAAAAAGGATATCCAGGGATATCTCAGATAAATGGATCTTTTCGCAAACATTTTAGGAGAATTTAAAGATTGGGTGGCATACGTAAAAGTGGGCTGAAGGCGCAAAGTTCCTAATAAGGGCTTCTCTTAAGGTTCTTTTAAGTTTTTGAATGGTTAATACTCATAGAAAAAAAGAATATCCAGGGATATATCAGATAAATGGGTCTTTTCGCAAACATTTTAGGAGTATTTTAAAAATTGGGCAGCATACATAAAAATAGGCGGAAGGCGCAAGGTTCTTAATAAGGGCTTCTGTTAAGGTTCTTTTAAGATTTTGAATGGTTAATACTCATAGAATAAATGATATTGAGGGATATCTCAGATAAATGGGTCTTTTCGCAAACATTTTAGGAGTATTTTAAAGATTGTGCGGCATACATAAAAATGGGCGGAAGGCGCAAAGTTCCTAATAAGGGCTTCTCTTAAGGTTCTTTTAAGTTTTTGAATGGTTAATACTCATAGAAAAAAGGATATCCAGGGATATATCAGATAAATGGGTCTTTTCGCAAACATTTTAGGAGTATTTTAAAGATTGGGCAGCATACATAAAAATGGGCGGAAGGCGCAAGGTTCTTAATAAGGGCTTCTGTTAAGGTTCTTTTAAGATTTTGAATGGTTAATACTCATAGAATAAATGATATTGAGGGATATCTCAGATAAATGGGTCTTTTCGCAAACATTTTAGGAGTATTTTAAAGATTGTGCGACATACATAAAAATGGGCGGAAGGCGCAAAGTTCCTAATAAGGGCTTCTCTTAAGGTTCTTTTCAGATTTTGAATGGTTAATACTCATAGAAAAAAGGATATCCAGGGATATATCAGATAAATGGGTCTTTTCGCAAACATTTTAGGAGTATTTTAAAGATTGGGCAGCATACATAAAAATGGGCGGAAGGCGCAAGGTTCTTAATAAGGGCTTCTGTTAAGGTTCTTTTAAGATTTTGAATGGTTAATACTCATAGAATAAATGATATTGAGGGATATCTCAGATAAATGGGTCTTTTCGCAAACATTTTAGGAGTATTTTAAAGATTGGGCGGCATACATAAAAATGGGCGGAAGGCGCAAAGTTCCTAATAAGGGCTTCTCTTAAGGTTCTTTTCAGATTTTGAATGGTTAATAGTCATAGAATGAAGGATATTGAAGGATATCTCAGATAAATGGGTCTTTTCGCAAACATTTTTGGAGTATTTTAAAGATTGGGCGGCATATGTAAAAATGGGCGGAAGGCGCAAAGTTCCTAATAAGGGCTTCTCTTAAGGTTCTTTTCAGATTTTGAATGGTCAATACTCATAGAAAAAAGGATATCCAGGGATATCTCAGATAAATGGATCTTTTCGCAAACATTTTAGGAGAATTTAAAGATTGGGCGGCATACGTAAAAATGGGCGGAAGGCGCAAAGTTCCTAATAAGGGCTTCTTTTAAGGTTCTTTTCAGATTTTGAATGGTTAATGCTCATAGAATAAATGATATTGAGGGATATCTCAGATAAATGGGTCTTTTCGCAAACATTTTGAGAGTATTTTAAAGATTGGGCGGCATACGTAAAAATGGGCGGAAGGCGCAAAGTTCCTAATAAGGGCTTATCTTAAGGTTCTTTTCAGATTTTGAATGGTTAATACTCATATAATAAAGGATATTGAGGGATATCTCAGATAAATGGGTCTTTTCGCAAACATTTTAGGAGTATTTTAAAGATTGGGCAGCATACATTAAAATGGGCGGAAGGCGCAAGGTTCTTAATAAGGGCTTCTGTTAAGGTTCTTTTAAGATTTTGAATGGTTAATACTCATAAAATAAAGGATATCCAGGGATATCTCAGATAAATGGGTCTTTTCGCAAACATTTTAGGAGTATTTTAAAGATTGGGCGGCATACATAAAAATGGGCGGAAGGCGCAAAGTTCCTAATAAGGGCTTCTCTTAAGGTTCTTTTCAGATTTTGAATGGTTAATACTTATAGAATGAAGGATATTGAAGGATATCTCAGATAAATGGGTCTTTTCGCAAACATTTTAGGAGTATTTTAAAGATTGGGCGGCATATGTAAAAATGGGCGGAAGGCGCAAAGTTCCTAATAAGGGCTTCTCTTAAGGTTCTTTTCAGATTTTGAATGGTTAATACTCATAGAATAAATGATATTGAGAGATATCTCAGATAAATGGGTCTTTTCGCAAACATTTTAGGAGTATTTTAAAGATTGGGCGGCATATGTAAAAGTGGGCGGAAGGCGCAAAGTTCCTAATAAGGGCTTCTCTTAAGGTTCTTTTAAGTTTTTGAATGGTTAATACTCATAGAAAAAAGGATATCCAGGGATATATCAGATAAATGGGTCTTTTCGCAAACATTTTAGGAGTATTTTAAAGATTGGGCAGCATACATAAAAATGGGCGGAAGGCGCAAGGTTCTTAAAAAGGGCTTCTGTTAAGGTTCTTTTAAGATTTTGAATGGTTAATACTCATAGAATAAATGATATTGAGGGATATCTCAGATAAATGGGTCTTTTCGCAAACATTTTAGGAGTATTTTAAAGATTGTGCGACATACATAAAAATGGGCGGAAGGCGCAAAGTTCCTAATAAGGGCTTCTCTTAAGGTTCTTTTCAGATTTTGAATGGTTAATACTCATAGAAAAAAGGATATCCAGGGATATATCAGATAAATGGGTCTTTTCGCAAACATTTTAGGAGTATTTTAAAGATTGGGCGGCATACGTAAAAATGGGCGGAAGGCGCAAAGTTCCTAATAAGGGCTTCTTTTAAAGTTATTTTCAGATTTTGAATGGTTAATACTCATAGAATAAAGGATATCCAGGGATATCTCAGATAAATGGGTCTTTTTGCCAACATTTTAGGAGTATTTTAAAGATTGGGCGGCATACGTAAAAATGGACGGAAGGCGCAAACTTCCTAATAAAGGCTTTTTTATGGTTCTTTTTAGATTTGGAATGGTCAATACTCATAGAATAAAGGATATCCAGGGATATCTCAGATAAATGGGTCTTTTCGCAAACATTTTTGGAGTATTTTAAAGATTGGGCGGCATACATAAAAATGGGCGGAAGGCGCAAAGTTCCTAATAAGGGCTTCTCATGAGGTTCTTTTTATATTCTAAATGATTAATACTCATAGAATGAAGGATATTGAAGGATATCTCAGATAAATGGGTCTTTTCGCAAACATTTTAGGAGTATTTTAAAGATTGGGCGGCATACGTAAAAATGGGCGGAAGGCGCAAAGTTCCTAATAAGGGCTTCTCATGAGGTTCTTTTTATATTCTAAATGATTAATACTCATAGAATGAAGGATATTGAAGGATATCTCAGATAAATGGATCTTTTCGCAAACATTTTTGGAGTATTTTAAAGATTGGGCGGCATACCAAAAAATGGGCGGAAGGCGCAAACTTCCTAATAAGGGCTTCTCTTAAGGTTCTTTTCAGATTTTGAATGGTTAATACTCATAGAATAAAGGATATCCAGGGATATCTCAGATAAATGGGTCTTTTCGCAAACATTTTACGAGTATTTTAAAGATTGGGTGGCATACGTAAAAGTGGGCGGAAGGCGCAAAGTTCCTAATAAGGGCTTCTCTTAAGGTTCTTTTAAGTTTTTGAATGGTTAATACTCATAGAAAAAAGGATATCCAGGGATATATCAGATAAATGGGTCTTTTCGCAAACATTTTAGGAGTATTTTAAAGATTGGGCAGCATACATAAAAATAGGCGGAAGGCGCAAGGTTCTTAATAAGGGCTTCTGTTAAGGTTCTTTTCAGATTTGGAATGGTTAATACTCATAGAATAAATGATATTGAGGGATATCTCAGATAAATGGGTCTTTTCGCAAACATTTTAGGAGTATTTTAAAGATTGGGCGGCATACGTAAAAATGGACGGAAGGCGCAAAGTTCCTAATAAGAGCTTCCTTTAAGGTTATTTTTAGATTTGGAATGGTTAATACTCATAGAATAAAGGATATTGAGGGATATCTCAGATAAATGGGTCTTTTCGCAAACATTTTTGGAGTATTTTAAAGATTGGGTGGCATACGTAAAAATGGGCGGAAGGCGCAAAGTTCCTAATAAGGGCTTCTTTTAAAGTTATTTTCAGATTTTGAATGGTTAATACTCATAGAATAAAGGATATCCAGGGATATCTCAGATAAATGGGTCTTTTTGCAAACATTTTAGGAGTATTTTAAAGATTGGGCGGCATACGTAAAAATGGGCGAAAGGCGCAAACTTCCTAATAAAGGCTTTTTTTATGGTTATTTTTAGATTTGGAATGGTCAATACTCATAGAATAAAGGATATCCAGGGATATCTCAGATAAATGGGTCTTTTCGCAAACATTTTAGGAGTATTTTAAAGATTGGGCGGCATACGTAAAAATGGGCGGAAGGCGCAAAGTTCCTAAAAACGGCTTATCTTAAGGTTCTTTTCAGATTTTGAATGGTTAATACTCATATAATAAAGGATATTGAGGGATATCTCAGATAAATGGGTCTTTTCGCAAACATTTTAGGAGTATTTTAAAGATTGGGCAGCATACATAAAAATGGGCGGAAGGCGCAAGGTTCTTAATAAGGGCTTCTGTTACGGTTCTTTTAAGATTTTGAATGGTTAATACTCATAGAATAAATCATATTGAGGGATATCTCAGATAAATGGGTCTTTTCGCATACATTTTAGGAGTATTTTAAAGATTGGGCGGCATACGTAAAAATGGGCGGAAGGCGCAAAGTTCCTAATAAGGGCTTCTCTTAAGGTTCTTTTTAGATTTTGAATGATTAATACTCATAGAATGAAGGATATTGAAGGATATCTCAGATAAATGGGTCTTTTCGCAAACATTTTTGGAGTATTTTAAAGATTGGGCGGCATATGTAAAAATGGGCGGAAGGCGCAAAGTTCCTAATAAGGGCTTCTCTTAAGGTTCTTTTCAGATTTTGAATGGTCAATACTCATAGAAAAAAGGATATCCAGGGATATCTCAGATAAATGGATCTTTTCGCAAACATTTTAGGAGAATTTAAAGATTGGGTGGCATACGTAAAAGTGGGCTGAAGGCGCAAAGTTCCTAATAAGGGCTTCTCTTAAGGTTCTTTTAAGTTTTTGAATGGTTAATACTCATAGAAAAAAAGAATATCCAGGGATATATCAGATAAATGGGTCTTTTCGCAAACATTTTAGGAGTATTTTAAAAATTGGGCAGCATACATAAAAATAGGCGGAAGGCGCAAGGTTCTTAATAAGGGCTTCTGTTAAGGTTCTTTTAAGATTTTGAATGGTTAATACTCATAGAATAAATGATATTGAGGGATATCTCAGATAAATGGGTCTTTTCGCAAACATTTTAGGAGTATTTTAAAGATTGTGCGGCATACATAAAAATGGGCGGAAGGCGCAAGGTTCCTAATAAGGGCTTCTCTTAAGGTTCTTTTAAGTTTTTGAATGGTTAATACTCATAGAAAAAAGGATATCCAGGGATATATCAGATAAATGGGTCTTTTCGCAAACATTTTAGGAGTATTTTAAAGATTGGGCAGCATACATAAAAATGGGCGGAAGGCGCAAGGTTCTTAATAAGGGCTTCTGTTAAGGTTCTTTTAAGATTTTGAATGGTTAATACTCATAGAATAAATGATATTGAGGGATATCTCAGATAAATGGGTCTTTTCGCAAACATTTTAGGAGTATTTTAAAGATTGTGCGGCATACATAAAAATGGGCGGAAGGCGCAAAGTTCCTAATAAGGGCTTCTCTTAAGGTTCTTTTCAGATTTTGAATGGTTAATACTCATAGAAAAAAGGATATCCAGGGATATATCAGATAAATGGGTCTTTTCGCAAACATTTTAGGAGTATTTTAAAGATTGGGCGGCATACGTAAAAATGGGCGGAAGGCGCAAAGTTCCTAATAAGGGCTTCTTTTAAAGTTATTTTCAGATTTTGAATGGTTAATACTCATAGAATAAAGGATATCCAGGGATATCTCAGATAAATGGGTCTTTTTGCCAACATTTTAGGAGTATTTTAAAGATTGGGCGGCATACGTAAAAATGGATGGAAGGCGCAAACTTCCTAATAAAGGCTTTTTTATGGTTCTTTTTAGATTTGGAATGGTCAATACTCATAGAATAAAGGATATCCAGGGATATCTCAGATAAATGGGTCTTTTCGCAAACATTTTTGGAGTATTTTAAAGATTGGGCGGCATACATAAAAATGGGCGGAAGGCGCAAAGTTCCTAATAAGGGCTTCTCTTAAGGTTCTTTTCAGATTTTGAATGATTAATACTCATAGAATGAAGGATATTGAAGGATATCTCAGATAAATGGGTCTTTTCGCAAACATTTTAGGAGTATTTTAAAGATTGGGCGGCATACGTAAAAATGGGCGGAAGGCGCAAAGTTCCTAATAAGGGCTTCTCTTAAGGTTCTTTTCAGATTTTAAATGATTAATACTCATAGAATGAAGGATATTGAAGGATATCTCAGATAAATGGATCTTTTCGCAAACATTTTTGGAGTATTTTAAAGATTGGGCGGCATACCAAAAAATGGGCGGAAGGCGCAAACTTCCTAATAAGGGCTTCTCTTAAGGTTCTTTTCAGATTTTGAATGGTTAATACTCATAGAATAAAGGATATCCAGGGATATCTCAGATAAATGGGTCTTTTCGCAAACATTTTACGAGTATTTTAAAGATTGGGTGGCATACGTAAAAGTGGGCGGAAGGCGCAAAGTTCCTAATAAGGGCTTCTCTTAAGGTTCTTTTAAGTTTTTGAATGGTTAATACTCATAGAAAAAAGGATATCCAGGGATATATCAGATAAATGGGTCTTTTCGCAAACATTTTAGGAGTATTTTAAAGATTGGGCAGCATACATAAAAATAGGCGGAAGGCGCAAGGTTCTTAATAAGGGCTTCTGTTAAGGTTCTTTTCAGATTTGGAATGGTTAATACTCATAGAATAAATGATATTGAGGGATATCTCAGATAAATGGGTCTTTTCGCAAACATTTTAGGAGTATTTTAAAGATTGGGCGGCATACGTAAAAATGGACGGAAGGCGCAAAGTTCCTAATAAGGGCTTCCTTTAAGGTTATTTTTAGATTTGGAATGGTTAATACTCATAGAATAAAGGATATTGAGGGATATCTCAGATAAGTGGGTCTTTTCGCAAACATTTTTGGAGTATTTTAAAGATTGGGCGGCATACGTAAAAATGGGCGGAAGGCGCAAAGTTCCTAATAAGGGCTTCTTTTAAAGTTATTTTCAGATTTTGAATGGTTAATACTCATAGAATAAAGGATATCCAGGGATATCTCAGATAAATGGGTCTTTTTGCAAACATTTTAGGAGTATTTTAAAGATTGGGCGGCATACGTAAAAATGGGCGGAAGGCGCAAACTTCCTAATAAAGGCTTCTTTTATGGTTATTTTTAGATTTGGAATGGTCAATACTCATAGAATAAAGGATATCCAGGGATATCTCAGATAAATGGGTCTTTTCGCAAACATTTTAGGAGTATTTTAAAGATTGGGCGGCATACGTAAAAATGGGCGGAAGGCGCAAGGTTCCTAAAAACGGCTTATCTTAAGGTTCTTTTCAGATTTTGAATGGTTAATATTCATATAATAAAGGATATTGAGGGATATCTCAGATAAATGGGTCTTTTCGCAAACATTTTAGGAGTATTTTAAAGATTGGGCAGCATACATAAAAATGGGCGGAAGGCGCAAGGTTCTTAATAAGGGCTTCTGTTACGGTTCTTTTAAGATTTTGAATGGTTAATACTCATAGAATAAATCATATTGAGGGATATCTCAGATAAATGGGTCTTTTCGCATACATTTTAGGAGTATTTTAAAGATTGGGCGGCATACGTAAAAATGGGCGGAAGGCGCAAAGTTCCTAATAAGGGCTTCTCTTAAGGTTCTTTTTATATTCTAAATGATTAATACTCATAGAATGAAGGATATTGAAGGATATCTCAGATAAATGGGTCTTTTCGCAAACATTTTAGGAGTATTTTAAAGATTGGGCGGCATATGTAAAAATGGGCGGAAGGCGCAAAGTTCCTAATAAGGGCTTCTCTTAAGGTTCTTTTCAGATTTTGAATGGTCAATACTCATAGAAAAAAGGATATCCAGGGATATCTCAGATAAATGGATCTTTTCGCAAACATTTTAGGAGAATTTAAAGATTGGGTGGCATACGTAAAAGTGGGCTGAAGGCGCAAAGTTCCTAATAAGGGCTTCTCTTAAGGTTCTTTTAAGTTTTTGAATGGTTAATACTCATAGAAAAAAAGAATATCCAGGGATATATCAGATAAATGGGTCTTTTCGCAAACATTTTAGGAGTATTTTAAAAATTGGGCAGCATACATAAAAATAGGCGGAAGGCGCAAGGTTCTTAATAAGGGCTTCTGTTAAGGTTCTTTTAAGATTTTGAATGGTTAATACTCATAGAATAAATGATATTGAGGGATATCTCAGATAAATGGGTCTTTTCGCAAACATTTTAGGAGTATTTTAAAGATTGTGCGGCATACGTAAAAATGGGCGGAAGGCGCAAAGTTCCTAATAAGGGCTTCTTTTAAAGTTATTTTCAGATTTTGAATGGTTAATACTCATAGAATAAAGGATATCCAGGGATATCTCAGATAAATGGGTCTTTTTGCAAACATTTTAGGAGTATTTTAAAGATTGGGCGGCATACGTAAAAATGGACGGAAGGCGCAAAGTTCCTAATAAGAGCTTCCTTTAAGGTTATTTTTAGATTTGGAATGGTTAATACTCATAGAATAAAGGATATCCAGGGATATCTCAGATAAGTGGGTCTTTTCGCAAACATTTTTGGAGTATTTTAAAGATTGGGTGGCATACGTAAAAATGGGCGGAAGGCGCAAAGTTCCTAATAAGGGCTTCTTTTAAAGTTATTTTCAGATTTTGAATGGTTAATACTCATAGAATAAAGGATATCCAGGGATATCTCAGATAAATGGGTCTTTTTGCAAACATTTTAGGAGTATTTTAAAGATTGGGCAGCATACGTAAAAATGGGTGGAAGGCGCAAACTTCCTAATAAAGGCTTTTTTTATGGTTATTTTTAGATTTGGAATGGTCAATACTCATAGAAAAAAGGATATTGAGGGATATCTCAGATAAATGGGTCTTTTCGCAAACATTTTTGGAGTATTTTAAAGATTGGGTGGCATACGTAAAAATGGGCGGAAGGCGCAAAGTTCCTAATAAGGGCTTCTCTTAAGGTTCTTTTCAGATTTTGAATGGTTAATACTCATAGAATAAAGGATATCCAGGGATATCTCAGATAAATGGGTCTTTTTGCAAACATTTTAGGAGTATTTTAAAGATTGGGCGGCATACGTAAAAATGGGTGGAAGGCGCAAACTTCCTAATAAAGGCTTCTTTTAAGGTTATTTTTAGATTTGGAATGGTCAATACTCATAGAATAAAGGATATCCAGGGATATCTCAGATAAGTGGGTCTTTTCGCAAACATTTTTAGAGTATTTTAAAGATTGGGTGGCATACGTAAAAATGGGCGGAAGGCGCAAAGTTCCTAATAAGGGCTTCTCTTAAGGTTCTTTTCAGATTTTGAATGGTTAATACTCATAGAATAAAGGATATCCAGGGATATCTCAGATAAATGGGTCTTTTCGCAAACATTTTGAGAGTATTTTAAAGATTGGGTGGCATACGTAAAAATGGGCGGAAGGCGCAAAGTTCCTAAAAACGGCTTATCTTAAGGTTCTTTTCAGATTTTGAATGGTTAATATTCATATAATAAAGGATATTGAGGGATATCTCAGATAAATGGGTCTTTTCGCAAACATTTTAGGAGTATTTTAAAGATTGGGCGGCATACATAAAAATGGGCGGAAGGCGCAAAGTTCCTAATAAGGGCTTCTCTTAAGGTTCTTTTCAAATTTTGAATGGTTAATACTCATATAATAAAGGATATTGAGGGATATCTCAGATAAATGGGTCTTTTCGCAAACATTTTAGGAGTATTTTAAAGATTGGGCAGCATACATAAAAATGGGCGGAAGGCGCACGGTTCTTAATAAGGGCTTCTGTTAAGGTTCTTTTAAGATTTTGAATGGTTAATACTCATAGAATAAATCATATTGAGGGATATCTCAGATAAATGGGTCTTTTCGCAAACATTTTAGGAGTATTTTAAAGATTGGGCGGCATACATAAAAATGGGCGGAAGGCGCAAAGTTCCTAATAAGGGCTTCTCTTAAGGTTCTTTTCAGATTTTGAATGATTAATACTTATAGAATGAAGGATATTGAAGGATATCTCAGATAAATGGGTCTTTTCGCAAACATTTTTGGAGTATTTTAAAGATTGGGCGGCATATGTAAAAATGGGCGGAAGGCGCAAAGTTCCTAATAAGGGCTTCTCTTAAGGTTCTTTTCAGATTTTGAATGGTTAATACTCATAGAATAAAGGATATCCAGGGATATCTCAGATAAATGGGTCTTTTCGCAAACATTTTACGAGTATTTTAAAGATTGGGTGGCATACGTAAAAGTGGGCGGAAGGCGCAAAGTTCCTAATAAGGGCTTCTCTTAAGGTTCTTTTAAGTTTTTGAATGGTTAATACTCATAGAAAAAAGGATATCCAGGGATATATCAGATAAATGGGTCTTTTCGCAAACATTTTAGGAGTATTTTAAAGATTGGGCAGCATACATAAAAATGGGCGGAAGGCGCAAGGTTCTTAATAAGGGCTTCTGTTAAGGTTCTTTTAAGATTTTGAATGGTTAATACTCATAGAATAAATTATATTGAGGGATATCTCAGATAAATGGGTCTTTTCGCAAACATTTTAGGAGTATTTTAAAGATTGTGCGGCATACATAAAAATGGGCGGAAGGCGCAAAGTTCCTAATAAGGGCTTCTCTTAAGGTTCTTTTCAGATTTTGAATGGTTAATACTCATAGAAAAAAGGATATCCAAGGATATATTAGATAAATGGGTCTTTTCTCAAACATTTTAGGAGTATTTTAAAGATTGTGCGGCATACGTAAAAATGGGCGGAAGGCGCAAAGTTCCTAATAAGGGCTTCTTTTAAAGTTATTTTCAGATTTTGAATGGTTAATACTCATAGAATAAATGATATTGAGGGATATCTCAGATAAATGGGTCTTTTTGCAAACATTTTAGGAGTATTTTAAAGATTGGGCGGCATACGTAAAAATGGACGGAAGGCGCAAAGTTCCTAATAAGGGCTTCCTTTAAGGTTATTTTTAGATTTGGAATGGTTAATACTCATAGAATAAAGGATATCCAGGGATATCTCAGATAAGTGGGTCTTTTCGCAAACATTTTTGGTGTATTTTAAAGATTGGGTGGCATACGTAAAAATGGGCGGAAGGCGCAAAGTTCCTAATAAGGGCTTCTCTTAAGGTTCTTTTCAGATTTTGAATGGTTAATACTCATAGAAAAAAGGATATCCAAGGATATATTAGATAAATGGGTCTTTTCGCAAACATTTTAGGAGTATTTTAAAGATTGTGCGGCATACGTAAAAATGGGCGGAAGGCGCAAAGTTCCTAATAAGGGCTTCTTTTAAAGTTATTTTCAGATTTTGAATGGTTAATACTCATAGAATAAAGGATATCCAGGGATATCTCAGATAAATGGGTCTTTTTGCAAACATTTTAGGAGTATTTTAAAGATTGGGCGGCATACGTAAAAATGGACGGAAGGCGCAAAGTTCCTAATAAGAGCTTCCTTTAAGGTTATTTTTAGATTTGGAATGGTTAATACTCATAGAATAAAGGATATCCAGGGATATCTCAGATAAGTGGGTCTTTTCGCAAACATTTTTGGAGTATTTTAAAGATTGGGTGGCATACGTAAAAATGGGCGGAAGGCGCAAAGTTCCTAATAAGGGCTTCTTTTAAAGTTATTTTCAGATTTTGAATGGTTAATACTCATAGAATAAAGGATATCCAGGGATATCTCAGATAAATGGGTCTTTTTGCAAACATTTTAGGAGTATTTTAAAGATTGGGCAGCATACGTAAAAATGGGTGGAAGGCGCAAACTTCCTAATAAAGGCTTTTTTTATGGTTATTTTTAGATTTGGAATGGTCAATACTCATAGAAAAAAGGATATTGAGGGATATCTCAGATAAATGGGTCTTTTCGCTAACATTTTTGGAGTATTTTAAAGATTGGGTGGCATACGTAAAAATGGGCGGAAGGCGCAAAGTTCCTAATAAGGGCTTCTCTTAAGGTTCTTTTCAGATTTTGAATGGTTAATACTCATAGAATAAAGGATATCCAGGGATATCTCAGATAAATGGGTCTTTTTGCAAACATTTTAGGAGTATTTTAAAGATTGGGCGGCATACGTAAAAATGGGTGGAAGGCGCAAACTTCCTAATAAAGGCTTTTTTTATGGTTATTTTTAGATTTGGAATGGTTAATACTCATAGAATAAAGGATATCCAGGGATATCTCAGATAAGTGGGTCTTTTCGCAAACATTTTTAGAGTATTTTAAAGATTGGGTGGCATACGTAAAAATGGGCGGAAGGCGCAAAGTTCCTAATAAGGGCTTCTCTTAAGGTTCTTTTCAGATTTTGAATGGTTAATACTCATAGAATAAAGGATATCCAGGGATATCTCAGATAAATGGGTCTTTTCGCAAACATTTTGAGAGTATTTTAAAGATTGGGTGGCATACGTAAAAATGGGCGGAAGGCGCAAAGTTCCTAAAAACGGCTTATCTTAAGGTTCTTTTCAGATTTTGAATGGTTAATATTCATATAATAAAGGATATTGAGGGATATCTCAGATAAATGGGTCTTTTCGCAAACATTTTAGGAGTATTTTAAAGATTGGGCGGCATACATAAAAATGGGCGGAAGGCGCAAAGTTCCTAATAAGGGCTTCTCTTAAGGTTCTTTTCAAATTTTGAATGGTTAATACTCATATAATAAAGGATATTGAGGGATATCTCAGATAAATGGGTCTTTTCGCAAACATTTTAGGAGTATTTTAAAGATTGGGCAGCATACATAAAAATGGGCGGAAGGCGCACGGTTCTTAATAAGGGCTTCTGTTAAGGTTCTTTTAAGATTTTGAATGGTTAATACTCATAGAATAAATGATATTGAGGGATATCTCAGATAAATGGGTCTTTTCGCAAACATTTTAGGAGTATTTTAATGATTGGGCGGCATACGAAAAAATGGGCGGAAGGCGCAAGGTTCCTAATAAGGGCTACTTTTAAGGTTCTTTTTATATTTTAAATGGTTAATACTCATAGAATAAAGGATATTGAGGGATATCTCAGATAAATGGGTCCTTTTGCAAACATTTTAGGAGTATTTTAACGATTGAGCAGCATACGAATAAATGGGCGGAAGGCGCAAGGTTCCTAACAAGGGCTTCTCTTAAGGTTCTTTCCAGATTTTGAAAGGTTAATACTTATAGAATAAAGGATATTGAGGGATATCTCAGATAAATGGGTCTTTTCGCAAACATTTTAGGAGTAATTTAAAGATTGGGGGGCACACTAAAAAATGGGTTGAAGGCGCAAGGTTCCTAATAAGGGATTCTCTTAATGTTCTTTTCAGATTTTGAATGGTTAATACTCATAGAATAAATGATATTGAGGGATATCTCAGATAAATGGGTCTTTTCGCAAACATTTTAGGAGTATTTTAATGATTGGGCGGCAAACGAAAAAATGAACTGAAGGCGCAAAGTTCCTAATAAGGGCTTCTCTTAAGGTTCTTTTCAGATTTTGAATGGTTAATAATCATAGAATAAAGGATATTAAAGGATATCTCAAATAAATGGGTCTTATCGAAAACATTTTAGAAGTATTTTAAAGATTGGGCGGCATACGAAAAAATGGGTGGAAGGCGTAAGTTTCCTAATAAGGGCTTCTCTTAAGGTTCATATCAGATTTTGAATGGTTATTACTCATAGAGTAGAGGATATCCAGGGAAATCTCTCTTAAATGGGTCTTTTCGCAAACATTTTAGGAGTATTTTAAAGATTGGGCGGCATATGAAAAAATGGGCGGAAGGCGCAAGGTTCCTAATAAGGGCTTCTCTTAAGGTTCTTTTTTTTTAGATTTTGAATGGTTAATACTCATAGAATAAATGATATTGAGGGATATCTCAGATAAATGGGTCTTTTCGCAAACATTTTAGGAGTATTTTAAAGATTGGGCGGCATACGTAAAAATGGGCGGAAGGCGCAAAGTTCCTAACAAGGGCTTCTTTTAAGGTTATTTTTAGATTTGGAATAGTCAATACTCATAGAATAAAGGATATTGAAGGATATCTCAGATAAATGGGTCTTTTCGCAAACATTTTTGGAGTATTTTAAAGATTGGGCTGCATACGAATAAATGGGCGGAAGGCGCAAGGTTCCTAACAAGGGCTTCTCCTAAGGTTTTTTTCAGATTTTGAAAGGTTAATACTTATAGAATAAAAGATATTGAGGGATATCTCAGAATAATGGGTCTTTTCGCAAACATTTTAGGAGTATTTTAAAGATTGGGCGGCACACTAAAAAATGGGTTGAAGGCGTAAGGTTCCTAATAAGGGATTCTCTTAAGGTTCTTTTCAGATTTTGAATGGTTAATACTCATAGAATAAATGATATTGAGGGATATCTCAGATTATTGGGTCTTTTCGCAAACATTTTAGGAGTATTTTAATGATTGGGCGTCATACGAAAAAATGGGCGGAAGGCGCAAAGTTCCTAATAAGGGCTTCTTTTAAAGTTCTTTTTATATTTTAAATGGTTAATACTCATAGAATAAAGGATATTGAGGGATATCTCAGATAAATGGGTCCTTTTGCAAACATTTTAGGAGTATTTTAAAGATTGGGCAGCATACATAAAAATGGGCGGAGGGCGCAAAGTTCCTAATAAGGGCTTCTCTTAAGGTTCTTTTCAGATTTTGAATGGTTAATAATCATAGAATAAAGGATATTGAAGGATATCTCAAATAAATGGGTCTTATCGAAAACATTTTAGGAGTATTTTAAAGATTGGGCGGCATACGAAAAAATGGGTGGAAGGCGTAAGTTTCCTAATAAGGGCTTCTCTTAAGGTTCATATCAGATTTTGAATGGTTATTACTCATAGAGTAGAGGATATCCAAGGATATCTCTGATAAATGGGTCTTTTCGCAAACATTTTAGGAGTATTTTAAAGATTGGGCGGCATATGAAAAAATGGGCGGAAGGCGCAAGGTTCCTAATAAGGGCTTCTCTTAAGGTTCTTTTTTTTTAGATTTTGAATGGTTAATACTCATAGAATAAATGATATTGAGGGATATCTCAGATAAATGGGTCTTTTCGCAAACATTTTAGGAGTATTTTAAAGATTGGGCGGCATACGTAAAAATGGGCGGAAGGCGCAAAGTTCCTAACAAGGGCTTCTTTTAAGGTTATTTTTAGATTTGGAATAGTCAATACTCATAGAATAAAGGATATTGAAGGATATCTCAGATAAATGGGTCTTTTCGCAAACATTTTTGGAGTATTTTAAAGATTGGGCTGCATACGAATAAATGTGCGGAAGGCGCAAGGTTCCTAACAAGGGCTTCTCCTAAGGTTTTTTTCAGATTTTGAAAGGTTAATACTTATAGAATAAAAGATATTGAGGGATATCTCAGAATAATGGGTCTTTTCGCAAACATTTTAGGAGTATTTTAAAGATTGGGCGGCACACTAAAAAATGGGTTGAAGGCGTAAGGTTCCTAATAAGGGATTCTCTTAAGGTTCTTTTCAGATTTTGAATGGTTAATACTCATAGAATAAATGATATTGAGGGATATCTCAGATTATTGGGTCTTTTCGCAAACATTTTAGGAGTATTTTAATGATTGGGCGTCATACGAAAAAATGGGCGGAAGGCGCAAAGTTCCTAATAAGGGCTTCTTTTAAAGTTCTTTTTATATTTTAAATGGTTAATACTCATAGAATAAAGGATATTGAGGGATATCTCAGATAAATGGGTCCTTTTGCAAACATTTTAGGAGTATTTTAAAGATTGGGCAGCATACATAAAAATGGGCGGAGGGCGCAAAGTTCCTAATAAGGGCTTCTTTTAAGGTTCTTTTCAGATTTTGAATGGTTAATACTCATAGAATAAAGGATATTGAGGGATATCTCAGATAAATGGGTCTTTTCGCAAACATTTTAGGAGTATTTTAAAGATTGGGCGGCATACATAAAAATGGGCGGAGGGCGCAAAGTTCCTAATAAGGGCTTCTTTTAAGGTTCTTTTCAGATTTTGAATGGTTAATACTCATAGAATAAAGGATATCCAGGGATATCTCAGATAAATGGGTCTTTTCGCAAACATTTTAGGAGTATTTTAAAGATTGGGCGGCATCTGAAAAAATGGTCGAAGGCGCAACGTTCTTAATAAGGGCTTCTTTTAAGGTTCTTTTCAGATTTTGAATGGTTAATACTCATAGAATAAATGATATTGAGGGATATCTCAGATAAATGGGTCTTTTCGCAAACATTTTAGGAGTATTTTAAAGATTGGGCGGCATACATAAAAATGGGCGGAGGGCGCAAAGTTCTTAATAAGGGCTTCTTTTAAGGTTCTTTTCAGATTTTGAATGGTTAATACTCATAGAATAAAGGATATCCAGGGATATCTCAGATAAATGGGTCTTTTCGCAAACATTTTAGGAGTATTTTAAAGATTGGGCGGCATCTGAAAAAATGGCCGAAGGCGCAACGTTCTTAATAAGGGCTTCTCTTAAGGTTCTTTTTTTTAGATTTTGAATGGTTAATACTCATAGAATAAATGATATTGAGGGATATCTCAGAATAATGGGTCTTTTCGCAAACATTTTAGGAGTATTTTAAAGATTGGGCGGCATACGTAAAAATGGGTGGAAGGCGCAAACTTCCTAATAAGGGCTTCTTTTAAGGTTATTTTTAGATTTGGAATGGTCAATACTCATAGAATAAAGGATATTGAAGGATATCTCAGAATAATGGGTCTTTTCGCAAACATTTTAGGAGTATTTTAAAGATTGGGCGGCATACGTAAAAATGGGTGGAAGGCGCAAACTTCCTAATAAGGGCTTCTTTTAAGGTTCTTTTCAGATTTTGAATGGTTAATACTCATAGAATAAAGGATATTGAGGGATATCTCAGATAAATGGGTCTTTTCGGAAACATTTTAGGAGTATTTTAAAGATTGGGCGGCATACGAAAAAATGGGTGGAAGGCGTAAGGTTCCTAAAAAGGGCTTCTCTTAAGGTTCATATCAGATTTTGAATGGTTATTACTCATAGAATAATGGATATCCAGGGATATCTCAGATAAATGGGTCTTTTCGCAAACATTTTTGGAGTATTTTAAAGATTGGGCGGCATACATAAAAATGGGTGGAAGGCGCCAAGTTCCTAATAAGGGCTTCTTTTAAGGTTCTTTTCAGATTTTGAATGGTTAATACTCATAGAATAAAGGATATTGAGGGATATCTCAGATAAATGGGTCTTTTCGCAAACATTTTAAGAGTATTTTAAAGATTGGGCGGCATATGAAAAAATGGGCGGAAGGCGCAAGGTTCCTTATAAGGGCTTCTCTTAAGGTTCTTTTTTTTAGATTTTGAATGGTTAATACTCATAGAATAAATGATATTGAGGGATATCTCAGAATAATGGGTCTTTTCGCAAACATTTTAGGAGTATTTTAAAGATTGGGCGGCACACTAAAAAATGGGTTAAAGGCGCAAGGTTCCTAATAAGGGCTTCTTTTAAGGTTCTTTTTATATTTTAAATGGTTAATACTCATAGAATAAAGGATATTGAGGGATATCTCAGATAAATGGGTCCTTTTGCAAACATTTTAGGAGTTTTTTAAAGATTGGGCGGCAAACGAAAAAATGAGCGGAAGGCGCAAAGTTCCTCATAAGGGGTTCTCTTAACGTTCTTTTCAGATTTTGAATGGTTAATACTCATAGAATAAAGGATATTGAGGGATATCTCAGATAAATGGGTCTTTTCGCAAACATTTTAGGAGTATTTTAAAGATTGGGCGGCATACATAAAAATGTGCGGGGGGCGCAAAGTTCCTAATAAGGGCTTCTTTTAAGGTTCTTTTCAGATTTTGAATGGTTAATACTCATAGAATAAAGGATATCCAAAGATATCTCAGATAAATGGGTCTTTTCGCAAACATTTTAGGAGTATTTTAAAGATTGGGCGGCATCTGAAAAAATGGGCGGAAGTCGCAACGTTCTTAATAAGGGCTTCTTTTAAGATTCTTTTAGGATTTTGAATGGTTAATACTCATACAATAAAGGATATTGAGGAATATCTCAGATTAATGGGTCTTTTCGGAAACATTTTTGGAGTATTTTAAAGATTGGGCGGCATACGAAAAAATGGGTGGAAGGCGTAAAGTTCCTAATAAGGGCTTCTCTTAAGGTTCATATCAGATTTTGAATGGTTATTACTCATAGAATAAAGGATATCCAGGGATATCTCAGATAAATGGGGTTTTTCGCAAACATTTTAGGAGTATTTTAAAGATTGGGTGGCATACGTAAAATTGGGCGGAAGGGGCAAAGTTCCTAATAAGGGCTTCTCTTAAGGTTCTTTTCAGATTTTGAATGGTTAATACTCATAGAATAAAGGATATTAAAGGATATCTCAGATAAATGGGTCTTTTCGCAAACATTTTAGGAGTATTTTAAAGATTGGGCGGCATACGTAAAAATGGGTTGAAGGCGCAAGGTTCCTAATAAGGGATTCTCTTAAGGTTATTTTCAGATTTTGAATGGTTAATACTCATAGAATAAAGGATATCCAGGCATATCTCAGATAAATGGGTCTTTTTGCAAACATTTTAGGAGTATTTTAAAGATTGGGCGGCATACGTAAAAATGGGTGGAAGGCGCAAAGTTCCTAATAAGGGCTTCTTTTAAGGTTATTTTTAGATTTGGATTGGTCAATACTCATAGAATAAAGGATAATGAAGGATATCTCAGATAAATGGGTCTTTTCGCAAACATTTTTGGAGTATTTTAAAAATTGGGTGGCATACAAATAAATGGGCGGAAGGCGCAAGGTTCCTAACAAGGGCTTCTCTTAAGGTTCTTTTCAGATTTGGAAAGGTTAATACTCATAGAATAAAGGATATTAAAGGATATCTCAGAATAATGGGTCTTTTCGCAAACATTTTAGGAGTATTTTAAAGATTGGGCGGCATACGTAAAAATGGGTTGAAGGCGCAAGGTTCCTAATAAGGGCTTCTTTTAAGGTTCTTTATAGATTTTGAATGGTAATACACATATAATAAAGGATATTAAAGGATATCTCAGATAAATGGGTCTTTTTGCAAACATTTTAGGGGTATTTTACAGTTATGGCGGCATACCAAAAAATGGGCGGAAGGCGCAAGGTTCCTAACAAGGGCTTCTCTTAAGGTTCTTTTCAGATTTGGAAAGGTTAATACTCATAGAATAAAGGATATTAAAGGATATCTCAGAATAATGGGTCTTTTCGCAAACATTTTTGGAGTATTTTAAAAATTGGGTGGCATACAAATAAATGGGCGAAAGGCGCAAGGTTCCTAACAAGGGCTTCTCTTAAGGTTCTTTTCAGATTTGGAAAGGTTAATACTCATAGAATAAAGGATATTAAAGGATATCTCAGAATAATGGGTCTTTTCGCAAACATTTTTGGAGTATTTTAAAGATTGGGCGGCATACGTAAAAATGGGTTGAAGGCGCAAGGTTCCTAATACGGGCTTCTCTTAAGGTTCTTTTCAGATTTTGAATGGTTAATACTCATAGAATAAATGATATTGAGGGATATCTCAGATTAATGGGTCTTTTCGCAAACATTTTAAGAGTATTTTAATGATTGGGCGGCATACGAAAAAATAGGCGGAAGGCGCAAAGTTCCTAATAAGAGCTTCTTTTAAGGTTCTTTTTATATTTTAAATGGTTAAAAACTCATAGAATAAAGGATATTGAGGGATATCTCAGATAAATGGGTCCTTTTGCAAACATTTTAGGAGTATTTTAAAGATTGAGCGGCATACGTAAAAATGGGCGGAAGGCCTAAAGTTCCTAAAAAGGGCTTCTTTTAAGGTTCTTCTCAGATTTTGAATGGTTAATACTCATAGAATAAAGGATATTGAGGGATATCTCAGATAAATGGGTCTTTTCGCAAACGTTTTTGCAGTATTTTAAAGATTGGGCGGCATACATAAAAATGGGCGGAAGGCCTAAAGTTCCTAATAAGGGCTTCTTTTAAGGTTCTTCTCAGATTTTGAATGGTTAATACTCATAGAATAAAGGATATTGAGGGATATCTCAGATAAATGGGTCTTTTCGCAAACGTTTTTGCAGTATTTTAAAGATTGGGCGGCATACATAAAAATGGGCGGAAGGCCTAAAGTTCCTAATAAGGGCTTCTTTTAAGGTTCTTCTCAGATTTTGAATGGTTAATACTCATAGAATAAAGGATATTGAGGGATATCTCAGATAAATGGGTCTTTTTGCAAACATTTTAGGAGTATTTTAAAGATTGGGCGGCAAACGAAAAAATGAGCGGAAGGCGCAAAGTTCCTAATAAGGGGTTCTCTTAAGGTTCTTTTCAGATTTTGAATGGTTAATACTCATAGAATAAAGGATAACCAGGGATATCTCAGATAAATGGGTCTTTTCGCAAACATTTTAGGAGTATTTTAAAGATTGGGCGGCATACGTAAAAATGGGTTGAAGGCGCAAGGTTCCTAATAAGGGCTTCTTTTAAGGTTCTTTATAGATTTTGAATGGTAATACTCATATAATAAAGGATATTAAAGGATATCTCAGATAAATGGGTCTTTTTGCAAACATTTTAGGGGTATTTTACAGTTATGGCGGCATACCAAAAAATGGGCGAAAGGCGCAAGGTTCCTAACAAGGGCTTCTCTTAAGGTTCTTTTCAGATTTGGAAAGGTTAATACTCATAGAATAAAGGATATTAAAGGATATCTCAGAATAATGGGTCTTTTCGCAAACATTTTTGGAGTATTTTAAAAATTGGGTGGCATACAAATAAATGGGCGAAAGGCGCAAGGTTCCTAACAAGGGCTTCTCTTAAGGTTCTTTTCAGATTTGGAAAGGTTAATACTCATAGAATAAAGGATATTAAAGGATATCTCAGAATAATGGGTCTTTTCGCAAACATTTTTGGAGTATTTTAAAGATTGGGCGGCATACGTAAAAATGGGTTGAAGGCGCAAGGTTCCTAATACGGGCTTCTCTTAAGGTTCTTTTCAGATTTTGAATGGTTAATACTCATAGAATAAATGATATTGAGGGATATCTCAGATTAATGGGTCTTTTCGCAAACATTTTAAGAGTATTTTAATGATTGGGCGGCATACGAAAAAATAGGCGGAAGGCGCAAAGTTCCTAATAAGAGCTTCTTTTAAGGTTCTTTTTATATTTTAAATGGTTAAAAACTCATAGAATAAAGGATATTGAGGGATATCTCAGATAAATGGGTCCTTTTGCAAACATTTTAGGAGTATTTTAAAGATTGAGCCGCATACGTAAAAATGGGCGGAAGGCCTAAAGTTCCTAAAAAGGGCTTCTTTTAAGGTTCTTCTCAGATTTTGAATGGTTAATACTCATAGAATAAAGGATATTGAGGGATATCTCAGATAAATGGGTCTTTTCGCAAACGTTTTTGCAGTATTTTAAAGATTGGGCGGCATACATAAAAATGGGCGGAAGGCCTAAAGTTCCTAATAAGGGCTTCTTTTAAGGTTCTTCTCAGATTTTGAATGGTTAATACTCATAGAATAAAGGATATTGAGGGATATCTCAGATAAATGGGTCTTTTCGCAAACGTTTTTGCAGTATTTTAAAGATTGGGCGGCATACATAAAAATGGGCGGAAGGCCTAAAGTTCCTAATAAGGGCTTCTTTTAAGGTTCTTCTCAGATTTTGAATGGTTAATACTCATAGAATAAAGGATATTGAGGGATATCTCAGATAAATGGGTCTTTTTGCAAACATTTTAGGAGTATTTTAAAGATTGGGCGGCAAACGAAAAAATGAGCGGAAGGCGCAAAGTTCCTAATAAGGGGTTCTCTTAAGGTTCTTTTCAGATTTTGAATGGTTAATACTCATAGAATAAAGGATAACCAGGGATATCTCAGATAAATGGGTCTTTTCGCAAACATTTTAGGAGTATTTTAAAGATTGGGCGGCATACATAAAAATGGGCGGAAGGCGCAACGTTCTTAATAAGGGCTTCTTTTAAGATTCTTTTAGGATTTTGAATGGTTAATACTCATACAATAAAGGATATTGAGGAATATCTCAGATTAATGGGTCTTTTCGGAAACATTTTTGGAGTATTTTAAAGATTGGGCGGCATACGAAAAAATGGGTGGAAGGCGTAAGGTTCCTAATAAGGGCTTCTCTTAAGGTTCATATCAGATTTTGAATGGTTATTACTCATAGTGTAAAGGATATCCAGGGATATCTCAGATAAATGGGTCTTTTCGCAAACATTTTAGGAGTATTTTAAAGATTGGACGGCATACGTAAAAATGCGTTGAAGGCGCAAGGTTCCTAATAAGGGATTCTCTTAAGGTTCTTTTCAGATTTTGAATGGTTAATACTCATAGAATGAATGATAATAAGGGATATCTCAGATAAATGGGTCTTTTCGCAAACATTTTAGGAGTATTTTAAAGATTGGGCGGCATATGAAAAAATGGGCGGAAGGCGCAAAGTTCCAAATAAGGGCTTCTCTTACGGTTCTCTTTTTTAGATTTTGAATGGTTAATACTCATAGAATAAATGATATTGAGGGATATCTCAGATAAATGGGTCTTTTCGCAAACATTTTTGGAGTATTTTAAAGATTGGGCGGCATATGTAAAAATGGGCAGAAGGCGCAAAGTTCCTAATAAGTGCTTCTTTTAAAGTTATTTTCAGATTTTAAATGGTTAATACTCATAGAATAAAGGATATCCAGGCATATCTCAGATAAATGGGTCTTTTTGCAAACATTTTAGGAGTATTTTAAAGATTGGGCGGCATACGTAAAAATGGGTGGAAGGCGCAAAGTTCCTAATAAGGGCTTCTTTTAAGGTTATTTTTAGATTTGGATTGGTCAATACTTATAGAATAAAGGATATTGAAGGATATCTCAGATAAATGGGTTTTTTCGCAAACATTTTTGGAGTATTTTAAAAATTGGGTGGCATACAAATAAATGGGCGGAAGGCGCAAGGTTCCTAACAAGGGCTTCTCTTAAGGTTCTTTTCAGATTTTGAAAGGTTAATACTTATAGAATAAAGGATATTAAAGGATATCTCAGAATAATGGGTCTTTTCGCAAACATTTTAGGAGTATTTTAAAGATTGGGCGGTATACGTAAAAATGGGTTGAAGGCGCAAGGTTCCTAATAAGGGATTCTCTTAAGGTTCTTTTCAGATTTTGAATGGTTAATACTCATAGAATAAATGATATTGAGGGATATCTCAGATTAATGGGTCTTTTCGCAAACATTTTAGGAGTATTTTAATGATTGGGCGGCATACGTAAAAATGGGCGGAAGGTGCAAGGTTCCTAATAAGGGCTTCTTTTAAGGTTCTTTTTATATTTTAAATGGTTAATACTCATAGAATAAAGGATATTGAGGGATATCTCAGATAAATGGGTCCTTTTGCAAACATTTTAGGAGTATTTTAAAGATTGAGCCGCATACGTAAAAATGGGCGGAAGGCCTAAAGTTCCTAATAAGGGCGTCTTTTAAGGTTCTTCTCAGATTTTGAATGGTTAATACTCATAGAATAAAGGATATTGAGGGATATCTCAGATAAATGGGTCTTTTCGCAAACGTTTTTGGAGTATTTTAAAGATTGGGCGGCATACATAAAAATGGGCGGAAGGCCTAAAGTTCCTAATAAGGGCTTCTTTTAAGGTTCTTCTCAGATTTTGAATGGTTAATACTCATAGAATAAAGGATATTGAGGGATATCTCAGATAAATGGGTCTTTTTGCAAACATTTTTGGAGTATTTTAAAGATTGGGCGGCATACAAAAAAATGGGTGGAAGGCGCAAAGTTCCTAATAAGGGCTTCTTTTAAGGTTCTTTTTAGATTTTGAATGGTTAATACTCATAGAATAAAGGATATTGAGGGATATCTCAGAATAATGGGTCTTTTCGCAAACATTTTAGGAGTATTTTAAAGATTGGGCGGCACACTAAAAAATGGGTTGAAGGCGCAAGGTTCCTAATAAGGGCTTCTCGTAAGGTTCTTTACAGATTTTGAATGGTTAATACTCATAGAATAAATGATATTGAGGGATTTTTAGATTAATGGGTCTTTTCGCAATCATTTTAGGAGTATTTTAATGATTGGGCGGCATACGAAAAAATGGGCGGAAGGCGCAAGGTTCCTAATAAGGGCTTCTTTTAAGGTTCTTTTTATATTTTAAATGGTTAATACTCATAGAATAAAGGATATTGAGGGATATCTCAGATAAATGGGTCCTTTTGCAAACATTTTAGGAGTATTTTAAAGATTGGGCAGCATACGTAAAAATGGGCGGAAGGCTTAAAGTTCCTAATAAGAGCTTCTTTTAAGGTTCTTCTCAGATTTTGAATGGTTAATACTCATAGAATAAAGGATATTGAGGGATATCTCAGATAAATGGGTCTTTTTTCAAACATTTTTGGAGTATTTTAAAGATTGGGCGGCATACGAAAAAATGGGTGGAAGGCGCAAAGTTCCTAATAAGGGCTTCTTTTAAGGTTCTTTATAGATTTTGAATGGTAATACTCATATAATAAAGGATATTAAAGGATATCTCAGATAAATGGGTCTTTTTGCAAACATTTTAGGGGTATTTTACAGTTATGGCGGCATAACAAAAAATGGGCGGAAGGCGCAAGGTTCCTAATAAGGGCTTCTCTTAAGGTTCTTCCCAGATTTTGAATGGTTAATACTCATAGAATAAAGGATATTGAGGGATATCTCAGAATAATGGGTCTTTTCGCAAACATTTTAGGAGTATTTTAAAGATTGGGCGGCTAATGCAAAAAATGGGCGGAAGGCGCAAGGTTCCTAATAAGGGCTTCTTTTAAGGTTCTTTTTAGATTTTAAATGGTTAATACTCATAGAATAAAGGATATTGAGTTATTGCCACACAGTTTTTTTATCATATGGAAAAGGGCATTACTCTAATTCAAAAAATTTTAAAATGAGACTACTTGCCTGTTTTACGATGATTGTGATCCGGGTTGTGGCCTTAAGAGTGAGAAGCCATTTCTTGCACGGGTAACCACTGTCACCTAGGAGATGGCACTTTACGGGCTGCCTCTGCGTCACAAAATATTGAAATAGGCCACTGTTTGTGAGGATTCTGCTGTCATGTGTACTTCCGGGCCAGCGTGCAACAACGTCGATTATCTTGTCATAACTATCAAAGACAACTTTTGTGTTGATGCTATGATAGTGGTGGTGATTTACAAACTCATTCTCATTAACAGAGGGAGCAGTGATTTGTATATGAGTGCCGTCGATAACTCCTTCGATTCCAGGAAATTGAGCGATTTGGTAAAAACGACGCTGATACTTCGTTATATTATCACGTGTTGTGGGAAACTGGATAAATTGTCTGACTAAATGTGCGGCCGAAAACACATCAAGGGTTTGAGCAATAATTCTTGAGATTGTTAGCTAAGACCATGGTCGTCTGAGTTACAGAGTTGAAACTTTCCAGTTGCAAGATATCTCAATAATATTAGTACCTTCTGTTTAGTGGAAACTGCCTTGCTTCTGTGTGTGGTGGGACATCACAGTTGGTCAACCAAACCGCAAATAAACAAGATCGAACCTCTGTCAAAACGGTATCGGGCAACTGATTCATCATCACTAAGGTTAATGTGATGGGGCCGCTTTCCCATTCAGGCGTAGGGAATCTGATGCAAGCCTTAATCTATGAGCTGCTTGACATTGTTGAGAAATCTGTCAGCCTGGTCGATCAGGCCAATTTGGCTATGAATTTTCACAGGCGACTTTCCATTCTCTCAAAGCTTATTAAAGAACCCAAAAAGGCTAAAAAGCTCCTCTACAAACATAGGGCAAGCTTTAGCAAAAATAAAGGGATACTGTTTGGAGACCTTTCCTATGACACCCTCTTACAGGATGGCAAACGTAAGAAGAAGGCATGAGAAATTCTTGCAGACAAGCCAAGGTTTGTCCGGACTCATAATAAGACAGCAACATTTAGTCGACCACACAGTGAGCCTCAGCAGCCCTTTCAGCCCGGGCCCTCAGGCAAGCCCACTCAGTCTGGGAGCAGACCATTCATTGTCCAGGCGTCCTTCTCGCGGGGGCAGTCACGTGGTGGCCAAAGGGGAAAGTCAAGTCCCTACAGGTATGTATCCATGTCCTTCCAAAAATTGCGTCGATTCAATCGATGAAATTCAAAGATCAAACATGATTTTGAATCTCCTGCAAACAGAACCTCCAAAGTTTCTAGACATCTTGCCCGAAATAAAGTCTTTAAATTTCGAGGAAATAAACCTGCCAGAACACCTCTTAGGGAGCAGAATAGCAATGTTTTTGAGAAATTGGACCAAAATAACCCTAGACCCTTGGATCCTTCAGACAGTAATGGGTGCTGTGACAGATTTTTTACAATTTCCAGTTGAGAGAAATCCTCTTCCTCAAATAAAACTGTCAAATAAGTGTGGAGGCTCTAGATCAGGAGATTCAGAAAATGTTGGCAAAGAAAGCTATCATGGAAATACATCAGGATGCGAATCCGGAGGATTTTCACCATCAGTTTCTGAGCGCTATGTTTGTAGTTCCCAAAAAAGATGGGGGCCAGAGACCAATAATCAATCTGAAGAGTCTGAATCAATTCATCCCATACGAGCACTTTAAAATGGAGAGTATCTCGCTTTTGAAGGATCTAATTCAAGAGAATGATTAGATGTTCAAACTGGATTCACGGGATGGGTATCTCGGCGTACCAATCGCAAAACACCAACAGAGGTATCTACAGTTCAGGTGGGGACAGAAGCTGTTTCAGTTCCTCTCCCTTTCGTTCGGGTTAGCCCCAGCCCCCTGGATTTTCACCAAGTTACTCAAACCAGTAGCAAGCTTGGCCCGGAAGGTGGGAATTCTAATGATCATTTACCTGGACAGAGTCCTCAGAATCTAATCAATTGCTAAGACAGCTTATTGCATCTCTTGCAGAATTTGGGATTTGTGATCAACAGAGAGAAATCTGTTTTTACCCCGATACAGATAATTACCTTTCTGGGTTTCGAGATAAACTATGTGAAACTTACTCTGACATTGCCTCAACAGAAGGTAAAGGACATACTCCTCAAATGTCACAAAATGTTGCGGAAACCAGCTGTAAGAATCCGTACACTTGCAACACTACTGGGAAAACTTATTTGTCTTCAATGCGAGCAGTGATCCCTGCCCAACTTCACTGCAGATATATGCAGATGCAGCAATCATGGGAACTTCTGAAACATCAGAGTTTCGAACACAAAATAACTCTATCGAAAGAGAGTGTACAGGAAATTCGGTGGTGGGTGGACAATCTATCGACTTTCAATGGTCGCCCAATTCTCTCCACCCATCCAGATGTGATGATTCAGACCGATGCATCTTACCTGGGTTGGGGGGCAGTATGCAATCAGGTCAGAACTTGAGGGCGATGGAAGTTGGAGGTAAAAAAATTTCCACATCAATGCTCTGGAGCTGAAAGCAGTTTCTCTAGCTCTTCAATGCTTATGCAAGGACTTGAAACAACAGAAAATTTTGGTCGAAATGGACAATTGCACAACAGTCTCTTACATCATCAAACATAGAGGGACAAATGTCAAATTGGTATTCTTTAGTGGTGATTGTCTTGCATTCTTAAATAATTTAGTGATGTGCCACTGTTTTGCAATTGTTGCATTAGATCCGTTGTAAGATGTGTACATCGTGTGTTTGTAATCCTAGTTGCAACCAATAATTATGTAGAGATGAGCATTCGGACGTGATTGCTATCTTTCTGAGGTTGTATTTGAACATCAGATGAAGAAAACTATCGATGCTGATTTCCACTTTGAGACTGTGGTAGCTGACGTCCCTTCCTGTGCCGAGTACTGCATGACACTAACGGGCTGTTACGCTTTTGGATACAACCGGGCAACGAGCACCTGTCGTCGGTACATCATTTCAGTTTCGTCAAACACAACCAGTGATGAGTTCATCTTCTTTACCAGAATTTACGAAATACTTCTCTCCAACGATTGTACCTTTCTTTGTTCAAGAAGTGAAATGATTAATGTACACTTATCAACCGACTGATGATGTCATATAATGTTATTTATGTAGTGCTTTCGTATTGGCCAAGTTACAGGTCCGAATTCCGTTGTATTTGCACGAGACGAAGTCGAGCAACCTGTTTTTATCTTACATGCACAATCTTAAAGAGTTCATTTTCATTAAAAAAAAAACATTAATGAAATTAGTGAACTGTTGAAAATTTTGAAGCGATAGCATGGCTCTTCTGTGCATGCTCAGAATCGTATTGTCTAGTTTGTCTTGTATTGGCCCAGTTTCCCCGTATTGGCCCAGTTGACGAATCATATGGTCTGGACCGTAAATAATGTATATGTGCTATTCAATTGATAGTTAATTAATAATAAAAGGTATGATCTTAAATAAATTGACCTCTCTGGGGTCTCTTCAGGAGTCATAAGATATGTCATTTAGGGGGTAAAAGGTTAACAAAGCAATTTGTAATCAAATTACTCAACCTTCATTTGCTAACGAATAAGCTCAAAAGATATGAAATTCTAGGCCATTTGTTTTTGGAGAAGTAACGATTAAAACCTTAAGGAGTCTTAAAACAAAATATCTCGTTAGTAGAGCATTTGCTTCTTGCGAAGAAATTTAATACATGAACATCCAGTTTACAAATCTCGTACCAAAGGCCAAATACGTGCATGAACACCCACTGTCAAATTATCGAATTAGCTCTTAACAGTATGCCGACACGTATTCGTTTTATTAAATACCAAAGGTGAGGCATATCTATTCATGACGTTGGCAGCACCTTTCTTGCTATTCAGTCTTAAACTCCTGTTGTCTACATTCATACTGTCAAATATCCTCTGAGTCTTAGCTCCAGTTTCAGACAGGTCTACCCGTGGTGTTAGTATGTAAGGGTGTTCCCCAGTACGTCTTGTCCAGCCAGATGTGAGTGATGATACTGGCGAGGAAGAGGATTAGAAGTATGGAGAAAAGAACAACGCGACGTCGGACCATGCGTCTTCCGTTCCTCAGCCGTGGTGGGCGTAGTCCGAAATCTTGGTGAAAGTCTGGATCGGGAACCATCAGTGCTTGCGTATCTGGAGACAGATACCGATATTAAAGACAGATGTATTTAATGCGCAGGAGACAGAAAGCCTGAATTTGTCTGAAGGCTGGTATTTCGACATAGGTACTAAGGAGCCTAACACCTAGTAATAGCCTTAGGAACAAGTAATTGGACAAACAGAAAATCAGGTATTTTGACATTATAAGTCGTATGATTCTCTCGAATGTTTTACGGTTTGATTTATCATCGTTGTAGCACTGTCGCTGGGCATACAAAGAATAATACTTCGACATGGCGCTAGAAACAATCTTGTTATCATGAGAGGCATGTGCCTGGAGGAGGTTCCCAGTGATGTGAAGACTGAAACCGAGATCTGATTTACTATATGAAGAGGTACCATTGTGGAGGGAGGTTTTTTGGACAAAGATAGTAAGTTATGAGGAGAGAGACACCTGTTATCAGTTAATAAGCTTATGGCCAAATACGAAATGACTAGGCAGAAGCTAACTATATACATTGTTAACTTGATAAAGAAGCAATTATGTTGCATCTGAAGACTGATTATAAGAAAACTTAGCAAAAAAGGGAATCTTCAATGAAGATCCGTATTAATGTATACATTTTTTAAAATCTAAATTCGAAATCTAGTACTTATTATTGTTAGATTTGGACAAGTCATTTAGAACAGATATTAGAAAACAATTCGATTCCTTCATACGTGTGACTTATCATGTGAATTTTTTAACATAGGACTCATTTCTCATATCGATGATTACCTTCGGCATACTCTTCCCTCATTTCTTTCCTGCTGCTCGTACGTATTCGTGCCTGAAAGACAGAATCAGAGAGACGTCCTCGGAATATGGAACAGGTTCACAAAGAGAAATACCCTACGGGATCTTTTACTTATTGAGTATAAGCTTTTGACGGCCGCAAACCTCAGTATGAAGGAGTGGCCTCTCACTTTCTTTATTTTCGTGTTTCTTGTAGATAAAAGAGACTGCACGTGTTATCAATAATGCTTTCATCAATATTCCAACTTAACGTTCCTAAAACATGAACATCCAGTTTACAAATCTCGTACCAAAGGCCAAATACGTGCATGAACACCCGCGTTAGGTTAACTTAGCAGGTAGACAGGTCGACTCATGTACGCATACCAGCAAACACCACATTCACTCGCACAAGCGCAGGTGTATATAGCTGGAACAGGTTAACCGACCTCACAATTCTATAGATACCGTCGACGATGTAATTTTCATTTTATGGCAGAGATAGTGAAGCCTCCAGTTATTTAAATAAATGAGTATCTCACTCACCAGATTCGTTTCCTGCTCCCAGTCAATCATCAGGACCCGCACACAGTAAGGGACGAGTCTCACCATCTCGGACAGCACAATCCCCGTCCAGATACCTGGCGTCAAGAACAGACATGTATACTTTCAGAGAAAGGACCACACCAAAATCTTACCCGTCCAGATACCTGGAGCCAGGAACACAGACATGAATGCTTTTCCGAGAATGAACCACACCAAACTCTTACCCGTCCAGATACCTGGAGCCAAGAACAGACATGGATACTTTTCCGAGAATGAACCACACCAAACTCTTACCCGTCCAGATACCTGGAGCCGAGAACAGACATGGATACTTTTCAGAGAATGAACCACACCAAACTCTTACCCGCCCAGATACCTGGAGCCAAGAACAGACATGGATACTTTTCAGAGAATGAACCACACCAAAATCTTACCCGTCCAGATACCTGGAGCCAGGAACACAGACATGAATGCTTTTCCGAGAATGAACCACACCAAACTCTTACCCGTCAAGATACCTGGAACCAAGAACAGACATGGATACTTTTCAGAGAATGAACCACACCAAACTCTTACCCGTCCAGATACCTGGAACCAAGAACACAAACATGGATACTTTTCAGAAAATGGACAACAGCAAACTCTTACCCGCCCAGATATCTGGAGCCAGGAACACAAACATGGATACTTTTCAGAGAATGGACAACACCAAACTCTTACCCGCCCAGATATCTGGAGCCAGGAACACAAACAAGGATACTTTTCCGAGAATGGACAACACCAAATTCTTACCCATCGAGATACCTTGAACCAAGAACACAATCATGGATACTTTTCAGATAATAGACACACCAAACTCTTACCCGCCCAGATATCTGGAGCCAGGAACACAGACATGAATGCTTTTCCGAGAATGGACAACACCAAACTCTTACCCGTCCAAATACCTGGAACCAAGAACACAAACATGGATACTTTTCAGAGAATGGACAACACCAAACTCTTACCCGTCCAGATACCAGGCATCAAGATAACAAAAACAATGATCGATTTTAAAGAATCAGTCCCATCAAATTCTACACGTCCAGATAGATGTCATGTGGAAAAAAAACCAACGGTCTATTTCGGGGGATCTCTCCAAATTTTAACTCGTCTAGATACGTGGCAGCAGGAATAAACAACGATGTCAATGGTAGAATCAACAGACATGTGTGATCTTCAGGGTATCGACCACACCAAACTCTTCCCCGTTGAGACAAATGTATGCAACCATATGGTCTTTTTCAGAGAATCCATCATACCAATCCCTAACCAAGAAAAGAGACAAACGATCTTATTGACAGAATAAACGGCATAAAACTCTAGCTTATATTGTCAAACCCCGGATGCTAAGTCAATCAAACACAGCAATGTTATCCTCAATGTCCCTAATGATTGCGTTCCGTTACCATATATCTAAACTTACACAATAGTTACAATGATACTGTCAGGTTATTCTTTTTACTTGTACCCTGAATCCATCCGCAGCTTTGACTGTGTTTATCATAAACTGTTTTTACATGGTGTTAAAGCCGATCAGGTGTCCGCGTCCATCGAATTAATGCAAAAACATTCAACAGCTTCGTATGTGACATTGCTTAAAGGACCCCGGATGATTAAATAGACCCGTATATACTGTTAAGTAGGCGAGACAGGCAAATTGATTCATACAATCTCTTCATAATTACAGCCGAAACATGTTTCAATCCAAGTTATGAATCTAATTGAAAAGACACTCCCTCACATTTCGTTATTCACACAACTTTAGATATGTTATTTTCATACCAATTGTGAACAGCAAACAGTAAATCGTAGGAATCCCAAAAGAGGTTTGTGTCCCGGCGGAAGAGACATCTGACGAATCAGACATGTTGCTACGTGACCTTGAAGGCACTTTGAAAAACATCGGGAACGCTTTACTAACGGATGATACAACGTTGTGCGGAATACTTTGGGGTCATTTCCAGGCTACAGGTCATAGGAACAACCATAAGCCTCTTCAGAACTTATAACGGTGATTAAGTATTTCAATAAAAGCAGCACATTTAAGATCTTATTTTACTAAGTTTGTCAAAGGTTTAAGTTACCTGGATTTTCGAGGTTATGGATACATTTTGTTTAACGACGTGTCTCATAAACTCAACAGATGACATTTGGTAGAAGCCAATCAATTGAATTGCTTACCTGTAAGTCCAAAAGACTGGAAGAACGTGAGATAAACGCCAACAGGTAATGCTATACCGTACACACCGACGAAGGCAACAACAGCACCGAATCGCTGTCGTCCAATTCCCCTAATGATAGCACCAAACGTTGTCTGCAATGAAATATGACCACGAGGTTTTCATACTCACCCATCAAGGGCTATATGTACAGGTTCCTTTCACAAAATATTCCTGGATTTTTTTTAAGGAATTATTTTTCACTAAAATTACCCGTCGTCGAGTCTTCTTATAACACAATAACCATGCGAGGGCAATCATATCTGGGTTAATATTTTTTATATGATGCCCTAGGGCGAAATATCACTTTTTTATTATGACGTCACGTCAAAAACAATGCTTTGACGTCACAGTTCGCCTATGTCGATGTGCTCCAAATGAGCCTATGCCTACACTTAGATGTTGATTTTGATTAGTTTCTTTGATTTCTCGACTAAGGTAATAACACAGAATATCATATCCGTGTCCATGAAATGCTATGTTTACGACACTCGTGCCTAAATATCAGTGTACCCTCTATATATGGAATGATAGAAACATATGTTTATAATCGCGGAGATTAAAAGAGTGGTTCTCATGATTGCATGATCTGAAATTGGAATTTAAATTTATCGGATATCTATTTTCCTCAACCAAGTGCCAAAGCAGTTTGAGAGCGTTTACAGTAGTATATGTTTCTTCCTCAAGGGAGTGCAAGAGTTGTAGCCTTAACAGAGATTAGACGAGGGACCAACAGGAAGACTACAGGCTAAAAATTTTAAGTGAACACTGAACTTCTTGTAGTTTAAGTAAGAGACATACCTCATCGTTCAAAAATGTAAAAAAAATATGGAGGCTAGAAATGTTTTTCTCGATAATATTTAACTATTCGCTTTACAAAATTATTTTTCATCAGATCTAAATAAACAAAAATATACGTACCTTCATATAGTCGCAGAATATGTACATTGACATCAGTGGAACCATCGTGTAGGCGACATCAATGACATCACTACAAAGAATATTGAATACGGCAGAGGTGTGACAAAAAAGGTTTTGCTGACCTCAAATATTACAAAGCGACTAAGACAAAACTTGGTAATTCAAACTTCTGCTGTCTTTCTCTCACTTATTGTCTCCGTCATTAATTCCTATACAACCTCTGTTTTTAAACAAGCTCACTCGAGCTTCCGGCAGTTCCCCTGGAGGCAAAATAGCGACATAAACTACCTTGCAATATTTTAGCCAATGAAAACACCGGATACATGTATAGCATATTTGTCGTCACACAGGCGTATGCAAATATGCAGTTCCTGAAAATGGTGAATGTGTTGTGTATAGAAGACTCAAAGTCTAAAGTGTATATTCGAAAAAAGTTTAGCTTTCCGAAAGCATACAGCGTCGCTAATTGCACAACTAAATATGATTGCATTTAAGACCGCGAAACACATGAATCAGGACAGAGGTTTTATTGGAATATAAAACGGAGCTAGCTCTGTTGGAAGAGAAGGTCTCTTACTATATCCTTCTTCCCGTCTTTCTTGTTCCCATTCCCTGTGTCTGCTCTCTTTGGAAGACAACATCCACGTGTTAAATAACTAGAATATTGCTTTCAACACGCTAAACTCTATATAAACGATTCAAGTTTAACTAGGCCAAAATTGATTCTTCAAATATGATACAGCTCCGAAACTCTTTTTTTCATGTTTTCTGTTGCTGTTTTTCATACGAGCAAAACCAAAAGCATTACAATATTCATTCAACATCTCATGCTTTTTAAAAAAATATGTCATATACATGACAATTATCATTCTCCGGTAGCTCCGTCATAAATTTCTATATAACCTTCGAATTAAGACAGAGGTTGTATAGAAATTTATGACGGAGCTACCTCTGTTGGGAGAGAATGGACAATTATTAGTTTTCAATGAAAATCTATATTGTGCAAAAGCCGAAAACACGCGTACTATCACACGAATACGAGTATAAATATATATAACACCATCAACTGAAATTGTATTGATCAGTCTGATTGAAATCGACAGTGTTTTGAGGAATAAAAGTTTTAGGTAGTGACTTTAGCGGGATTCAAACGTAAACTATCAGGGGTTATCCTCTCCCGTGATAGAGTACGTTCGAATCCCACTAGAGTCAATATTTCAAAACTTTTATTCCTCGGAATATGGTCGATTTCAATCAGACTGCTTTATTGATAAGTTTCCAAAATTGTGTTTCAACAACTGATGCTCCATATTATTTCGATCAAAATTGCAATCAAACCGTAACCGATAGCACTGTATTGAAAGAAAGCACTGTATTGAAACGCTTTAGCAGCGGTCAGCATAAAATTTACGATATACGTTTTGTAATAGTGACTCAAACAACTCACGGAGTATCTTTTTAACATAAATGAATATACTTCTTTCAAAAATACGATAAAATTACATTAAAAAATACATAAGAGATGTTAACATGGAACCAGAGATATCGCCTTACAGCAGTGACATGTTGAAAGTCATTTGATAATTATTTTAAGTTGATACCGAAATGATTTAAAAACTACAGTCACATCTTTAAAGAACCCAAAATATAATTAACTAACTCATCCTGCTAAATCAGCGTAAATGAATCCGCTCAGATCCTTCTTAAAACCCTGATCTCTGTCAAGCCAAAAGCCTCTTATCGCTATAGCTCTAGATCTTAAACTAGACGTCTCGCACTCAGCAACAATGGCACAACCAGGATGGAAAAATCCGTTGTGATCAAGGTAATAGTTTCAAGTTCCTTAATTTACGGCATTTTATTGGCTGAAAAATTAACAATTGAGCATAGCCAAGATTATCAAGCCGCTAGGCATACGAGGGATTTAACCCGAATGATATCAGGGTATTAGGAAGAAGAGAGAGCGGATTAGGATTCATATACGCTGATTTGACATGATGTAACTAACTCGACTGACCTGTCAGATGTGAAGATGTTGATAACCCGATAACCAACACAATACACTGTTAAGCTGATCGAGCTGGCACACACAACTGTTGGAAGAATATTTGAAATGGAATGTCAGTCACATCCATCTGGGAATCATCTTGCTCATGAAGCGTCAATGAATTCGCTCAACTCCTCCCTAAAAGCCTGATCTCTGTCAAGTCGAAAGCCTCTTATGGATAGCTATCGAACCAGCCAATGAGACGACTGCTTTCCGCAACAGCGGCTCAACCAGGATGGAAAAATCCGTTGACTTTGAAGAGAGTAGCTTCAAGCTCCTTGCATAACGACATTTCAATGGCTGAAAACATAACAGGTGAACTTAGCCACGAATATCAAGCCGTTCCAGCCGTACGAGGCATTTAGCCCGAAAGAGATCAGGGTATGAGGAAGGAGCAGAGCGGATTCATATATACTGACTGAGCAGGATGTCTGGGAATATACATTTCAGTCTCCTGATATTTGCTGTATAATTGCAAGCTTTAAAGCGCTTGAAAGCTCTTACTAGTTATTTGGGCTTTAATGCCGCTTTAAACAGTATTTTACTAATCTCACGGCCGCTAATATTAATGCAGAGAGAAAGCTTACAAGAGTAGAGTGGCAATGTATTGCGGTGAAATCTGCGAGCATTGGCTTTGTCTTGCCAACCATTGGTGGTACTGCGCTGAAATTCAGTGTAGCATTGCACCACAACCTTACCGCTTAAAAAACAGTTATTTACAGCAAACAATTTGCCGAGCCCCTCCAGGAATTCGAACCCAGGATCGGGGCTCTGGATTCGAAGCCGAACGCGCCTTGTACGTTTTCGGAAATTAAATTTTTTTCAATTTGTTCCTCACTAAATGTAAATGCAACATCTTCAAAGGGTCAAACACATCATGACTCAACACGATTGTCCAGAGTAGTAGAAAGTACAAACGACCTTTTAACACCTTTTACTCGTTCACTGAAGGGAAATCGATTCTCAAAGCTTGACTGAATATATAGAATTCGTTGAGGAAATTTTATTTGGATTAAAAATAGATTAGTTCACACTTGGTAGCTTTTATTTTCGTGTTTGTGAGATCACTTTCTTTCCCTAAAAGCCATTTAAGTCATTGCAGAAGGTAAATATTTAATCGTATGGGGGTCAATTCTGTAAAGGCAAGCAGGTGATACATATACCTTGGTGGAGTATAGGGATTTTAAGAAAGCTTGTGTGTTGAAATATTTATATTTTGAAATATATTATACACACCTTGCTTTAATGGTTGCAGTAAACAATGAAGGTATTAATACCTATATCGAGGGATTAATGGTTCAATTCAATACTTATCCAGTTTTAAACAATAGATGCAACAACATGATATACCACTTTCGCACTGTTCCGCATTAAAGGAAGTATATTCCATTGTATCTAGATCTCATTGTGTGGAATTACGGTTTGTGTCTTACGTGCAAAAGCGATTCCAACGTAAGTCGCCGTGCGAGCTATCACGTGATCTCCTCCTCCAATCAGATTGCCGACTCGTACGTTCACTGACGTTCCACTGCCATAGGCAACCTGATTTTGTCGTTTTTGAAACATAAAATCAGAATTAGTTAAAACTTGTTGAACTATAAACTACCCAGTTTAGGAACTTGATTGGACAATTGACAACATTCTTAGACCTTTCTGTTATGACATCTATTTCATATATGAATATATAGGCTATAGCAATAATTAAAATATAGAGTAATCCTCTAATGAAAAATCTGAACTTTATTCAAGGCTTGTATACGCCGGATCAGTTCATTTTCGTAACTACGAGTGTCGTACATTAAAACACTAGTGTTTAATATTCTTTAATAGGTGTATCTTATGATTGTCAAAGAAACACAAGTGTTTAATGTTCTTTAATAGGTGCGTCTTATGATTGTCAAAGAAACATTAGTGTTTAATATTCTTTAATAGGTGCGTCTTATGATTGTCAAAGAAATACTAGTGTTTAATATTCTTTAATAGGTGGGTTTAATATTCTTAAACATTAAACATTCTTTAATAGGTGTGTTTAATATTCTTTAATAGGTGCGTCTTATGATTGTCAAAGAAACACTAGTGTTTAATATTCTTTAATAGGTGTGTCGTATGATTGTCAAAGAAACATTAGTGTTTAATATTCTTTAATAGGTGCGTCTTATGATTGTCAAAGAAATACTAGTGTTTAATATTCTTTAATAGGTAGGTTTAATATTCTTAAACATTAAACATTCTTTAATAGGTGTGTTTAATATTCTTTAATAGGTGCGTCTTATGATTGTCAAAGAAACACTAGTGTTTAATATTCTTTAATAGGTGCGTCTTATGATTGTCAAAGAAACACTAGTGTTTAATATTCTTTAATAGGTGCGTCTTATGATTGTCAAAGAAACACTAGTGTTTAATATTCTTTAATAGGTGCGTCTTATGATTGTCAAAGAAACACTAGTGTTTAATATTCTTTAATAGGTGCGTCTTATGATTGTCAAAGAAACACTAGCTTGACAAAGACTTACAAAAGGAGGACACTGATGGATACAACTTAGTTCTGAAACTAGCAAAAGTGCAAAAGTAATCATTTCCAAGGCCTTGGTCAGTTACCTGTGCTTTGAGGAAAACTAGATTTATATTGACTATGGACTGCATCTTCGAGGCTCCTTGATAAAACACGGTCACAATATAAAAATCAACAGTTTAATGACATTTGCCTCTGTGACAGCCAGCAGCCCTTCAATTGATATAAACAGTATTTTATTTCCATAAAAACATGTAATAAACAACATTTAGAAAATATATACAAAAAGGGAAAAGGATTAGCAAACAGGCACAAATGCCTACATAAATGCTTCTCCTGTCAATTCAAGAAGTGTCTTCATTAGCTGAAAAAATGTTGCAATGTGTTGCCGCTAGGGGAAACTGTTCGCATTGAAACAGAGGTAAGTGTAGGTTACATGACTTGAGTATTCAAGGGAGAGAATACCGATATTGTTAACAAGGGTCAATGCAATCAGGAATAAACACTATGTAATTAACTCGTTTAAGCTCGTGAAATACAATGTAAATTCCTGATATGTCTAATCCATATACATCAGCTAAATCAACTACTTAACACTAACATACCATATATCTTTATATTTGCTGTAAATACGTTTTTTAAATTACGATTTGGTCATTGACGCGCCATTGTTCGGTTTTCGATCACTAAAAACCGTTGTTCCTGTCTATTTTTACTTCACCGAAAAGATGAGCATTATGATGTTTAAAAAACAACCACAAGTTCTAGATTAAATAACACAATATTTTATATTTGACAAATGTTCCTCAAACAACATACTACGTGCTCCTCTAAGTTTGAACGACTTTTTAACTTCACAGGCCTTACCGTCTCTATGATGTTGGCGGTCTGTAGTAACAAATAGTGTGCCCCAAGTTGAACCTGGCCCAGTGCACCTTTGTAGATAAAAGAAGTTATATAAATGATAGAATAAACATTCAATTGACAGGAAGTAGTCTAACATAAGTAACCCTGTAAAGACACGATGTACCTTTTTCACGTGTCTTACTTCTTTAGATGAATTATTGATTTTATGCATATTGATAATGTTGCAGCCTCCAAGTGACGGAGTACCTAACCTTATCCTGGTCTGTTCTGATTTGTGTATCTCAAAGACTCTATGTCCGCGGAACATAGATGTTCCTGAAAAGGTTAAAGGGTAGAATCTAGACGCAACTTTGGTCGTTAGAAATACTGCTGGCTCTATGACAATATTTTTTCTTCCGTCTTTCCCTTTCTGTTTCTTTCCTTTCACAGGTTTCAATATTGACGTGTTACCTAGTTGATATTGGTGACAGCACGATGAAGCCTATACGCACAATGATTTTGTCATGGCGTTCTTTCTGAGACTTCTTTCAAAAAGCACTCAGGTGACCGAGGTTATTATGGTAATCTTTGTGTAATGTTAAAGAATAGGAGTTAACGTTAACCTGCGTAAAGGTTGTTTTGTGAAAGGATAACAAGGGCTTTTATTTGCTTGCTTTAATAATTTCCGAAACATATGTTCGTTTAATATTAAGCGTAGATTATACAGTTAAATCACACATTAATGCCTCCTAGAGAGGATAGAAAATATACCAAGCAAAAACTATATTTCTATTGTTGTACATAAAAACATCATGTGGTCATTTCAAACTCAATTTTTGGACCATCTTTGATGAATTTATCAAAAGGGCCCTAGTGCAACATGATTTTCCTTTGAAAAAGGGAAACAGTGTATATCATGGTATGCCTTATTCTGAACACAATAGTTAAGATGATAAACCATAAAGATATCTTATGAAAAGTAAAAAGTTTGTAGCTACCATGAAACTTTTGCGTGAAAATATCTGACCTTACCAGCGAAAATCATGTAGACCTCCATCGACCACCAGCTTAGACAGGTCATGAGCATACCGTAGAGTCCCAAGCTAATAAATTCTTCCCATTCATCCAGGCACTCAACACTCCAGCCTTTAATCAGAAGCAAACATTAACAAGACTGCAAGATTGTCATCGTGGTTTCTATTAAAACCAGTATTTTTAATCAAGCTTGTGCATAATATAACCGTAAACCGCGTGTATTATTTTATACTATCTTTAATGGAGTAACTGAAATCAAAATTAAAACAAATAATATCAAAAGTTACCAATTGAAGCAAATGTGCTCTACATTCGAAAGAGGAGGTGCGTGACGGGTGAAAAAGGCGAGGCGTAGCCAAGGCATGTCCACCATATTGGACCGAGAGTTATTACCAGCCCATAATAATCAACTTTTCAGTTTAGGTCAGATATATTAAAATCTGATAACCACACCACCATTTCTACTATAAAGGGTACGATTTCTGAGGGACAATCATTTTGATATATATACAGGTGTATATTTAATGAACATAAGAATTTCGGGTAAGCTACACGAAACCATTCCTCTCCCTTTTCATTTAAAGGTTTTCACACAAACATGACAGCGTCAATATTTTGCGTGTAGTGTATGTATGTTGTAGCTCGCACCTGACCACGTTGTTGTATATACCCTGGAGACGTAGATGTACCCTATGTGGAACAGCACTCCAGTCAGGTAGCTTATGTTGAAGGCCAGAGCAGCTCCACTGAAAGTAAAGACAGTGATTACACATGCCAAGGAATATTTTTTTGGACACAAAATTGAAGATAAATTAATTCTGTTTTTTTATTTTGGGATTGTATAAAATGCTTTTTTTAACCCTTGATTTAATTTCAAACCGAGCTTATAAGGTTTGTAATGTTAATTTGGGGTTACACATTCTTACATGACTAATAACATGAAAGATAACAAGGAACTAATTTGTCCACTTCAGACCGGTTCCACTTGCTTGTGAAACTACGGTACAGTTCAATCTTCGAAGAACACACCTCAATTAAAAGATCTCTCAAATTACACACCAAAACGATTTTAGATACAACTCTTCTTAATTTCTTGAGGATAATACCAACAGAAGATATATTTTCTATATCGTCAGAGTTACGATTTTCGCGTTAATACATCGTCTTAGTCTTATGACTGATATGTGTTAAAAGTTTGGAGAAGTAAGCAAGTATGCTCCGGACAAATAACACTGATGTAGAGTCAAAGTTTAAGTTATGTTTTCTTTGAAACCGAGAAATTAAAATTAATTTGGAAATCTAACCCTCAAAAGGCACATCGAGGGATAATGGTTAATAGTTAAAAGTTAAGTGAAGCTAACATGTATAGTTTTGGAGATATAATCCGGGCAAAGCTCTTACTCTGTATGTTGGGGTTATTATAAATGAACCATGGATATACAGTAAATCAATGTTAAAGATGTCTTCGAATAAACTATGTAGATTACAAAAGAAACAAGAACAATGTTTACAACTCGCCCGTGTAAGATACTGCAGTGTAATATACTGAAAGGCAAAAGAAACGTCGCAGTTTTTAAATTAGTCCAAAGTTATGAATGAAGTAGCAGTGACATGTTTCCTCAAGTAATACTGTTATAGGAACATTAGAAGATCATGATTTGAAGATTTGAAGATAACAACAAAAGCGTGCAACGTTTTGGGTGTTCTGTAAAAAGTTTCCGTTTTACTGATCAGGGACCAACTCGACTAAACGCAGCATTGAAAACGCAGTGCACGTGCATATGGTGTGTGTTCTGGGTACAAATAGGCGACTCAACTTACACTCTATCACGTGTCTCCAGCGAACAGCAGCCATGCCAAGGTTATCAAGGGATTGACGTTTACAGGCCATCGGACGTCTGCACGCTGGTCAACGTGCTGCTGATCTATCGCTAATGACTTTCAATGCTCTGTTAGAACGACAGAACAATTGAGACAACGTTTCATACTACCAAGAGTGTAAACGACCGTCCACGGAGTGGTCGACCTACAGTGACTACACAACGTCAGGATCGCCGCATCGTTCTTCAACATCTACAGAACCGTTTCACAAGGACGACAGACACAGCTCGGAACAATATTGGTACCCATCAGAGACCAATCAGTGATCGCACTGTTCGTCGACGGCATCAAGCCAGAAACCTTCATTGTCGACGTCCTGCAAGATGTCCACTGTTGACCCAACGTCACCACCGTGAACGTCTCCAGTAGACACAACAGCGACAACACTGGCGTCAGAGGCAATGGCCATGATTATGAAATGTTTAAATCATACAGAGATTGTTATGTTATGAATTTGTCATTGTTTTGGAATGCTCAAACGCTTTGTATTAAACAAGTCGTTATCACAGTTTCTTTTGCCTTTCAGTATATTTATACGGCAATATTAATCTAGCGCAATACCGCTGCACGTGTGACGTCATAATATTGTGTAGTTGTGACGTCACAATGTTTGCACTGCCGTCACTAAGTCGCGGAAATCGCAGTACAATTTCGGCAATCATGTTCGATACCTGAGGTCATGTAATAAACAGAATACTAATTTTTTAAAATCAAATTCTATTTTTTGGATTAAACTCGTTAATGATTTGGTATCAAACTCGCTTTCGCTTATCTCATACCTCTTCATTTACTCGTTTAATAAAAATAGTATTAATTGAAGGTTGTTTAGTATTCTCCATATTGAGGTTGAAGTGGAATAATAAGAAACAATGTAGAATGTATAACGTACAGGATTTCGAGTTTCAAGACGACGATTAAGACGTGAAGACTGCCCCAGTGAATGAGATTTATTAGGACCAAGATCCACATGCTTGGGCGGACCACATTCTAAAATAAAACACAACTTCGTGATTAAAAGGCACAGTATTGTTTCTGTATCCATGTTTATATGTGTTTGTTTCACCCTTATGCACTTGTGTACGAGTCATCTCACAAACTATTCTACGGATGGTTGCAATATTTTATCACTAGCTTAATGAAAGAATGCTTTCCAGGTTAAATTCTTTTATGTAGCCGATTTTAACCTCATGCTTATTCTACAAACTTTTTCTTATTGACCCTCGAAATTATGACATTTGATTTTTGATGAGCAGAGGTTTCATGTAAGATGTCAGCACCGGACAATGACGAGAGTATTACCTGATTGGCGAGATACTTGCAGAGGACCATCATCAGCGAGGACGACTGGGGACATAATAGAGAAATAGAAAATATAGAAAAGAAAAACAGACTTCTGAATAACCTTAAACGTTGCTAAAAACATCTCCAGTTCATTGTAAAATTATCCTCTGGTTTAACAAAAGTCTTAGATTTGATTTGTATTTATATTAGCAATAAATATATAGCAAATATCTTTATTATTATGAATGGAGTATTTCAATATTGGTGAAGCAACAGTTTCGAGATCTGGTTGTAATGGTACGAGATCTGGTCGGGAGCTATGCTGAAGAACTGGAACCTATCAGCTTATTTTCATAATTCATTTTACAGAAGAGAAAACATTTCAAAATCATCAAAATAATAATAACATTTCCGGACAAGTAGAGTTTAATTTTCAGGGTTGGTGCAATCCTCACTTCATTCATTACTGCGCATGACTCGACACGAATTGCTTACATCCGTCACGGATTGACCTATTTTGTATGGCCGACGTCAACCACATTGGCAAGTTGTAGACTTACATGATCTATGCAGTTCAAACTTAAAACCTTGCTTGATAGTAGATTTATATCGTTTACCACACTACATACCACAGCAAGCGCTGTCGAGTAAGCATTTTTCAGCTGCTGATGGGCAGTATTTCAGCCATTGAGGGTGTTATAACCATTGACAATGCAAGGAAACCAATTCGTAGCTCTAAATTTAAGGCATAGAAGATACGTAGGTATGGTTAGGCCGTTGTTTGTGTACTCACCATTAGACCAGGAATGCTGTACATCGCATACTGTCCAGCCAACCTGCACCCAGAATAAACACTTACTCTCATTTTGTTATAACATGTACATATTTATATGTTATTCATTAAACTTAGAAGACTCATAGAACGAATAAAGCTGGTGACTTGCTCGAATGTTTAATTTGTGAAAGGATTCCTGTTATGGAGGATATGCCACTGTTCTCCTCCTGATTTAACCATTCTTTCCTCATAGATAATACTCAAGTCTTTAACAATTGGGCATTAATTCGCAATTCTTCCAATTCCTCAATCGGTGAAAATGGATAATACAGATAGCTACTCAATTTTAACACTCCGAATCTCCGAGTGACTTCTGGCTAAAAAAAAACCCCAAAGGTGTTTAATTCCAGTGGTTACAATGTTTACGGGACCAGTTGAAAATAAATAGTTTGAAACAACGTCTGCATTGTTGTATTAATTTCAATGCAATCAATCAGGTACTTCTGGCCCAGAATGTGATTTACTCGTAAGAGAGGTTAGAAGCGAAGCGATGTCTCCTGTAACTCCTGTGAGGAGAGGATGAGTTTCGACTTAAGAATAATGTAGCTACCTAGAGATAACTGCATCCTGACCGAGCTGATAGAAGATGAAGTCCATGTTCATGAACAACGCCCCACATGGTATACAGATCAACGCGTTGATCACCAGCGCTGGAATTGATCAGTCAGAGAGAGAGATGAAATACCATCCTGCTACATCAGCGTAATTGAATCCGCTGATCTAGCTCCTGCTTCCTCAGCGTAATTGATCCTTCCATATACCCTGATCTCTTTCGAGCCAAATCCCTCGTACGGCTTGCGCGGCTTGATGTTCGTGGCTATGCTCACCTGTTATTGTTTAAGCCAATGAAATGTCGTTATCCAAGGAGCATGAAGCTACTCTTTTGAATTTTCATCCCGGTTGTGCCGCTGTTGCTGGATGCGAGTCGTCTCATTGGCTGGTTAAATAGCTAGCGATACGACTGTTTCGGCTTGAACGAGATCAGGGTGTATGGAAGGAGCTCGATCAGCGGATTCAATTACCCTGATGTAGCAGGATGATGAAATACTAAAGCAAACCCGGTAAAGGCACCTGGTAAAGTTTGGGCTTAGTTTTGCAATTAAAAAGCCAAGCAAATGTACCAAATACTTACTATCAGCTTTTTCTAACCCATTCATCATTAGACATGTTTGCTCTTGAAGGTGTAATTTTAATCATTCATATAATAGAAATCATTGTTGTGCATAATTTGTAATATAGTATCTGGATAACCAAGATCGTCCCAGATTAAAATCGACCATGTTCCAAGGAATAAAAGATTTTAAGAATTGACTTTAGCTGTATTCGAACGTATTGTTTCTTTTCCACGACGGTCTGAAAGCAGCCTCGTAACTTGCACAATCTTACACCGGTTTAGCGCAGAAAAAACTTAGTCATTAGCGGACCAATAACATCATTGCATTCCAAATAAGGATAGTGGCGATCACGTTTAACGCATGGTAACGGAAGTAACTTTCCCCTGGGTACTGATACCGAATGCTTTCGAACGTGCAAGCCATGGGGCCGCTTTCACACCGTTGTGCAGAGGAAAGCCCCTGATAGAAAAGGTTAACTTTAAGTAAAAATTTTCAAACTTTTATTCCTCGTAACACGGTAGATTTTAACAAGACTGTCAGTTTTCCAAATTGTATGCCTTGTTAGGCAGGCTCAGGATTCTTATATAAAACTCAGTCCACATATGATGTAGCTCATGAACTTGAAACTCAGATCAGATCCGTATGTCAATGTTGGTAAAACCATAGAATCTTTAACTTGATTGCATTATCAATCACACCTGGACAAATATTGTTTGCATTTTCGATGTGTTCTTTATAAGCTTCGACAATGGATGTGGCTAAGTAGAAGTTGCTTTGTCTTTGTGTTTTGAGTCAAGAATGCCTCCTGGGCTTAGATTTTCGAAGCTCTCTTAGCGCTAAGATAGTCGTGAGTACCATACATTAACATAGGTCTACGACCATCTTAGCGTTAAGAGAGCTTCGAAAACTAGGCCCTGGTCATGTTTTCATTCAAAGACTGAATGTGTTCATCAATATTTGGTGTAAATCGTTGCAGTCAAGTCCCCCATTAGGAATCTATTTAGTTTTGTGTTTCCATCCAGAAGGTTTATTAATTTAGAATGGTAAATACGTTACTTACATAACATAGATAGGCTTACCTTTTTGGAGAAGAATACCAAGATTTTTCCTGTTTTTGCTTCCATTTACCTGAGGAAAAGAGTAAAAGGAAACAGTCTTAAAGCACATCATTTGTTGTTCATTTTTTTCATTAAATAACCTATTTAATGATCATGGTTCATATGCACTACCAAATGAATTGACTGAGAATCCATCGAAAGTAAATTGATAAAATGTTAAGCCTTTTCTCAAATTTCCTCCCAAAACTTCTCTCCACATATTCAGAAGGATAATAATCAATAAAGACTGGATCAATACCGGTTCCCTTGCTGAAATCTTCACCACTTAGAACATCTCTATCTTAATGAAAAGATTTATTTCAGGTATTTATCATCTGTTCCATTCTGTTTTTACCGATAACATGTCTCAGAGCTCGAGAACAGCCATCTTGGTTCCAAGCCAACTTTCATAGCTCTTAGGACCTATGCAATTTAGTGATCACAACTTATACCCCGATTAGTTAAATAATCGGTTTTGGCTTTTCTTTGCCAGGGCTGGAAAATCACAGGTATTTATGTTCCAGGATTTTGAAGTTCGAACATGTCTGAACGCATGGTTTGCTAGTTCCAGTCGTTGCTCGCAGGTTTCACCGCAATACTTATACCAACAATAGTGTTGCCGGCTTTTTTCCTGCAATTATATCAGCAGCGGCGTTAAACCTAACATGTCTAAATGAAGAACGCAAAAATACAGAGCGAAGTTGCTGAAAGTTGTTTTAAATGATATCAACACGGTAATCTGACCGCTGTTATCGGGATGGTCAGATCTTGTCGTGTAATTTAGTGATACTTACACTGAAATGTCTCAATAATTTTGCTGACAATTGTCTTTTACTATATGAATGGATTATTTCCGTCTTTCTGATTGGCCTACTTGGTCACATGACAGCAATGACGTCAAGCGATGTCAACCTGTGTGGATCGCGAGAGGTTGATATAACAATCCAAACACCTCCGGTGGATAAAAATAGATTTCGAAAATTCTGGTCTACCGGAAATACCAGAAGAATGGTAATTTAAGACTAATTCATATAATAAAACAATTATGGACTTCAGACTCGGTTGATCCAATGATTTATCGACCTTGGATATGCTTCGCCTCTGTGAATATCACATATCCAAGGTCGATAAATCGAATATAACATGTCCAAGGTCGATAAATCATTGGATCAACCTCAATTGAAGTCAATAATTGTTTAGTGTCAGTGAATATGCTTCAGCATATAAGAACGTGGCTTTCTCTCACCTGTGAGAAGAGCGTGTCACATGCCGTGTTGACTCCTATTGTAATGGACAGACCCGCTACGTTTGCTGCCTATAGACGAGACGAACATGATATACATATATATGATGATCTTTAGTTGTCACAAGAGTCCCTTGAAAGAGATTTACAAACAGGCACAACTGAAACTCCCTAAATTTCTGCTTAATGTTATCTTTATCCATATTTATTCTTGTTATCCATGGAAATCGCTAAAAATAACATTCATGAAGAGATAACGTACAAAAGATATTGTACGAAGTTGCATTATAGTGGGTATATTAAAGGAAAATCCTAACGCAAAACGGCGTCTAAAAGTGACGTTACGATTGACCGACGCCATAGATACATACACCAAAAGACTTTTGTCAGATTGAATCGGGGCTTTTCAAACTGATCAATGGATAGACTTGGACCTTTGCAGGTTTATAAAAACGAACTAAAAAACTGGATAGCATTTCTTCTATGCTTTTCAGGCGTATCACGATTCTTGTAACAATAACTCGTATAATAATAATGTGTTAGTCTAACGTACAATTTTCCTTAAATTTAAATAACAGAAATAAAAACGACAGTTCTTCAAATACAAAAGACATATTAGTATTATGAGCATCAAATCATAACGCCGAGAGTTACCGGGAATGTCTAGCTAAGTTAAGACTTTTATCCAATAACGATGGGCAATTCCATGATGAATGCTCGGGGCAAAAAGAATGTCAGTTTAAGCACAAACAAACAGATAAAAAATCAAGTATTTAACCGTGTTACTGAGGGCCATGGCGTCAAGCTGCACCTGACCGAGATGTCCACTGTAGACTGCGGTCAGCGTGTAGACAGACTGCTCCAGCATCTGGCTGAGGACCTGGGGAGGAACGGAACGAGGAAGGCTCACAGAACACAGAGACGTAATCATAGAAGACAGATGAAAAGTGAAATATCATATAGGGATGATTCGAGGCATTTTACCTGGAGGATACCAGGGTATTGGAAGGAGCTTTGCGGACTTCAATACGCGCTGATGAATCATGATATATTTTCTCCCAACAAAGACAGCTCCGTCATAAATTCCTATAAAACCTCTGTCTTAATAAGAAGGTTTCTCGGGCTTCTGACAGTTACCCCCTACCGGCAAATTATTGCTACTTAAACTACCTGGCAATATTTAACCAATGAAAACAACGAATACAATGATGAAATATTTGTTGTCACACATGCCTGTGCCATAATACAGTCGCAGAATGAATCCTTTGTGTCCCGTAAAGACGACTCAAAATGCAAGGTGCATATTCAAATAAAGATAGCTTTTGGAGGGTTGAATGTAGCGCTTTTTTCAACCCTGTATCTGTGATTGCATCCAATCAGCGTTCAACAATATTCGACCAAGAAACCTTCATATTAAGACAGAGGTTGTAAAGGAATTTATGGCAAATTCACCTCTGTTGGGAGAGAATGGTGGCAACAGTGCTACTGCTTGGGATAACGAACGTAGATTGGCGCTAGCTAATGCCTGATAAACATTTAACTACAGACAAAAAATGACGATTCAAAAGACATTTAATCAGTTCTTTTCATCAAGCAATCAAACAATCATTCAAATTGTATTCAGTAGGGGACTACAGTTATCAGGGTCATACGAGACAGCGATTAAATGTATACAGTGGAATCTGTTTATATGGACATCTGTCTAATCCGACAATCCGTGTAATCCGACATAATTTTTCGGTTCCGGGAGAGCTTCTATATGTTTTCATATAATAAACATTGTCCTATCCGACATCTGTCTATCCTGAATACCGACACCATTTATTGGTCCCAGCAGACAAAATATGCTGTCTAACCGACATCAACACAGTTGCAGCTTACAGTTGTTAATTACAGTTAATACAGCTGTTAGTCAGGGATAAGCAGTCTCTCAATACATTTTGCTATGTGATTGTTACACTCCATTTGCCAATGGCAGGTGTTAATCCCCTGTTGATTGGAGGATGACTTACTTGTGGTCAGGGATTAGCATTAGTATGTAGTTTAACTTTATCAGAGGATATTCACCCTGAAGTCACCCCTCACATGGCCTGGAAAGTTGCTAAGATGGATCCCTCCCTGAAGACTGCTGCCAGATTTGTGGTGAACCTGTGTGCTGCCTGGAGACCTGGAGCTGCGTGTGGACAGTGTGAGTTGTGTGGTCAAGTGTACGGTGACCTCCTTATCCATAGGATATGTCACTGTACCTCCCTGCAGGACCCTCGAGAAGAGTTATGGTGCCACATCATATGTGTGTCACCTGTAGACTGCAGTGTTACATTACATGCAAAAGCAGACTATGATCTAACAACCAGTTTGCTATCATGTAAGCCTCCCATAGAGATGGACTCTGAGACAATCATGGACTATGCCAAAGTGACAGTGAGAGGACTGTATGCCCTGAATGCTCCTCCACAGAAACATAGACTTTAAACTCGGTACTATCGCATTTCCAAAAATGTCGCATTTATCGCATTCAATCATACACTGTTTTCATAATTTAATGTAACGCCTACAGCATTACTGTACTCTCTTCAAGAGGAATAAAAGTTTATATACGGAAGAAGAAATTTAATAAAACTTATGACGTAAAATATTAGCAATATTATAGCAATTTAAGTTGCACAATTTATGAACGAAAGTTCAAAAGTTCAGATACTGTACCAAAGAATGTTTTATAGAAGACATTGGTACATGTCTTGCATTCAGTCAGTGTTTAATCAGCTAAATGGCATTTGAAACAGATATTACATATTTTAATACAAGCTGACAAGAAAATTAGATATCTTTTTGATAATGAACCCCTTGTGAAATAAAGATGATATTCATATCATAAATGTTTTAATTGTTTATTTGGAAGTGACAATATGTGATATGTCCCTATGTATGAACAGTATCTTAATTCTATCATATATGTCTAGGTCAACATGAAAATGGTACCATTGACCAATCAGACACTCTGTCTAAACTGACATTTTTCTCCGGTCCTAGTAAGTGTCGGTTTAGACAGATTCCACTGTATAAGTAAAATAATGAAATTATCATATTACAAACACTCGTTTGTTCTTGTGGCAATGCAAAATTTCTTTCCATATTCTCTTACAGAGGTTCTCAATTAATGCTTAAACTTAGACACTACGTTAATGCCTGTGGTACTAACGAAAATACCGAACTTTCACTATTGCCACGATAGGGTATGTAAGTGGCACGAAACTAACTCCAAGGAAACATCAGAGCACACTCACGAGCGGCCATGATACCCGTAGTAGCTCCAGCAGCTGCATCCTGCAGCGGGTCCAGAGGAGCAGGTGCGACTTGCCTGGGCGTCCTGCAAAGATTGAAAATTTCAGACGTTATAATCTTTATCAATCGTATTAAATCCTTTTAAAAAAATCAAATTTAACGCTAATCAACAACTCAATGGGTATCAATAACCAAGAATGGCTGCCAAAGGGTTATGACACTTGGTAATCGTGAAAAAAATCAAGTGTAAAAGCATGGCGACCTGATGGCAGTCGAGATCAGAAATCTGTCAATATTTTGACATATGATACAACACCAATTAGAAACTTTGAATTCCATCCGAATACGGCGCAATTTGGCAAAAAAATCAGCATCACGAGTTTAACGGAATTCAATATTTTCCAAATGAAATGTATTACGGTAGTAAAACAAATACTATGCGAATGTAGGGCCAAATGCAACCTTGGTTAAGGGTTAGCGTTTACAGTCTTTCAGGGTCCTTCAGTGTCGAAACAATTCTGATGGCATTCGAAATAAGAATCAGAATCAATGTCGAAATTTTGACAAAATACCGAAATCATACGCGATTTTGATCAGCATCAAAGGCCATTACGATTTGGACAGTAGTCAAACCTCTATAAAAGAAACATTACACGTCCGCCAAACAAATATTATGCAAAATCGAGGCCATGCATAGACTAGGGTTAGCAATAACGGTTTTGAATGGCGTGAAGTGAATATAATTGCTAACAATTCCAAAATTATCGCGCAGAGGTGGATTGAACGTCTCTGTTGCGTAACTAAGTCTACGAATGGTGGTGGCGCAAATCAAAGGACGAACAACCACAGCAAGACCAACCAACTGTGGATTGAGTACTGTAGTCAGATCTTGGTTCAATTCTGACACGTTTATCAAACGTGCAAATTAACGATCGTTTACGGTTTGACTGCTGATTGTAGTTTTAAAGATGAAAGCACTTCGGGATAAATAACTGAAAATACAGCCATCTTGAGGAACAACACCGCAGTTGTAAAGAATTTGTTCAACATTGATAATCGGTATAGCGATAAGGGTCAACGTAGAAAAATCCTGGACAGTGTCTGCTGCTACTACGCATATACGATTGCTTAGTTGATTGATCACAAGCAAGTCGCAAGAGTGAGATCTGGTTGTGACAAAGCTCTCTTCTTATCGTTTCACTTTTTTCGTGGTTGAGTGTTCATATTGTTAACTCAGAAGTTAAGTAGAGAAGGACATAACGTACCACCAATTTATGCACAATGAATACTTACATCATTCGTATATATTGTGGAACATATAACAGTATGTGCTCATTATTGTGTTTTCATCAATTTTCATAATATTTGTCACATAACACACAACTAAATGTAAACGGCATTTTCGCTTAGGCATTTAGATCCCAGAGGTTTGAATGCCTGGTTTGATGAAAAAGGTAGTTATAAAATAAGAAAGTTTGCTCTCGTTTATCGTTGTCATATGTTGGGGTAAACATGTGTATCTTACCTCATGTAAGAATTTTAATCACCTTTTGGTTCACGTGACCTTGATAACTACTGATATCACCCTCTTGAGCGAAGTGATAAATGTTTATACCCCTCCATGACAAAAGTATGCCATGTTAAAAGCGCGAAATGTAAGACGAAGCGATCACCTCGTTGTTATCTTTGATCAAACGATTTGTGCCTTTTCAAACAAAAACTCAAATTAATTGCAAAGAAAAACCAAAACAAATGTACACAACATAAATGACCAAATTGATGTCAGATTTGGTGTCTTATGTCTATCTAAATCTAACTGCGTCAACCAATGTCAAACTTGGGAGATGACAACCTCAAACATAAAATGTAACACGACGACATTTATTGGAAATGTTAGAATTCACGCACTGTTTTCCTTGTGTATCTTGAAATATATAAGTTACACGACAGTAGTTTCTGTTCATTAAGTCAATTCACTCGGCCAGGCAGTCGACCAGGACGCGACTGTTGATTCATGTTTTTTAAATCAGCACTTCCCTCTTTAAGTCCTTACTCTTGAACTGGCATTGAGCGTTCGAGAGCTGACCTAGTTTCTTTGTACTAAGAAAAAAGATTTTGGTAGATTTTATTTTCTTAATTCATGAGTTCAATTAAAACACTCGGTATGATAAATTCGTCATAACATTCCGTCAAGATTGACATAGGGATATAAGAGTCTCATTTTAAATTTTTTAAAGTAATTTTGGATATATCAAAAGACAATTTACAAATTATTATCAAGCATGCAAATATATTGCTTTTGCAAATAATAATCAGCACACATTTTTGTACATTTTGGTCATCTTTTCAAACACTTTTTAGACTCATGTAATTACAGATGCATATACAGATACATTTAAAGCTTGAAATTGAATGTTATAAGAAAAGCCTTGCATTTTATCAGATTGCCTGCAATATATTGATTTCAACGACAACAGACAACTCTTTTCAGTAACAGAAATGTTTTGTTATTATGTATATCATGTATTATACAAATGTAACTTATACAATTGATAAAACTGTATGATTGTATATATGATTATAAACAAATGTTCATACATATGTAACATCTGATGGGAATTAAAAATATTAAATAGAAAAACAAAAATAAACCCAACAACAGAAGGAGTGCCTCTTTAATGATTCGCAAAACGATGCCAGTGTATCTTCAGATCTGCCTTTCCATAACCAGCAAATAACTGCAAGAATATCCTGAGAAAGGCAGTGGTTTATCAATAGTGCTTTGGATGACATTAGTTGACTACCTTTAGTTGATTGTCCTCTTTATATCCTTATATTATAAGAATAATTTGATCTTTTAATTTCGAATTCATTGCCATGGGTTTGTAGTGTATATTTGATAGAGGAGTTTTATACTTTCAAATTTGAATATTTACTATTCAACAAGGTACTGAGATATTAATAATGTGTATTTTAAATATGTACTATCTATTTATGATTTGCTTTAGTCTCACAACAATGGAAGATATGGTAAATGGATATGCCATTGAAATAATCTGCAACATATTGCCAAATCCAATTATTTTAAATGGGAATATTGCAATGGTTCGTTAATCCAAAACGAATATAAATTGCATAATATTATGCATATTGCTATTCAAATGATGACAATGACGATGCGAACATAAGGATTGTTTATGATTTCGCTATTGGTTTGGAGAAATTTAATTTAGATAATTGTGAAATATTATTTCTCGATCATCTCCACCGCCCTTCGTCTCCTAAGACATAAGGTTTTATTTGGAACACATAAGTTTCAAAATTAAGGAGGATTCATTATTTGAATTGTATTTAATTAAATACCATCCTGCTAAATCAGCGTAAATGAATCCGCTCCGCTCCTTGTGGTGGTGCGTGGTCCTGTGCGTAGCTCAGTTGACTGCTATCAGTGAAGTTCAGCAACATCTGGCGTGGCTCGCCGGATGGGTGGGTTACCCGATTATTGCTGTATTAACTGAGAGTTCAAGGGTTATTCCCTTCCCCACACTGAGTCACGAGTTGAGAAACTTGTGGTGTCTCCTTAGGCAAGAGACTTTATTCAAAATGTGCCTCTGTTCACCCAGAAGTACTAACCTGGTGTAGATTGTGTTGGAGGTGACCTTTAAGCGCTGTAACCGGCAGCTTGGGTTAGACCAGGGTAATAATGCAGGGTAGCGCATTGAACATGCATTCGTGTGTGGATAACTTGCGCAATATAAATATCCATTATTATTATACCATGATCTCTTTCAAGCCAAAACCCTCGTATCGCTAGCTATCTAACCAGCCAATGAAACGACTCGCATCCAGCAACAGCGGCACAACCCGGTTGAAAAAAATCCTTGAGTTCAAAATAGCGCATTCAAGCTCCTTGCATAACGACATTTCATTTGCTGAAAAAATAACAGGTGATCCAGCCGTACGAAGCATTTGGCCCGAAAGAGATCAGGGTTTTAGGAAGGAACGAGGGCGGATTCCGCTGACTTAGCAGGGTGAGTAAATACACGTTTCTTAAATGAGTTCCTGGGCGTATAAATTTACAGGTAGATCAAGTCTTACTTGTTCTAAAATCAACAATGTTTTTTAAAAAATACCAATTTGTTGAGAAACAATGAGATCCATTAAGAGTTAATGTCTCGAGGGGAAATTGTCGATGTCACATGCATGGCTATCATTTTAAAAGATTTTAACGATAAAGGTACATGTAAATATGTTAATTTTTAGATTTTGATATCCGAGACGTGATAAGGTGAGAAATGAACTGAGTAATATGTCATTATGAAGTACTGCTGAAAGTATAATTGTAGGTAAAATACAAAAGAATTCCAACCCTTCAGTCCTAAACATGGTGCATCAACGATCTAATCAGAAGCGAAACTATAATATTATGTTTAATAAACAATGATCATTGTGGTGGTATTTCACTTTATCAGTTTGAATAATGATCGTTTACCTTTCATTTTTGTTCACATTGTGTCTATCTATACAATGTACTTCCGGCTGAACGGCAGGAAACATGTCGTTTGTATACTGTATATATACATAAACATACAAACAGAGTTGAGGGAATTATTTCGCTTGATTGGATTTAATTTCAATATGCTTATTGTGATAATTTACGCAAACAGCTGTCCCACAATAGCTGAAAAATCATTAAAATATGCACAAGCGAATCTGCCTTAATAGTAAGAGTCGTGTGCCAGTTGTGTTCCCGACAATACTTTAGGGTCCAGGCTTGTTTCTCTATATAGCAGTATCGCCCCGCTTACCCTTTACATTATAACCAGCGATGACGTTATTAATTATGACAACCTCAAGAATACGTAATATTGTATTGACTTACTCACAATATTTCACTTCAACTGTGATATTGATTGTATTGATACATAATATATCCCTTACCTGGGATATAGATTGAATTAATACACAATATATCCCTTACCTTTGATATAGATTGAATTGATACACAATATATCCCTTACCTGTGATACAGATTGAATTGATACACAATATATCCCTTACCTGTGATATAGATTGAATTGATACACAATATATCCCTTACCTGTAATATAGATTGAATTGATACACAATATATCCCTTACCTGTGATATAGATTGAAATGATTCACGAGATATCCTCTTTTTATTGATTGAATTGATCTAAGAGATACCCTTTAATCTGTGAAATTGATTGAAACTCAGATTCAAACCCAAATTCAAATTCAGGAAAACACATCGCCCAAATACAACAATGATTGTTTCATATTGAACTGTGTATTTATAAAGGAGTTGAAGTTGAAGTAGTAAATTGTTTTAAGTATTTGGGATTTGTTTTTAGTAGTTCTGGTAGCTTTTCAAAAGGTATTAAGACTCTATCAGAACAAGGCACAACAGCTGTGTATTCCTTGTATAAGATATTTAATAATAATCCACATTTATCAGTTAGTTTACAGTATGAACGTTTTGAAACAATTTTTAAACCAATATTGTGTTATGGATGTGAAGTTTGGGGGTTCAGAGAAGCACAAGCCATTGAGCGTGTACATCTTTGAAATCTTTATTGTTTGTTAAAAGAAGTACACCATGATGTTATGTATATGGTGAGATGGGAACTCTGCCCTTAATTTGTACACGTCTAGTTAGAATATTGAAATATTGGATTAAGATTATTTTATGTGAACCAAACAGGCATATAGTGTAAACATATTGGTATCTCTTTGACCTTGCAGAAACAAAGCCCCATAGAGAGACATTGGTAACACTTGTAAAGAAACTACTCTTTAATTATGGATTTGGACATGTTTGGCTGAACCAGTTTTTAAGTAATGTAAATGGTTTCTTAAGTGAATTTAAGCAAAGAGTTAATGATATACACTCACAACAGTGGCATCACCAGCTAGACAGTTTGAGTGCTACTCGTTGCTATCTTAATATTAAAGACTGTCTCAAGTTTGTATTTAGATGATATTACTAATAAGAAATTTAGGATTGCTCTTACAAGGTTTAGGTTGAGTTCCCATTCGTTAATGATAGAAAAGTGAAGGTGGGCCCAGAATAGATTAGAACTTATTCAATCAACATGTAGATATTGCTTGACTAACGTAGAGGACGAGTTTTATGTATTACTCATATGTTCAACTTTCAAAAATATAAGGAACACTTACATACCTAGGTATTACTATATACATCCAAGTTTGTTTACATTTCAAAAACTTCTAAATAGTGGCTGTAAAAAACTGAATTTCAATTTAGCGAAAAATGTGTACCTTCTACTAAAGTCATTTAGTCAATAGGTCTAATTATAGTATTTCTTAGGCTTTTTCGTGTGTTGATAATTAACAAGCATAAGATAAGACTGTTCTCCACCGTGCTGCAAACTTTTGTTGTTTGAAAAATTTACTTTTTGACTAAATTGTCTAATAAAGAATCTGTCTATGCGTCTGGTATCAAAGGCATGCTTTTCCCAAATTTTGTCAAATTATGGTTTTCACATTTTTCATGCAAATAAAAAAAGCCCCATGCCCGGCGGTTATAAAACCAATGCGATTTGGTTGTCAGACGCCCACTTTGTAAAAAGAAACACTTGAAGAATGACAAGATGACTTTACGACAACGTGAGCGAGAAATCGGGATGATTGAAATGGGAGCCACCCACACCCATGTAGCAAGAACGCTTGGCTGTCACTGCACAATTGTCACAAGACAAACTTCGGTTCTGTCTCTTCAAAGCAGATGGACGAGTACGTGTTTACTGCCGTCGGGGAGAGACATAGAATGTCATCATAGAATGCCGATCACATTCTCCATTCCGTCGTCTGTCCCTTTCTTCGACAACAGGCACAAGGTGTGATCTTTCAACAAGGCAATGCCCAATCGCATACAGCTCGATTTAATCAGAACTTCCTGACTAACAACGACATCGACGTTTTGCTGTGGCAATCATGCTCGCCTGACATGTCACCAATCGAACATCTTTGGGACGCTTTGGATCGTCGTATTCATCAACGACAACCACCCCCAGCAGCTTGTTCATGCTCTTCAAACTGAATGGCAGCGCATTCCACGTAATGGCCCCTGACGTTTGATTTTCTCCATGCGTCGGAGGGTTAATGTGTGTATTGTGGCAAAGGGAGGCCATACACTTTATTAAAGTGAACTGTTTTCAACTGAACCTGGATTTCCCTGCATCGGGATCGGTCATGACAGTGTACTTTTCCATCCCCAGGCCAATATCTGAGGCCGTGCCTTTGATACCGGAAGCTGATTTGTTTCATTTTTTATGAATATGATATCGTCACATGTTCTTGTTTTGTTCTGCATTTTGTTTTTAAAAAAATCTCACTTTTGTATTTATTCTGCAATCTAGATTTAAATGCATGTTAGCGTTTCTTATGCACGTGAGTTTAGATTGAAATGATGCACGAGATATCACCTTTTTGTGATCTTGATTGAATCGATCCCCCTTATCTGTGAAACTGGATCACAAGATAACTAAATATCTGTGAAAGTTGACTTGACCTCAAGATAATATTTCATCAGTTACAGTGAATGATTTGATACCCCCGTACTTGTGTAAATCAACTGACATAACCAACACCATGTTACTTATTTGTGGAGTGAAATGACAAACGGTCCAATTATGGTTATATATAGTGTGACAATAACTACAACATTTCCGCTTGACTGTGAAACTCGGTTGACTGGATCCTTGGGGAGAATGCTTCTTGGTTAAACGAATTCCTGAAACCGTTTTTACATTACTGGGCTACAACAAATTTGAGAATTCATGGGGCTATGAGCACATTTCTGTTACCTACCTTTCTGCATCTGAATATTGTCGAACAGCTCCTCGTCCTGAGTACATTGATTATAAGGATATAATATGATGTACAGTATTCTGGATTTACACGTTTAATCATATACATGGAAATTAGGTGGCTGATTACTTTCGCTTTGTGAATGCATTGTTATGAATATATTTTACCCAGTAGTTATTCCTTAAATCGTTCATTGTGTTGATTTTACACTCGTACAAGCTTGTGCGTTCATGCGTAAATGAATCGTTTAGTTAACCATATGCATTTTCATCATAAGGTTACTAATTTTGGTCACTCACTGTTGTTCACGTGTAAACAGCTACACTATCTAGAGTGATTGCAAAGCAAAAAACTCAGCAAATCAGCTTTGTCCAATTTCTATACAAAATCATATCAAATAAAACAATATATTCCTTCCTATCAACAGTGAACAGACTGATGGGTCGTAACAAAAAGAAATCAGGGTATATGGCAGGAGCTTCAGCAGATTCATATACGCTGATGCAACAGTGTGTATAAGTATATAATTTCTCATTGGTTTCATTGGTATGATTAATTATGTTGTGTTTATGGGCAGCAAAATGAATTGGTGTAGAAACATTGACTTGACTTTCGGACCTTAGGTGGCATTCAAATATAACGTGTTAAGAAAAATTATGTTTGAGTTTATCAAGGAATAAATATTTACATGTAAAAGTTAAAGCTTAATACAACGCGTTTCGTACATTCTGGCGTTCAAGTCTCGACGTAATGACTTAATATGGTAGATGCCTTCAACGTTTTGGTGGCTTTTCCTTTCTGTTCTCTAAGTACTTACAAACGTGTCATGTTTTCAGTCTGTTAGTATACTCCTCTTGCAAGAGTAAAACTTAATTTCAATTTGTTCAAAAGTGTTTGCAAGAGTATTGATAAATTTTCCATTGGAATAAAGTTTAATGTTGTTTTTACATCCAAAAGTAACATTGTATTTTATCGTGTAAAGCGGTATGATCAATAAAACTATCTTAAATTATGCTGATGCCATACAATTATATGTACACTACTGCATCTTTCACTGGAGTAACGCGCGTTCATTCCATAACTTTCCAAATTTGGCAAGGCGGTCTTGCCAAAAACTGAAAGGCGTCCTTTCCACACTAAGGAAAGGTCGCCTTTCCGTTGCCTATCTTTCCAAATCGATTAAGTCAATGAAGCGCGCATAAAATCGCACTTTACGTTTTTCTCAATTCTAAGCGGTATGGTTGAAAAGGTTTTTTTAATTTCTTATTTGAAACATGAATTTGATTTCATGAAATTACGAGATCATTAAACTGTGTTAATCATGGACGTGGAACGATTATTTTAAAATTAATAACTAGGAGAAAAGTGAAAAGAAAAGCCGTTAAGAAGTCATTTTGAATTAAGTTAGTAGTTCAACATGTATTAAATCGAGTGGTTGAGTGGCATATATAAAGAAACAGTATCATATTTAATTGGATAACATAGTTCACATATCTATAAAGGTCATCAAAGGGATTTACTTTATAGTTATTTAACGTATAACGTGATTGTTATAATAATTTTATGGCACTTTTCCACGCACTGATACATGCTTAAAGTGCATTACTCTGAAGGTAACGAATTTGCAAAGCGCTAAATTAAGTTAGGTAAAAATGAAAAGCTGCCTCATATACTTCTTTCATAAATCAATAAAGCATGTGTTAGTTGATCAGTTAAACATGTGGAACGTACCTTTTCAGTGAATGTATCCACAAGAACATAAATATCCAAATCCTTTTTAGCTTAAGAACAGAACAAAAACCCACAACTGATCAGTGGCTAAACAGATAAACGACACAATCTCTACATCCAGCTATCACATTCAAACAATAATGGCGACCAGATGAGAAAAAGAGAGCCGATGCCAAATTAGTTTGATAATTTCTTATCTAACCTCTCAGATTTCATTGGATAACAGGATGCGTTAAAGCAGTGTATCCTGTTATTTCAAGACACGAGAGACACCGTCCTGACAGATCAGACTGATACATGGTCACTTGTCTACAAGCCACCTGCATGTGTTTGTACAGCACGGTTGACACCTGCTCAATACCTGAAGCTGACAACTGGTCATAGTCTGATAGGTTTTATTGGTCTGAGATGCTAAATGGTATTATCTGACGCTAACGAGGACTCGTTGTTTTAGTAACATTTGTTAATTTTTCTTAAATCAGAACAACATAACAATAATAAAATCTAAATTTGCCCATGCGGATCTCAGAAAAATAAGTCACTCACTGTAAAAAATAATATTGAATGCTGGATGACATAGATGAAAGAGGATGACCACACAAAATCATTTTTCATAGAGGCACGAAAAAGGATGAACATACATCTTAATAAATAAATAATAATAACAAAAAGATCAGCACACACACCTCATATGATTTCCTCTGAAATTAAAATATTTAGTGATATTCGGAATTTTACCATGAGTTTATAACAACATGCTGTTTTTTCTATATTTTGTTTGAGGTATCAAGTCAAAACATATTAATGAACATAGAAACCTATGTTTTAAGGTAGAGGAATTTGGATGAGGTACCACTTTTCATAAAATAAACAATTTAACTTAGAATAAAGCCACTTTAAGTAAAAGGCATCAAGTTATTTTCATATATAAACAGTTGATATGATAAACTTTTGTCATATGCTCTATATAGCCATTAATATAAGAAATCAAGTTTGAAATTAAGAACCCTGCAGAAGTAGGGAGCTTGGATCTAGATGGATCTTAATGTTGTTTTAGATAGGATTATTGGTAACTAAATGCTTGTTAAGGACCCTTCTTTATTTAATGTAAAGTGGGTATGCAGTGTAATCTGTTATTTCTGTTTTGATAATAAAGCTTTTAGAAGAATCCCGGAGTAGCAGTGAGCTTGGGTCTAGATAAATAAGTCAATCTTGATGTTGTTTTAAATAGGATTACTGTTAACTAAATGCTTGTGAACGACCCTTTGTCAATAATTTACAGAAGAACATTGCAGAAAAGAGTAGGGGATGTCTACATCAGTATTACACGATGTATTCTTAAATGGGGCGTGTACATTTTCACGCTCCAGAAGCAAGAGTGTAATGTGTTTATGAATTTGTTGGATAGAAAGTTTGAAGGGAACTAACCCGAATGCGCCAGACCATCTTCATTCTGAGGTAAGTGATTGACATAAATAATGTCTAAATCAAGGTTATTTTGTTGTATAAAGTACATCTCTTGGTTAGATCAATGCCTACCAAATATAGATCACTGATATTCTAACATAGATTATGAATAACGAGACATATATCTACGGCCACCTTGACTTGCAAATGAATCAGAATTTGTCAAATAATATATTGCTCTCTTCGACTTGAATGCAGCGACCTAAATGAATATAAAATGAACGTTTTATATATCCAACATCAGCCTGTTCTTGTGGCGTTAATTATGAAGCCTCTCTTCATTATTTCATATTATTTTGTGATTTTCGCCAAGACATGTTTTTCTATACTAAAGGATTTGATTTAAAGCAATGTTATTGGTAATCAAATCTTGTCTTCAGTTGAAAAAAGTTAATTGCTAAATTCAGTCCACATGCTTTTAAATTTAACAGGCAGATATTTTCCAACATAATGTTCACATGACATACATGTAGTCATGTGGATGACCAAAAGCATGAATTTTTCTAGTTGAATAAAGACATTCATTGAAATAACCAACCTTTTCAATATTCGAGAATAATTTTATGATTTCATATTTTTTTAATTCTAAAAACAGTACATATATCATTATATTTTTATGAAACCATTGGCATACTTTATACTTTGGGGGAGGATATGCCCTATTAATTAATTAATTTCTTATTTTGATCTCGTTAATCTTTGTTGTCAAACATGTCACTTCTTTTGCTGACTCTCTCCCTGCCCCTCACACACGCCCAACAAGTTTATTGTCATGTTAAGGTCAGAGAGACATCCTTGATTGTCGGCTAGACTAGGTAACGAACGGTTAATTACCATGTCATAAAATTGTGCAAAATCCTCTCTCTGAGTTGACAGAGAGACCTGTGTAGTTACTTTGCAAGGTAAGCCGTATTATCAAATTGTATGAGATTGTTTAATAACCATATTTTTATTTCGTACAAAATTTGGACTGGCGAACAAGTCATTTGGCCTATTTCAACGCCGTACCAATACAAAATTAAACAATACATGGATACAGAACATAACAACGAATTAGAGAAGTAAAAAACGTGTGAGAACTTGTGCTATAAATAACAAAGCATAGCGAAAACTTTCAAAATTGTTGCTCAACTGAAGCACGTCATCATAAACGTGAATTAAATTCAAAATAATCTTAGTAATTGAAGAAATCACGAAAATCGTTTACTTATGTGTATAAGACGTGTTGAATTAAGGATGGTTCTATTCGTTAAGTAGCTCAAATTGCCACTACCGTATAGAACTCATATCCATGAATATAGAAATATATTTGCTCTTAAAATCGACAAATTACTTTGCCAATTTCCGCAAAAACATCTGGACGTGTCCGATATTTGTCTATTAAATTTTTTTGCATTCACTACAATCGAGCTTGAGGCGCACTTGATTATTTGACAAAATCAAGAGCTTGAATGTGAAATGTATGCGACATTATCACATGGTATGAAACCGTTTGTTGAACGGCAAAGAGAACATTCACAAAAGACATATGAAGCAAGATCTGGAGCATGGAGAGTTAATAAAAGAAATGTAAGACATCTTATAACATGATATGAAACCCGTTGTTGATTGTCTTAACCATCCATTTATTTCACTGTTAGCACACCTTGGAAGCAAGTCCAAATTTTACTTAATAGACAGAGGTTAATACGCAAGGTGAAGTTTTTATTTACAATATTTACCACTTTTAATGGATATGTGCACATATTGTAGTATCAGTATGTATAAAGTATCGTCAATTGATTATTAATATCCATTAATATGTTTTCATACATCCGTTTCTGTGTTCTTTTACAAAAATAGACTTGATATTATTGATAATTTTACTTTACACGGTGTTTCTAACCTTGACACAGAAATTTAATTTATTTCCTTATTTCCTTAAATTTCAAAAGAATTGATACAACATAGGAATTGTCAGAAAACAATCTTATACCGTTTCATGTATGAGCAAACCTATCAACAGAAATGAATTGTTCATAAAACTATATTTTAAGCTATGTATGAGCCGACTGAGCTTTCTATAAAATCTTTTGTGGACATTTGAGGTTTGGTTCAAGTATGTGGTTACTGGGTTTGATATATTAAAACGTGACCTCCGAAATAAGCCCTGATAATGTAATAATGAAAAGCCTAATATTTTCATCATAAATTGTAAACTCGATCATTGGCTAAATCTATATTTTAGATATGGCATTCAAGTGAAACTCAATTCATAATCCGTTAGTCCAGGTCTCGGTAATGGCATAGCGGGAATACTATACCATAGACCGCCAAATAGCAATGAAAGCAATCCTGTCAGACGCTCTTTCCAAGCGAGTGTCACTTCCAGACGCCCCACCCCTCACGCCCCCTCCCCCTTTCTGGTCCAGCCTCTACACTAAACGCATCCAGTTATACCACTATGAGATCAAAGAGGCAAACTTGATTGTCGGCTAGACAAATTAACAAGATGTATATTGTTTATAATGAGCGATTCTTCTCACAGAAAGTCTAAGGTGCATAATTTGAAATAGGGGATATGTAAGATTCAATAAAATATTTTTGTGGATCTGTTTTATAAGATTTTTCTGTTTTGCTTATTATTATCAAACAATAGCATTAGATTGTATGTTTCTAAATTCTATTTCTAAAATGTTCTTTATTATGTTAAGCTCATGAACAATGAATTAATATTAGATCAACGCTTTGTTGTTGATATCATAAGTTTTACCATAATTATACATGACATTGTAAGTTGCAATTTACATACACATATCTAAATGTTTCCTTAATTTGGACAGCGAACGGATCGGCGAACTAGCTGTTGCCTTAGAATTTACTTTCCTGTAATGATAATTTATGAGGCATATATATCTTTTCGAAATACATATCGAACAATCATAAACATGCATGATTAATGTAGTCATACATTTAAGTAAAAATATTCGTTATATGATCCTGTATTTAGTTGTTTTATATAAAACTTAACGATTGACAAGGGATATTGTCATCTTCACACTGCTCTTATTACATCAACATTCTATATTCTTTTTAAAAACTCATTCATACATTCTTGTATGCATAATAGTTTTTACCTAATCCAATTAAATTTTGAATCTATGAAGCTTGGAATTTAAAAAAAAACAAATAAAAACACTTTTTTAGTTTTGATATTTATTTATGAAACTGGTTTTGTCAATTATGTACTTCATGCTGAGTTTAGAATGTGGCGACGCAATTGCACATCACAAGACACTGCTCAGATTCAATGCATACTGTCCATAGCTGGGTCCTAATGTTGTCATAATTAACAGGTGCCTATTACGTAATCTATTTCCTGTCAAATTTCATTGTTAGATTATTTGTCTCAAATAGCAGGCCCACACCTGTGCTTTGGACCCTTTGGTAAATGGCGGCTTATGTCAACATCCGTTCATACTGACATAACTCTTGGCATTACACAGCTAATTAGTACATCTTAACAACGACAAACATTATAAACCAACGAACTTGTAGAATATACGTTCAACCAATGAGAAGAAAATCTTCTGCAATGCTATCGATGCTTACAGTCACTTGAAAAAAGTAGATCATTTGGAAAGGTACCCAAATTTAATAGGATTATTCAGGAAGTCGATCAAGTTGCAAACAATTCATGGATCACTTTTTCTGACGATTGAAACGGGTATGTACTTTGTCATTGATAATCTTTCAAACTTCACTTTCAAAAAGGTCGCCATTTACCTTTGAAATCAAACAAATTATTGCGAACAAATGATAATCATCGCCAAAAATTGTTTATTAACATTTTCCATGATTAAATTCATACAATTTTCTAAATATCTTTTAATTTTAAATGATGCAATTTTCAAACTCTATATCTCTTATTCATTTCATGTGTTTAAGTCAATCCTTGAATAGTAAAATGATTTATTTAATTTCTGCAATAAAATAATATGCAGGATTTGATTCATCAATTTAAAAACAAAGTCTTCTTTTGTTAAAAAGTTGCGATGAAAAACGTTTTAATTTTTCAAAGGTAAATTAAATTTTATGTCTTTTAAGAATCAATCTTTCAAACAAAATAAAGATTTTCAAAATGTAAAAATAACTTTAGTTTAACTTAATCAAAAACTTCTAAAGGTATTCAATAACATGACGAATTTGACAAACAGAATAAAGGGACATAACTCTTGGTCAGACAGGTAAGGTGCTAATTAGTTTTAAAGGCTGTGGAAAGGTCACCTTGCCGTGCGTTCTTTCCAAAGAGGCTTTGGAAAGGGCGTTCTTTAAGCCTTTGGAAAGGTGTGGAAGGGTGCCTCTTTCCTTTATGGAAAGGTGTGGAAGGGTGCCTCTTTCCTCTTGGAAAGGACGCCTTTAAGCTTTTGGAATGAACGCTCGTTACTCCAGTGTTTACATGATATTTTACGGCGCTTCGGGTAAACATCGTTGGCCCTTTTCCATATTCAATTAGTCAATTTTCCTATTAGCATTGAAACAAGAAAATATCTTAAAGTCTGTATCGGTGTTGATTTTTTTTGCAAATGAATTTGGAATATAACTCACCTGAATTAGAACAATAGATTTGTGTATTTTCAAAGGACCTAAGGCATGCACGAGCGTGTTGATTACTAGGAATGACAAAAACTATTCCAGCTTTGAAAAAAAAGCCACATGCAAAAAGAATAAAGGGACACAGAGTATGTGTTGGAGTGCAATATTTCATACTTTATAAATAGTGTTATTTTATTGCGAAGATGTCTCTGAAAATCCGTAACATAATACTTATCAGTTAAAAATAGTGACAATAAACATGCTTAAGATTTAATTGTGATCGAAAACTGGACAATAGCGTGCCAATAACTAACACGTAATTTTGAAGTCTCGTTTTAGGCATGCACAAATACATGGTTTGGAAGTGTTGATGCGGTATTTTAACTAACTTTCATGTTAATGGGATGTGGAATTTCGATTTTTTAAAAAGATAAATATGTCCATTATGCGATTGTCATTGAAACAATAAAATATTACAATTTGGGCATTTTAGAGAAAAAGAAGTAGTTTAGTAAGGCGATTGGAAAATAATTCAGGACTTATGTAATTTGGTTCTCGTTTAAGCCCAAACAAATTAATACATACTCTGCGACACTTTAAAGTGTTTTATATCCTACAAAATTAAAAACAAGAAAGAAGTTTCACTTGTTGCAATCAGGTTATGGAGACGATGTTCCTTGAAAAGGCACAGAACGAAAGTCTGTCATCACAAGTTGTGAAAGTGTGTTTCAAGAATGTTGTATGTGACCTGAGAAGAGTCCAAATATCATATGTCCCAAGGTGAAATGAGATAAAGTATTTAAAGTTGTATATCTTAAGTGCCAAAAATATGACATTTTCTTGTTTCGGGTTGCAAATGAAAAACATCAATATGAATGAAGTCAAAGTTCAGCGTCACATTTACATGTATATTAGTTATAAGACCTACTTAGCAATACCAACCTATACTTCTTGTCATGTCTACTATGAATAAGCTTCCGATATTACGTTGGCGAGTCTGTGGCGCGCGATACGGTCCGGTTTCCGATCATAAATGTCGAGTTGTTAATTAGTAAACATCCACTACTTGTCGATGAAATAATATAATTTTTAAGTGTGCCATATTTGACCCCAAAAACATCTTCTGTGCCCGTTGGGAAGCAATAAGGGGGGGGTCAATGAATGTTCGAAAGCAGCGTACAGCATGTTGTCTATGTATTATATACTCATGCAGATGCATGTTTGAGCAGCAGTCGTTGCCACGCAGAACCATATTATTCAAATAGACAAAGGTAGAGTCTGTATGGCATGACATCTGGATTTGCTTGTACATAAATGAAAGAAATATAGACAAATACATTGTAATTTATGGCATTGTCAAGTTTTCAATCTTGAAAGTTGGTGGCCCTGAAAAGGGCCGTTATGGTCTGATAGCTCATGGAGATAACTATAACAGCTCCGGATAGGAAACCATCCATCCATATTTCTCCGCCAGTGCGAAAAAAACATCCCTCACGCCCTCCAAGGTGGCAATACGTAAACGGATGTTGTAGCGGAATGAGCGAGAGTTATCTGCCCTTGCTTTGTCATATCTTATCTGCGCATGCTTCAAGCTTTCGTTCAAGAGATGGACCTGGGAACAAGCCCACTTGAACCTCCTTCTGGTTCTCTGGATCCTGGTCTGACGGCGTGTGTTGGATGCAACTGCCATTCTGCAATGATGTGTCCATCAACAGGCTACACGTGTATTTATTCACAGCGTGTTTTGACGCGTGACATCGTTCACTCTATGAAGACTCACGGGACACTGTTGTTACAAGACTTGTTTTCAGAAAGATCTTTTGTTGAATGAGTGATGCCTGCCAGGCGTGTTGTTACAAGTAACGCCATGGAATGAAGATTTCTTAATTTCATTCAATTCTTTATTAACTCTTACGTTTACAACTAATCAGCGTTTATGATAAATTTCACAAATTTTCAGGTAAACAATAATTTGGTATTTTCAGAAATTCATTAAAGAGCATTTCATTCCAGAAAACATGTAGTACACATTTGATAAGGAAAGATAAAATGGATCAGCAAACAGTTTTCAAAATCCCATAAACCTTTTCAAAACGAACATGAACGATTAAATTAATAATCATATATAATGAAATACATTTTAACTCAATTATTAGTTAGTATACGTCTCAAGTTTGCAGTTGGTATCGAACTGAAAACGCCTGATTATGAAAACGGCTGAACATTACTTTCTTCTCATAGCCCCTGAGTACAACAATCTCCGCTATTAATACATTGAAGACATTTATTATGTCGGGACTATTATGTCCATGCAAACGAGTGCAAGTTATCTTCTTTGTTCAACGGCAAAAATTGTCTTGTTATCCAAGATTTTGTTTATCTTCTATGCAATGGTGTCCAGGAAACGTATCAACAAACTTAATGCTGTATGTTACCTTTTGTGTACCAAAATGAGATTATATGTATATCAATTAATCAATCTTTAATCCTCTACTCAATAGGCACCAGGCCAATAGCACATTATATTTACATTTGTGAATACATATTTATCATATTTATGAAACAATTCGTTTTCTGTATACCGATGCGTAAAATATATACATGGAAAGGTTTTCAATTTCTTTATTATTTAAACAGTTTAAAAGTTTTGAGAATTTATGCATATTTAGACGTACGTGAAATTGTTTTGGATATATATCTTGATTCTTATGGATTGTATGTTTGCATTGAATGTACTGTAGGCCTGGGATTCTTTACAACTGAAATAAAGATTGATTGAAAACCGCTTAACTTGGTATTTTTCATGAAATGATAAACGGATTTTATTTTAGATTCCTTAGGCTATGTGACAAAATTTGATACATAAGCATAGCTTGTTAGCTTTAATCATTTTGAAATGGCACTCCTTTGATTTAACTGTATTACACAAAGGACAATGAAAGAAGTAATCAAAAGGACCTATCCGAATGTATCGACAGGAATACACAAACCTCTCTATTAAACAATCTTAATTATGCAATTTCTTTAGTGAGTTTTAGAGGTAGAAGAAAACATGATTCTTCCTATACATTTATTATATGATAATAATTATATATACAAATAATAAAGACAATATTTCATAATTTGATGAATTATTCAATTTAATAGTCTTAATGAATATTGTGAATATATTTTTATTTTGGACCCAAACATCGTACATCGCGTTTTTACGTATTAAATACGTAGGTAATTACACATGAAACGTGCAATTTCTTGATAAACGGATATACCATAGAGAATGATGTAAACATAATCAAAGTTAATATGAATTAAGTGATTACCAATCTTAACATATTAGACAGAATTCCAACACACGACACCAAGCTACGACCCTGTCGTAAACCAACCTATTGTAGTTAACACAGTATGACCTTTCCATCTAATAGCCGCAGACAGACGCCGGCATATCGGCATTTAACAACATATTTATAAATCACTTATAGGACCATTTAGCAGAACCAACAAAGCAGTTGGATGACTCTACACAATACCTTCTCACACAATTCCCATTCATAGTGAATGTTGACACTTCAGTGGCAGCAATGGCCGAGGTTGAAATGAAGGATTTGGAGGAACCTCTGTCATCAGAAGATGTAGCCTCTGGAAGAGATGTTGATTCGTGTGGATCAAGAGTCAATGATAATCATCGTGGTCATTGGACGTACAATTTTGAATTCGTTGCAGCTGCTGTCGCCTTCAGTGTGGATGTTGGGATGATGTCCGGACTGCCGTATGCGGCGTACGCAAATGGCGGAGGTAAATAATTTATAACGTTTTTTTAATTTCAAAATTCAAGAATGATGTAAAAAAATTCTTATTTATGAAACGATGAAAAAAGTAAGTTTGTTTTTAAAGTATTGTTGTGCCATGTAAGGTAAAAGTAAGGTAAAAGTAAGCAAACAATAATTTGAAATTTACTCTTCTGCAAAAAAAGGGAAAAGGATACGCAATCGAAATATTCATTGAAGTAGTAGATTTCCTATGAACTTGATTAAAGAGAGAGATAATCATAATTAAGACTCACTTTCTGTACAAGTTAATAATGATAACAAATATGATAATAATGTTATCAACTTCTTGACTGTCACAGGAGCGTTTCTTTTGGTATACTGCATGACCCTATTCTTGCTTGGAGTGCCGATGATATACCTCGAACTCTCTCTCGGGCAGTTCTTTGGAAAAGGACCATATCATTTATGGAGACTGTGTCCAATCTTCAGAGGTAATATACTTGCAATTGCATTGTTGTTATGCCAAAGAATGATAAACGACGCCCAATTATTATCTTTTATTATGAAACGAGTGTATGGTCACATGGTAGGAGGTATGCGGGTACAAATACACTGAAGGTGTGTGATATGATCTCATGAATAAAACCGTACACGTACCATTCGTTGTATTTCATGATAACTGAGTTTCACTTGACTTAAGCAAGTATTCTGTATGTGACGCTTTATCAAGCTAAACTGAAAGAAAATAACTCGCATTCGCCATCGCATACCCCGCCACCTATATACTGACCTTCCACGTTAAACTTTAGTCACTTAGTCGTAACGTCAAACAACAGCCCCGGGTATATTCATTCAAAATTAAATAAAAACGTGTATCACTCGCCTGTTGAAGATACCGCCAATAAGAAATCTACAAAGGTTTGACACATTGTGTCACATTGTGTCATAACATCTCGTGCTGACTGACGTCACATGACGTCACAAACATTAATCATGATTTAACAATGTTAGCGATGGGACAGCAATGGTAATCTCGGAGATTTTTATGATTTTTTGGAAATAATTCAGTGAGTAATAAATAAATACTTAATTCAGTCTAATTTGATAACATTTTTATGAAATTCGTGAGTGGTATCGGTCTCTAACTCGCTTTCACGCGTTAAATACTAATTGCTGCATCGTTTCATAAAAACCAGAACAGTTAAACGTTTTTAACGACTTCGTTTAGTATTCTCTATGTATTTATATAGATTATAAAGGGACAAGCAATAAATAGAGAATACATCACGAAGTCGTTAAAACGTATAACTGTTCTGGTTTTCAAAAAGAAAAATCGACTTATACACGGATACAAATTACAAGTTTCATAGAAATGGAAATGGACTGACTCGAGTAATTTAATCATTGTGATCTAGTTCGAGCTAAATTTAAAAAAATAGTTGATGTGGCGCTTACTTCTGGCGTTGCAGTAGCATGGCAACGAACGTGAAATGTAAAGATTTTTGCGTAAGATCAATCGACAGCCGCTGTGCCATTTCACAATTGGTAATGACATTCTAGATGAGTTAAACAGTGATATCCTAAAGTGGTGAGGAATACCTGTATTCTTGTTTATAAAAGTTTTACTCTTCAGAATTCGATGGCCACCCATAAAAGAAATATGCATGATGTTTGCAAAATTGTGTTTGTTGTTGTGTTTTATCTCATTGCAGCTAAACAGTTTCCTTAACAGATCAGTTACTTGCATATGAAATTACAAGCCGAACAAAATAAAACCATCAAAAGCTTTGAATTGATACACAGAATCATAGCCTTTAAGTTATAATTCATATTCTATCAATTAACACCTTATGTATTAAATTATTTTCATTTTGGCATTCTGAAAATCATGTTATAAATGGAACCTTGAAAGGTTTCAGTTGACTTCGTATATCAAACAATCTCACGGGAAGAATGCTTTAAATCACAACTTACTAATTTGATAGCACATTAAAGCTGAGATTGACATCGCGGCGCTATAGGTAACTGTCCTGAACTCTTGTTAATAACGACATAATAGTACGCATAGGCGTCTCGTGTAGTATGATGACCTTATGATACGGAATTCATCGTTCTACATTCCCATGTTTGCATATCATTAGGCTCATTAAGGGATAAACAATGTATCGTTTGATATTAGGATATTCCAATTATTTCCCAACGAATAGATGAGATAAATGATATTCTAGGGCTAGCTGCAACATATAGGTGTTGTTGGCATGTTTATGATGTTGACTCCATCAGGTCCCTCACGTTACAGCATCATGAGTAAAATACTTAATGTGGACTAATGATTAATGAAATAACATTGATGATGATGATTAATAATTCGAGATAACATTGATATTTTCAAAAATAAATGTCTAATACAACAGCCAATACAATTTCTTTGAATTAAAATTATCGGAATTATAGATCTACCTGTCCGGAATATTTAATGCACTTGAGCACACAACCCCTTATGTTCCTGTAGATATATCGATTAGGGACGATAGTGTGCACGTGAACTGTCCAATTATTCAACGCTGAAGGTCACAATTGGTTTTCATTTAGTTACTGCACTACTTTCGAAAGGCTATGCCAAATTCGTTGATGACTATGAAACACATTTCTTCCTTTTCTTATAAGCTAAACTTACATTATTTATCTCCATAAAAAGGCTTCTAAACTCATTTCTTCTCACGAAACCTCTTTTACAAATGGACTATATTTCGCAGTCCTCACAAATTCTCAAACCGATTAAAATGTGCAATACCATCCTGCTACATAAGCGTATCGGCTCCGCAGAGCTCTTACAATACTCTGATGTCTACTATACCAAACTAATCAGGATTCTGAAATTCTGTTTCTAATGATGTCCCGCTTTTCATAGGGGTTAATACGAAATGAATGACCACAGTAATTCGTGTGTATGGCGAATGTAAACGTTACGGAGTGAATATCATAGCTTGTTAGCAGAAAAATTCAGCAGTCACTGTTCAAATGTAAGCCACTGTCCATTCTTAATTCTGAAAACTGTAGCTTTGTGTCTGTAAAGATAGCGGGAAGCAGTTTATAAAATAATATATGCTGACTATCTGTTAACCAAAGGTATAGGAGCGGGGATGATCGTGAAGACAGCCCTGACCATTCCCTACTACGGTTCCACGTTGTCCTGGGTATTACTCTACCTTCTCCAGTCCTTCAAGTCCACCCTACCTTGGACCAACTGTGGCAACCCTTGGAACACGCCCACATGTGACTCGGGGACAGGAGGTTATGAGTACAACTTTACTTCCGGAGTATTCGGGACCACGCCCACTGAAGAATACTTTATGTACGTTTGTGTTCTTAGAGTGAATGTTTTCAGTGTATCTGCAAAGCTCCTTCAATGCCCTAATACCTACCAAGCCAAATGCCTCGCATGGGTCAATAGAATGACTCGCATCTAGCAATATCAGCACTTCCAGAAATTTTGATTGATTTGAGATGTTTACTTCAAATTCTTCGAGAATAACGACATTTCAAATGTCTAAGCCATGACTGCAGCCGTATTTGATAAAAGGCATTTGGCCTGATTTATATCAGGATATTGAAAAAGCTCTGCGTATTCAAATACGTTGATGAGCAGGATAAAAGATTCTTGGATTACAACCTTGTTTTTGTGACATGACGTTTCGGAGAATATGTCTTATCATTTTTCAGTAATTACATGCTTAGGAAAGTATCTGGTCAAAATGATATAGTCTTATTGTACTGATGTTGTTATCCACAGTTACTGATTGTCTCATATATTCCAGAGAAGTTTTACGAAATCTGGTTTTGAATAGAAACAGTTTTGTTTATTCATCATTGCATCTGCTATTTGTCATTTACACTAATTTCATTGAAAACGAAGGGAATAATAGGAAATGATATTTTTAGATTAAAAAAATAAACGAACTATTGTGAACATGCGAGTGTGATGATTTGCTATTTATTTATAGCAATGAGTCAGTAAATTGGGTGAACGTTCCTTTAACATCATCATCATCATGAAAAAATTAAAAAAATATTATTAATGGACGCATTAACTACACATGTTAGACAATTTCGAAATAAATACTTATGCTAATTCGTAAAGATTAAAAACATATTTCTCAAAACGTTCTGCAGTTTCCTTCTTAACTTGATTGACACACAAAGCAGAATTTATGTTTTTATCTGTTCTTTATAAATTCCAGGCGAAAGGTGTTGCAGATCCACTCTTCATCAGGTATAGGAAATCTCGGACCCCCTCAGTGGGAGTTATTCGGCTGTATGCTCGCTGTTACAATCGCCATGTTTGTTGTACTCTTCTGGGGTGTGAAGATCATCGGAAAGGTAAAACTTAATCAAGAGCATTCGTATATGCGATAGTGTCATAAGACCGCTTTTCTTGACTACTCTTCTGGGCCTAGATTTTCGAAGCTCACCTAGCAAAAGATAGTCGTCAGTACCTTCAATTAACATTGGCCTACGACTATCACGGCACTAAGACAGCTTCGAAAACCTAGGCCCTGGATGTCGAGTGTGTCGAGTTGGCTAATTGAATTTCCCGTTCTTTAGACTAGAAATAATTATATATGTTTTCCGTCCTGAGTTTATTGTCGTTATCAATTATATATATATATATATATACATATAGAGAGAGAGAGAGAGAGAGAGAGAGAGAGAGAGAGAGAGAGAGAGAGAGAGAGAGAGAGAGAGAGAGAGAGAGCTTCCATTTGATATTATTTTATTAATTGAGTTAAATGAAATAAAACGAGTGAAATCAAATCAGTGACGAGTTTAATAAAATAAGTATATAGGTTGTATCAATCTGTTACAGGTAACATGTGTGGCGATGTTCTTGATATGTGTCTGTGTACTGACCCTACTGTTGAGGGCGCTAACACTTCCGGGTTCCGGGTCCGGGGTCAAGTTATATTTGTTTCCGGATTTCATGAAGATGTTTGAAGTTAATGTAAGTGAGTATGTTGCCACCGTTTGATTTGAATGTCATAATTCGTGAGACAGCTTTATTAATTTACAACAGGAATCTATCTAGAGACAAATAACATTTCAATAGAGCATTATTCTTTCTCAACAGAGGTAGCTAATTCCTATACAACCTCTGTCTTATTACGAAAGTTTCTCGGGCTTCCGGCAGTTTCCCCTACCGACACAATATTGAAACTTAAACTACCTGTCAATATTTCAGCCAATGGAAACAAGGAATGCATGAATAATATATTTGTCGTCACACAGGCCTGTGCAATGATACAGTCGCAAAATGAGAAGTTTGTGTTCTGTAAAGACGACTCAAAGTGCTATGTGCATATATAGTAAAGTTAAGGTTTTGGAAAGCTTACGGCGATTTATATGATAACTTTTGAAATGGCGTCGCTGTTTGCACAACAAACTTTGGTTGCAATCATGAATCAATGTAATCTTACATTCGTATATATATTTTTTTCCCCCAATTATCTCATTTTATTAATTTCTTAGGCGATTCACATGAGTTAAGTAAACCTTAATTTATTGAATTTTTCAATGTTTTCAATCCTGTTTTTATTCAATATTACAAACCATATCTGCTTCAAAGAGTAATACGTTCCATTGGTCCATACAATTATTCGATAGTCGCAGTATAAAGAACAAGCTATCTAGAACAAGCCTTGGGTCATTACAAATCTCTTACTCAATTCACTTAGGAATCTTGATATAGTGCCTTGTGATACGTTACGCCTCGGTTCATCACGTCAATATCATATCTGTGATTCACCAGGTGTGGAGGAAAGCCTTCCTCATGGCGCTGTCCACTAATGGAGTGAGCACAGGAGTCATTCACACACTGGCTAGTTATAAAAACTTCAAGTCTACAGCTTTAAGGTGAGTTTAAAGGGGTAGTAGCACATTTAAAAAAAACAATAGTAAAAAACCAATTCCAGGTACCGGTGTAATGCAAATCCGGCTGCCGGCCATTTTAATATGAACACTTACTAATCATTTGAGAAAAGGAAATTGATTTGCGTAACTTTACAGGAAATCTTGATTCATACACTGTTTTACCCAAGATATTTTCTGTAAAAAGACATGCTTAGCCTGAAATTGTAACGTCGTACTAACTCGGGGTTGTTTCTTATTGAGAACAGTATATATGCACTTAAATAGGTTTTCTTTGGACGAATTCGAAATTTGATAAATGTATAAATCGTGAATATTATAAACGAAAAACGACGTTTAACACTATAGTATTAAAATATCCTGAAATACATCAAGGTTTCCAAATTTGACAACAATAAAAGTAAAACCACAATCTGTTCTTTATTCATTTCGATTCGGGTAGGTGTTAAAAATCGCATGTTGGTGTTTAAGTGAATTTTCATGGACGTAAGAAGCGCTCGTAAAAGCATAATGAACATTCTCCACTTCATAAGAAGTCACTTCACCGAAACATATGTGTATAGATAAAAGACTTTGCATGCTTTTCTCGCTTTTATAAATATTTAACATTGCCCTTCAAAGACTCTTTAGTTTGGAGTAAAGCAACACTAAAAAAAATCATAATGAATAAACTTTATGTTGTTCTGTTAATTTCAGAGATTCAGTTCTCATCTGTGGTGTCTCCGCTGTGGTTTGTTTTCTTGCTGGTCTAGTGTTGTTTGGTTTCTATGGCTACGTGGCATACACCCATGGCATAGCCACCGATAAAGTCCTTTACTCGGGTAAGATTTAATTTGAAATCCTGAAAATGTTTGAGAGAGAGGCACTGCTCTGCAGCTACACGCACGTTTAAGTAGCAGGTAATTCAACGATAGCATCGTCAAAATATCGGATTACTATATCGGTCACCCGATCGAGTCCTAGACAAGGTAAAAGACTTATTTCTACCAATAAACAAATTATTCTTTAATTATTGAGAAGTATTTTAAGCATCTGGTTGAGAAGGCCACGGTTGAAAATAACAAGAAGCATATATAGTTTTAAATATGTGAACTAACAAAAGGGGACGACTTGATTCAAGTAGATGACAAAGAGGAAATCTCTTTGATACGCAATATATCAATCTGCACAAAATAACCAAACATCGTATACAAGTTATGGGTGTCTCACCAGTGATTGCTAGTTGTCATTAAGTAATGTGTTTACAGTAAAATTCGCAGATGCTGCTGCTCTAACTGGCCTAATTCAAAACATAATTACCGACAAGGCATTAAAATTTCTTGTCCTGGTGTAAATACAACTTTCTTTTTTAAGGTATAGAACACTTTAAGGACATGATCGTTGATTTAAGGCGAAGTAAGGAACCACTTCACCCTTTTAAAATCTACAATTAAGAAATTGAAATAGTTGATCATTGCAAATATATGGGCGTAATTTTAGATTCAAATCTCGTTATCAAAACATGTCTAATGCATTTAAGAAAAAGGTCAGCAGCGAATGTGGGGGATACGTCAGGCGGTAGTTAAATGGTTTTATCAAAGGGAAATTCAAAGATCTAGGTTCTATGATTCCGATTTATAAACAGAATGATATATCGTTAGTAAAACGAAGGTGTAAAAAATTGATACCCTTTGTAGAGGGTGTAGGTTTTTATATCTACTTTTTTTACCTCCTTTTCACAGAATACTTCCTGTGGATATATCTGAATGTATTACATTAGGACAAGATTATGATTTGAGTTTCAATGATAAGATATTTGTAGAAGTTTGTTGATGTCCGTATAATTGACTTAAATGTTCACTGCACGGCATGTGTAATTGTCTGCTGTCTATGCACTAAAGGTCCCTTGTTTGAAGGTTTCTACCCGATCTTCTCAAGTGTTCCCGCAGTATTCGCGCACCTGCCAGGTGTCCAGTTCTGGAGTTTCCTCTTCTTCCTCCTGCTCCTCCTTGCTGGGATATCCACACAGGTAACATTCACACCTGGATTCATCCGCTGATCGAGCTCCTCCCATATACCCTGATCTCATTCAACCAAAGTACTCGTGTCGCTAGCTATCTAACCAGCCAATGAGACAACTCGCATTCAGCAACGGCGGCACAAGTTTAAGCTAGTAGTTTCATGCGTCTTAATTAACGACATTTCATTGGCTGAAAAAATAACAGGTGAACATAGCCACGAATATCTAGCCGCGCCAGCCGTACGAGGAATGTGGCCCGAATGAGATCAGTGTATATGGAAGGAGCTCGATTACGCTGTTCTAGCACGATGTGGTAAGATAATGCATTGAGAATATCACCAAAGTTTCTTGTATCTTAATATAAAATATTTTAGCAGAAATTCAGAGGCCTGCCGAGTTTATTCCATTCTGGAGGATGTATGGTAAAAAGTCTGATGGTTCCGCACTTACGCAAATTTTAAAGATAATATGAAGCAGTTTGCTCGACTGTGCTCCTCCAAGTAGTCTTTGAGACGGGCATTTATAACCAAGCTGATTTGTCACGATTCTATTGAAGTAACGGGGAAAGTGATTTTAAAAGATAAATGATCTTACGAAAACGAATGTTTTGTAGGACAATGGTTTTTAATGAAGAAAAGAAGTTTTAAAACGAGCGCAGCATTGTTGTTTAATCTATGCAAATCGATTTCTCTACCTTAAACGATTAAAAGATGTTCACACAAAAATTTCCGCCAGTAGATCTTTCTTATTACTTGATTATTTCGTCTGAGATTACGGTTGATCCGGTTAAATAATGAGATGTTTTGACCCACTGAAGTTAATATATTTAGCATCAATTAATGTTTATTGCTGAAAACTTTAAGGAAAACGTGCCACTACCTTATTCAAGATGGCAGCTCTGTCTGATTAGTACATTTGGTATCCAATCGTAGACAGGCGAGAGCATTTTTATAATGTATAATAAAAACAATTAATGGAGCCAGGGGATTGAGGTAAATATAAACAACAAGTATTGATATAGTTGGTATCAGTGACGCGAGGGTGAGATTTTATAAATCTTCGGATTTTCAGCTCAGAAAATCGCCAGTGTTTCTCTGATTGCATACCAAGCAAGCTATTCCCGTTATCTTGTTAGCATTTGCATCAGTCATACTAAAACTCATAATTTGTAAATTGAAATTGTAAAACTTATCGAAAAACATTTTTCATAATTCAGGGGGTATCAATAATAAAATACAATATTTAATTGAAACAAAGCGTTTGAAAGTAAATGCACTATCAGAGTTATAAATGTTGAGACTTATATTAATATAACCACTTTTCAGCTCCTCGCACTGGAGGTGATCATCACCACTGTTTGTGACATCATAAAAAGAAACTCCAGGCTAGCCAGACTCCCCATCACTGCGTGTGTCTGCGTCGCTTCATTCATCTTCACTATACCCTTTCTTACCAAGGTAATACTCACCGGTGCACATACCATCATTGTATCACAGTATCAGCATTAAGCCAGAGGTTGTATAGGAATTTATGATGGAGCTACCTTTGTTAGGAGAGAATGATCGTATTGATATGATGCACTTGAATAAACTTAAAATATTGACAAGAATTTTGCATTTGGATTTATTTTTATGTATTTCCTATTGATCATATTGCTAGTATTGCACATGGGGATAAAAAAAAAAAGAAAAATTGCATGCAAGCCCTTTCGCTTTGCTGTGCACCACTGAAAGCCGATTTTCGATCAACTGTATTAATAAAACTGCAATTCACAGGCCCGGCCCAATATTGACATGTCAAATCAATGCATTAGTATCATTTGGTTTTTGGGGCGGCATAGCCAAGTGGTTAGCGCGTTCGACTTCGGATCAAGAGATACGGGGTTCGAATCTCACCAGGTGCTCGACAACTTTGGTCTGCAGTAGAAAATTGTTCTAAAGGCTTTCTCCCTGCAATATTACTAGCTGCCGCGATATAAGTGAAATACTTTTGAAAATGGCGTTAAATCCCGAATAACCTTACCTCATTCAGTTTTTGTTTACAACTTGGATAATCATTTTGAGTATGTGTATTCTTACAGGGTGGTTACTACCTGAACAATCTACTGGATTGGCACATGGTCCTGTTTGGGTTTCCTGTCCTCACCTTCCTCCAGTGTGTGACAGTTGTCTGGATATACGGTAAGCGTACAGGAAATTGAACATTATCAATAATTCAATATATATAAAATGAATATACAGCTACACACCAAAAGTTTGTTCACATACCTGCATCCTTGTGTAAATATCATGTAAATTCGGCATGTCTTTGAGGCATGGTAGCATTGCGAAAAATAAACTGACAATTATGAATGTTCAATACACAATTAAAGGCACTAGTGCACGCTTTTACAGTTTAAATCGGCTATTTTAAGGTTTACGACGATTTATGCATTCACTTAAACTTTCTATCGATCAATGAAATACGAAACATTCTTCACAATTTACCTGCAATCAACAATGAAAACGTTAAGGCAGCCGCTGTCGGCTTGGATATAAAAATCTATGGTTAGCTGTGCACAAAACGGATAAATTATTGACACTTGGAAACGGCTGAACTAGTATTGTGTGCAGCTATTGAATTTACCTACACTCTGAAGTGAGAACAAATCATGAAATATGTTTTATGAGAGCAATGTTGTAAATTAACCGATTTAATAACACAGTATTAGCATTGTTATTAGATTGACCATAGCGGCTGCCGTTTCCGCTTTTCTGGTTATGAGCAAAATCTTAATATTTCCGATATCGTAGTTCATGCGGATTTATTGTAACGTAACATTAAATACTTCCGGCCTTTAAAAATCCATTTTACTACATTAATACGTAAATATTTGTTGAATAACTTACGAGGTAGATTACTTAAGTAAGAATAGTGAGTAATATTGAGAAATTAGCAGTATCTGTGAATTCGTTGTGTTTGCGAAATATTGACGTGCACTAGTGCGTTTAAAGATCCGTTGCATCTTAACGCAAGTGTATGCGAATACCCAATAGTTAACCGTAATAGCTTTTGGCAGGTCCCTGAAGTGACCAGGGGTCAAAATTTCGAAAACAGTAATTTTAATTTCTCTCTACAAAATCCTTGATAAGTGATCAACATCTTTAAACACAAGTCATGTGTGTTCTTTTGTATTAAGTTAAAATGATGTTGTTGATTTTTTTCTCAGAGGGTCCAATGGAATTTTTGAAATAGAAATTTATGAAATTCGTAATTTCGAAAATATGACCCCCTCTGTCTATTTAATCATGCCAAAATTATGAATTTTAAACCAGAGAGTAGACAATCCAACAATAAATTAAAGAATTGCCATTTAACACATTGACAAGATCCTTTGGAAGTACTGCTTAAGTTATTTTATTGACGTTGAAACTAAACCAAAATTACATGATATTTACACTACGATACAGTAGTAAGTGAACCAACTTTCGATATGCTGCTGTACACATGTTTTTATATATTTTTATTTCCCATAAGATGTTTGTTGTATATAAATTGTAGACATATTATACATAGATGCAAATATACATACACGAGTTAGAAACAAAAGTACTTGTTCACATTGTAGACAGGTTCAAATACATATGTATTGCAGGTCTATTATATTACAAGGTTTTCGTGTTTTACATTTTGTAGGATTTTTAAGTATCGGTCTGACTCAATGAGTTTAGTAAAATGTGGAAAGAGGATCAAAATGAAAATAATTTTGATTGCTTATTTTTTGTAAAGGCAATGTATTTACATGGCTGATAATATCTTAATAATTCTTTCTGAATAATTTTTAAATTAAGGTAATTTCCCTTTCTGCTCATACTGTATATATTTTGTTTCACTAGTAAACAGATGATATTTAATGGATTATTGTGTTTACCCTTAAAACCAAAAATAATATTTTCTGGTGTTAAATCAATAAATCCTTCAGTCAATTTATCTAGCCATTCTGCCAACTCACTCCACACTTTTCTCACATGAGTACACTCACACAGTAAGTGAATAATACTTTCAGGTAGCTGCTTACAAAAAGAACACAATGGTGAATTAATATATCCAATCTTAAACAAAAAATTATTGGTTGTCAAAATATGCTGAGTTATTTTATACTGAAACCATTTTAGATTAACACATATTGCCTCCCACTAACCAAAATGGGTTATAGGACGGAACATATTGTCAGAGTGACGTACGATCTCGCTTCAGATCTCAGATTTGCGAACTAACCCCCGAGTCTTTATTAGGTTTCTTTCTCATTGTATATTGATAAAGATTATCGTTGATTTACATCATATATATATATATATATATATCTATGTAAATCAACGATAATCTTTATCACTCGTACCACTCGCTCCACTCATTTACCCCTGGAATATATATATACCTGATTAGCATAATTTACAATATATCCTTGTACATTGTACGTATATTTTGTTATAAAAACGCTTGTAATGCGATGTTAACGATCATATCGTTTCATCCCTGATGAGTCAATACTATTGACGAAATACTAGTATCGGATTAAAATGATTCTTCAAACGACTATGTGAAGTATGTTATATTTAATCTATATGTGACCTTGCGTTTGAACCAATTCAACTTTTCATATATATATATGTATATATATATATATATATATATATATATTGATAAAGATTACATCGTATATATATATATATACGATGTAGTGTATTGCGATCCATAAATTACATTTATCTCAGATTTCTTGGTTGCTTCCGTTCATACTCCCCACAAGCCCGTATCTATAATTTTGGTAATGATCAGTAAACTATGACTCTTTTCTTTATAGGAGTGCACCAACTGAGCCAGGATATTCAAGCCATGACAGGACTGAGGCCCCCTGTCGTCTTTAAGTTCATCTGGGGGATCTTCATACCTTTAGTGGTGCTGGTAAGTGTCACATTAAGAGCATTCTGTTAAATAGGCATATTGTATCGACAGAGCTCCAACAAATACCCTGGTATTTCTTTGTATATCTATTTTAGCATGTTTGACTTTTTTAGTATCTTTTAGGAATATTTTAGGATTTATAAACATCATCCTGCTACATCAGCGTATTTGAATCCGCTCAGCTCCTTCCTAATACCCTGATCTCCTTCAAGCCAAAAGCCTCGTATCGCTAACCAGCCAATGAGACGACTCGCATCCAGCTACAGCGGCACAACCTTGACGGGGAAATCCGTTGAGTTCTAGATAGTAGCTTTAATCTCCTTGTATAATGACATTTCAGTGGCTTAAAACATACCAGGAGGACATACCCAAGAAAAATCAAGCCGCGCCAGCCATACGAGGCATTTGGCTCGAAAGAGATCAGGGTATTAGGAAAGAGCTAAACGGATTCATTTACGCTGATTTAGCAGGATGTATGAACATTTGTATCAAACTATGAAAGAGATTCTGGTTAGATTGCCGTCTAAACGATGTATGTTGTTCACAAACACAAACCAAACCGTTTAACATGACTTCACGAGAAGCACTTGTAAATGAGTCCAAGCACTTCTTGTTTTTTTTGATCATGACACATGTTTCTTATCGTTTTGTACAATTTAAAAGTTTTTTAATCGACTATTACTTGCAGATATCCATGATAATCAGTCTAGTGGGTTACCGTCAACCACGATTCATGTTTTACGCCTACCCAACCTGGGCTGTCATAATAGGATGGATTATCTCCCTTGGACCGTTAATTCCACTCCCCGTGTATTTGTTTCTTACTATTGGAAGCAAATCAAAGGTAAGTTTCCTTGACATATACGATTAGAAGGTCCTCATCACGACATTCCAAATGACAATTTTTTTTGTTATATACAGAAATTCAGTGTATAAGTTGACAAAAGCTGCAAATATCTCAGGCTTTCCGAATCTGTATATTCTTGAAGTTCTCTTCATCATCTAATTCATTCAGCAGTTTTGAATTATATGTAATAAGGTGATATTGTTGAAATTCTTCTGTACAAACAGTATATCCTCTGATCCAGTAGATCACGCGATATCTCTTTCAGCTGCGAACAAGAACTTGATCCATTGAATAATTATTCCTGAAAATAAAGACATCAAAGAAACAAGTTATCGGTCTTCGGAACGCGTTTTCTCGAGGACAAATAACAAGGTTTGACATGTCATGAATACTCACGTTCTCTGAGACCAAGGACGTACGCCTACTTATCTATTCTATAATATAATTTCCTCTATATTACAGGGTTCTGCTTCTCTTCCGCTGAGCATGGTACCAGCAAATCGAGCTCACAAAGCAGTCTACGACACCCAAAGAAAGACTCGCAGATCGATCAGAGAACGACTAATTGACATTTTCAGTATATAAAATATCGTTCATCCTTTCAGTTATCTCGATTTGATCACATTAGTATTTTAATTGTGTTCTTCTCTAGTGCAGTGACGAAGTCATTTTTCAAAAACTGAAATCGTCTTCCAAGTTGAAATCGTGATGTTAGAATTAAGGAAAAGCTATTTCCCATAAACTTGTACCTGGATGACGTTGAAATTCATGTAAAGGTAAGTCAATGGATTAAATGGAAACTCGATGGCCTTTACATTTGTTTAAAAAAACAGATAAACGAATGTCAGCTATAAAATCAAGATAAAAGAATGTTAAATTGTAACTGAAAATTAGTCTTGAAATGTTTTATTTCAAAGTGTTTTATCTCTTAGGGAGACAAAATTCAGGTCTGAGCCGGATATATTTGCTGGTATAAAATTTGACTTTCCAAGCTTAAAAAACCCCGAAATCCTTACTTTTGAAATATATATAGTGAACCAATATCAAATTGTTATATTTGAGATCACACAATACATATTTTTCAATTCTAATAGTACACATTATTTTATCTTTAGTAAAAATTCTAACACATTTTTGGTCAAATGTTTTGTTGGATTCGAACCTTTATCCACAGATTTAAGCACCATCACTTCCACTGACCATATCATTTTATGTGGTCTTCTCCTTTCCTTGGTTATCCAGGGCTGTATAATGATCCGATGCTCTTTTAATTAACCTTATCACCGCTGTAACTTTTCATCTGTACTCAAATCACCTGACCTTAACTTGAATCAGCCAATGAAAATGCTGCGTTGATTAGAACATTAAGCCTCTCAAAAGGCATGTTATTACTCATTTTAGCCTTGTGTTTAGGTTTTGTGTTTTTTCTTACATATTTACCGTCTAATCGCAGATCAGTAAGTAGGATTTAAGTATTCAAGTCTCTGAAAATGCACTGAAAATGGCCATTTAAAAAAAGTGGTTTCCGTCTTCTCGTATCGAGCCGGTTCAATAGGTTTCAGTTCCCTAACAAAACTCAAGGGTGGGTAATTTGAGAACATTACTGATTAAAATTCCCAGAAGCGATAATCCTCTCCCAACAGAGGTAGCCAAGTCATTAACTCCTTTGCTGCCTCTTTCGTTAAACGAGGGTCACTCGGTCTAGGAATGAAGAAGCCTGACTGGATGCAATGGAAGACAGTTGTGCAATCAGCGACGCTGTTTAAAAAATTATCATTTTAATCGCCTTGTTTTTTCTATATAATTTCGGAAAGTTAACTTTATTCGAAAGTGCAGTTTGCACTTTGAATCTTCTTTGCAGACCACATTTGCCGGCATGTGTGACAACAAATGTTCTTCACGCATATGGTGTTTCCCTTGGCTGAGGTGGGCAAGGCAGTTCATGTTGTAGTATTTTGCCCGAGATAAGCTCTTATTAGAAGTTATCGTTCAGCGTCGCTTGGGCATTATTTCAGTCATTAGCAGCGTGCTCGTATAAGAACCGGGATTTGTATAGGAATTAATAACAGATCTACCTCTGTTGGGAGAGAATAAAGGGCGAGATGTTTTGGAGTATTGGAACATTTAGCCCTTGGTGTCCGAGCATGGGTTGCCTCCTGGAATATTCTTTGTAAAAAGGTTTAATATGGATTTACAGCTTGGAAAACTGTAAGAGGTTGCAATGCAAGGATAACATTGGATATTTAAGTTGCATTGTATATGTGTCATTAACGTTTATTTACCTGTACCTTGTCAACAGGTGTGCTAATTTGAATTCAAACAATCTCACGCGACTTGCGTATTCTTCATTAAACGCTATATACATGCTAATTTCTTGTTTTCATTGAATATTCAACGGTCTTCCAGATGTACTGAAGCCACGAATACACGCCCAAGTAACATGTTCGCTAGTTTAACGACCAATTGGAAATTGAATTGAAATAAGAATTCGTCTCAGCTATCTATATACTGCCATGTCAACTGTTGTTCCTATCATCCTGGTAACAACAAAGGAAAATGTACCGTACTTTCTATATAACCAGCCAATGAAACGACGATCATCCGGCAGTAGCTACACTACCCGGATGAAAGGATGCTGAGAGCAAATATTGATATTGCATTGGCTGAAATCATAACATGTCACGGGTCACTGATAGGCGCCTTTTGCGCGCCGATTTATATCAGGGTGTTGTTGGCACTACGCGGATAGAAATACGTCGATGTAGTAGCATTAGTAGTAGATTATTAGATTAGCAAGTTGTTATCAGCTACAAAGAGTACTCATCGATAATCACCCAAAATGACCTTTCACACACAATTTCACATAGACATTCTATGTCCTTTTAAATGCATTTGTACTTAGCCCATAACTGTTCGAGAAACTAGGATTTTGTCTTCATGAGATTACACTAAAAATATTTCTACAGTTGTTCTATCTTGAAGGTTAACCATACCATTATGTATCAACGAGAGAAAGTTCGTTAGGTTTTCTGACCTCGACAGTGACATTGAAACGTAATATTTGAGTTAAAAATGATACATCGCAGTAATGATATTTATTTTTTTTAAACATGATACGTTGACCTTGAATGAAGTTCGCAATTTAATGCGTCTCTTTATATATCTCGTTTCTGATAAATAAACAGTATTCAATACGTAATCGTGGTATTAAGAATAAGTTCTTATAGCAGTCAGCGTCAACGCGTACGACTGTGATCTGATCCTGTTATTTGTTGAAAAGCTGAAATGTATTTACGCCAACTCCATTAAAAGAGGTTGAAATGTTGTATTTAGCAGAAGACAAAGGTCATTGTTGAAAACAAAGTTTCATAAAATAAAGTATAAGGTTAGGTTTTTACGTAACTTGCTATCATATATTTGGAACAATGCTCACTTATATCTACCACGGTAATTTTACATATTACATAAATCAGTGCAAACAGAAAGTTTAGAGTTCTTAAACTCAAAATACAATGCACCTCTAAAACATAATAAAAAGTAAACAGGAAGTTTAGAATTCTTAAACTCAAAATACAATGCACCTCTAAAACATAATGAGTGGACAGATCAGGGACAAAGGAGTCGAAAGGATAAGGGCAAAGACGGAAAACTTTTTGACTGGCAGGGATTGCATATGCTTGTTACATAACGAGCGATAGCGGGCTTTGATTAGATAGATATCAGGAATATGGTGATATAATATTGTTGAATATGATATAACAATATAATTATTTTTAATACTTCTTATGTTCTGAAGATATCAACAAATCACTTTTTATCGAATTGCAATTGCAATATTTTGTTAACAGTTCTAGTTTTAACGATCCAGCTCGACGTTTCTGAAAGTAAAAAACGTTTTTGAATGCGCAAATAAGCTGCCTGCCGTCAGCTTCGTACTGGATGTTCTTTACCCTCCGTTTAACAAAGCTTCTCTAACGCAAATGTCACACTAATTGGACCAGTGGGATTCATGACAAATCACTTCAAGTTTCAATTACGGTGAAAGTTTAAGAAGAACATACGAAGGGTGACAGATAAGTAGTGAGTCTCGACTGGAAAAAGATACAAACAAATAATATTTTTTAGAGATTTCTCATTGTGAGTCACCTTCAAAGCTCATCTGAAAAACTAGAATTTTATTTATTGGAAGAACTGCTATCATAAGTCTTTTTGACTGAACTTGTCACATTTTGTGACAGAAAGCATTGCCTTCTATTGAAGAATTATTTCATTGGCTGAAACTCGGCAGCCAGTTTTTAATGCAATGTTTTACCACCAGGGGAGTATTCTGGAAAGCCACTATGTGCTCGTAATTGAACAAAGGTTGGCAAGAGACTTAGTTGTGCAGCTGTTCACGAGTAGGAAATGGTTACTTAGTAAAGAAGTGTATTGGTGGTGACCTTCTAGCGACAAATATATGTCGTGGAAAAGTGTGCCTTATAAATATTCACATTATTATTACTACTATTATCATTATTATTATCTTCATCCTTCCACATCAGCGTAATTAAATCCGCTGATGGAGCTCCTTCCATATACCCTGTTCTCATTCGGGCCGAATCCCTCGTACGGCTGGCGCGGTTAGATATTCGTGGGTATGCTTACCTGTTATTTTTTCAGCCAATGAAATGTCGTTAATTAATGCGCATGAAGCAACTAGCTTTATACTAGATTTTTCCATCCGGGTTGTGCCGCTGTTGCTGTTGCTGAATAGATAGCTAGCGATACGAGGTTTTTGGCTTGAATGAGATCAGGTTATATCGAAGGAGCTGCTGTAGCAGCTGGTCAAATAACTCAAAATAACAACCTATTGGTCCAAAACATAGAACATTATTACAAACAACTGGCATATATTGCTGTAGTAGAACTGCCAACTGGTCAGTAACGCTCAAGTAGTACAGTCAACTGGTCAGTGTAGCTCAAGTAGAACGGCCAACTGATAAAATATAGCTCAAGTAGAACGGCCAACTGATAAATATAGCTCAAGTAGAACGGCCAACTGATAAATATAGCTCAAGTAGAACGGCCAACTGATAAATATAGCTCAAGTATAATGGCCAACTAGTCAGTATGGCTCAAATAGAACGACTGACTGGTCAATATATCTCAACGTCCGAGTGGTCAATATAGCTCACGTAGAACTACCTATTGATCAACAGAGGTTAAACAATATTACTAACAGCTGTTAATATTGCTGAATTAGAACGGCCAACTGGTGAAATAAAGACCTTGTTTAACGACCAACTCAACTGGTCAACGTAGCTTATCAAAAACGACCAACTGGTCAAAATAGCTAAAATGGAACAACCTAGGGCCACTCCAGCCAATGAGTGAATGAATGATTAGGGGGCTTAACGAGTTTTGAACAATATTTCAGTTATTAAACACGTGGACAACAAGCAACCAAAAGAGAGTGGACAGATAAGGGGAAAAAGGGATCAACAGAATGAAGTAAAAGACGGAAAGAAAAGCATGGTGAGAGATAGACAACAGGTTTTAGAACGACTCACATTTGGTCTGGCTTCTACCTGTCGACCGGTCCAGCTTGGGTGCCCCTACCAGGAACATATATATATATATATATATATATATATACGCTCTGGCTGGCTTAGCTCTCGGTGTCTCTGAAGGACGCAAACCACCACACTATGATAAGGTATTGAGTCAAGTGGTGGCACTCCAGCCAACGTATTTGTTAAATGCAGCTTGAACAATTTTACTAACAGAAAGAATAATTAGTCATAACTCAGACAGTCTAAAAAGATACGAACAGATCAGCAAACTTTGTTCACGCCATTGTCGTTTGGCTTTAATGATAGGAACTACCTTTTAAGCTTAATAGAACGCCACCTTGCCCAAGAGTTAAGACAAAACTATAATCCTCTCATGCTCAAAGAGAAAAGCATACTTTCTTGTAAAGGTTAAAGAGAACAAAGCAACCTACTGATCTAGTTATAGTTACATCAATGACAAAGTAAGGTTGACTTGACCTGGAGAGATATAGTTATTAGGACATGATATTTATTATATTCATATCATGAGATCAGAATTAATCAAAATCGATCCTGCCATTCAATAGGATACGGCGTCTCACACCGATTAGCTCCCCTGAGCAATGTTAATGGTACTTAATTGGTTCAGGTGTTGGCCTTCCATACAAAATGATGATTTAATTTTCGAACCTTTAGCACTGGTGTCAGATGGAGTTGGTGAAATATGTTTGAAGACTTTGACGCAGTGGGAATATGATTCACCTAACTATGCAATTTTTGCTTAAGATGGTATTATGCTAATTCATAAGTAATACGATGCGCATAGTGACGTCAAACATCCAAAGTTTGATTAGGTTTACAACTATATTTTTGGAAATTAATTAAGTTAAACCAAAATTAATTCCCCAAAATAATTTTGTAAATGAGTATTAGTGATACTTTAAAAGCATCCTATGTCATTAGGTATTTGCATTCTCGAGGCAATATCCTATTAAACCCTGTTATTAATGGCTGATATTCATGTAGCTTTTGAAGCAACCTGAAACAAAATTCTCGAATCTCTGAATCTTTTAATCCTGTACTGCCGCTATTGTTGGATGGGATTCATTTCATCCGGGGATTGGGGTGGGGAGGTAATGGAATTCGGAACCACACTTTTTAGAAATTGAAAATAAAAAACACACGGGATGACCAAGCCAACTTTCACATACCCCCCCCCCCCCCCCCCCCCCACCCGTTATGCATGATGAACACCCGTTATGCGTGATGAACACCCGTTATGCATGATTATTTTTGTATAATTATTTATTTTGTAAATGTGCCTCTGGCCTACGTGCAGATATACACTCATCTGTTGCTATTAGCGTTACTTTCAATCCCTCTCCATCTCCCACTCACTCTGAAATGTCTCCGTTGTAATCAACACACTCGTATATCATATATACATGATAAATCACCTAGAGCTGAAGGCTGGCATACAATATTAGTACACTGTAAGTATTCTAGTTCACTAATGGCTGAACTCAGGTGCAAAAGTATCCGTCATGAAGGCGTGAGGCATACCTGTGTATTTTGAGAAGATGTGAATTATCTTATCTTTAATTAACAAGTCAAATGAACTATCTGGTACAATAATGTCAAAGAAAAGATCGATATCCATTATTGATATCTGAGTGTCCGCTGATGTTATGTAAAGGCCTTAATTTGTCAAGAAAACTGATTTCCCTCCACACACAGGTGGGTAAAATAGGATAAAAGTGTGCAATAAAGGTTTTTACTCAGAAGTGAGACATTCAGCTTTTATGAAACTCCTGCAAAGTTGTGTAGTTATATTATACTATACTATACTAATTTGAAATATTCTTTCAATAGAAATTTTATCATTTTCCTTCGAGCTGTTTAGAAAGAATGATGCGACACATCCTCTAAAGTCAGCGTATTTGAATCTGCTAAGCTCCTTCCTATAACCTTGATTTCCTTCAAGTCAAAGCCCTCGTATCGCTAGCTCTCTAACCAGCCAATTTTACGACTCGCATACGGCAACCATGGCACAACCCGGGTGGAAAAAATCTGTTGAGTTCAAGAAAGAAGCTTTAAGCTCATTGTATAACGACATTTCATTGGCTGGACAAATAACGAATAGCAAGCTGCGCCAGCCGTACGAGGCATTTCGCCCGAAAGACATCAGGGTATTAGGAAGGAGCTGAGCGGATTTAAATGCGCTGATTAAGCAGGATGAACGCGACATTTATATGTTGTTGTCAATTCAGTCATGGATTACCACACGGGTCCCGATGCGCACAAAACTAAGGTGGTCACAGAGGTAGCCTTAGTGCGATGTTTAAGAATGAAGACTTAAGAACAAGGTTTACCATGGTGTTAGGTTGCTGTTTGCAACGACCCCTGGCCATTACCAAATACCTTTAGAGAAGAACATAACCATGAATTAATCAAAATATTTATTTCCCGAAATTACATTACTGGCACTTTGTAACGTTACTTCAACATTGGTCAACAATTCAGAAATAAGTAACTTTTGATCGCAAACTGGAATACTGCATGGTCAAGATTTTTACACAAAAATACAAACTAGATTCTTACGTCCACTATCGCGGCCCTCGCCTTGTTGAAGTTTTTTTCTTATGACATAACAAATAAAGTGTATAACATGATCTAACATGATCTTTCACATTGCAAACAGAGGATACGAATTTCACGGGAATAGTAACTTCATACTTTGTAGAAACATATAATATTTGAATATGTAAATCATCAAGCTAATTGTATGTCAAGCCAAAGACTCATTGTCGCTGCAAGTCTAATGGTACTGTTGTATGTGACCAATTCATGTATCATGTTTAAGGAGTGCAAACAAATTATCAAATATGTCTGACGTATTTTACATTAAAAATATGTTAACAAACTTGCTAAAAAAACATGTCACACCCCCAAAATAATTGTAAAGGTGTCTACGGTTTTGCTTTAAAATGAAACAATTTCAACCAAAAATACGATATTTTAACAATCGAAAATAAAATGAGTACAAAAAATTATAAACACATCGATTAAAAAGTCAACTTTTCATAATCATCGCATAAGGAAAACTATTCATTTGTATTGCAAAAATTCTCCTTGCAAATAAAATAAAGTACACAAGATTGATGACAGTTCTGACCCGAAATTGATTATAGATTTCAAATCAACTTAAGATTGAGTTTATCGTTTCATACTTGCTTAAATTTGAATACATGTAAGATCAACATTTTACTTTTGAAGTTCATATGTCCTATTTTACTATCTACAATCGTGAAGTTTTTTTCCTCCTATACGAAAAGCAAATTCTACACTAGTGAAGTTTATATGTCCTATTTGAAAAGCAAACTCTACAATAGTGAAGTTCATTTGTCCTATTTGAAAAGCAATAATACAATCGTGAAGTTCATTTGACCTATTTGAGAGGCAAATTCTACAATCGTGAAGTTCATTTTTCCTATTTGAAAAGCAAATTCTTTATTCGTTAAGTTCATTTGTCCTATTTGAAAAGCAATAATACAATCATGAGGTTCATTTGTCCTATTTGAAAAGTAAATTCTACAATCGTGAAGTTCATATGTCCTATTTGAAAAGCAAATTCTACAATCGTGAAGTTCATTTGTCCTATTTGAAAAGCAAATTCTACACTAGTGAAGTTTATATGTCCTATTTGAAAAGCAAACTCTACAATAGTGAAGTTCATTTGTCCTATTTGAAAAGCAAAAATACAATCGTGAAGTTCATTTGACCTATTTGAAAAACAAATTCCACAATCGTGAAGTTTATTTGTCCTATTTGAAAAGCAAATTCTACAATCGTTAAGTTCATTTGTCCTATTTGAAAAGCAAGTACTACAATGTACGTCCTTAAAGGGAAACTGGCTTTTATTCGGATATTCAACAAGTGCGAAAGGTAGGAAAACATATGATATGGACGCGTCAGTGATTCATTTACTTTCCATGGAGTACTTTCAAAAAGCAAATTCTGGAAATATCTTTTACATTCCATTTTCAGCGACATTCATTAGTATATTTTCTTGTTTCATATTTCGGATATTCAATATCAACGTTTTCTTTTTATCTTCCCAATTTGTTTCTTTTTGTGAAACAGGTCCAAATGTACACGGTACATATTTACTGTGCGGCTCAAATATACAATATCGCATAAAAGATGCCGTAAAATGCTCAAGAGTTATGTTCAGTCAGTTAATCTGTCATGAAATAAAAGACAGGAAAGGACTCAAGGAAATTTTATATATACGAAATACTTTTCATGTAAACCACGTGTTCATCTCAACCTCGGCACTAAGGCAACATGGATGGCAGCAAACATATATAGAAGTAAGATCCTTTAAGGCCAATACCATGTCGAGTTCACTGCACCTTTGGCTGCCGGTATAATAATAAAATCATTTACATCATTCTGTCTCAGGGTAAGTAGTATCCGCTTAATCCTGAGAAAGAATACATTTACATTTATTTTAAAAATATCAATCCAAAACGTGTCGGAGATAATTGATAGTGGGAGAATTTTTTCAACTTTTGTAAAGTACATGACATCAATCACCAAAGTGTGTCTTTCAGATTTCTAAATTTATTATTTTCAACTTTATTCAAGTAAAATATGTATCAATCCCACAGTGCGTGGCTTTCTTGATTAATATTTCTAACCTTATTAAAGGACAATATATCAATCACAAAGTGCGTGCCTTTCTGAAGTCCTGAATTTATATTTGCTACTATAATGTATTGATTTCACAAAGCATGCCTCAGACGTCCATTATTTAGCACTAGTACATAGCGAAGCCAAGATAATGTGAATAATATGACAGGAACCATCGTTGTGGGTACGAGGCAATCTCCGGTCACTTAGGTCTCAATGTTTCGCTAGTCATACACATATCACCGCTGGCAATTTTCATCATGAAAAAATATAGAAACGTATAACGTTTTTGGATTTGGTATTTCTTAAAACTTTCCCCAAGTTAGATTAGTTTATGCGAAGTACATTTTATTCAGATAATAGCTGATAATTATCCGTCTTGAAGTAGGTGTCACGTACCAAGAGAAAACAACATGTGATCATTTTAGTTTGACCACCTTTTAGTAAAATTGCTTTGCGTAGCTTGACCGCAGTTGGTATGTTCGAAAAAAGGATTGTTTTGCAATTGGTATTTTATTTTCTAGGGATTAAAGGGACACAGAGTATGTTGTTGGAGTCAAATATGCAAAACTTCATAAATTGTGTTATTTTATCGAGAAGTGGTGGCAATTGGCATCTGAATGCTTATTTGTTCAGTATGTTTATGATCATTCACAGAGTTACGAATTGCTTCAACCCATCCAATTTTCTGAAAATATTGACTGATTTGACTAAGTTTGCGAAGAATTATGACAATTCTTAATCCAAATTGACCAATGATGTAACGTGGATTAGTTATTTACAGATTCTTCATTGGTGGTCGCGATTATTGGTTTGATTTTCATAAAGTTTCGAATTTAAAGGACAATTCCCTAAAACTATCATGTTTTTTTTCCATTTTAATTGAACTGTTCTTTCTGTTATAGATAAACAAGAATGATTTATGCACTTATGGAATCATCGATTTATTCACTTAACAATGCACATTGCATCAAAGTATATAACACAGGATAATGACACCAAATTTTTCGTTTTGATTATATACATTGATTATCTATTTAATGACTTTATGACATAAGAAAATACAGAAAATACGTCACATGACATATGTATATGTTTACCAAATATTTCTCACACAATTCCATTTACGATTCAACGCCAGCAAAAGAATAACAGACTTCCTTTCATAATAAAACAGAAAAACATAAATGGAAGTGAAAGCGCTAACAGGCCAACACCATGCTGACTTCGCTGACCATTTGGATGCATTATGTAACCAGATACCGTATGTGATTTGTATAACAAAACAAAAACCCTTTTTGAAATGTCAACATAACTTAGAGACATTTTGCAGCGATTGTAAAGATCTGTTACATTATCGTCGTATTAATGTAATGCTGATTTAATGACAACAGTTTTTTTTACGAACGGAAAGGTTTCAGATTAAATATAAAGTCGTCGATTTTGAAACTGGAGACACATCGTAAACTTATATCCCGCTGTTGCGAGATGCTTTGACAATATATACACCTGGAAAAAAGTATTGCAACACAATTTTTTTTTAAATTATTCTTTAGTATTGTAAGCGACGTGAAGACAATTAGGGTTTCAGGTTATATTTAGAACTCTTCTGACAAAAGCATTAAATAAACGAAAGTAGAATCAACGGCCTCATTGGCAGTTCAGCGTCCTGTTCAGTTATAGGAGAAACGTTTTGAGGAAACCATTTATGTTTATTGGGGTTGCACAAAATAATAACTTTTTTCTTGTTTCTATGTATTCAGTATTCAGTCACAGTCAATGAAGGTCGACATCGCCATTTTGAATTACAAAACGCTGTTATGGCAAAACGTTTTAAGAAGTTTGGCTGTTTTATAAGGATTACGTCGATGACCATTTTTAAATTGATTGATTTGGTCATGACTAAAGATTTTCTTCGTTTTTAAATCTTCAGATATTGTTCAAGCTGACAGAAACAACTTGATATGAATAGCATCCTATTTGTAAAGGTCAATATTTTTCATCATGACAGTTGTTGAAAAAGCAATACTTTTTTGTGGTGTATAGAAATCGGTATTCAATGTTTCATTTTTAGTAAATCTTTGGATAAAGCTTCACACTGAAGTTAACCTTTTTCGTCACCCCTCAAAATGACTTCGTTAGTAAAGAATGGAAGTAATAAACATAAATTTGAATCTTAAAAGGCTGGAGAAGTAAACCTTTACATGGTCCTAAGTCGGTCAAAGATTATTATTGTCTGGTACAAAATTATAGCTGCAACGGAGGTGAAAAAGAGCGTTCTGACGTTTTGAAAATCGACGTAATAGATTTGTGTAAATATCTAAAGGGAACTCGCATAACAGATAAGCGAAAGGCGGGAAATCATTTTGACCTGAATTTAATTAAAAATATAATTTGTATATCTAACGAAATCAGTGTAACATTTCCCAGCCGATAATCACATGATACGTGATATAGAGATGTCTTAACAATAGAATATGATTTAGATAGTTAACAAAATCATAAAATAAAATCTCCTGACTGACAAAGACGGTGTACATGGGAGTCATATCCCTACCATAGAATATGATTTCAGTAGTAACAAAATAAGCTCAACTTCTCGCTTATGTCATCCGTGGATGAGACTTCATTAAATACGATTCAAAGATTAACAAAATCTATTGAACGTTTTCCCTCTCAGAAACATGCGATGCCAGGAAACGAGACTTTCCTAAAACCGCTTCATGTATAAACAAAGTCAATTGAAAGTTTTCCTCTCAGAAACATGTGATGCCCGGGGATAAGGACCTAATTAAATACGATTGATAAATGATCAAAATCAGTTGAACGTCTCTCCTCTAAGAATCACGTGATGCCCGGAAAGAGACTTCATTAAATACGTTTCATAAAATAAAATCAATTGAAGGTCTCTCCTCTCAGAAACATGTGATGCGCGGGATTGATACTTCATAAAATACAATTCACGTATAAAGAAAATCAGTTGAACGTTTCTCCTCTAAGAAACACGTGCATCCACGGGGATAAGACTTCACTGAATACGATCCATAGATTATCAAAGTCAGTTAAACGTCTCTCCTCTAAGAAACACGTGCATCCACGGGGATAAGACTTCACTGAATACGATTCATAAATAAACAAAATCAGTTAAACGTCTTTCCTCTAAGAAACACGTGCATCCACGGGGATGAGATTTCACTGAATACGATTCATAAATAAACAAAATCAGTTAAACGTCTCTCCTCTAAGAAACACGTGCATCCACGGGGATAAGACTTCACTGAATACGATTCATAAATAAACAAAATCAGTTAAACGTCTTTCCTCTAAGAAACACGTGCATCCACGGGGATGAGACTTCACTGAATACGATTCATAAATAAACAAAATCAGTTAAACGTCTCTCCTCTAAGAAACACGTGCATCCACGGGGATGAGACTTCACTGAATACGATTCATAAATAAACAAAATCAGTTAAACGTCTTTCCTCTAAGAAACACGTGCATCCACGGGGATGAGATTTCACTGAATACGATTCATAAATAAACAAAATCAGTTAAACGTCTCTCCTCTAAGAAACACGTGCATCCACGGGGATGAGACTTCACTGAATACGATTCATAAATAAACAAAATCAGTTGAACGTCTCTCCTCTAAGAAACACGTGCATCCACGGGGATGAGATTTCACTGAATACGATTCACAAATAAACAAAATCAGTTGAACGTCTCTCCTCTAAGAAACACGTGCATCCACGGGGATGAGACTTCACTGAATACGATCCATAGATTATCAAAATCAGTTAAACGTCTCTCCTCTAAGAAACACGTGCATCCACGGGGATGAGATTTCAATAAATATGATTCATGTATAAACAAAATCAGTTGAACGTCTTTCCTTTAGAAACACGTGATGCCCGGGGATGAGACTCCGTTTCATATGTTCCATAAATAAACAAAATCAGTTGAACGTTTCTCCTCTAAGAAACATGCGATGCGAGGTGAGACTTCAATAAATACGATTCATGTATAAACAAAATCAATTGAACGTCTTTCCTTTAGAAACACATGATCCCCGGTGATGAAGACTTCATTAGATACAATTCATAGATTAACAAAGTCAGTTACACGTCTCTCCTCTAAGAAACACGTGATGCCCGGGGATGAGACTTCATTTCATACGTTCTATAAATAAACAAAATCAGTTGAACGTTTCTCCTCTTAGAAACATGCGATGCGAGATATGAGACTTCAATAAACATGATTCATGTATCAACAAAATCAATTGAACATCTTTCCTTTAGAAACACGTGATGCCCGGGGATGAGACTTCATTAGACACGATTCATAAATTGACAAAGCCAATTGAACGTTTCTCCCCTATGAAACTTATGATGCTTGGGGATAAGACTTCATTTAAAACGATTCATGTATAAACAAAATCAGTTGAGTGTCTCATCACTGACATGAACATGGTACCTAGGCACGTGATAAAGGGACCTCACGGAACGATCAGCCTTCGATGTGGATAGAGGAGTTGTCGTTCTTTGGTCATCCTCATGGTTAGCAAGCAGTGACCCGGAAGTCATTAATACTATAAGAACAGATACAGCGACGACGAGAAGGACGATGACGCAGCCACACATGGTGTGTCTCATACGCCTCTTCTTGCGGCTCTTCGTGCTCGCCAGCTGGGCGCTTTGTTCCAGATCTGACAACTGTAACAGAGATGATCAGGAATAACATGGTTCCAGTGACTTAATTACCATTATCATGCAATGGAAGGTGTAATCGGTACAATAAAGCTATCGGATAAAAGTTGTATCAAAATCTGATAAAAATGCAAATTGGATAAAAAGACTAACAATCTTAGCAAAATTCTATAAAATTCATGTGAATTCTTCAAAGAATTACCCATAATATAATACCCTTGAATTTTATAAATATAATTTTATTTTGAAAACAAAGGATTTGAAAAGCAAAACTGATTCTCTATTGTTCCCCTGGCCTTTGTCACAAATTCAGCGAGTAGACGGGAGTAATCAAAACACAAACCTACAGGATTCGTGCAGGTGATTTATGGAAATTCGAATTAGTCACGGGCCTTAACAACGGCTTGACCAACAGATAGACGTACATGAGTTAGATTAAGGTATTTTGAAGAGGAAATACAACTTTGAATAGAACAGCACCCTGCCTTATCCGCTAAGCTCCTTTCTAACACCCTTCAAGCTAAATAGACTCGACTAATTTTTAAATGATAGAGAGATATTTAGACCAGGCATAAACTCATATCTGAGGTAGATTAGCACGTCGTACGTGTATTTTTACATAAAAATTCACTCACCACGAGACCATTGACTCCCGATGCGCTGATAATACTGATATTTCCTGAAGCCACAGAATACTCCACGCCTTGCTGGAGCTGGAACTCAGGACAGGAAGTGACGTCACGAGACATGTGTATGACGTCATCATATGAAGGAGGGGGGTCAGAGTTACTCCTATGTAAGATAGACGTGATCTCACTGTCCTCTTTCTTCACTTCCTGAATGTGAGGGATTGTTATACTGGTATGATATGCGTTCTGTTCATTGGCTAGACGAACCATGACGTCCTCTTCTTCTGCAGGTGTTACTGGAGCGACTCTGGAAGGTGTTGGTGACATCTTAAAGCTGCGCGGAGAACTATCCCCCTGCTTCCTAGATCTTGGAGTGCTAGGGGAAGGGTTTAAGGAGTCTCGGTTAGCTTCAAAGGCCAGACTGCCACACAAGACGCTGGATAATGCCTCCTCGTAAGACGGAGGAACGGTTCCGGTTGACGAGAAGTCGGCTTGGATCGGTTGGGGGGAATCGGATCCATTGAGAGCGTTCAGAGGCATAAGTCCAAATGTGTCGTTGTTGACTCGGGTCGAACCCGATATTACTGGCGTCATAAACATGATGAGCTACAACAGAAAAGGGTTGTTGTTACTTAAAGAACACAAAATATGGATAAAAAAACAAACTTTAAGAAGATAGTTCATTTGCAACCATTTGCAAATGCTGAAATAATAATCTGACCAGAATTGAAACCAGTAAAACAATTTATCACTGTTGTTCAAGTTGACTGCTATCCTGAAATAAACGATCTGAACACGTGGCTATATGTCTATTTGTTCAAATGTGACAATTAGTATCCCACAGAGGCAACTGAAAAACAACTTTTGTGTAAATGCGAACATTACATCTGGATTAAGTGGGGAGACATTGTTTTGTAGAAGCCCGTGGAATACAATTGATAAAGAACAATGACAACAGAACACAGGTTACGAGTACCACAATGGGTAACAATTACTTCAAAAGAATCACGTCAGTATTTCCCTCAAAGGTACTGGAATTTTTAAAGATCTAAGTTAATGGCAATATAATTATTACCATCAAACCAAAAACCAAAACATCCTATTGTTGAGAAAAAGACATTTAAAATATTGATGAAACTAATTTTGTTTGTCTGCTGTATAAAAGTTTATATATACCTTGTAAACCTATGACTATATATGTTAAAATGGCAAGTGGTCTACGTAAAAGAGCTTCTGTTTGTTTACTGAGGAACAAATCACAGGTAAACGAAACAAAAGTTGTAAAATATGTTTAATTTAAATATAAAACTGACATTAAACTGCCGTGGTCTGACTGTAACTAGAAACATGCATGAGTCGAAGACCACAACTTTGATTTGAAAAATTGTCTCTAAACGATCTGTTATTGTTCATTTTATTCTGTAGACCTACTTTTCTAAGTGATGGATTTTATTCATGTATATATCATGTGTAGGGCTTTTAAATCTGTATGAAGGGAATAACTTCACGCAATGTATAAAGTAATCAATTATCCTACTTGATAAATTAAAATGAAATATTGAAAGGATTCTTAAATTTGGTAACAAAATTCAGAAATTTTGAAAGGCAATATCTTTAAGCCCTTCCGATTATGGTTTGATTTAAAGGCCACCTCTTCAAACCCTTCCTTCTTCCTGTAAGATACTTTCAATTGCCTTATAACTGACCAATATTCAACAAGGTGAAAGCGAATTTAATTCTGTGCAGTCCTTAGAACAGAGATCAGATGCCTTGCCAGGTATATCCTGCTATATCAACGTAATTGTATCTGAAGTCCTACCTACACAATCTCACTGCAATACGATCTAGCCTTTTCGTTTTTTCAACATTGCGTTTTATGTAATATTTTTTAATCTATGGTTCACAGCGAACGGTAGTTCTCACGAAATCCAGCAGATTAGGTGTCCCGGCGGAAAACATTTGACTCATCAGATAACTTGCCTTGTGACTTCTTGTGAACTTTCAAACTCTGCACATCGCAAACACTGTGCAAACGCATGATTTAACGTCATGCAGAGTAATTTGGGGCCATTTCCGGGGCCACAGTTCACAGGGACTTCAGCCTCAAGCTGAATGCTCAAGATCTTAAAAAGGTATAACAATAAATCAGGCGAAATTTCGATCTTATTTAAATGAGATTGACCTTCTTACATGCTGATCTGTCTGGATGGTGCTGACTAATGCAAATTCATGTATTGGTTTAGCAATGATGAAGTTATTCATCAAGTGGTAAAGGATAGATGATGAATCTCTAGCCAAGGGTAACGTTAATGAATTATTACTTGATGCTACGTGATGATAAACCTGCGCCTTAAATCCAGTGCTGCATCACCACACAGTCGTACCCTGAGGATGTTTTGACAGCAAATGGCTTTAATATTGATTATCAACTTATCTCAAACAAAAATGTTTTTTTGCAATTATTTCTGTTATTGGTTATGAAATGATGCATCGCCTTTCAAGACAATGAAGGGATGATACAAGCAAAGAATTTTAGATGATTGATTACATATCAAGAACGAAAAGCTCAACTGGACATTTACATTCTATACATGCATTGTTATTAGAATGCCAGTGTAAAAAGGCTCTCCCAAAAGAAATAAAATTGTGACCTAACCTCTGTTTGAATACGAACACTTCTCGGACTTCGGGCAGATTTAGAATAGTGAACGGTTCATATATATCGTAACTGAGAAAAAAAGGTAAAAGGGTGAATAATTCAGCTATTTCTGGGGGCATGAAATCGGATATGCAGTTTCTCTTTTGTTCTTTTCATCGGACAACATTTGGAAAGACTAATGTTAGTGTTAACAGGAAATAGCTTTGTTATGCGTTGTTGGAGGAGTTCACGATCAAGTTAATAGGTCATTTGAGAAGCTGGCCGTTCATAATTTCACATAATGTTCCTATGGGGTTGTCATTTGAGAGACTTAGAACAATAACTTTCTTTAAAAAGCTTTGATGGAAATTGGAAACTGAATTGTATTTTAATTTCGGATCAAGGTTTTAAAAAGAAAGATCCGATTATGTCTCACGCGACCAGTATAAAGACTGACATTGATTGATGCAGTATTGCCGGACGAATAAGTGTATAACAACCACTTTCTCATGAACATATCGACATTGTTGTATTATTGACCAAATGTTTTTTTAATTGTGGGCATTATTTGTTTTATTTAGTGATAGAATTAAGTTAATATCTTTTTACAACGTGAACATTCCACACATTCTTCACAATTTAAAACATTAGAACCCATATTCAAAAGAATATCCAAGGACATTAAAGTAGTACACTGTAGCTATATTAGTAGCATGTCATTTTATAAAAATAGTATATACTATCAACAGCATTACGTACTGACGTACGTCCTTAGTTCTCCCAACAAGAGGTGTGTTAAGTGGGAGCTGGAGGGGGGCGGGGAGGTTTTCGAGATCTCCCCCTTGATTATGTTTATCTACGACAAAGAAAATGTCTTTACTTAATATCCAACATCAATTTGCATTTGGTTCACCAAAAAGTGTCATGGCTTCATATTGTTATTACATATCCAGTCTTTACTTAATGGGTTGCGAATGTAGTTTTCAAAATATATCAATATATTTTCCTGGTTTCGGTTATAGTACAAAAACTTAAAAAATAATCGTACGTTTGGTGGAACAGTGGCGCAGTGAAAACAGTACCTTGTCCAAGGCAACACGATAAAGCTGTACATTATCAGTGGATAGGACATCGAACTTCTCGTAAACTGTCGAGCCATAAATGTCACCCATACGATAGTCAAAAACGTTCATTGACACCACTCAATACCTGGTTTACGTGCTTCAGAAACCCCGAGAGCTACGAGTATGCTGGAGAGGTAGACCGATAGAACCCGGCTAAATTCTAGCTGTTCTTAAACCCACTGTGTTTCTCTCGCTGTGCCTTTCTTTTCGTCTGTTTCCTTAACCTTTCGATACCTCTACTCCTTCATCTATCCCCTCTTTCGGATGATCTTCATGCAGCTTATGAATGACTGATCTACTGCTGAAGGCTAGTTTAGGAATATTACCCCCTCAATAATTCCCTCATTGCTACTGAACTTCAACGATCCATGCACAGGAACAAGTTCACACTTCATAAAGCTGTTTTGCTTAGTCCAGTCAAAGTTCTACGTAGATAGGTAATGCAAGCTTCTATACATCCTTGGTCGCCCAGGGATTAATGTTTTGACACTCTTCACAATCACTCCTAGGAATTTCCGTCAGGAAAACGTGAACAGAAATAACCCGCCCTTAACTGCTGCGTCCGATTGGACCTTTCAAAAGACCAGGAGTCTTGCTTTTAGGAAATTAGCTTGCAAAACTAGTTCTTAGAAAATCAGAAGGGAACATTACCCTTGATTTTCAAATTCAAATTTACAAGCATGCGCTGAGTGGGAACGTTTTTAACTCAGCATTACAATAGACAAGACACAAGGGCTGGTAATCTAAGTATAAATTTTCCTGATGAAGATACCCAGGGGTTGATTGTGAAGAGTTTCGGAACATAAAGCCCTGGTTAATCGAGGATGGCCTCTTGAAGGCGAGTTTCAATCTTTTGCCAGGGAGCGATCAGCTACCTTGGATGTTTTTGTACTGTGACTATTTAATATGTTCACATTTAATAGATAAATACAAAACTCTTATTGAACTCATTTTCAATACAAACATCATAGACTATATCATCATCATATGTTTCATAATAAATCATGTCATTAAAAGCACACATTGTTCAAGTATCATCAACTTTTGAATTAATTCCAATGTCGAACATCAAACACTGTACGTGATATCTGAAGATTGGAATATGATAGTTTAAACTTTTAAAACGAACAGCTAAGAAAAGTGCACGCAACTCCATGACAACATTGGTCCAAAACAGGATGTTTAAACGTTTTTTGTTACGAAATGCTTCCAAACAAACCAGCTGACGATTGATATCAAACCTGGGAGATAAAATTTCATGAGTCGTAAACAGAGAAAAGAATTGAAACTATAGTGGAAAACATGTTTTCAAACATAGGGAACAATTCTCCTTATAAACATATGGTGTCTTCGATATCCCTTGAAAATAATGATCGTCCCAAAAATTCAATAATCAATCGAATAATGTGATTGGTTGAGGAGATCGTGCTTCTAGGAGATGGTTCCGTATGTCCTTAGGAAGGTTCAACGTCTTAATGTTATCGTACTCAACAACATGCCAAGGCTGTACAGGATATCAATAAACTTAATAGAGAAGACTGTTTTGTTCCCAGATGTCCAACAACGTCATGATTGTATTTTTTCTAACGCATGCAACTTCCTGCTACTGTTGTATTGATCAAACAGTTTGTTCCTTGTCTGACTTGTAATTGAACTTCATTGAGCATGCCTTCAGTGCGGCCATGTTGTTCTCGATAGTTCAGAGAGATTGTCGTATGACCTCGGTACAAATGTTGTAATGCATGACTGTTGTTTCCAAGAGGTCACTTTTGAAAATTCATTTGTTTGTTACGAATGTTCAAATGAATGACAGTTGTTTCCATGAGGTCTTATAAGTAGACATTCGAAAATTCGTTTAAAAGGTGAAACAATACTTCTTGAATTATTTATCCCGATTTTTTCATTAACAATATGTCATCAATTACTTTTCAAAAGGCTTCATTGGAAAAGCACGATTTCGTGATTTATTCAGTACGATGTAAGTGATTGTGTAATGTTGAATTAATATTGTTTAATGAATTCAACACGTGGGTGATTATCATTGAGAGAGTGGACGGATCGGGGAAGAAAGACATCGAAAGACTTTGGGAACAGACGGAAAGAAAAGCTTATTGAGAGGAAGACAGGTTTTTTAAAGACTCTTGCTTCTTTCAATCGACATGTGCCTACTGGAAGAATGAAAGATCTCGCTGCGATAGCTCTCAAGGTCACTGAAGCACCCAAACCACAACAGCGCGATAAGGTATTGAGTCATATGAGGCAATATTGACAGCCGCTGATTTATTGAACAACTCCTATAGATAAACATTTATAATATTGATATTTCTGTTGGTAATCAACAATGTATTAGAAATAGCTATAAAAATCTAATCTTAAGTGAAAGAATTCCGTTGCCGTTGTTTTTAGCCAGACCAACTGTGCAGCAAATGGCAAACAATGTCAGATCAACAGATGTAAAAGTTTCAAGTCAGGTGTGAAGTGCAACAGCAGGTGTCACTCCAGCATCACATGTCCAAACAAAAATTGAAATAATCCATATGTCAATAAAACTATGAGCATCTACATTACTGTTTGTTATTGTTTTGACCCATTAATGAGCATAATTCATTTCAGTCTATCTGTCTGAAAATCAGCCTAAATTTTCAGTCAATCTTTACATTGACCTATACGTTGCCTGAGTGAATCAGGCAATGTACAGATTGACTAAAAATTTAAGTCAATCTACAGATTGACTGATTTTAGACATTGACTGTAACACATACACAAGCGGTCTCTGTAAGCGGGGCCCATGGTTTTCACCTACCATTTGCCCTTGCACTTCACGATCTTTCAACAACAAAAATTAGTTGCTGGTCATCTAAGCTTTTAAACCATGACACAGTTGTGTCTGACTAAAATAGTATGTCCGTTTCGATTTTGATAAATCACTGATTTTAGACATTGACTGTAACATATGTTATATAATCCTTTTTACCAAATGACTGAAGAAATCCTAATATCACTCAGGCCAAATATGCGTTGTTTATGGGGGTTATTTAGTCTCGGGGAAAAAAACGGGAATTAAGATAGAAATGTAGCATCAGAAATCTGTTCATTAATTACTCTTATTAGACTTGCTTCATAGTTTATTTGGTATTTTTGGTTTTCATGCTCGATTCAAAGAGATGATCATGCATTTTCAGAGGAAGCTCAGGTCATATTCCCTACACTAACCTCTGTATTAATTCGAGTGCTTTCTTAGATTCAAGCAGATTCACATAACGACAATGAAGTGCAACACAAACTATCTGCAAATTTAAGGAAATGGAAACACTTATTGCATGTTATGCTTTCTTACTGTTCACGAAGGCGATGCCATGATTCATTCGTCATATAATGTGAGCGTGTTCTTTCAAGAAGATTCGTGAGCAGAAAATTTTTTAGGTTCCCTAGTGCATACGGACCTGGCCGAGACTTTGCGAATAAAACGGCTTCGCTCGTTGAACAAATAACTTTTTATTGCATTTAATCACTATTTCTAGTCGATAAAGTGCTCTACTGAAAACAGAGGTTAGCGAAGACCTGAAATATCATTAAGGGGATCATGATGAAAGATCATTAAGAGGATTATGATGAAAGATCATTAAGAGAATCATGATGAAAGATCACTAAGAGGATTATGATGAAAGATCATTAAAAGAATCATGATGAAAGATCATTAAGAGAATCATGATGAAAGATCACTGAGAGGATTATGATGAAAGATCATTAAGAGAATCATGATGAAAGATCACTGAGAGGATTATGATGAAAGATCATTAAGAGAATCATGATGAAAGATCACTAAGTGGATTATGATGAAAGCTCATTAAGAGGCTCATGGTGAAAGATCTTTAAGATGAACATGATGAAAGATCATTAAGAGGATTATGATGAAAGATCATGAAAGATGATGAAAGACACATCAGGGTATACGAAAGGAGCTCGATCAGCGGATTCAATTACGCAGGATGTCTTTGTACTTGTAAACGAAGTAAGTGATAGTAAATATTTGAATTCATAAACCAAAGAAAAAAGGTGATGTATACACGCATGCATTTATGTGCTTGAGTTGTGAATTAGTGAACAAAAAGAACATAAGTTCCTTTCAACATTATTTCATCGTTAATTTTATTGATCTTTTGAGGTCGGTAACCATTTGCTCCTGTACAAGAAAATGTCTTAAACAGGTGTTCAGGTAACCTTCTCTCATATAAGCAGATATAAGTAAATCTTTTTTTTGTTATAAAAAATGTTTCGTAAAATAACTTCTCTTTGAAAAAAGAATGAATTGTAATGGTGAACTGAAAACAGTTGAACGGAATTTAAGGGACCTGATTACAGTTCTTTCATATAATTGGTTTTAATTATTAAATTATTAATTAATGTTTATTAGTTTTAATTCATAATCGGCTGTGCAAATGTATCTTTAAAGGGGCACAGTGTATGTTGTTGAGGTCAAATATGTAAAGCTTCATAAATGGTGTTATTTTATCGAGAAGTAATGGTTATTTCATAAAATCAGAATCCGTATGCATATCAATTCAGTAAAGTGACGATACACGGGTTAGTGTCGTGGTTTGTGATCGGACACCGGGCAGTGGCGCGCGCCAATGATTCAAACTTATTTCGTAATTTCGGAAACTTATTAACAGTAGACAAAAAGACAAACATTGGCTGATAGTATTAAGTAAGACTGTTAACTGATTTACACGTTAATTGGACTCATAATTTCGAATTCTTAACATTTATAAGGCCGTTTCCCGATTATCGGTGAAAACAAGAAAATATCATAATTTTGGCATTTTAAAGAAAAAGATGCAAGTTTAGGGAGGCAATTTCAACTTAACTCAGGTCAATAGGTATTTTGACTCTTACTAAGGCCACATTAAAAATCACGAAACATACTCTCTGTCACTTTAAAAAATTGTAACTGAATATCATCTTTTTGTTTATAAGCTATGTTTATATTTTTGTACAATTCTGCTGTTTACACATAAATTTAAGCGGCTTAGATTTATCAAGTTTCTGTCAGGCGTCTGATAAAGTCATTGGTGTTTTTTTTAGAAGCGTACTAGATATTTCACTGAGGAAACATTAAAGAAAACCAAATTTTTAATTTACGGAAGAATATTAAGTCAATTACCAACCTCATTGTGCATGAACTAAAACACCTACGCACATGCGATGGTTTTTAAATAGTAGTAATACAAGGGGTTTCTAATAAGTAAGTAGTTAAGTTCCACTTGTCAAATGTTAGAAGAGTTTACATATCTTTTAAAGGACTCAGTAACAAGTCACACTACACTTTTTTTACATATTTAGTTGATATGTCATTTGATAGAGTAGCCATCATGATGAATTGAGGTATAATACAGCTGCATACCGAAAGTTTGTTCACTTACAACTTAACTGTAGACTGGAAAATATCTATTCTCTCCCGACAGAGGTAGCTCCGTCATAAATTCCTATACAACCTCTGTCTTAATACGAGGGTTTGTCGGCCTGCCGGCACTTTCCCCTAGCGGGACAATATTGCAGCTTAGACGACCTGGCTATATTTCAGCCAATGAAAACAACGAATGCATGTACAATATATTTGATATCACACAGGCCTTTGCAATGAAACAGTCGGAAAATGAAACGTTTGTGTTCTGTAAAGACGACTCAAAATGCAAGGTGCATATTCGAATAAAGTTTAGCTTTTGGAAAGCTTATTGAAATAACTTAGGCGATTTGAATGATGACTTTTGAAACGGCGTTGCTGATTGCACAACTAACTTTGATTGCATCCAATCAGTGTTCAGCGTTCACAAGAAACCTTCGACATAAGACAGAGGTTGTATAGGAATTTATGCTACCTCTGTTGGGAGAGGATGGGAAATATCATGTATTTTTGGTTTAGTTTCAACGTCAATAAAATAACTTCAGCAAAACTGATGAGGGATCCACCACTGTCTATGTGTGAAGTAGCCATTCTTGAACTCATTTTCGGATCGTCTGGTCTCTCGAGCAAAAATTCGAATTTTGGCATATTTATAGAGACAGAAGGGGTCACATTTTTTAAATTTCGATTTCGTTAAATGTCAAATAAAATGTTCCATATCGACTCTCTGAGATTAAAACCAACATAATAACATTTACTTTGTGCTAAGGAACAAACGTGACTTATTTTTAAAGGAGTTGATATAAAGGATTTTATGGAGAAAATATAAATTAGTGTTTACGAAATTTTGACTCCTTGTCACTTCAATGATCTGCCAAAACGGTTACGGGTAATTGTGGCGCACGATAAACATTTACCTTAGAGAAGAATGGATCTGCATATTGGTATTGAAAATTCAATATTATACGTTTCTTTTTCGCAACGCCATTCTCGCCTACGTTACCCCAAATGTACTTCCGGTGTGTAAGATTGAAGAAAAAGAAACATTGATTACACACGTTATCAATTGGCAGGGGTCAATCATACATTTCTATTGTAGTGTGCTTTTTTCTAGTGCCTGGAGTTTGGCGCTTTAAAAATCTGCTTTATATAAACGGCCTTGATCATATTGTCAGGTAATGGGTTCTCAAACGCATAAGCAGCTGGAACCATTTGAAAATCAACTTTTAAAGGTGAACGTAAAAAATCAGTGTTTTTTAAATGTTTATTAAAGAGGACAAAAGAGATCTTGTTTTTGGACTTAACATTTTATGATAACAGTTTTAACTTTTAGAACTATCATAACACTAGGGAAAATGTATAAATATGTACACAACAAATTATTGATGCCATTTTAATTATCAAGTTTCTGAAAAGTCTCTGCGCGTAAGATATAAAACAGTTATGAAAATAATCATAATCATAATCATAATCATAATCATGAATAAGGACGAATTTACAAGTACGAGTACTGTTTGATAGGCATGACCGTATTTTCTAAAGCATAACTAAAACGTATGACCTTTAACTTTCAGATGACTTTTCATCAAAATCTTTTTAAAGATATCATTGCAATTTTATTCTTAACGATGAGGACGGTTAATAGTGAACGGATAATCATACATGCATGGAAGACAGGCATCTGCCATGAATGGGAAATAATCATAACTAAAATGGTACTACTACTGATTCTGTTTCAACCGAAAAATAATCTGGTCGAAAGAATCCTTGTGCGTGACAATTACTCTTTTACTTAAAAAGATATTTGATGTTCACTTTTCCTCATCAAATAAACCTTGAGAACAGACATATTCATCGTCCATGTCTTCCAAAAAGACAGATCCCTGATTATTTGTTGTTGTGATGCATCAGAGTGACTATGTCATTATCTCCTAATTTGTCCATTGATAAATACAAATGGAAATCATTAACATGCTTACTACCGAAACGCATTCCAGTCCAAGTGATTTGGTAAACCATTTAACAAGTTTAGTTGTTATTAACTGGCATAGTCGTGATTGTGACGTCATCTGCACATATGACGTCACTAAAACACTTCCACTTTCCCGGTGTTACTCGAAAGTGCCGTGTGTTAATAATGGTTATCTATTAAACACATGAGTACACATAATAGAGGCGTTTTGACCTTTTGACATCGATTTGAACACTTAATTAACGATGGCTAGGCTTCGAAAACCAATCATTTTACATGGCAGCTTAATTTTACTGTTATACTTCTATCTATCTATAGGTAAGGCTGAAAGGTGGTTTTATAATGGATCCCCTCTTGAGGTCGTCAGTAGTTTTAAATATCTTGGATTGGCATTTTCAACCGGTGGAAGTTTGTGGATAGCTCAGAACATTTTATGTGAGAAAGGTTTAAAGGCACATTAATATATATATATATATATATATATATATATATATATATATATATATATATATATATATATATATATATATATATATATATATATATTCAAAAATTTATTAAAAGAAGAACATTTCAATTATATATATACGTATTTAGTATATCTCGGTGAATGTGCAAAAGAAGTTGACCCATCGGGAAACATCACACTAAGATCTTGACACTTATTTTATCATGTAAACCTTTCTACATTGGTGTATCACAATGTAAAGATGAACAGGCAACAATGATGTGCTGATTTGAACTTAACTTTGACCTTTTAGGAGTGTATAGGTATTAATCCACCATTTCGATAACTAACATGAATTTTTATTTAAAAAAAAAGTTTGCACGGATTTTCTGCAAATCTGCAAGAATATAATTATAAATCTTAATCATATTTTCCTACTTATGTGTTTTATCATTGCTCTGTTGGTTTGAAAAGTAAAGCTTGTATCAATTCAGTTTGACAGCGTAAACGCCTATGTGAAGACAAAGCCATAGACGAGGAAATGTTGGCAAATATTGATATCTGTGTACTAGTGAAGCTAATGTATACAAGCTTTTGTAATTATCAGCTACATTGATCCAACATATTCATGATGCTTGGATGATTCCCATAATCTACTGGTTATATATACATCGATTCATTTATCATTATTCTGGCAACGTGTTGGAATATACCTATATCTGACCAAATATATTATATGAATTTTTACTCTGAAACAAGGCCAAAAGCCACAAAGTGCTGGTGGAGTAAATAAACTTTAACGTGACACTCTTTTTGTTGTTCGAATGTTACCAGTGGTGTTCTTTCATAAATATGCATTACCTTTGCTGAACTCAATCAATGAATAGCATATTAAACGGTCTAGCACAGTGACAATACATGAACTCTTAAGCTTATATAGGGGTCAAAACCGTTATTTGTGTTATAAAATCGGATAAAGTACCGCGGCTGTAGCGCGTCAATTAGTCAAACGCGGTTTATTAACATCATCTATGGAAGACACATTGACAGCTAAGGGTTTATAGTCTAGTATATGAAACTAGTATCCATGGAAATGTCATGTCTCATTTACGCCTCGGATTTATATAAGAGGCTTTAAATGTCATCCATATTGTGTGTGAAACTTCTTATTGACATACAAGCAGAGTGAGATGGTGTGGATTTAAATCAGTTGAATATTAAATCAATTACTTAGAAACCCTATTTGTTACAAAATAACTTTAAAAACTGTTACTCTTTAATTTTCAGCTTTGTAAGGGCGATACAACCGAATATCAAATATAAGTGTGCATGTTTGTGCATATATAATATTTTTGGGGTTTTGTGTGGGACACACACTGATAACTTCCGTTTCACTTACTATATACAATATAACATAATCATTGTATTGGCAACTAGAACTTTTTTATGACTATTGAAAGATTGGTTCAGATTTTCATGATTCCGATTTTCTAAATTTTAGAATAAAATTGTTGAATGAATTAAAAAATTGCATCGTACGGATGAAAAATTAGTATGAGATTAATTGCGAGTTTAATGTTTGACGCTGTTGGTCATTAATTTGAGATTTTATGATAAAAACGAAAAGCTGGATTTAACGAATATTGCCCCCTGGTCAGTTCAACGAGCTGTCAAAATGTAACAGTTAACTAATAAAATTACAATGTAATATGGAACATGGAATCGTTGCTTCTGACCTCTGGACGCAGCAGTGTCAGTTGTAATCTATCTATGCTGTGATGCTCAACGAAATACCGAAATACATGATACTTTTACTAAGATGTAAGTGAACAAACTTTTGGTATGCAACTGTACAACCAGGGATCTTATTTTGCAATGCCTAACCTCAAAACCAGGTACCCACGTACACCGTTTCGTGAAACAAACATAATTTCACATGCCGGAAGTGAAAATACCAACTCCAGATTTACGTCTCTATAGAGAAACGTAACGTCGACTTTCAAACTCTCAGATTATATCTCAGTAGAGCCGCGGAGCAGTGAACCTAGTCAAACAAGTCAAACTAGTCAAACTAGCCCAGCTGAATGTTGCTGAAGTTCACAGTTAGCGGCCAACAGATACGTAAAGATCACATGCTATCAAGGGTGGTTGGTGGTTAAGGAGAATGACTAATTATTAATGGTTCAACATCTTTGAGCAAGTATCGTGTACAAAAGGGGATGTGTATCAAAATGAGCACGATATATTTATTTTTAAGACCTTTCACGCAGGATGATATCTCAAAATCGTTGTACATTCATTTAATGTCACGTTATGGAACAAGGGGTAAAATGAATTGCTTAAAAACGATGCCTTTTCGTAAAACAATAAAGTCTCTTTTGGTTTACCAATCAAGTTGATTTTTGTAAATATCATATTATGACAGTCTACCATCATCAACTTTCTTTTCTAGGCATTAAAAAGGTGTTAAATATATTAGCCTACGTCATTACATTATTTTAAGAATATATATATATATATATATATATATAAAGTTTCTCTATATATATATATAAAAGAGTAAACATCGGATGGTTCTGACTGGATCAATCTTCTTTAATACAATACGATGAATTCATTTCGACCAGTGTATCGGTCTTTTCAAATATGAACTTACTTGAAAAGACCGATACACTGGTCGAAATGAATTCATCGTATTGTATTAAAGAAGATTGATCCAGTCAGAACCATCCGATGTTTACTCTTTTTTATATATAACTTTCCTTCACGTGATAAACCTACTCTCCTTTTATATATATATATATATATATATTGGTTCCTATATTTCCACCAAGGGTAAATCATTTCCCTCATATAACAGAATGACAGTTATGAAGAACGATGATTCCTATTTAGAAGCATTTTTACAACCCCGGATTTGTCTCAATCAAAGGAGCCATATGTTACCTCAAGGTTTCATTGATGTTAAGATATTCCATCGCATGACGTCACGTGAACAGCATACCTATTATGGTAAAACACCACAGGAAACGCAATTCAATAAATCTATAGCACAAAATAATCTGTTAATACAAAAACCATAGCTTTTGATATATGTGACACAGTTGACAACAACTAAGAATTTTAAGATCATCTAACTGTGGGTCCTTAACAGCTGCAATGGTGGACAAACAATATTGACACAGGTGTTTGACAAGATATCTCACCTGGGTTTGTGTCTTGAGTCCAGTTCTAAGTCATCTTGGACACTGGTTCAGAGGTCAACCTTCACGTCACATATTCCCCAAAGCACTAAAATCGTCCAAAAATAACACCTAAGGGTTAACATAAAGTCACATATGGGTATATCCAGCTTTTTGACAATTCCAGCCGAGGCGTTGAATCCCGTTTAGTCATGTTCTGTGACAAAACGCTGGTAACCACGACAACGGCTTCAAGCACAGGTAACTGAAACGCTAGGCCCAGTCAAAGCAACAAGAGCGTTTACAACACAATATCGATCCAAGAGAAGGAGGTATTGAAAACTGAAATCCGTCCAACGAGACTGTCGGTGTTTTGCATTGGCGTGAACCGTGCGATCATTGCAGTCTAGATAATCGATAATCCTGTATACATGTTTGTGGCTGTTTGAGACAGACAGAGAGAAAGATAGACTGACAGACAGACAGAGGCAGACAGAGACAGACATAGATAGAGATAAAGAGAGAGAAAGAGAGGGAGAAAGATATATATATATATATATATATATATATATATATACAGAGAGAGAGAGAGAGAGATAGAGAGAGAGAGAGAGAGAGAGAGAGAGAGAGAGAGAGAGAGAGAGAGAGAGAGAGAGAGAGAGAGAGAGAGAGAGCGGACAGGAAGAGACAAATAGAGGGATAGAGGGACAGGGATGACACGGAAAGGAATAAAGAGAGGCAAAGAGTGAGAGAAACAGTGAGAGACAGACAGAGAGAGGCACAGGGTAAGAGAGAGAGAGGGGGGAGAGAGAGGAAGAGAGAGAGAAAGAGAGAGGGAAAGAGAGAGAGAGTTACAGACAGAGACAGACAGAGACAGAGAGAAACAGAGCCAGACAAGATAGAGACTAATATGGAGGCAAAGACGAGACAGAGAGAGACAGGGGGAGACAGAGCGAGTTCCTTCTTGTGCCCCTTTGAAAAGCTAATAATGAATTGACATAAAATCAACAATATTGGGACGTCCCGGATGTGAGAACAATTTGGATCGTTATATTTTGATACAGTCTCCTTGCATTCAACAGACATTTCATTGATGACTTTTAGCCTGAAAAGGATATCAGGACATTAAAGCAGAAGCGAATTAAAGTAAATCTCAATAAGCAGGATGTTTGTCTTTTTGTTCCAAGTTCTCCTGTTTAAACGGTAAATGCTGATGCAGCGTTTTTCTCAATACGTAGCACCTAGAAAAGAATAATCATTAAGTGACGTAAGCATCACACGATTTCCATTGACTGTACGTTGAAATGCCGAAGTCGTGTTCCAAATAGCATTGAAATGTGAAGAACGAAGATTGGATTACGTCAAAGAATACAGTTCTGTGCTAATTTACATATTCCTATTTGTTTTTTTGTTTAGATTACTGACATACATGTAGACAAGATGAGTCCTAATTTGGATTAGAACACTTTCTGTAGATAAAATGATAAAATACGTGATGACAGAAATAGATATTGTATTTAGTTGAATATCTGTTTACTACGCATTTATGTAAAAAAACATCAATGTATACTTAAGTGTCATAAAAAAGAAGAATGAACAAAATAACTTACACGTAATATTATTTAATTGATATACATGCTAGCAAGGACAGATTGTTAGCTATTGATATTCAATTATGGATCATATATTACTATGTAAATATTTGTTCTTTTAATTTTGTTAACATGGTTGCTATGATCGTCAAATTTCGCTGTCCGGCTCGACCGGAAACATATTACCCTTTCATTCAGCGATGCTTTTTGATACTAAAGAAAACATTGAAATAGGAAGAGAAGTGGTGTGATAAACAAGGGACATTTTAGATACCTGTGTAGGACCCCTTTTAATATGATCTTTAGTCGAAAACTGTTCACCTTTATGTTTCATAAGTAGGTGAGTCCACATCAATTTTCAAAATGTTACTTCTTCCAATATTAGTTTATGAAAAATGTATTATCTTCAGAGGCTCGAACATTTCATTGCTCAACCATAGTATTCGTAATTGTAGAAGAAATTAACAAACACTGCACACGGACATTATAGTGTGAAGACCTTTTCAACATTTCAAGTGGGGAAATTAGCAGATTAACCGAGAACTCCACAAAATGTCTTGCAATTGGAATTATTTGGTTTCCTTTCCGTGATATCACTTAAACTTCTCCCAGAAAAGGTTCTACAGTATCTTTAAAGTGCATGAATTCTGTGAACACGACAAATACTATATGAGTGTTCATTATATTACATGTTTACGACACGAGTGCAATAATGTCAGTATTTCCCGAGCGAGAGCGATTGAAATATCGATATTTGTTTTCGAGTATATAAAGCTTAGCATGAAAATGACACGAATATGAAAATCTGTTATTACAGAAAAAAGGAATATCGACTTAACTCGAAACAACGGCTATGTTTTTATATGGCCGCGCCGACTGTCATGGCTGCGTAGGAATTAGCAACATATAGGCTAAGACCTAAGCACCAATACAGCATATGAAACTAGTACGCTTTTTCATCAACAGTTATTTGTGTCTAAATAAAAAAAAAGAAATTAGGTTTTAATAAAAGTTAACATATAATCTCGAATCATCCTGAATTTGGTTTGAAAAAACCCCAACTTTTGAACGTAAAGCAAATTAAGTCAAACTCGAAGAGAAGTAATGAGATTGCATACCGGTTGAACATTCATGCAGTGTCAGAAAATTTAGTCAAAATATCAATAAAAAAGAGCACGTTTGTCGGGATGAGGGTTATCTTAAGACATTTTTATATAGAAGCGGTGATTTTCACCAAGAGGCATTGTTTGTTTCACATAGTATGTGTAAATTACATTCCTTTGAATGGATCCTAAGAAAAGAGAATGTTTTTGCTTCAAACGATTCTCGAAGCAACGTCATCTCTGACATGATTATTTTGAATGAACGCATGAACAATTCTATGAATGAGAAAGTAGTTCCTTCCAAAAGCGAGGCTCGTCATGGAATTGTTCCTCATAACCTGATTTCTTGCCCTTGAATATCTTTTGAAACATATGAGCCTCGATATAATTGCTTGAAAGGTGTTACACATTTTATCATAAAAACACCATCAAAGAGAAAGGATTATTTTGACTTGGAATCGTCACGAATACGGTTATGCCTTGAAATGCACAACTGACCACGTCATATGACATACAGCTGACATATATAATGTTAAGAGGTTATTGACTTTATAATATCAACATGTTTTATCCGGCCAATATCTTTTTTATTGCATCGTTTTTAAAGAATCAATTGGTAATCAATCTTTGGATGGAAAATATCATACCTTCATCATGTATTTTCTTCAGAGATATCATCTCTGGTTTAGAAAAAGATATTGTATCTATTCATAAATGACCGTAGATTTGATATCAGGAAATATTTGATGAGATTGCTTACGCTAACAAATTACATCGTCAAACATCTCGTCTCGACACGTACGTCACACATTTACGGTCAAGGAATCTCAAATGTCAAATGACGGCTTTCAATATATATATACACTAATGAAGAACCATTCAACAAAGACTCATTGTATAGAAAAATATCACGATTCTAAAATGGGCGATAAACCTTTACTTAACAGCGTTGGTGGTGATATATAAAGCCTAACGTGGTACTGATTAAAGAGCCACTCCGTGATTTTCATAACATATTGTTTAGCTTTGATACGAACATAAATGTCATATGTCGTGATATAACATCAAAACATCTTAACTTTTCATGTCCAAAAGACATACATATGATAAATACTGGTTTTCCATGAAAATCTAAAAAAAGCCTTATAAATGCACAGAGGTGTAGATATCACGTCCAATATACATGGATACTAGTTATATAAGTAACCTAACAAACACTATCAACTCCTAACTGTCCTCCTTTTAGATAAGTCTCCAAAATTACGTTTGACTATTTGACGCGCGCCACTGTCCGGTTTTCGAACATAATTGCGACGTTCTACCTTCATATTGTCACTGTAAAATACCAACAAGCTTTAAAATGTGTCTTTTTGGTAACAGTGGATTCTTCGCGATTAAATGACACCATTGATTAAGTTTGGCATATATGACTCCCAACAACTCACGGAGTGGCTCTTTAAGATTTGATGAACTTGTATGCGTCTTTGATTAAAGTCGGAAACGATAAGGCAAACATTCAAATGGATTTGTTGACTCTTTAAGTACAATTTGTTATTTTCTTCATTTTTTACAATCATTTATTTTCTTAGATTGATTGTAAATTGATTCTATAAATACGTGACATATTTCCTTTAAATGGTTAAAAAATGTAAAATGTTTTATTTGGGATAACATTATCTTCATAAGTTGAAAATGCTCGTAACCTGCGAGATTCGAACCCACGACCTCAGGGTCAGGCAACTACAGAATGACCGTAAAAGCAGCTGACCAACTCGCCCATTGGGCCTCGACAAAAAGTCTAGACAAAAGAATACGTACTGACGCTGATAGAGTGATCCCAAATGATACAAAATTAAAGCTACTGTTGGCGTTTTCTGTTATTGAAGCAAGGGTCTCGTTTATGTACCGACAGTCGCTGATGAATATCACATTCTACTGATAATTACTTAAAACTACTTTTTCATACAATGAGTGTCCTCAATATAGTAGTTTTGCAATGTATAATCTGAATGGCCTGAAACTTTTAAAACAATTAAACAAGTCATGACCTTCGCATTGTAACCAGTTTAATGCAGACAAAGCCTAGTCGTTAGCTTACCAATCACATAATCGCGTTTAGATAGGAGGGAGTTGGCGACCTTGTAGAACGCATGGTTCATAGGAAGTACTTTCTCTTCGCTACTGACACCACGCGCTTTGTCAGTGGCCTTGTGATAAGTTAACTAAGCTTAAAGCCGTGGTAGCAAGATTTTTTGAAAATATATTTCTTCAAATTTAATCGAATAGTCATTCGCTTATGACAAATGTGTTATCTTCAGAGCGACAAACACCTCATGACTCGACCCGGTTATTCATACTCATAGAAGAAATTATAAAGAATCAAGCAAGAAGCGCTGTTGGCAATTTATTTATATAGAAATGGTGCTACTTTCTAAACACGTGACTAACCTTCCCGTTCTGAAACCGTTCACACCTAACATTTCAAGTAAATATCATCCTCATAACACATGTTGTGTCAAATGCTGGATGTACACCAGATGAAGATGAATTGATCGCAGTAAGTCTTCAACGAAAGTATCGATTCTAGGACCTATAAAGTCAAATCGGTTATAAATGATGTTTGCATTAGCACATTTTGGAAATATTTTGACTACATTTTTAAAAAGAACATACTAAAGGTTACCCTGATGTGTTCCGTGCGACATACATTTCCATCCTGCTACATCAGCGTAATTGAATCCGCTGATCGAGCTCCTTCCATATACCCTGATACCATTCGGGCTAAATCCCTCGTACGGCTGGCGCGGCTAGATATTCGTGGCTATGCTAACCTGTTATTTTTTCAACCAATGAAATGTCGTTGATTAAGGTGCATGAAGCTACTAGCTTAAACTCAACTGATGTTTCCATCCGGGTTGTGCCGCTTTTGCTGAATGCGAGTCGTCTTATTGAATGGTTAGATAGCTAGCGATAGGAGGGTTTTGGCTTGAATGAGATTTGGGTATATGGAAGGAGCTCGGTTAGCGGATTCAATTACGCTGGTGTAGCAGGATGCACATGTCAGGAGGCTCATAGTAACGCTGCATTCTTATTGTCATGGCACGCTTCTGTTCATCACCCCGCTTAAGAGGGCGCATTATCTCCCGACAAAGGTAGTTCAAATCTTAAAATCCTACATTGACCTCTTGTCAATAGAGTTCTTTTCAGGAATCTGTCACCAAAACCCGCTCAATGTCTGACGATGAAAAACACAGCATGAATATTTGGTGAGACTAAGGCCAATACAATCATGCAGTCGCGACTATCAATTGGACTCGAGTGCAAAGTGAACATTAGAATAAATTCTAGCTTGCCCGAAACATAAGGAAACTGGCTTTGAGAATGGTTACTTACGAAACTGCGTTGCATATTGCACAACTGACCTTATTGCATCCAATCTAGCTCGAGAAGTGCTTGCATTATAACAGCTGTTAGTGTAGGATTTTACTGTTTTGGAAACTTCTGTAAAGAGATGAACAGGATAATACTGGTTGTATTCGAGGGTCACGTGGACCAATTAGTGATCGAGATTGTTCATGAAGTATAGGAAGGTCAAACGGTCTAATAATGGTAATGGTGGACAAACTCACCTTTACACGTAGATAAACATCCTTGGATATCAAAGGGCAAACGTATATTAATAACTGTTGTTACGAACATTGTCTGTAGACAATAACAAAGTCATTGTAAGCCCGGATTGGAATTAAATGGCATTGATTAGCTCTCCCACCTACGTCCTCTCTTGTCTTTTATAGCAATCGAAATTTGAATACCTTTACTTTGCATGGCTGTTGACAAACAGAAAAGCTGTGGAATCGGACTCTAACATCTGTAATACTATCTGATGTTGGTGGAGAGTGGTGAGTCACTTCAGAGCAAGTCACGTGGTTAAGCTAAAGACTTCCTTTGACGACATTGATTAAACCATATTTGTTCAAAACCACTAGAGAGTTAACTTATCAAAATTTATGAAAAACTCCTGAGATAAGATATCAAAATGTCATCAATGAAATAAAAAAAATGTTTGAAGAGATTTAAGCTTGTAGAAGAAAGGATTTAATCGGAATAGGTATGGACGACAATGTGCGTCAACAACTCATTCAAAGTAATGCTCCTTGACAAGATCACTGGCGGAATAGGTAAGTTGGGGAAGAAAGGGAAAGCATCCGCCCCTTACGATGCTGGCTGGTTCGTCTTACGTTTAAGACCTCGGTGTATTAATGTATTTAGGGATGTCTAAGATATTGGTTGACTGGGGCTTTTCCTTCGTCTAAGACCTCGGTGTATTGATGTATTAAGGGATGCTTAAGATATTGGTTGACTGGGGCTTTTCCTTCGTCTAAGACCTCGGTGTAGTGATGGACATGTATTTAGGGATGCCAAAGATGTTGGTTGACTGGAGCTTTTCCTTCGGCTAAGACCTCGGTGTATTGATGTATTTATGGATGATCAAGAGATTGTTTGACTTGGGCTTGTTTTTTGCCTAAGACCTCGGTGTATTGATATATTTAGGGATGCCAAAGAGATTGGTTGACTTGGGCTCGTTCTTCGTCTTAAGACTTGGTGTATTGATGTAATTAGGGATATCAAATGACCGAGGCTTGTCCTACATCTCAAACCTGGGTATATTGATGTTTGGACATCCTGCTATATCCGCTGATCGAGTTCGTTCCACATACCCTGATTTCTTTCATGCCAAAAGCCTCGTATCGCTAGCTTTCTAACCAGCCGATGAGACGACTCGCATTCAGCAAAAGCGGCACAACCCGGCTGCAAAACCTGTCGAGTTAATGCGTCTTTATTAACGACATTTCATTGGAAGAAAAAATAACAGGTGAACTAAGCCACGAATATCTAGCCGTGCCAGCCGTACGAGGGATTTGGCCAGAATGAGATCAGGGTATATGGAAGGAGCTCGATCAGCGGATTCAATTACGCTGGTGTAGCAGGAGGATGTTTGGAGGGATGCCGAAGATATTTTTTGGTTAAATGGGGCTTGTCCTTCATCTAAAACCTCGGTAGTTGATGTTTTGATAGATGCCTAAGATATTGGTTGACTGGTTTTTGTCTTTCGTCATGGCTGTATTGTTGTATCTAGTGATGCCTAACATATTGGTTGACCAGGGCTTTTCTTTCGTCTAAAACCTGAGGTTATTCATGTATTCAAGGGGTGCCTATGCTATTGGTTGACTGATATCAACATTATAACATAGAATTTTTTTTCACATAAATCCACTGACAGTACAAACCAAAGGCGCACCCACATACTGTATATACTAAATACAAAAAGTTGAGGACAAGCCAAATAGTAAATAATAGCATTATGAATTATATGAACAATACAATATTGAACTTATTTTGTCATTGTCAACGATTGTCTTGTTTTCGTTCTCAACATCTATTTGGTTATGCATTTGAACATAAAATAAAGACCTAAACGGTTCTTGAGGCGTTAAAGCTATATTTCAAATGTATCCTATTTAAAAATCAAGGATGTCAAGAAGTGCATTGCTCAAAAGTAGTTTGAAGTGTCTACTTTTTTTAAACGGAATGAGGCGCTTTAGACGTATTCGCGTTTTTTATAGGAACTGTTAAGCCTAAATTTTGTAATAGGTGAATACAGAACAAAATATTCAGAAAAAATCACCGTGAATTCTCTGCCTTATTCATTGTTCTTTATACTCATTGAATATTTGATAGAAAAGTATTTCTGCTGGACTAAGAGTTTATTTAAGGAGTTGATTTATGAAAAAGGCATTTGCTACTGTTTGTTTATTTTTTATATACAACATCGATGCATATTTGATACTTAATAGACTCATACAGTTAAACCAGCTAGTCAAACTGTTGAAATTTGAATGACTTAATTAATCTTTCCCAAATGATACAAATTTATGAAACCTTAACACTTTATCAAATGGCATGATTTGTGCAAATTTCTAAATATAGCCATACTGCATATTTAGATAAATCAATTCCGATGTTGTTATTTCAAAAGTTGGGAACATTGGCTATATTCATTCCTCAGCTTCCATACATCATGTTGTTTGTTCCTCGCATAACTCGAAGACTACAACTGCATATCAAAGTTTGTTCACTTAGTACTGTATCTTAGTGCAAATATCATGTAATTTGGGTTTGGTTTGAACGTCAATAAAACAACATCAGCAGAACTTACAAAGGATCTCCAATTCTCAATTTATAAAATAGCCATTTTGTAACTTATTGTGGGATTGTCTAGTCTCTCGTGCCTCAATTCGAATTTTGGCATAATTAAAAAGACAGAAGGGGTCACATTTTAAAAATTCTGATTTCCTTAAATTTTGATTAAAATATTCCATTTCGACGCTCTGAGAAAACATCCAGCAAAATCATATTGACTTGATGCAAACGAACAAACATGACTTGTTTTAAAAGCTGTTGATCACTTTTAAAGGATTTCGTAGGGAAAAATAAAATTTACTGTTTTCGAAATTTTGAGCCCTGGTCTCTTCAGTGACCTGCCAAAAGGTGCAATGGATCTTCACTACTGTATTGAACATTAAAAAGTATCCGTTTCTTTTTCGCAATGCTACGATGCTTCAAACACATGCCAAATTAAATGATATTTGCACTACGATACGAACTTTTGGTATGCAGCTGTAACATGTAATTTCTATGATTCCTTGATGTGCCTTTATTATACTTATGTTGTGAACTTTTAAAATTCAATAGATTTCTTGTGCTACAGACTTCATGAAGACGTTTAAATTCATTCAAAATCCAACTCAGAAACTAATAGTTTAAATGTTACGAGATTATATAATTTAACCCCTATGATGTGAATATTTGCGTTTTATATTTGAAGTTTTAAACAAAATTGTGTGCTTGAAGAAATCATTATGTCCAGAGCACATTTCCCATCCTATAGATGCTAGCTAATGAACCGTGTCCAACATACTCCTCCCATAGTTTGATCAATTTATGAAGTCGGTGTTCCAAGTTTTCAGTGGAATGATGTAGGGAAGACATAACTTGAATGTATTTTGATGGAATTTTAAAATAGTGCAATATCTCGATGCAATTAGCTCTTTTGATCAATGTTGGAAGTGGGGATATATGAGTGAGCAGTGCTCACCTAGTCCGTTATTTATATCTACAAAATACATCGTGACTTGAATTTTTAAAATGAATAAAGAATGAGCCTTTAAAAGGAAAGTTAGAATGCATTCACTCAACTTTAAAAGATTAAATGTTCACTATGTTATCTATGTTTTATAAACAATGGTATTGAAAACCTATTTTGGTATGCGGTTGATGTTCTAAGATGCTGGCTATAAAAAAAGTTATAAATGAAACTGAATTTAAAAGACTTTAGACAATTATCAAATATACTGTTACACCTATCAGTGGAAGGGTAAACCTTTTTCTTTTCAACATTCTTTAAAGTATTATTTTCAAAGGAGAAACTTCATTAAAGTATCAAAGAAAAATGTTTAACTGAACAAACGATCTTCAAAAGACCAATTTTAAGAAGTTTCGTAGATATGATTTAGAGGAGGGTCATGAAAAAAATTGCTTAAATGGGAAGGGCCATTGAGAAAATTACGACGAGTTGGGGAGGGCCACAGTTTTATATGAAATCCAGAGGGAAAAACCCCTGGCCCATTCCCCCCTGTAATAAATGTCCGGCCCCTTAGAGTATTGAAATTGGAAACGTTAAACAAGAATAAGAAGAAAATATCACTATTTTGGAAAATATATTTAATGTTATGTGTTTGTTATGAATAACATATTTGTATGTTTAAGTGCAATTTTTAAGTGATGAAAATAGTTTAAAGCTATTTGAGTGTGTATTTTTATGAACGAGGACAGTTCAATAAATCCATAATATGACAAGCATCAACGTCACACTATTTTTAAGAGTTTCTTTTAAACTGAATGAAACGTTGGAAGCGCTTTCACGTGGCATCAATTCATACTGTTACACCTGTTGTTTATGATTTGTAAATAATGCAATAAAAGTCTGTATTACAGGTTTGAAAATGTATAGAATAAGAAGAAAAACGTACTTTAACTTTAAAATATGGTTTTAACGCACGTGTTTGGTTTGAATAACATGTTTGTCTTTCGTATGCGATTACTTTGATGAAAATATCTTTACAATATTTTATTATGTATTGTTTAGACAATATTCAATCCATCGACAAGAACGATTTTTCAACCGCCACCCATTCCCCGAAATTAGAGTGACACAGAGTATGTTTTTTGATAATTTTGATGTAAGTTAAATAATTGCAAAGAGACCATATGTTCTCCGTAAAGATAGAAAAATCTTAAACTTGCATATCTATATCATTAAAATACCAAAAATATGATATTTACTTGGCCCTAGAAATGTTCTGAGATCTCAATTCTACGTCTCATTTGCTTCAATACTAGTTATGTGATATGCTTTAACACAACAATGTCGTAGATGATTTTGTGTTTGTTTCTGCTGCAAATAAGTTTCAAAATTCTGTTTGAGTCATTGGCACGCGCCACTGTCCGGTTTTCGATCCAAATCACTGCTGTTTAATCTACCTATACTGAACTGATAAGCATTGAATAGATACAACTAGTTCTCGATATAACAAAACCATTTTAACTGATTGACATGGTTGACTCCAACGCCTCTTTAAGAATGGCTTTAGTTATATTTTCTTAATATTTTATCCAATCAAAGTTGGACTTACCGATGACACTGTTTCTGTCATATCTCATTTCCCTCCACCGCTAAGAGCCGATTGAAGCTAGATACTCTTGAAAGTCAGACATGATTATACTATAAACTGCGTTTACTGATGTAATTTTAAAATGTAAAATGAAAATTACATCAATAAGCATATGAAAGAAATAATTGATTCAAATGGAAAGAGTATAACTAGCATGAATGACATACACGTGTAGTGTAACGAAACTTCACAATTTTACAGAAACCTTTATAGCAGTCAGCATGAGACAAATTGGAAAGACTTTTCAAACAAGTTTAAGATTATTGACATTAAACTAAATCAAAATGAGAGAAACAGCTGTGAAGGAACTATTACTTTAAAGTAATGTGCGCTTGTCCTATGTATGAAAAATCGGAAGAGTCCGGGATCGGACGGTTTTACAGCCGAATTCTACAAGTTCTTCTGGATAGATATTGGAACTATTCTCCTTAGATCAATTATATATGCCTTTGGAACTTCGTCATCTTTTCAAAATCAAGGTATAATTACCTGCATCCCTAAAGAAGTAGAGACAAGCGATATCTAAAAAACTGGCGACCAATAACTTTATTAATTGTAGACTATAAAATAGCATCTGGAGTAATAGCAAATAGAATGAAAAATGTTCTGCCATATATCATAAGCGAAACGCAAAGAGGTTTTCTTGCGGACCGTTTCATTGGGGAAAATACAAGAATATTATATGATATAATGAATTATTGTAAGGTACACAAAAAGCCAGGACTTCTAATAACTGTTGATTTTGAGATGGCTTTTGATGCTGTAGAGTGGAATTTCGTTGACAGAGCTCTAGAATCTTTTAATTTTGGGCCTACTCTTAGACGATGGATTAAATTGTTTCAACGTAACAGTAATAGCGCAATAATAAATACACGACACATTTCAAACTAGTTCAACCTTGAAAGAGGCTGTCGACAAGGCGACCCCATCTCCTCATATCTATTTATTGTCTGTATAGAATTATTATCCATATCTATCAAGAATAACGAACGGATAAAAAGGCATAGACATTCATGGTGTTGAATATTTAACTTTTCGATACGCAGATGATGCCAATTTCACTTTAGAAGGATCACAAGAGGGCCTTTCATAACTTATTGGTACCCTACGAGATTTTGCATTTGCATCCGGTTTAAAGATTAATTGTGATAAGACTAAGGCTATCTGGATCGGTTAAAAAAAATTCAAATGAAAAACTATGTCCCCATATACCTCTCCAATGGTCAAAAGAACCTTTCATATTCTAGGTATAATGTTCTCGACTGACTTAAAAGAAATCATCTCCATGAAATGTGACAAACAAATTGACAAAACAAGACAAACATGCTTTTCTTGGTCCAAAAGAGTTACTTACTACTTTACACATCTATTTTCAGCCTTTCCACATCCGGACAAAAACGTCTTTAAATCGCTAAACTCAAGCTTGTTTAATTTGATTTGGAATGGGAAACGAGATAAAATAAAAACACGAATGTTGATGAATGATTACTCAGAAGGAGGACGTTGAAGCTTTTCGTAAATACATGAAATTAAAATGGATTCAACGAATGACAAACAAAGATGGCCTATGGCAACATTTAGCCAGGTGTTCAATGATAAATCTTGAAAATATCGATATCCCTAATTTCCCAAAACATCAATTAAAAAGATAATTAAACATACCAATTATGACTTCTGGAAGGATGTCCTAGGTATTCATAATAACCTGCATACTTTTGAGATTAAAAACATAGTCGAATTTAGGAATCTCCCGTTAATGAGTTACGTTACGTTAATGAGGACTTTAGAACATATGTTAAATGGTCTCAATGTGGAATAAGATATATTCGAGATCTAATGACTGACTATGGACATTTAAAAGAATTCCATGTCTGGAAAAGTGACTTCCAAATATAAGTGATAATTTTATCTGAAAATGAAACACTTGAACATTATTTTTTTTTATGTCAAAAGGTTCAAATTCTGATACACGAGCTCATAACTTGGTATGAAAGAAAAACTTTTAGAAGATTAATCCTTAACTGTAATAATTTTCTCTTTGGCGATCCAAAGTTGAATATTCGTGAAAATCATATTTTTATAATTACAAAACGTTACATACAAAAATGTCAATATACCCACACATCTCACATATTTGTTCAGTTATTATATCAAATAAAACATTATCATAACATTGAACAATTCATTTCTGAAGATAAAAGGTATATTAAAAAATGGGCCCCATTGCATCTGTAGTTTACCCCTTTAAAAACTATCTCCCACTGCCTCACTCTCTCTCTCTCTCTTTATTCCTAGCTCCCTCTCCGTCTGTCTTCAGGTAATGTGACTCTATAATTTGGTTGAATTAGTATATAATCCATCTAGTCGTATTGTTGATTTTGTCTTTCTGAAAATGTATTGATTATTTATTGGAAAAAAATAGTTGTTATTTAAAAGTATGCAAAACATGCAATCAATATCTGTTATTTAATATAGAACATGCAATCAATATCTGTCATTTAAAATAAAACATGCAATCAATAAAAACAAAAACAAATAAAAAAAATAAACTGCGTTTACATGACACTTTTTTTCTCCATGGGGGTAAAACATTGAGATATTCATTACGATGATTGTCTATCTGACCATGTGGTATTCGAGACTTCTCTCAAACAAAAGGAGGAATACATCTTTGCCAGCTTAACTACTAAACCAGAAAAGAAGATTTTGGATAAATACAACAAGAAAGGAATGATGAGAAGTTCAGAAAAGTTTCAGAGTTCTCAAATCTTTTAATTTTAAGTAACAGTTTCAGCATATTTTCCTGCTACAGAAATGAGAATATCACACCATTGTCAATTTTATTTGAACACGCAGGTCCATTATAGCTATAAGCTTCGTTATGAATGAATTTGTAATTCCATCTACACGCATATTCTGTACATTGAAACTGATGAGGATTGAGAATGAAATCGAATGTTATTGAGGTGCTACAGATGCGAGATGAAAGAAGCAACATACTTGCTTTAAAGTAATTCGACTTTGATTATATGAATAGGAAAGGGTTTTATTCATTTATCATTCAAGTTACTTGCTATGTCTGCATCTGCAAGACTTATAACTGAAATGATAGACAACATTGGACTTAATGAATGGGCACCAATGATAATCATAATAGCCAGGAATATTAGCTCTTTGAACTTGAAATCTGTGTTGCATTTGTAGCATGTATATCAACAATTCTCTGTACGTAAATGATGAGGGACATCCTGCTTAACCAGCGTATATGAACCCGCTCTCGCTCCTTCCTAATACCCTGATCTGATCTCTTTCGGGCTAAATCCCTCGTACGGCTGGCTGCTTGATATTCGTGGTTATGCTCACCTGTTATTTTTTCAGTTAATGAAATGTCGTTAATTAAGAAGCTTGACGCTACCAGCTGGAACTCAACGTTTCATCCGGGTTGTGCCGATGTTGCTGAATGCCAGTCGTCTCATTGGCTAGTTAGATAGCTAGCGATACGGGTTTGGGCTTGAAAGAGATCAGGGTATTAGGAAGGAGCGAGAGCGGATTCATATACGCTGATTTAGCATGATGGAATAGGAGAGAGTTTTATTCCTTTATCATGCACTCTATTTGCATATTATAGTTCGTACGAGTGCTTGTACATATGTATACGCATTGGCTGGTAAAGTCGAGCTCATGACGCACGATTGTCTTGAACCTTTAAAGTTTTTGGGTCGTTCTTGTAAGGTATTGCTATACATAGACGAAAACTGGAAATGCGTAATATCCATAGGGGTAAAACGGTGCATGTAAACGCGACCGGTTACTGTGGGAAGGTTTGGTCTAGAAGGGTAGTTCGGGTGGTTTCATAAACTTCTCAGGTTTGGGTGCAATGCTAGACTAAATTTCAGCGCATTACCACCCATGGTTCGCTAGTTCCAGCCGAAGCTCTTAGGTTTCACCGCAATGCAAAGCCACAATACTATTGCAGGCTTTCTCCCTTCAATAATACTAGCAGCTGTGTTATAGGTGAAATACTTTTGAAAGCGGTGTTAAACCCCAATTGACCTCAATTCAACACGTGACATTTTGCAATATTGTGGTCGTTGTTATCTATTTTCATACATTTCTCTAAAATTACATATTAAAAACCAGCTTACCTGATGTAATAATTTTTGTCAGGTTGTATTAACGAATGAGAACATTCAAAGAAAGAAATTGTTTATATCGTTTTATTTCTTAAAGCATTTGTTGATACAAGAACTGAAAATAGTACTCTCATAAATACAATTTTTATGAATATTTATAGAATATCTTTAAAATAAACTTCTCCCTTAACAAATGGCATTTTTCAGCAAATAAATGATTTCATTATATGATAAAGCTCATAAATGTTTCTTAAAATGAAAGACGATATTCAAGAATTTTTTAAAGAAGAATGTAAACAAAGCTTTTCTATTAAACATGGTACTTTTCAGAAATGGAAGCTCATCGCTTGATGTCATGAGATGTTTAAATACTGAAGTATCAAAATACATAAAATGGAAAAATGCAGATATATTTTAAACTTCTTCAAAGGCATTTAGAAGTTGGTGTAGTGATACAAGACGATGTTATAGATGACAACTTCTTTATTTATTTCTGCACAACGTTTCTGGGCTACTTCTTGCCCCTTCATCAATAACTACCTAATAACATCCACCTGATGAACGGGCAAGAAGTAGCCCAGAAACGTTGTGAAAAAATAAATAAAGAAGTTGTCATCCATAACATCGTCTTGTATTAGATATATTTTAATTTAATAATACACGTGACTGAAAACGTTGTGTTCTATACATAGAAAGATACATTGGCGTTGTTTACAGAAATAGTTGTCAATAGAAGACGTGGGAGAAATGCTACAGAACAGGACGGAAATGCTAAATATATCTCCCTTAATCAGGTTTTCGTAGCTATATTAACATTCAAAGTGTAGGATTAAGAATTGGTATTTTGACTCTCGCGCAGAACTTTGTATAGTCCAAGGATTGGAGTTGATCCCTCAAAGCATAATACTATATAGAATTCGAAAGATTGAATATTCTCTGTTAGAAGAAGTAATTAAAAAAATTGAAATATATGTAACAATCGAAAAGTTTAAAATCGTACCCTGGTACAAGGGGTTTACCCAATATCTATAAGAAAAGGGTGAATGAATTACTTATTATCTGAGTTCATCAAGAAAAGAGGATTTCTTTCCGATGGCGAATGCCATGTTTCACGTATTAGTATAATTATTTACCATAATATTGTTTCTGTAAGATATAGAAAATGATACGTATTATTTGGATGATTGATGGGTACTGCCGATTCTCGCAGCTTTATAATCTATCCAAGGTCACAGTTCATTGATTCTATCATCATATAATGTATAGAATTCATTGTTTGTATCAAGGGTCGAGGTAATGAATCTCAGCCTTCAGCACACTGCTTCATCGTTGTATTTGAATCCTAAATACCCTGATATCTATCAGGCCAAATGCCTCTTATCGAAGTTATATAATCAGCCAATGAATCTATGTATATCTTATCTTATTTATCAGTAATGGCGTCACCCGGATGATAGTCAAGTCATGTCCGAGGTATTTTCTCAGAACTTTTTTTGTCCTTTTCATCGAAATTTTATTGAAAAATGTACATGCTTATCAAAGCAATGAATAACAAACCCTCATCGATGCGAGGTTTTTGCTTTGATTGATATCATGGTATTCTGAGAGATTTGTGTAAATATATACGCTGCTATAGTAGAGTGATTTCATATATAGATTATTTAAATCTTCTTAGTTCTTGACTGTGAGTCGTTAGTCACCGCACTGATCATATGGTTTGCTATCATATCAATAACTACCTAATCAAGAGAACTTACTCTCAAAACAATCTTCGGTCACATAGGACGAAGTACTATTTCTTTTTCTTTTTTTTTTTTGCCTTTATTACAAGAGAATGGTACAAACAAATTGTATGATTTCAACATATGAAAGTTAAATTGTTGATAAATTGTTAAGACTGAGATAGAGATAGAGATAGAGAGGAGATAGTGGACAGTTACAGAGGGCAAGAGTAAAAGAAACTCACGGTGCAATGTTCAAAAAATACATGACCATTTTTGTTTAAATTTGGGGTCTCCCTCCGAATATATGTACTTTTCTAAGTGATAGTGATATTTTATGCATTGCATCAGATTGTTGAAGTTTAAAGCGTTGGAGGTAAATCTAGTTTTATTGATATATTCTTTAGTAATAATGTAAATGTGATTTATTAATACATTTGCCTTTGGGTCCCCGAGTAGAAATTTTGTAATATCAATATCAAGGCTGGTTCTGGTTTTTGAGAGGTACCATGATTCTAACTGTGAAATAAGGTTTTTAGTTTTCTCACATGAATAGAATAAATGCTCGAGTGTTTCAATTTCTCTACCGCAAAAGGTACAGTTATTGTCCTGGCATATGCCGACTTTAAATAAAAAGGATCTTGTTGAGACTATTCTATGGATAAACTTAAACTGGAAATTCCTTGCTTTATTTTCGATTGTAGTAAGGTTTATTGCTGCAAAACAGTCTGGTAAATAGTTTTCAGGCAGAGTGATATTGAGCTTAGATTCCCATTTCATTTGAAGGTTATCCAAGGTAAGAGCTTTGTTGGCACACAGCTGGGAGTAGACAAATTTATCATCATTAGAAATGCATATTTGTTTAAGTATAGTGTAGTGCGTATTCACTCCTCTGTCAAAATGAGCTGTTGCCTTATTCAGATTAAAGTATTTTTTCGGTATGTATTTCAGAAATCTGAAATAATGCAGATATGTGTGTTGAAGATTAAATTCCCCTTTGAGTGTTCTAAAAGTCTTTACATCACCATTTAGAGATATGATATCCCTAATCCGTCGAAATCCATCCCTATACCATGAGATAAATAAGGTCATATCAGTAAATGGAATAAAATTGAGAATTGGAAGGGATTCAAACTCGTCAAAAGTTGTAATCTCATTTTTCATTACACAAGTAAAACACGTTACAACATCTTTCCAAAAGCAGTTTGTAATGTTTTTGGCATATAATTGCAGTCTTTCTCTTTGAAAATTAAACAAGTCGATGTTTCCATATTGTGACAATGATTCAAATGCTAGGTACTGCCATAATCCATTTCCTTTGAATAGTCTCTTTATCCATTTTATCTTCATATAATTGCAAAAGGAAATTATATCGATCATTTTCAGCCCTCCTTTTGCATAATCGTTGATCAACATATTTCGTTTGATTTTATCACGTTTCCCTCCCCAAACAAACTTAAAGAGAATAGAGTTTAAACGTTTGAAAAAGTGTTTGGATGGGTTGGGAAGCGCTATGAAAAGATGTGTAAAAAGGGGGATAATCTGAGACTTAATAATTGTAATTCTTCCTCGAAGAGTTAAGGATCTATTTGACCATGAGAATAATATTTTCCTGATTTGGGGAATTGTTGCTCAAAGTTCAAAGAAATATTTTCGTTTAGGTCGGTAGAGAATGTTATTCCGAGAATTTTGAACGGTTCTTTGGACCAACGAAGTGGTATATGGGGACAAAGTTGCTCATTAGAATTTTTCTTGGAGCCAAACCATACAGCTATGGTTTTATCACAGTTAAGATTCAAACCAGAGACAGTAGCGAACTTTTTAATTACATAGATGAGTTCTGATAATCCCTTTTCTGATCCATCAAGAGTAAAATTGGTATCATCTGCGTATTGAAACATAAGATATTCCTTGCCTTTAATTGTGATGCCCTTAATGTCATTGTTTCTCCTAATTGCTATAGCTAATAGTTCGACACATGCAACAAAAAGATATGGGGCCACTGGGTCCCCTTGTCGACAACCGCGTCCTAGCTTAAAGAAATTAGAGAATGTGCCCGAATTAATGACAGAGCTACAGCTGTCTTTTTGAAATAGTTTAACCCAATTTCTGAGAACTGGGCCGAAGTTGAATGCTTCCAAAGTCTTATCTATAAAATCCCACTCCACTGTATCAAATGCTTTTTCAAAATCAATCGCAACCAAAAGACCAGGTATTTCATTGTGTTCACAATAATGCATTAAATCGTAAAGTATTCTAGTATTTTCCCCTATAAACCTATTTTTTAAGAATCCTGTTTGAGTTTCGCTTATTACATCAGGCAGAACCTCCTTCAAGCGGGAGGCAATTACGGCGGATGCGATTTTATAATCAACGTTTAAAAGACTGATAGGACGCCAGTTCTTTAAGTAGCGCCTGTCGCGAGAGTCTTTAGGTATGCAGGTAATTATACCTTGCCTTTGAAAATCCGACAAAGTTCCAGTTTGATATGAATATAGAATAGATCGCCAAAGAATAATACCAATGTCTTTCCAAAAGAATTTATAAAATTCTGCAGTAAATCCATCTGAGCCAGGGCTTTTTCGGTTTTTCATGTTGTTTAGAGCACGTGCACATTCATCAAATGTAAGTTTTGTTTCACAAAAATCCCGCTTATCATTTGTGAGTTTAATATCTATATTCGTAAAAAAATCGAAATCGTTTTCCCAGGCAGTTGAATGTTTGCTAGTGTATAATTTATCATAAAACTTGGATGATTCTTTCAATATATCTTCTTTTTTTGTGAGGACAGCATTTTGTGTAATTAGTTCACTCATATTTTTATTAATATAATTTCTCTTTTCCAAATTCATAAAATATTCAGTATTCTTTTCTCCTTCTTCATACCATTTAGCCTTACTTCGAAATATTACTCCCTTTATTTTAGCAGTTCTTATTTGTTCAAGTTTTTCTTTTTTTAAGCACAAGTCATCATTTTCATCGGGATCTAAGCTAGAGAACCTTGTTTCCATTTCAAGTATTTGCATTTCTAGAGTTTTTTCTTCCTTTTCTAATATTTTTTTTCGTTTAATGGAGTAGCTGATCGTTTGCGTTCTTATATTCATTTTCAGTATTTCAAAAAATAGCTGATCATTTACTGATAATTCAATATTTTCTAAATCATCCATATCACCGACAGTTTTATATTCAGATACCGTATCGCTTATTGTTTGTTTGACGGTATTAACGTAGTCCCTTTCATAGAGTAAGGACGAGTTGAACTTCCAATAGCCCGGTCCACGTTCTAGTGGACTTAATGTAAGCACTAACGATATGATTGAATGGTCGGATCTGTAACTGATGTCGATCGAAGCACTCTTTACAAATGACATAACTTCTTCAGAAACGAGAAAATAATCTAGTCTACTTTGTTTAATATGGTTTCTCTGTCGCCATGTATACTGTTGCTTATCAGGATTAAATATTCTCCATGGGTCAACCAGCCCTAGCTTATTTTTGATTTCATTAATTTTCTCGAAAGCCCCCGAATTATTCCTGTGTTTTATATTGTAAGTATCTAAATGATAGTCTTGAACTACATTCCAATCGCCGCCCCAAATAATTGAGCCAGGCAATTGTTCTAATTCCAGAAAGAGGTTTTGGAAGAAGTTTGGGGAGTCTGTATTTGGCCCATAAATATTAGTTATGGAAAATCTAATTTTTTCAATTGTGATATCTAGTATAACAAAGCGGCCACTGTCATCTGAAATGATTTCATGAACTTCATACTCAAAGTTATTTTTTATCAATATCAATGTTCCTGCACTGTTACTGGTTCCATGAGAGAAAAAACATCTATAACCCCATTCCGCTGCCCATGGTTGTTCATTTTCGGGAGTACTATGCGTTTCCTGAAGAAATATAATTGATGATTTTCTCTTTCTCAGCAAATTAAAAACATCTCTCCGCTTTACCGAATCTGACTGGAGGCCCCTGGCATTCATTGATAAAATACACAAATTACTCATGATTTAAGTTGATTGCTTGGGTAAACATGGGCGTGAGTGTGTAAAGAAAGGAGGAAGAATGAAGGATAGAGTGTGTAGAGAGAGAGAGAGAGAGAGAGAGAGAGAGAGAGAGACAGAGAGAGAGAGAGAGAGAGAGAGAGACAGAGAGACAGAGAGAGACAGAGAGACTGAGAACAAAAGGTAAGAGAGGGAATAAAAATAAAAAAGGTAAGGGATTGCTATTTCCTTGAGTTTAACCCTTTCCTCAATTACAAAGAAAGTGGAGTGCCTCCAATGAGACAAATTATCAAATGAGCAGTTCAACCAGAACATTATGTCATTCAGTAAACAAAATCATAAAAGTGAAGATCACTTCGTTAAAGGAAATTGATACAAAATAAAACGAGCATCAGTACTTTCTATTATTAGAATTATCTAGAAGGTCTATATCAGTTTCTGAATGACACCGACAAGTAATCACATCACTGGCTGTCTTCGCCTCGTTAGTTGGTCGTAGTAATCGTATGGTCCGATCTAGTTAATTCATGTGTAGCGGTGAATCTTTTTCCAAGATAGTCCATGAATAAACTCATTAAGGTATCCAATAGTATGAAGAGAAAAAAAAGCACACATACACAAACCAGCAGGATGCTCAAAAATAAATTTAAAAAAACAAAAAAAACAAAAACAAACCATAAATCATATGCCATGATACCTTGAACACAAGCTCGCCTGGATATCCACAGACACACACTGAATCTGAATCACTTTGAATCTGACTATTCAGATACCAGAAAAATCCTATCGTCGACTGATAACTGCACTGATGTCATCACATGGTTGGAACTTGTAGCGTTTACCATCCCTGGTACTGCCGTAAACGCGTCCGTTGAAGTACCATGCATTTTCAATGCGGTCATGACTTTTGAGTCTGTTTATGAGAGAAACATTGGTTTTCGTGACGTCATCAGCAAGTCTTGCGTCTGACTTCTCTCTAATTTGCTTTCTAAAGCGGATCACTTTTGATTTAGCTTCGGCTGAGGCAAATTTAATAAGGACTGGTTTAACTATCGACTTGTTAGCGTGGTCAATACGATGTATAGCTACGATTTCTCCAGAATCGACTTCAAAATCAGCTTTCTTCATGAGATCTTTGAATTTTCTTTTCAAGTCTTCTCCATCAGACTGAGGCACATTGAACAATTTGATGTTATTTTTTCTTGAAAATTGTTCATTTTGATTGCTCTGTTTAAACGCTTCATTAGCACGTTTCTCAATTTCAGAGAATTTCTGTTCAAAATTGTCGATTTTAGCTTGTTTGGTTTCTAAGTCTTTACGCAGCATTTCATTTTCGTTGTGAAGTGTCAAAATGTCGCTTTTAACTTCGTCTATACCTGTCTCGGTAATAACCGCATGAACAATCTCTGCTTTTAGACTGTCCATCAATGATTGTATTGATTCGTTCACTGCCGATATCACAAGTTCTTTCATGTCTTCTTTTGTCGGCATTTCCAAAATCATATTTCGCAAGTCCTGAATTTCTGCATTTAATTCTGATAAATCAGGTTTTTGTTTAGGCGGCATATTTGATTGTACAGGTAAAAAATGTAATAACACACCTGTAGGCTAACTGATGCACGTTCCGCACGATTTAGACCTTTGACCCCAGGTGACTGACGATTTCACACGTGGTAAAAAAAATTATTATTTCAAAGTCACAATTTGGTTATTATATTTTCAATACTGATAACGAAAATAGTATGTCATACACATTGACTCACTTCTTAGACCATTTGAGCTTCAGTAGGCACACCAGAAGAGACTATTTTTCTTGGTTAATATCTTAATGTGTGGGAGTCTACAGAAATGTCAGACATGACATCTTGTAAACAAAGGGATTTAATCAGGATAAATATATCCTTAGCGAGCTGATATTAAATCAACATTCACTGTGATGTCTGCGTACATTAAGACTTCATGTAGAACTTGCTAACTTAATTTAACTTTTGAGTGGAATGCGAATTTAGGAGATTCAAGGTTTTTTCAGTTGTACAATATACATGATAGTGTAATTAAACTTACGAATTTAACACATTAGTTATATTCTCCTTATCTTGAAAACTTGAGTCTCATTAGAGAAGTTTAACCAAAACCATTTTAATAAATATTTTATATATATACATATATATATATATACGTATATCATATTCAGTATTTTTACCACTAACAAAGCTCCTTAATCATCGATTGTTTGGATACATTAAGTCCCATTGTTCAAGATGCACCCAAGCATAGAATAGCTTTAATAAGAATAATTGTCCGTAGAATACTTCAATGTTGAGACTGGAGTGGTTCTTAGCTTAGTTTGTATGTTTGTATGATTATATTTGGTGTTGTGTTTGTATATTTTTCAAAGTTGGTAGTTGGTAGTTGTATCGACTGCCGTTTGGAATTTGTTTGCCTTCATCACATAAGGCTTATGAAACAAGTCTAACAATTTTATGGCGTTTAGCTCACATTGTAAGGAAATGTGATAGTTTTACTGCCCAATGTACGATTGGGTACCTGGTTTGTCAGTGAAGCCAATGCGATAGACAACCTTAAAGGGACACGGTAGCGAAGGCTGTCAAGCCTAATTGACCATCGTTGACGAGACCGTTACTTCAGACAGGTGATGAGATCAGGTGACACACACTTGGCACTGGCAAAGACGGCCCGACGTTTGTACATGTACAATATAGGTGTTTTCGTAATCATCAAACCACCGTCCCAATCGGGAATTCGCATCTAATTTAAAATTGTTTCCCCTAAATTGTCAAAGCAATTAAACGGAAAACAATGATCTATAACGGAAAATAAGTAAAAGCTCGTCCTAACACACTTGGCTGAGTTCTATTAAATCACAATCAGTTGCCAGTTACAGCTAAGTTAAATGTTTTCTTTATAAAGAGGATCAATCGAGAGGTCCAGACGAATGGCTTTAGCTCTGTTAAAAATAAGAAGTAGTATTGTTATGGCAGCTACAATGGAGATATCATCACAATCCTCAAAAGTAACTTTATACGAAGATGGTATAAAATGAGAGATGAAAAAAGTTGAATTATCCTCGTGTTTACACCTAGGTATTGATAAGCCTACATAACGTCATACAAGACTAATCATCTACATTAGATAATAGAAAGAAACGTATAAGGATTAATTCCGGCTCTCTTAGGACCAATTACCTTCATACTGACAACTCTCTTTATTAGGGCATGAATTTTGGGTTATTCTATTCGAAATATAGATCTAACATTTGAAGACAAGAACAAGACCTTATGATTATCATGTACAAACCGAGGCTCTTTATTTCAAGGACTCGGGTGTAGGGTTATTAATTATTTTAAAAAATAGCTTTATAATAATTTAATTTCAGGTGATAAATTTTGTGTCAACGTTCCATTTCTGAAAAATATTGGAGCCAAAGAACTATAGGAATACGTCACAAGTGTAATTTAATCTTTACCGTTAGTATCATCTAATGTGAAATATTTAATTGCTGCCATTTGTTATCACGTTCTGTGCCACTAATTGCTTTCATTAATGACAAATTCTTGGAAAATCACGTTCTGAATTTTTCAACTGACATCACAAACATTTTCTTGAGAAAACACTAACTTAAAAAACATATATAAAACATTGCACATCTTAAAAAAAGATGAAAGTTCATTTTTTTGGGAAAACAATTAAGGAATTGATTAATTTTTAATGTTGGATTTTTGAAGTCGAGTCTTTAATATTAAGTTTAACCATTACATAGGTAGCCGATGCACGCAACTTTCACTACTACGAAAACACACTGGCAACTGAAAGTAATCCTTGAAAACAATTTACCTTCGTGATTATTTTAGTAACTCACAATTTAGTAACATTTTATACGTTAGACTATTTTCATTATTTCAGGTGATCACCAGATTTTTGACTTTTTAGCAGAGTCGCCTTTTAATAGGAATTCTGGAATAAGAAATTGCATTCAATTGGTTGTAAACCGCTTTAACCTTCTAACAGTGACGCAGAATATGCTTTAAAATGTTCACACTTAAAAGCCAAAATACCATTTCTTGTGTGAAATTCAAATATCATTCCTTAACTTGCATCTTTATCTCTAAAATGCACAAACTTGGATAACTTCTTGTTTTCCATGATAGTTAAAAAAGGCCAGATAGATGTTAAAAAGTCGGAATTGTACATTCTTTTCATATGAATATTGGTAACATGATTAACTAAACACTACCAACTATTACCTGCCTTAGTATCTGCTGGCAATAAGATTCCGTAAAAACGTTTGAGTCATTGGCGCGCGACAATTACTACTTCTCGGTCAAATAACACCATTTACAAATTTGACCTATTTGACCCAATCAACAGACTTTGTGTCCCTTTAAACTATCAAAGACAGGGCCGTTAGAGTCATTTTCACAGCTGGCCGAGCAAATCTTGGTCCTAACTCCATTAGTGTTATAGAAATAGTTATAAGCATGGGGAAAATATGAAATATGTTTCAAACGGGTTTCATTGCTTTCTTTGGCGTTATTTCTGCCGTTATTTCTGCCGTGAAGAGGATGTCCGGTTATTAGATAGAGACCGGTCACATCCTAACCCTAATAGGAAGTCTAAGAGTGATGAAAACGACAAGTGTATTGAAAATACACAAATACCTCCTGTTCACGGTAGTGAATATTGCATGTGGTCACAACTGTTACTTCGGATCACGTCAGTTTGAATTTCACATTAACTTTTCGAAATGAGGTAGCTACAAAAACTGTTGTTTATAATTCAATATAGAATTCAGTACTACAATGCATGCAAATTCTCGAAAATTCTTGCAAACTTCCGTTGAATGATTTAAGTGAGCGATTGACTTTTTGCATGCATATGGCTCACATAGATACTTGCCATTGTGCCACTCTGTTCGAGCGTGCCTCCTTTTCCCCGCCTCTCATCAAATGTACTTCATAAAATATCATGAATCATTTTTTATACTGAAAGTAAAAATTATGCACTTTCCATTCATTTATCAATTTTCATTATTCGTATTATGTTTGCTGACTACGGCTTTTTTCATTTGTTCGAATGTATGATTTAAACATATTTTATTCAAGAAAATTGAATTGGGATTGGTGAACAAGCCGAAGGGCTTATTTTACATTTTTTCGAATGTATTGTTCATGTCCTATGTACGCGCCTTTTATCATGTAGCATTTCTATGCCAATTCCTATTTTGTTCATGTTTACATTTACTTGTAGAAGAGTTTGCCTTCTATAAAATGAGCTAATGTTTGTTGGCGTAATCCCGATAGTTAGGGAGATAGGGTCATTTCAGTGTAATCAAGAAACGCAACTGGCCGTGTTCTCTCGAGCTTGCTAAAGACTGTACTAGGTGGCTTGCTTCGATGTCGGCACTTAGGCTATAAAAATGGCTTAATGGGTTATAATTACCTGTTACACACAGAACGGATTTGGCCTTAGGTCAGGATGTAGCGACACGTGGCGACTCTTTGGGACGATTTATGTTGGACTCGTGAGTTTTACATTCCTGAGTTTCTCTGTTCAGTTTTGAAGTTTGTGATCACTGCTTTTCAAAACTGTACAGTTTAACCTTACCACCCTTCCCAATATTTTAATAAGATCTGCTATACCTATCTAGTATTCTCATTTATTTACTCACTCAAATACCGTGTACGTGTACTTTATTTATACATGTATTTTAAGGTATTTTAAATGCTAGAATTACGGAATACTTGGAATCTAACACAATACTATCCAGATGTCAAGCAGGCTTTAGAGCCGGATACTCAACTATTGATAATATGTATATAATGACAATGTTATCTGATATACTAAAAAATAGTAAACAGAAACTTTACTGTGCATTTATAGATTTTTCTAAAGCATTTGATAATGTATGGAGGGTTGCGCTTTGGTCTAAACTATATAGTAATGGAATCTCTGGTAGGTTCCTCACCCTAGTCAAAAATATGTACCAGACCATCAAATCATGTATACAACTTAACGGTAATATATCAGACTTTCAGTCACTCAGGAGTTAGACAAGGTGAGAACCTGTCGCCTTTATTATTTTGCATGTATCTCAATGACATTGAACAGTGGATGAAATGTCATAATTGTGAAGGCGTGAATGTCTCTAGATTGAACGACGTTGTTTTTGTGTATATACAATTATTTTTGTTACTCTATGCAGATGATACAGTTCTGTTTGCTACAAGTCCTAAATCTTTGCAACATTCATTAAATTCTTTTAAAAAATACTGCGATAAATGGAAACTTGATATAAATAAAAATAAGACATCTGAAGTTCTTGAAGTTGGCAGCAGGACCTAAGATATCAACACCGAACTTTATGGTGTATGGAGAACTTGGTAGGAAACCACTTGACATTCTGATAGCTAAAAGAATGATAAACTTTTGGCATAAACAGATATCAGAAAACAATAAATTATCGTGTGACATGTTAACCTTAATCACTTCAGATGTATCTTGCAACTATCAATCACCATGGGTTAATCATATTGAATCAATACTAAACAATTGTGGGCTTTCATATGTACTCTTGTTACCAAAACTTTACGATAGACAGTGGCTAGTGAATACTGTAGAGATGGTCCTAAGTGACCAATTTTATCAATCTTGGCAAAGTTCGGTTAATAACAGCTCAAAGGATTCTATTATAAATACCACAAAAAGTTACCTGCTTTTGAAAACTACCTTTATCTACCAAAACACATCGCTTATCCTATACTTAAATTCAGAACCACCAACCACAAATTACCTATTGAAAAAGGTCGCTGGAATAATACACCTAAAGAAAACAGAACTTGTAATTTATGTAATTCAACAGCTATTGCAGACGAATTTCACTATATTTTCCGTTGTACTGCGCTAGATATCCAAAGAAACCACCTTTTACCAAGTAAATATGTTAATAAACCAAATTTAAACTCGTATCGACTTCTTTTCTCCTCTAATATAAGAAAGGAATTGAAATCACTTGCAGCATTTATAAACATGGTAACAAGAAAAGTCTCATAACCTAATATCCTCTTCTTTGAATGTCCATTGATTTAATATGTGTTAGCAAAATAGTCATCTTGTCATATTATTTAATGTATTGTACACTGTACTATATTCTCATACCACCATTGGTGGTCATGAATAATAACGAATCTTGAATCTTGAATCTATTCATCCTCGCCAACCTGTTTGTATTGTATACCAACGTTATGTAAATGGCCAGATGCCAAATTGGTCTGTGCTAATAAAAGTATCCGTCTGTCTTATTCTCTCTTACTTTTGTTGGTTTGATAATTTTGTTTGATCTTTCTGCCGGATAAACGGATGTCGTCTACGTTTGGATTTCGTTACACTTTCCAAGATAAAACGTGGACCTTAGAGTACAAATATCGACAAAAACACTCCTACAACGAAATGGATACGTGTGAAGAATGATACTCATTCAATATCTTAGTCCATCGATAATGGAAACTCGAAGAACACAAGTATCTTCCCTTTTATTTTTATTTAATAAAAAACTGTTGATTTCAACCGCATTTTCTAACGTAGGTTTATATTACCAGATGCTGTTAAATGGCACACCAAATGTATATCAAGTGTATGAACTACCTAATAATCACTACAAATAACAGGTATGCATTAGAAGTACTTATTTGAGTATTGGAGATGGTTAGTTGGAAACAAAGTTATTTTAAAAATCAAAAGAGAAACTATGGTTTTTATGGTATTTATTTTTTCTTTCATACCTGTCCTACACCAATTGTGATTATATTTATTCAAGAAACCATTCCTTAGTGCATGTATATGACATTTTATTTATTTTCAATGTTTCTTACGTGTGTACCAAGCCAAAAATCGCACGCACCATTTATAATATATCAAATCAAATAATATCAACTCAAATTTTGATAATTGCGACTATATTACTTTTCATTGAAATTTTAATTAACTGATGAAAATGAAAATTATAATTTTCAGCAAGTCGTTTGGCATGTGTGACTTGACCAACGGAGTGGCTCTTTAAATGATAACGTCCAGTAAAGCAAATACAAAATATATATAATCATCTACAAGATATGCTGCGATTGCAAAATCATCTTTGAAATTTTTGTTTTCGTTGTCTAAGTTTATCAAAGTTTACATGACATGTGATAATATGAGAAAGAACACATAGTTTAGTAGGCTAGTGACGTATAAAATAACAATCAAAATATGCATGGTGTTGAATTTCAGCAAACTATCATATTTTAATACATGTATTCTATACCTGTCTCGTTATGAAAGGTATATAAGACACCATCATTTGACTTATTGTTTATAACGAATGAAATAAAAACCAAACACTTTTTTAAAGGTCGATATGAATACATATAGTGACTCAATCAACATTTGGGAAAGTTATGAAATAAATGGTGATTTTGTATTTGATCTGAATCACAGTCTTCGCTCAACAATAACATATTTACCTAGTAATGAAGCATTCGAAGGGTTTATTATGCCTAAAGTATAAATCGTGGCCACATTTTCTAACTTTAATGTTTCACTAGTAATGAACATTTTATTTGAAATATGTTGTAAATAACCCATGTCCATTTATCTTTAGATTGTTCAATGACAAAGTAAAATACATTTCAGTCAAGCATATGCTATAAGAATTTGGCAAAAGTATCATTCTTTGTGGAAATAGAGTTTTGCACAGTGTAAATATCTTTCAGAATTTTTAGGGGAGGGTCACAATTTGGAAGTAATTTCTTTAAAATGCGCGTACATGTACAGGTGCATACTAAACGTTTGTTCACTTGTCACTGTATCGTAGTGGAACTATCATGTACTTTGGGTATAGTGTCGACATCAATAAAATAACTTCAGCAAATCTCACAAAGGATCCACATTGTCCATGTGTAAAGTAGCCACACTCTGGAATTTTGTCATGATGAAATAGAGGGAAGGGGTCATATTTTCGAAATTCTGATTTAAAATATTCCATATCAACTCTCTGAGAAAAATCACAATACATAATGCACTTGATCAAACATGACTTGTTTTTAAAGGTGTTGATCACTTAAAAAGGATTTTGTAGAGAACCCCTGGTCGCTTTAATGACCTGCTAAATTATGGTTAAGTATGAACGATATAAGATTGTGTTAAAGAACAGTGAATATTTACTTCTGTTTTGTAAATTCAACGTCATCAGTTTCTTTTCCGCAATGCTGCAATACTTCAGAGGCATCCCCAATTACATGATATTTGCACTAGGATACGCATGCATCTGAACAAACTTTTGATATGCAGCTGTACATCATTTATCTGATAATATGATATGCATCAGCAGCGGGTTATTATATACTCCAAAATCAAATGTTTTTCTATTTCACATGAGTGCAGCATATTATTTGGCCTATTTTCAATCTGCTTTTAGAAGGTTGGGGTTACCTCGCATTCCCAATAAACATGACATATCGTTTCGCACTTCAAATTACAAAAGCTACTTATGTTGTCTTCTTCAATGGTATTTTTTCACAGTAAAATTAATGTCCATGGCAGTACAAAACTATTCCAGAATGGAATCAATATTTCACGTTGTTAATTTGCAAATTTGCAATTAGTCAAACTCCCAAGAATCAAAATACTAACAGGTAATTTGTGATTTTTCATCCTGCTACATCAGAGTAATTGAATCCGCTGGTCGAGCTCCTTCCATATACCCTGGTCTCGTTCAAGCCAAAGATGTGCAATCTACGTACGGACGAAGAAGAATCCTCTCAATGTATTTTCAAAAATTAATTGTTACCAATGACAATTCTCTGTTTATTCAATTGATCATAGTTTTGTACGTTGCCACTCTGATTATTCTTCGGGAAGAGCGTATCCCTTAATAATTATTAAGGACTCGTCATATTTCGACGTGTGTGACTAAAGAAACTTCCATTCCCAATTTATTTCTTATGGGCAATCATAGATTTGTAAGTTCTTAATGAATTCTTCATGTGTTCTTATTTCGTAAAGTGCATTTTTTTGATAACTCTAAGATGCATTAGAATCCACTAAAGGCAGAATTGCCCTGTTTGCAAATGTTATTGATATTAACAATTTTATCGTAAATTAGCTCTGTGTCCATGTCTGAATACAGAATCTCCAGAGATGATAAATTCAAAATACATAAACTTACAAGAAGATGACAACGTATATGTACACATAAGTATCTCTAATAATCAACTGTCACAATACTTTTTCCTTTATAAAACCAAAATTAGTTTTCTCTAGATTCACTACTGATCCCCACTTTTCCACATATGTTTCTAAAGTTTATTGATAGCTGTCTTTGAAGACTCGGTATAACAGTAGATACTACGATCAAATTATCAGAAAATATAATCAATAAGATTTTTTTAGCATTTTGGAACATCTACAAAATTCAGAACTTTCCATGTGTTGATATTTCACACCATGGTCGTTTATGAGTAAGAAAATAATAGGGGACGCAACATACAACCCTGTCTTAAACCAAAAGGACAATCAAAATAACTTGCTACTTACTCAATCACGAGTTTTATATAAATAGTATTAACTGATAGGACGTTAAGTATTCTGTTTATTACTAGCACAGAAAATTCAAGCTGGCAGGTGTGCTGAAATAAAATTTTCTGCGAATTAGCGGCTTTTTTTACGCCGTTGTTAACACTTTATTGTGACGTAATAGCGGTGCTACACTGATTTAATATCTTCGTATTAATATTACTCTACAGTTTCAAATATGGACGTGTAATGATACTCTTCAAACCATCTTTTGAACAGAATATTTTTTTTCAGTACTCTAAGCATCTTACCATGCATACAAGATAGATGTACACCCCCATAATTCAGGTCAAACGAGTCTAAGGCCTTGCCGTAATCGACAAAGGCAACATACAATTTCTCTTTTGCTTTTAATAAACCGTATGATTTGAAAATATTATCAACTGCGTATTAACCACTGCGAAAACAGTCTGGGATTCTGAAAAATAGTTTTTTTATTAGCCCAATTTTTCTATTTGACATTATGGATAACACCCCTTTTGCTTCAATAGAATACATTAAATTATTAAAATGGACCATTCTCCGAGACTAAAGTTTTGACTTCATCGAGAGTCTACTTCGTTCTGCCTAGGTTTTTTTAAATTTCGTCTTTAAACTGTCTGACCGTAGCTACACGTAGTGCATATTCTGACAAGGTTGGTGCAGACAAAACCTAGCCAATAGCGGACAAATCACAACATCCCGTTTAAAAGCAGGTGGTGGCGAAAGATTCACGGGAGTTACATGTATCTGCCGGAGGCATTGTGATAGCACACCTGCGCTACATGTGGATGCGGTCAGACCGTGTGAAGAGGAAAGCCCTAGAAAGAATGAGTTCGAATCTCGATAAAGTCAAAACTTTGATACTTTTATTCCTCGGAAGACGGTTGGTCTTAATCAGGCTGACTCTTCAGTATTGTCACTAGGGGTTCTACCATATAAGATATATAAGTTATGAGAAATACATAACTCGATCAGTTTACCTCAAAGGATTTTACAAAATTATCACATGATTGTCTCACCAACTGGCAGAGACACTTGGAAAGCAGTCTCGTCTAAGGCATAGTGGTCTTGTGTCTCTGGTGGGTTGTTTTCCTAAACTAAACGAAATATATAATCTTCGAAGATACTGACGTCACATCCGGCGTTCACGTGTTTTTCAGTTTTTCTTTTGCCAACTTAACTTTTGCCTAATTTGATAACAGATTTGTTTTAACAGAACGACCGCTTCGCCGAATAATCTTCCAGCCTTTGGTATTTGAAGTGCTTAGGAAACAAACATATGGTACAATTTGCTCAGCACGTTGCTAGATCGAGCGTGTTCTGAAGACGATGAACCACACGCCATAAACAATTTATCCCTTTTTAGATTTTGAAAATATGACGATGCTACCTCAACAGGTACCTCGTCATAAACTCCTATTCTAACCTTTGTCCCAATAAGAGCGTCGTTGCAGGGCCATTGTGTATCAGACGTCATCAATAGCAATGTATGCCAAAATCCTACACTGTAGGTAAATACCCCGTAAAGAGCTTATCATAGAATAGAACATTTTCTTTTAGAATAAGACTATGTCATCCAATCTAAAACAATATTTCTTGTGCTGAAAAAAAATCACATCAAATTCTAATTGTACAGTGTGTTTCATGATACTTTTCCCCTATCACGACGACTTTAGTTTCATTAAGGGAATAAGAAGAGTTGAGAACATAATTCATAATATTGAGAAAAAGGTACTGAAACGACATTAGTAACAGATTTTTTATAGAGCATTAATTAGACCTATTTCGTTTTGAAGCGCGTATAAAATATTACATTCAGCTGTCTGCTGCAATGCTGCAAATGCAATGTGAAGGTTTGTGCAAAGGCCAAGGTTAGCGCAACTCAGAGGAAATAAGATACATTTTCCCTATTTCGTTGGCATAGAGGGAAAACTGTGTAAATATTATTCAGTTGCGTAACGTTAAACTTGGCGTTTGGTTTGTGCGTCCCGATATATGCTCATATGTTCAGATGATACTCCATGGCGGGCATTAAAGAGTGAGTGAGTGAATTGAGGTTTTCAAGAGTATTTCACTTCTATCGCGGCTGCCAGAATTATTGCAGGGAGAAAGCCTGCAACAGCAGTGTGGCTACACATTGGGGTGAAACCTGCGTGCATCGATGGAACTAACGAACCATGGGTGGTACTGCTCTGAAATTCAGCGTAGCATTGCACCCAAACCTTACTGCGTGTAAGAAATTAGAGTTGATTTCCAACTGTCGGAAATGAGACAAGAGTGTTTGTTGACAATATACTTGATAACAATCATTGAAAAATTAAATTGCATTTCAAGTAATTACCCCCATGACGTGTTAATACTGTTTCGAAGCGTATAGTTCTCATGTAAGGTTAGCGGAGGATGACGAGTGCTTTATCACCATCTTAATTAACTTGCATTTCAATTAACTATTCTGACATGTTTAAAAACGTATCGGTCTCATGTACGTCTCAATGAATGGTAACAAGAGCGAATTTTGACACTGAAACTTGGAAATAACGGTCACATTCTCTTTATCACACTCACTGGCGTATATTCAATTTCGTTATCTTCAACCAATAAGCGTTTGGTTATCTATCAGTGGTTGAACATTATTGGTTACAGCTGTAATTCACTTTTTCATTGGAGGTGGGATAGCGCAGTGGTTAGCCCGTTCGGCTTCGAATCAAGAGGTCCGTGGTTCGAAGCTTTTAGTGGAGTACCAGTAACTGAAATTTCATTACAAATTCCAGAGGACTGCTTTTTGGTGATCCGTGGTCAGAATTTTAAATTAATTAGAAAAATATGAAAGCATGGACTCTGTGACCTGAAAAAGAATGCACTGTTCAAAAGACATCAACTTTATAATAAATAAGTGAATTTTTACATTAGTATATGGTCAATCGATTGTCTGATAAATAGAGCGCAATGTGTAAGTCATTTTCAACATGAATAGATTAATCCATCATCATAGCACGATCACATTAGTGATGCATTAAGTGGCAGAAGTTTGAAAAATAAACGATGAATCATTCGCTGAAAACTTCTTAGAGTATCTGACTCTTCCTGTCGTAATGTAGGTTACTGTGTCGATGATGAAGAAACAATATTTCCATAGATAGTTCAAGGTCCTTTTTACTTCCACGAAAGGTATATGTCAGAACACAAGAAAGGTTTATTGAAAGCTTGTACTCATTATTTTCTTTGAAATATTTCATTCGCAATTAATCATTGAGTAATGACTTGTGGTGCCGCCTTGAAAATACAGAGTAGAAATCAACTGATCTAACGATCTAGAACTTTACTTTTTAGCTCATCCGGCCTGAAAGGCCCAATCGGCTTATTGCATAGCGAGTGGTATGGCGTCCGTCTGTCCGACCGTTAATTTGAACTATTTCATATTCTTCTCCAGAACCATTGACTCAGGAAATGTGAAATCTTGTGTAGACTCCTTGACTCATGAGGTTTTTCATAAATGTATAAATTTATGACCCTGTGACCACAAAACCTAGTTCATCTTCTGCACAGTAAGAAAGAGGCCTAGAAAGATGAACATTTGTGTACAGAACCCGTAGCTAATTAAGATTTCAATTTATAAATTCGGTGAACAGACTCCTTAACTGATGGGGATACTTATGTAAAGATTTGGCGATCATGTGACCCCTAAGAATGGCCACTGGGGCATCACCCTAATAACCTTTTTTCATCTTCTTCACCAGATGCGAGAGGCGCAGAAAGCTGTGTACGGAGTCCTCGGCTGGTGATGATTATTATTAATGGATTTCGAGGTCCTCTGGCAGCTGACATGGTGGCCCTTGTGATCATTTATTAGATAAATTGTAGATAAACAGATGAGCTACAGATTCCATACTTTATAACCATAGTGATGCCAGGTGATCATGACCATGTACCCTAAGGTGGTGTGGAGGTTTTTTGTCACCCGATTCAAGTGACTGTTAAGCTACTATCGTGCAGTCAAGCTGATCAAAAAAACAGTCTAGACAAACTGTGGTCGTTCAAAAGTTTGTCGTCTTTCCCTTGTCCACCCTTTGCTGATCTATCTTTTTCCCATTTGGATGGCAAAATCCTCTTAACAGTTGCCTTACAGCACGTTAAACCCTACTCACTCACTCATTGAACGTTAACTGTGTCATCTATACTGTTGTTATCTCGCTAAGTCCCTGTGGTTTTACATTACCATCGTGATAATTAGTGAGTAGTTGGGTTTAACGTGTTTTAAACACTATTTAAGTTATCAACCATGAATATGAAAATCTGGGAGAAACGGAATCGAATGACGGAATTGACGGAAAGAAGTTCAAAGAGGGCGATAGACATTAGGTTTTAGAAAATTTGGACCTGTCTACCAGAAGTTCGCTCCGGCTGGCATTGCTGTAGGGGTCTCTTACCACTACACCGCGATAAGATATAGTGGTGGAAACATAATAAAGTTAGACCAGTTGAACTCTCCATGCTTTTGAGTTGTTCAAACGAAGAAGTCATACTTCTTCTCTTACCTATTTTCGAAAGAATTAAAGGTCTATTTTAACTTTGAACTAAAATTAGATGTAGGTTGAGATCTGAAATGCGTTCTCAATAAAATTACGTTTAATTCAACCATGCAGTATAAAAAAAACATTTACGTAAATTCATGGAGCCACTCTAGTTTTCATTAAATGTACCTTCTTAACACACCATTTCGGATTGTTAAGTCATATTGAAAATTTTCTCCTTAAAGACACTATAACATGCTTTTATTCTCCGTTTTAAATAAGCTATTTTGAGGCATACGGGGACAACGGCAATCATTTAAGCTTTTTATCATGAAATACTTGACATTATTTACAAGTTACCTGCAATCGACTATGAAAATGTTAAGACGGCCACTGTCGGTTAGAGCTATGAAAAATCAGTTGTGCACATAACGGATAAATTGTAAGACAGCTGAAAACTGCTGAAATAATAAGGTGTGCAGCTATTGAATTTAACTATATTCTGAACTGAGAACAAATAATGAAATATTCTTTATTAAAGTAGTGTGGTAACTTTACCGATTTAATAACTTAGTATGAGATTTGTTATTGGATTAAACAAAGTGCCTGTCGTCAGTCTGATTAAAATCGACCGTGTTCCGAGGAATAAAAGTTTCAAAATATTGAGTCTATCGAGATTCGAACTCTATCTGTCTAGGTTTTCCTCTCCACAGCGGTCTGAAGGCAGCCTCACTGCTCGCTCGTGCCGACACCAGTTTAGCGCAGACAAAACCTAGTCAATAGCGAACCAATCACATCATCGCGTTTAAAATAAAGATAGCGGCAATCAAGGTTAACGAATGGTAAATGGGAGTTACTTGCCCCTAGCTACTGATACCGAATGCTTTTGCCGCACGCATTGTGATTGGTTAGCTTAGTTTACGCAAGAACGTGCGCTACAGTAGGGTGCGGTCAGACCTAGTGGAGACGATAACCTAGACAGATAGAGTTCGAATTTCGATAGGCTCAGTATTTTGAAACTTTTATTCCTCGGAACACGGTCGATTTTAATCAGACTGTGCCTGTCGTTTTCGCTTTTCTGGTTCTAAGCAAAATTTAAATATTTTCGATATCGTAGCTATGCGGATTTAATGCAACGTTGCATTATATAGTTTCGGGCTTTTAGAAAAAAACTTGATAACCTGAATACGTTCATATTTGCTTCAAGTAAGATCGAGACATATGCAGTATCTGTGCATTCGTTGCGTTTACGAAATATTGGTGTGCACTAGTGCACTTTATAGGCGGATTCTAGTCCATGCTCGAAGGTTTCACCGCAATGCATAGCCACAATGGTGCCACGTGCTTTCTCCCTAGATAGATATATAATATATTTGATATTTACTATTTAACTAAACTATTGATGAAAAATTGATTAGTCCTGAATTAGGTTTTGATTAAGATTGTTCATTATGTTCTGCACAATAGAAGATTCACGTCGTTGAAATATTGATTAATCATTCATCATGTTGAATTTTATGTCTTTGAGTATATCTGTGCCAGACACACTTTTATCGTTAATAGCTTTTGAAGTTAATAAAGAATCAATTTCGAGGCATGTGGTAGCACATGCCTGTTGACCTCATAACGAAAAGTAATTCTATTCCGTCTCAAGACACATTTGTGTAATTTATTCATCAACATTAACCGAAATTACCCCTTTCCGACGCCATTACAAGATCGTTTTATGTCTACACAGCGTCAAATTATCAATAATATGATATGTCAAAGGCATAAGATGTTTAATGGCCTCCTTGATTTGCAAACGTCAATCTTAAAAACAACTATTTTCAGGCATCACTGACGTCTTCAAGCGAATTTCCAGCCTAGCTCGGGAGGAACTGATTTATGATTTTAACATTGCCATATGCATGTTGAGGGCATTCACTTCCAAAAAGTTAGGTCTGTCATAAATTCCTATATTAATGTCTAATGCTAGCCTTTCTTTAACATCAAAGTTAATTGTGCACATCCTGCTAAATCAGCGTATATGAATCCGCTCTCCCTCCTTCCCAATATACCGATCTCTTTCAAGCCAAAGGCCTCGTATCGCTAGCTATCTGACCAGCCAATGAGACGACTTGCATCCAGCAACAGCGGCATAACCCGGATGGAAAATTCGTCGAGTTCTTTGCATGACGACATTCCATTGGCTGAAATAAAAACAGGTAAAATAAGCCACGAATATCAAGCCGACCCAGCCGTATGAGGCATTTGGCCCGAAAGAAATCAGAGTATTAGGCAGGAGCAAGATCGGATTCATGTACGCTGATTTAGCAGGTTTGTGCACTTGGCACTTTTTCTCTTATTTACAGGACACTGCATCATTGCATAGGCCTCGGTGACAACAAATATGCTATTCCTGCATGCAATGTTTACATTTACTGACATTTTGCAGCTAGTTTGAGTTGCAATATTAAGCTGTTCGGGTACTACCAGATTCCGAGAGTGGGTGAGTAAGTGAGTTGGGGTTTAACGTGTTTTGACCAATCCTTTGTTATTAAACACGTGGATGACAAGCATTCCAAAGAGAGTTGGCAGATCAGGGGAAAAGACGAGAGAAAAGGCGCGGGAAAAGTCATAGTTAGAGATAGAAAGCAGGTTTTATAAGGACTCAAACTGTTAGAGATAAAAAGCAGGTTTTAGAAGGACTCAAACTTTGTTCGGCTTCTACTCCTCGACCTGTCAAGCGTGGGTGCAATTTACTAGGAGCATGTTAGCTGCAGCTGGCATAGCTCTCAGGGTCTGAAGCACGCAAACCACCACACCACGATAAGGTACTGAGTCCAGTGGTGGACTGGACCCCGAGAAAAGCTTTTATTACAACAGAAGTTAGTGTAGGAATTTATGACGGAGCTGTGGGGGGAACGATGTGTACCGGGAAAATCAGATTTATTACAGTAATAAATGGGCTTAATTAAAACAATACTATTATTTGAGGTAAGTGCTTTGATTTATTTCGTACACTGTTGAAAGGTAAAACCAATTAATTTTAACGTTATATTTGCCACAAATCTGCCGTTAATCTGGAGGAAAAGTTTACGTGTTTACGTTGTGTTGACCCCATAAGATTAACATCATTTTTATTGCTACACTGAATTTCAGTGCAGTGCGACCCATGGTTCGCTAGTTCAAGGCGATGCTCGTAGGTTTCACGACAATGCACAGCCAAAATGGGTTTGCGGGATTTCTCCCTGCAATAATACTAGCAGCCGTGATATACGTGAAATATTCTTGATAGTGGAGTTTTACCCCAAATCACACTTCAGGTTTTCTGCATGTCTCGAGGCACATCGATCAGGTGAGTAGAGCCATATCGTGGAATGCCGTTAATCTGGAGGAAAAGTTGAAACCTGAAGTGTTTACGTTGTGTTGACCTCATAAGATTAACATCATTTTTATATTCCGAGAGTGTCAACTTCCGCGTTGCATTACGCAAAACATGTAGTTTACTATTTGTTGTGAAATAGTGCGATGATTTTATAAACAGTACACAGACAGATTTTACCTTGTTTGCTGTTAAAACTGTATCTTAAAAAACCAGAAAACTCTTCAAGAAGGATAAACATTTACCAGGCCTTTCTGTCCAACAAAATTAGCAATAATCAGATCTTTTTTAGCCACAAGGTTCATTCGTTGATACAAAGTAAGCCAGTATCAGGTATTTCTTTGATACATAGTAAGCATTCGTCAGTTTTTTCTTTGATTCATAGGAATCCATAATCATAATCTTTAAATGAAACAAAGAAAGCAATTGTCAAGGTCTTGTTTCGATTCAATTTAAGTTTTCATCAGGTCTTTCTCTAACGCAGAGTAAACAATCATTAAGTTTTTCCTTAATACAAGGACAGAAGTAAGCATGTGTTATTTGAAACAAAGTCAGTTTTCATCGGGTCTTTTCTTAATACAAGGAAAGAAGTCAGCATGTCTTATTTAATACAAAGTCAGTTTTCATCAGGTCTTTTCATAATACAAGGAAAGAAGTCAGCATGTCTTATTTAATACAAAGTCAGTTTTCATCAGGTCTTTTCATAATACAAAGAAAGAAGTCAGCATGTCGTATTTAATACAAAGTCACTTTTCATCCGGTCTTTTCTTAATACAAGGAAAGAAGTCAGCATGTTGTATTTAATACAAAGTCAGTTTTCATCCGTTTTTTTCTTAATACAAGGAAAGAAGTAAGCATGTGTTATTTGAAACAAAGTCAGATTTCATCAGGTCTTTTCTTAATACAAGGATAGAAGTCGGCATGTCGTATTTGAAACAAAGTCAGTTTTCATCAGTTCTTTTCTTAATACAAGGAAAGAAGTCAGAATGTCTTATTTGAAACAAAGTCAGTTTTCATCGGGTCTTTTCTTAATACAAGGAAAGAAGTCAGCATGTCGTATTTGAAACAAAGTCAGTTTCCATCAGGTCTTTTCTTAATACAAAGGGAGAAGTCAGCATGTCGTATTTGAAACCAAGTCAATTTTCTTCAAGTCTTTCTCTGAAAAAGAGCAAGCAATCATCAAGTGTTTATTTTATAAACGTTTATCAAGTCTTTTTTGACACAGAGTAAGCAACCACCAGGTTATCCAATGATACAAAGTTAGCAACCACCAGGTTATCCAATGATACAGAGTTAGCAATCATCAGGTTATCCAATGATACAGAGTTAGCAATCATCAGGTTTTTAAATGATACAAAGTTAGCAACCACCAGGTTATCCAATGATACAGAGTTAGCAATCATCAGGTTATCCAATGATACAGAGTTAGCAATCATCAGGTTTTTAAATGATACAAAGTTAGCAACCACCAGGTTATCCAATGATACAGAGTTAGCAATCATCAGGTTATTCAATGATACAGAGTTAGCAATCATCAGGTTTTTAAATGATACAGAGTTAGCAATCATCAGGTCTTTAAATGATACAGAGTTAGCAATCATCAGGTATTTAAATGATACAAAGTTAGCAATCATCAGGTCTTTAAATGATACAAAGTTAGCAATCATCAGGTCTTTAAATGATACAGAGTTAGCATTCATCAGGTCTTTAAATGATACAGAGTTAGCAATCATCAGGTATTTCTTTTACACAAAGTTATCCTTCATCAGGTCTATCTGTGATCTTTGAATTGCCATACTGTTCATGTACTTCATAATTCTTATATCCTTACTTTTCTTTATTATGGTGTTATTATATTTGTCAATTGTACGATACATAATGAACTGGAACTCGAACAATTGGGCATGTGGAAACTTAGAACAATTCATCTGATGCGGTCCAAGGTTCCAATTATCAAAACCTTCATTAAGTTACAACATACATTTATACATTATATGAACGCTCCGTCCATCCACTCATTAGCATAATTTCGATGTGCTATTTAAATACCTTGTCCCTATGCTTTTTAAGAAACCGCATATTCAAAACTGATATGATGTTCATTAAATATTTAGAGACTTATCCATAGATACTAGACACAACCAGGTAACTATTTGTCGCTTAAGATAGCTCGTAGTGAACATAAAGCAACCCATTTGATCCGCTGGAACTGCAAACAAGTTTATCCATCAGAAGCAAGTAAAGTGAATTTACGATTGATAATGTACTTCTTAAATTACAGCAAAACTTGAAGGATATACTTATTAAATACATTTCAAATGTTACCTTAGATAAAATGGCTATGCCTTTCAGGGGCCTTGGCTAATTTGCACAAAAAGAAAGTTTTTAAAATTTTGATATAAAAAGTCTTAGGGAAAACCGTCGGACCCCTCCCAAAAGTTTGATATTAAAATTCTAACTGTAGATTAAACATACCCACATTACTTTTGATATTAAAAAGATCGTATGTACATTAATTCATAAAAAGTGACGTGAATTGCACTCAGACGCGCTTATCTATTTTTACATTAAAAATTCAACTTCGAATTTGGAGTGCTGCCTGAAACCATTGTTCATTATGAGATTCAAATTACTCTACGCAAAGCTCGTTTATACCTAGTAAACGTATGAGATCTAAATGTCACCTTGCCAAGTGCGTAGATATCTTTAGGCAAGAAAATGATTCTAATTTATCTCTTCAATAGTTACCAGATGTTTTGGATGTAAAGCCAGATTAATGTGTATTCTATGTTTTTAATAATTCGATCTTTGATGAGTATTCCACAATACAGCATGTCTTATCATTTTTTATATGTTGTAGACGTTGCAATAACTGACATCTCTGATCTAGACAGAAGCAATAAGATACATTTGATACTATCAGAAACCACATCGAGCAAATTATGCTTCACAATGTGGGCAGGCTAATATCAAGTGTCATTTATAAGGTGTGCATCTATTAATGGACATTCCATATGTGTCAAGGACGGCACGTGGGCGCTCAGGAACTCCTACTGCAAGAGCTTCTCGTATTCATTCCGGCGGGATGCAAAGGGGATCAGTCCACATGAGCTGGTTTGGAACTCTTAATATCTTGTCGGATGAAAGGGACCCCTCGAGGTTTATTGCATTCGATTGCAACGAGTTTTGGTATTCAAGTTCGTGTTTACGAGAATTTCTTTCGATAGTGAACACCAAAAGAACGCGAAATTTCAACTTCTTACTTACTATGGGTAATGGTTGTTAAAATCTATGGCTATGGTTGAATTTTAAATGGATTTAATTGTTTCTAAATGGCCCTAACCTGAATGAAGGGAAAACTGTTGATTTAAATAAATGCATCATGTTTATATTTTCTTAATGATGTATGTTTCTTTTGGTGTTCATTATGTAATTGCAGAACTCATGAGAAACATAAAAGTTGAAAATTTGGTTGTGGCAGCTATGCATTTAATTAATACACTTCTTTAGTTTTCTTTGTCAGTTTTCCAATAAGTGCTAGGTGACAGAGTACAGGACCTTCATACATTGACAGATAAGAAAAATCAGGCCATTAGTGATGTTTCTAGTGATTTACATCTAGATTTCATACTCCCACGGTGTTTTGATTAAAATATGAGATGGCGTTACTCCTGACAACAGAGATAAAATGCTTTCATTGAGGTGTGGATTTCAGCCCAATAATGAAGTCCTCAAGACATGATAACTGTTTTAATGAAAGTTCTAAGGTTCTAAATTAGGAGTTGAAATAGTTTTACATCGGCCTTGTTTTAATGAAAGTTCTTACGTTCTAAAAAAAACAGTCTAATTAGTTTTACATCGGCATATAGGGTATGATAAGTTCACTAACTTCTAGGGTGATACTGCACTATCAAAAATAGTAATTAAGCAGTTCGACATCGAAAGATCGAGTTTCATGTCAGTTTCATATCTCAAAATATGCAATTTCGAGTTCATTAGCGTACACATATATCTTGTTTACTACATATATCTTTGGGGATCCATTCTCTTTTGAATGCGTGTCATCCACATGTTTATTAACATTGTTCAAAACACGTTGAACCACAAGTCTCTCATTCAGAAGTGAAAGACCAGAAGTGAAACCGGCGAAGACCGTTACCTCCTGCTAAATCAGCGTATAAGAATCCGCTCTAGCTCCTTCCTAATACCCTGATCTCTTTCGGGCCAAATGCCTCGTTTGGCTGGATCGGCTTGATATTCATGGCTTAGTTCACCTGTTATTACTTCAGCTTATGAAATGTCGTTAATTTGGGAGCTTGAAGCTACTAGAAATTTCCGTCCGAGATGTGTCGCTGTTGCTGAATGCTAGTCGTCTCATTGGCTGGTTAGATAGCTAGCGATACGAGGGTTTGAAACACACCTTTTCGATCATAGTTTTACAGTCCTAGAACACAGATCAGTCGACACATCGTGTACAGAAGATAAAATATCCGGCTACGCCATAACAAGCGAACCGCTCCTAACTCATCGAAATCGCATCATCAGACTGAAATTGGCCAAGCAAGTTCTACTGCGGCAACCTCGAGATTAGGCGCGCATTCTTTTTCTGACGAGAGCAGAATCTGAATTTTCAGGAACGATGGTCGCGGCAACTCGTTTATCAAAACGTTAGTGAATTGTGTCGGAACAATGCTTCCACGATGAATAGAAACGCATTAGTCGAAACGTCACCAGATGTTCGAGTTCGTAGACCTATTCTGGCGAACATTGACTATCTGACTACATACATCATCAGTTTTAATGAAACGATAATGTTTTGTTTTGCCCCGTGCATCTTAATTAGCTTTTGCTAATGACTGTACTTCATTTATGCATATTAACATAAAGTTAAGTACACATGCTGTGAAAAAGCCTCTTAAAATGTTATCCGAATTATTTTGTTTTTATCTTATTTCCTTGCAAACATTGTTAAATAGATAAATAATAATTCTTCATCCATATTGGACTGCATTAATTGTAAGACTGTTTTTCGTTTTCAGATGAAAACTATATGTTTCTTTAAATTTGGCATTTAGGATGAATGGATATCAGTTTATGTGGTAATATGCCACATAAAAGTTCAAATATAATGCTGTTAGAACCAAGTTGTGCCCTTGCTAAGCTTGACGCCATGATTCGAGTTTTAGAAACCCTATATTCGTATTTAGCTAATAATGGTTCATACCTGTACTGAAAGCAAGATAAATACAATTATAAATGTATTCATGGATGATTCAATGGTCACGTTTCCTCGCTTATTCAAATGACAATAATCTATCAACGTCAATTAAAATATTCCAATTTTCCGTTGTCATGGATATAAATATTGTTGATAGAACTGCTGTGACAAGTTATTTATCTTAGATTAGCTAAATGTCAGATATGACCATTAAAATCATTTTAAATTCGCCATTTGTGATTCGTAAAAGACTTTTATGTGATATTTGACCGCACAGATTAGTGTGATCAGTTTTTTGTGACTGTAAAATATCTTAAACTTTATTTAATACATTATTAGATAAATTCTTGGATTTTGACATACATTTTGTGCAGTTTGCTGTATTTTAATAGATATTGAGATACGTTGATAATTATTCTATTGAACTCAAAATCCTAATGCAAAAGATATACCTCAGAATATGCAAACGTTATTGTCACCTTTGTATTTTTCGAAGTTCTCATTGTGGAGAATGTACTAAAATCTGGCCACAATTCAAGCTAGAGGCGATAACGTGTTTTGACAAATAATATCTATTAATATTACTAAGTTCAGATAAGCCTATCTCCAAGTTATTATAATTTGATGGCCAAAATACTTGAATTTCAATACTGCCCAAAAATTATTTCAAGATGGAGTTTTAGAGACTATTTGAAATTTCAATTTTAGTTAAAATGTTCTATGTTTGAAATGAAGCATTTCAGAGTGTAGATGTCAGAATGCAGTAATGAAACACACTTAGTGTTCAGGGCCTAGGTTTTAAAAGCTCTCCCAGCACTAAAATAGTCGTAAGTACCATACATTGATATTGGCTTACGACTATCTTAGCACTGATAGAGTTTAGAAGATCTGGGCCCAGATGATCATTCACGCTTACAGATTAAAGTTCTTGTGATATAGCCAATGTATTAAATGGTTGCACACAAAGTCATTTCTTGTACTTTTAGTTGACACTTAAGAAGAGGATAACTCAGGGACTTTGTATACACTCACATTAGTTCTCAAATTCGTCAGAGGGTCATAATTGGCATGTATATTGATGGAAAAAGTCGTTTGACAATAATATATGGAAAATTAAAAATAAAATAGTTCCACGCATTTCGTCACAGTAAAATGTACATGGCTAAGCGGAAAGCAGCCATAAAGGTTATGTTACAATTGATTGCATAACTCTTAAAGAAACAAATGGAAGCAGTGGACAATGTACACGGACATTTTATAAATATAGTCTCCGCTGACATCAATACGTTTAGACAAGCAACCTGGCTCTCTGCATCCTCGGTCTTCCTGGCAATTTCACCACGGCAGCAATCAGGCTGTTGTTCTCAGCAGGAACACATTCAGCGAAAAAATGATTCGTCAGATTGGAGAAGAAGAAAATGTGCGTTGGTGCCAAATCTGGGAGTAGGGTGGATGTGGAAGAATTTGAAAGGCACATCCGGCGCGGCAGTGACAGCAATGTGTGCTGTTTTGACGCGAGCATTGTCTTTAAATAGCAGCACTCCTTCACTGAGCTTGGCATAGATTGATGCCCTTAATTGCCTCAATTCATTAGCATAATATGCTAAGTAACCTATCATGATGATAACCTGGCTATCCCAAAAATAGCCATCATGTGTCGATCAGATTTAAATTGCTTGAACTTTTTAGCGGGTGGGGAATTGGCAAACTTCCACTGTTTGCTTTGGGGGGTTTTTCAAGGTCAAAGTGATTCACCAACAGACCGTCCTGGTTCAGAAATCGTTTTAGGATTAATTCCAAAGCTTGCAAATGAATTGTCTCATCTATTTTATTCAAATATCCCCTTCTTTTTGTAAGATAGGGCAGTGCCACTGTAGACATATTAATTTGGTAAGGGTGACAGATGTCATCCTGCTACATCAGCGTAATTGAATCGGCTGATCGGGCTCCTTCCATATACCCTGATCTCCTTTAAGCCAAAAGCCTCGTATCGCTAGCTATGTAACTAGCCACTGAGACGCCTCGCAATCAGCAACAGCGGCACAACCCGGAAGGAAAATTCCTTTTGAGAAGAAGCTAGTAGCTTGGTTAACGGCATTTCATTAGTTTAAAAATTAACAGGTGAGCATAGCCACGACTATCAAGCCGCGCCAGCCGAACGAGGGATTTGGCCCGAAAGATATCAGGGTATATGGAAGGAGCTCGATCAGCGGACTCAATTACGCTGATGCAACAGGATAGACAGATGTCACAAGCACAAGTTTTTGAGGTTGATGTAAGTGTCCATCATCACATCAGTAACTTATGAATCCGCTTTCATAATGCGTAGAAAAAAGTGAATGAATTTTATTATATGCACAGAGAAACAAGCAAGTTTTACCCCTAGGAGGATACGTTAGCCACTAGTGGTAGTAACATTTTGTGACCTTTGACTCTGCTGAGCTCTCCCAGGCACAAACAAATTCCAGTGAGTTCCAAAAACTTTGTACTGAATATGAGAAAAATATTTTCTTATATGAAAACCAAGTGATATGTCTTTTTCCTCATCCTGTCGTTCCCTTTTTTCCTGATCTGTCCACTCTCTTTCGGATGCTTGTCATCCACGTGTTTAATAACTGAAATATTGTTGAAAGCACGTTAAACATTGTCATGGCGTCATAATAATGGAAACAGGTCAATAATTGTTTTGCACGTGTTACAGAACCACGTTTATTCTGAAAGTTCTTTATATGATCCGATCATAACAGATGTCATTTCAATGTATTAAACCTTAATAGTTTTATAGAAATATATCTGTTTACCAAATGGTTGTAAATGTCATAACTTCAATGTGAATCAAAAACGAAATCTCATTTATAGCTGACTGTGCTTTAAAATCTCACAAAGAATCTTTTAAGTCAATCTATTTGATTCCGTCTGTTAACTATGTATCAATACGATAGTAACATTGGGGTTTTTTAAATTAAGAGACTGTTGTAATTGTTATTTTCATTGTCTAGTTGTTGAGTCACTTGCCATCCTGTTAACATGATAGATTGAAGTGTTGGCGGTAGAAGAATCAATTGAAAAAGCATTGACACGTCTAAATGATTTTGCTTTGAGTAAATGCACTTGACTACCAATCATATAGTGAACACACAAAAATCTCTATATGTTGAAATTTTCCAGATACATGTTTCGTTTATGAGAATTCAAAAAGTATTTAGAAAAAGAGCTGAACGAGAAAGTTGAAATCACAAAATTTAAAAACTGAATTAAGGAGAACTTAGTTACGTAATGATCAACACAAGTTTAAGAAATAGAAACCTCCATAGTCGTCCAGGAATTTTAAAAGGCTAGTGGCTGCGTATAAGACTGAGGGAAAAGAGGTGTTTTGTCGTAATTTTTGTTTTGCACGTTGTGAATAATCAAGCGATAGATGATTTATTTTGTAATAATTCTCTCTCTAATAGTGTGGTGTGTGAAAATGGTGTAAAGATAGTGAATGGTGTGTCCTTGAACTGTTTTCAGTGTAAGGATATCACCTAAAGCGCGTACTTTTCCAGCAATGCACGAAATACCTCTAAAATACCTTAAAGCGGATGTACAAAAAGAAAACATTGATAACGCTTTTGATTTTGATCTTGTCTTGTCAAGGTTCCATCTCGGAAATATTTTGAAAAACCTTGGAATCCCCTATCGCATCCCTGTAACCATTTTGACAATTATGCTTTCCCTCTATTACTTGAACATATCCCCTTGTCTGATAGGAGTCCATATTTGAATCCTTTGAAGCACGTCTGGGACATTGAACCGTGGATGGCAGAAAGTGCAGTGGAACGAATCGGTAGACACAATAGAGATATGAAGACGTGGGTTTTGGGGGAAGATGAAGAAATGTGTTTTAATAAGTATTTATTGCTGAAATAAGAAATTCATAATTTTCAAATTTTGACCCCATGTCTCTCTCCGGTAATTCAAAAAAATTAATTTGTGCATACTTCATATCTGCACCATGTATATTCAGTATGTAAATGGCCCATTCAATGAACATGATTTTAAAGTTGACTTTAAAGTATTTTGCTAAGAAAAGTGACCATTTCAATTTTTTTAAATGATGATCTTACATATTATGTCTTCAGAGTGAAAAACATTTTTTGTTAGTAGGTGTTGATGTCCACAATATGAAAACCCCCGATTCCAATGGAATTCCCAATTGTAAATAACATGTTCACAAAAGAATAAAACATCTTATCATCCGTGACTAAGCAGTGAATTGATCAAGGTTGTAAGTGGAGATTCATCTGAACGACAAACCTTTAATATCGAGGATGGTTCACAGTCATGTTGAGAGGATCGAACACTTTAATATCGGGTAAAACTGACCTCCGAAACACCATACACTGTATACTCAGTACATTTGCTTTTATTGTCAATTTTATACAATGAACACCGATCATCTTATACAATTTGATAAATATTTAGTATACAATACAATTATCCATTTTTTTAAATAAAGAATACAATAATCAATTTAAAACAAATAACATCTTTGCAATCAACTAAAGAGTAAGAAGACATCTGTAAATGTCATTATGTCGATTTATTATGTTATCCAGCCTTGACCATGCTTTCGTGCTTGACATGAGGGGCCTGTGGGCACCGTTCTCATTTTATTCTCATTTTGTCCAATCAAATGCGGATAAACACGTTATCAAATTAATCACCAAGCTGTAGCCTTTAGTGATGAAACCAATTCAATAGTTGCAATACTCGCGTGAGACTAATTCACGTTTTTCCTAACTAGATGGAAAAGGCTATAATGGCAGAGTACATTCACGCAATAAAATAAATAGATAATGCTAATGGAATATGTTCAAAAAATACTTATGGTATGACTTTCCTATTGTGTAACGAATGTAAACAGTCACAACAAAATAATATATACTCAGAAATGCTTACAAGATAATTGACCTTTGAAACATAGTATTTCTTGTAATAAAAGGAAATGCATTTACAAATAACCAGCAAAACATATGTTGAAAGCCATTTTGCCATTTTCGCAAACACGTGTGGTGGCATCTATGAATTTTCAAAAAATACAAAAGTATAAATTGCAGGTGTTAAAAATGATACCATATATTGAATCATATGAGATTATCATTTAAATTTACTGAAATCTCGTAAAGGATACAGATTGTTTTATGACATCCTGATTTCTAATGCAGAAGTACCTGAAGATTGTTTGAAACGGTAAGCTTCCTCTACAGATGTTAATCTTTACTGGAGTAGATGTTTTACTATTAACAGAGATGGTTTAAAAGATCTAAAACTTTTTATTTACAATATACATTTCTACATGGAATTATCTATATTAACAGAGAACTATTTAAAATGAAACTTGTTGACAACTCATGTTGCTGTTTTCGCAATGAGATGAATGAGAGTATCTGTCATGTATACTAGGAATGTAGAATGGTACAATCATTCTGGAATGAACATGAGGGTTGGATCAATTGTCATGTGCAGTACAACATAATAGAATACCTTGTTTGGTTTGGAACAATCTACATTGAATTTACTAAACCATATATAATTTTCATAAAACAAATATATATATATATATATATATATATATATATATATATATATATATATATATATACATATACATGTATATTGTAGGTATTTGGTTATTTCGAAAGATATTTACTATGTCGAAAAGGTTTTTGCCAAAAAAAAAACCAAAAAAAATTCTTAAACATGACAAAAAATTGTCATCTTTATTTGCCTCCGATAACTGAGATGCAACTGTTATAACTATTTGTAATATCTAGAGGTATTTGTAAGATTTTAACGTATGTATGACAATATGCTCTTTTGAACAATAAAATCATATTAAAAATATATATATATATAAATTCAAAGAATTTAAGAATACGATATACTGATTCACACAGAGAACAATATGGAAACTCCGTAAAATATCTACATTTGATGACAAACCTTTTCCTACACCTAACACCGTTGATGATATGTTCAGTATCCAGACAGAGAACAACATGGAAACTCAGTAAAGAAAACTACATTTGATAACAAACATTTTCATACACCTAACACCGATGACAGTACAAGTGTTTGCCACTAACATGGCAATGTCCCCCGCCGTTATGAGATATCTATGTGGTAATCTTTACGAGATATCCCTTTCTCCCTTGTCTGTCCACTCTCTTTTGGATGCTCGTCATCCACGTGTTAAATAACTGAAAGATTGTTCAAAGCACGTTAAACACAAACTAACTACGAGATATCGCGTATACAATGTATTACAACGTGATTAAAGTGTCGTGGTGACCTTGAAAATGACGTCAAGGTCATCAATGTCGACTTGTATCTGAGTCTTCCGCCATTGAAGGCTGTCACCAAATATGAACACTCTAGGTGCTAAGTTTTACGAGATATCGCGTTAACAATGTATTACAAAGTACTCAACGTGTCGTGGTGACCTTGAAATAGACGTCACTCTGACATTTAGGATGTTTATCAGCCCGAGGGGCAGCATTGGGAAGGTATCATTGTGTTTGTCATTTGAGCTGGATGTTCTTATAATGATATATTCTGTTTTCTTATATCTGTCCTTAAACCCTGTTAGCGCGTTCGGCTTCAGATCAAGAGGTCCGTGGTTCGCCTCCCACCAGGGGTAACTTTGTTTTTAGTAGAGACATTTTCTACACGCAGTCACGTTTTCAGTGTAGTACAATCCATGGTTTGCTAGTTCCAGCCGATGCTCGCAGTTTTACCGCAATGCAAAACCACAATGGTGTTGCGGGCTATCTCCCTGCAATACTGCTAAAAGACGCGATCGAATCGAAATATTCTTGAAAGCGGCGTTTAAACCACACGCCCTACGGGGGTTGTGGCCGCAGCGTGAGATTTCATTGGTTGCAAGACGGAGAGTTATCTGTTCCTTACGTTGCGTCAAACCAATGAGATCTATGCGGCCACACCCCCGTAGGATCAAAGGTGACGGCGGCCATTTGTCAACCTCAGCATTAAGTTGGGCGTAGAAATCGTCTTTCGGCCGTCCTCATTAAATAACCACAAAGATTTATTTGTTTAAGTGAGTTGGAGTAGAGAGGCAAATCATTTGAGAACATGTTTGCATAAATTTTAAATTGATTGCGTGCGTATTTATTGTAGCATTCGGTCAAGACAGCGGGTGGGGGCGAATCGCGAGTCTGGCCTTTCCATATACTATTAACAGAGGTACACTTCGATTCAGGGGGATTTTTCCAAAAAAAGATTTTTTAATTTTTTTTTCCATAAATTTAAAAAAAAATTTTTTTTAATGATCCGAGGGCCTGTGGTTTAAACCCTCACCTCACCTTAAACCCGGTTCAAATGAAACAATGCGTGTTTTGCGCTAAGCTTTTCCCTTTGAGAATCCATCAGTTATTAATTAATTCACACCTTTGCACGACAGGATAATGCTTAATACAGGCGCAGATATGTCAGCTGTATGACACTAGAATACGTTCAATGATATGAACTTTAGCACATACCGTCAGTTGTTTGACATGTTTCAAAACTTCATCCTATAAGGAGAAATCCAACCTTTAGTTATTGTGTGATCTCTTCTCTCTTGTGAGCTTGTAGGTGGCTATTATTTCCATAAATGACGTTTTTACATATTTACTGTCTAGCTGTACCGTAACGTAACGTCCAAAGTAAATGGCTGAAAAATAAACGGCCTGAACGTACACATCCTGCTATATCAGCGTATATGAATCCGCTGACCCAGCTCCTTCCATATACCCTGATGTCTTCCGAGCTAAATCCCTCGTACGGTTAGCGCGGCGTGATGGTCGTGGCTGTGCTTACCTGTTGTTGTTTAAGTCAATGAAATGTCGTTATCCAAGGAGCTTGAAGCTATTCTTTTAAACTTAACGGACTTTAACATCCGGGTTGTGCCGCTGTTGCTGGATGCGAGTCGTCTCATCGGCTAGTTAGATAGCTAGCGATACGAGGCTTTTGGTCTAAAGGATATTAGGGTATATGGAAGGAGCTCGATCAGCGGATTCAATTACGCTGATGAAGCAGGATGGACAAAGTATGACATTTTCCTACCACAACGTGACCAAGTATCGTTTCATGGTGTGGTAGTTTTAGTGAATCAGTGTAATGAAGAGCTATATGCATCTTTAAAGATGTTCATGGAATTTCGGAACGGAACCCCAAGTAGCAGCAGCACTAACTGACCACTTCCGGTCTGCTATTGTTTAATTTCTCAATAACGTTAAACCATGACCACTTTCTGCCACAAAGTGTTAAAGTGTTCTACTACCCCTACTCTACCCTACTACCTCTGTTGATACCTTTTACCTTTTTGGCCGGATCGACGGAAAGAAGCAAGATGCAATTTTAGCCGTTCTAAAGCATCCTGTCTATCTCTCACTTTGCCTCTCTCTCTCTGTTAACTCAACGTATCAATTCCTTTCTCCCTGTGCTGTTCCCTCTTTTTTGGATGATTTTCATCTACGTGCTAAATGTCTGCGATATTGTTTAAAGCACATTAAACCCGATTGCTCTCTCACTACCAGAATTTAGTACAACTTAAAAATGACTGTGTGTTTTCTCTGTGTAATACCATTACGTTTCAACTTCAATGCCAGCATTATCCCATTTTATAAGCCAATGCTCTTTCTATCGGTCTTTTAGAATCATTTGTTTTGTTTTAAATAGAATGACATTATAGATTGGGGCACTGTTATCTATATTTATATACCAATCAATCTGTCAGCCTTTGATTTCAATGGTACAGTTGATTTACGTCATTTTGGATAAAAAATATCAGACACAGTCCGATTTATTTTCGCTTTTTGTCTTTGTCCCGATCAATCGATGTTCAATAACAAACTAGGCGTGTTTTCGGTCTCTAGGTTGTTGATGTTAGCCAGAGACAATATATATTGGGCTTGACACTGGCTTGACACTAAGTGATTTGACCTTTATCCTTTAATAATGGCAAATGATCATTTTATTATCAATACTATGAAACATGTGCTATCTGTGCTATCAAAGAGTTGCTCCTAACTTGAATCGTTTAATACATTAGCTACTGAACCTTTACACACTCAATATTTACAAAAGGTCAGTTCCTTATCGCGATTGTATTACCAAGTAAAATTGATTGACGCATTGTGTCCTGTATCACAAAGATAAAGCGACAAACTGTTCCACAATCGCAACGAGAGCAATTATCAATTCAATACAAATAGTTACACCAAGACTCTTATATTCTCTCCACACTTTTCATCCTCTCAGATCACAGATAAAGTGTTTATGCTTGTAATGGCCAAAATACACCCTTTTTATTATTTGCCATTAAAATAGGTAATTTAGTTTCAGAATCATTTTTTCATTTTTTTATTTTATTTCAAAATCTTATTTCATTTCCTTTTGGCTTTTTATGACTTCAAGAATCGTTATAAGGGAGACAACTGCTTTCAGACTTGTTTGTCAAGTGGCATGCTTTAGGCATGCAGCTTCTGTAAACAGAAGCCATGAGGGCTAAATTAAAGGGTCTAAAATAATGGTGAGTTAAGTTTTTTCGGGGTTTCTAGGACAATTTCATTTGTAATTTGTATATTTTAAAATGATATATTTATGAATTAGGTCTAAATTAGTAGGATATTTGCTGTAAGAGTTCTAACATAATTTCAATTGCTTTACATGTGCTTTTCATGTTTGACTTTGATTAACCCTTTACCTGCCAAGCTAATTTAAGTTTTAATTCAAGTCTTCTAAGTTTAGTATTTCATTGAAGTGTTTTGATATTTTTACATGTGTATTTTGCTAGAGTTTGGTATCTTTTGTTTGCTAATTTTGATAACTTTGTTTAGAAATATTGACTGAATATTTGCATATGGCACTTAACTTACACAAGGTTTGTTAATGTTTTAGTCAATCTGTAATCCTTACTAAGAAGATATAACATAAGAACACAAGAATAGAATAGGAAGATGTAATATTAGAAAACAAGAATAAGAAAGAAGAGGATATATTAGAATACAAGAATAGAATAGGAAGATGTAATATTAGAATACAAGAATAGAATAGGAAGATATAATATTAGAATACAAGAATAAGAAAGAAGAGGATACATTGGAATACAAGAATAAGAAGAATGAACTGTTGACAATGTTTACCAGAATGTATGAATGGAAAGAAAATCAAAAATAAAAGAATTTGTTCAGCCAAGAAATTGTTGAATCTGTTGGAAGCCAAGTATAGCCTTTGCATGTTACAATGTTAAGATAAGCAACCATCAATTCATAATAAAAATAGAAATTGAAATCTGCAGAAATAAAAACTGTCACAATTTACGGATTGTTGTTTCAAAACAATACCTCTTTGAAAAGTATGTATATATCTATCAACATTATCAAAACATTTTCTGTGATGAACATGAAGTTTTTTGTACTTCTGATTCAGTAAGAGCTAATAAAAGCTCAATGATATGTACATTGCTTTTTCATGTAAAATGTATGATATAAAATGGAATAATAAAAAAAAGATTTTTAAAAAAACCCAACTCTTTGAAAAGTAGATTCACAGCAGCGAGGTATTAATATTTACATGAAGCTTCATTAATAAATATACATCTTTATCATGTTTGCATTATCATGGATCTCAACATACAAACAAAATGATTTGCCTGGAACATGCTTACTGATTTCCCCGGAATGTTTGCTATATTCAAATGTACTATTAAGACATGAGTTGTATTAAATGTTCTGTTGTACGAGTGAGTGAGTGAGTGAGTTGGGGTTTAACGTGCTTTCAGCAATATTTCAGTTATTAAACACGTGGGTGACGAGCATCCATAAGAGAGTGGATAGATAAGGGAGAAAGGGATCGACAGGATGAGGGAAAAGACGGAAAAAAGGCATAGTCGAGAGATAGACAACAGGTTTCAGAACGACTCAAATTTGGTCTGGCTTCTAACCTTCGACCGCTCCAGCTTGGGTGACCCTACCAGGAGCATTATACGCTCCGGCTGGCTTAGCTCTCGGGGTCTATCGGGAAGCACGCAAACCACCACACCACGATAAGGTATTGATATTGAATCCTCAATGTAACAAAAAAAACTGCAAAAATCAAGGTTTGCAACATTAATAGATATAACTTCTATACCCTTCATTGATGTATATTTATCATGCATGAATAAAGATTTATAACGACTTGCTGTGAAAAACTGATTTTTCCGAATGGTTTCCCGTTTTAAAATGTTAAAACGAAACATGGCATTGTTCTGTGATTAAATGTTAATTCATCAAGGTTACCAAAAGAATTCAAGACGAAGTAATATCAAATTAATCAAATAGGAGCTTCTAATACAGGCCTCATTTACAGGCCATTTGTCCCCTCAGCATTAAGTTGGGCGTAGAAATCGTCTTTCGGCCGTCCTCATTAAATAACCACAAAGATTTATTTGTTTAAGTGAGTTGGAGTAGAGAGGCAAATCATTTGAGAACATGTTTGCATAAATTTTAAATTGATTGCGTGCGTATTTATTGTAGCATTCGGTCAAGAAAGCGGGTGGGTACAGAGGTACACTTCGATTCAGGGGAAGTTTTCCAAAAATAGATTTTTTAATGATCCGAGGGCCTGTGGTTTAAACCCTCACCTCACCTTAAACCCGGTACAAATGGAACAATTCGTGTTTTGCGCTAAGCTTTTCCCTTTGTGAATCCATCAGTCCATCAATCATCATACTTATTAATAATTGCACACCTTTGCACGACAGGATAATGCTTAATACAGGCGCAGATATGTCAGCTGTATGACACTAGAATACGTTCAATGGTATGAACTTTAGAACATACCGTCAGTTGTTTGACATGTTTCAAAACTTCATCCTATAAGGAGAAATCCAACCTTTAGTTTCTGTGTGATCTCTTCTCTCTTGTGAGCTTGTAGGTGGCTATTATTTCCATAAATGACATTTTAACATATTTACTGTTTAGTTGTACCGTAACGTAATGTCCAAAGTAAAGGTGCTGTACGTTTGAATACATGTAGACAAATGGCTGAAAAATAAACGGCCTGAATGTACACATCCTGCAACATCAGCGTAAATGAATCCATGAGCTTGAAGCTACTCTTTTGAACTGAACGGACTTTAACATCCGGGTTGTGCCGCTGTTGCTGGATGCGAGTCGTCCCATTGGCTAGTTAGATAGCTAGCGATACGAGGCTTTTGACCTAAAGGATATCAGGGTATATGGAAGGAGCTCGATCAGCGGATTCAATTACGCTGAAGAAGCAGGATGGAATGTACAAAGGACTTGGTCAAAGAGTCACTGTTTTAGTCATGTTTAGCCATGGAAACCGCATAAAATAAAAATCTCCTGTTGGTCTAACCCCAAAAGGCACATCTAGGGATCATGGTTGATAAGTGTATGAAGTTTGGTGATGATAGCATGTATAGTTTTGAAGATATGCTCCGGACAAAGATTTGTGACGGACGGACAGACGGACGGACAGAATGAACGCTATATACCCCACTTATCATTATTCATTTCAAATATAATTAGGCTAAAAGGATGCTTTTCAAGTCTGATTAAAATCGACTGTGTTCCGAGGAATGAAGTTTCGACTTAATCGAGATTCGAACTCCTTCATTTAACTGCTTTCTCTCTACACTGTCTGACCGCAGCCACACGTAGCGCATATTCTGAATCCAGTTTAATGCAGACAAAACCGAGTCATTAGACTGTATGCTTTTACTGTAGCCAAGATCTTTGGACAGAGTAAAAAATTCATGAAGCTTTATGATTCCTGTAAACCACATTTATCGTGTCAAGGTCGGTACTCTTGAATGTGAGATGGGCATTATTACTGCAGCGCAGGAAAATGTATAAACGCCGGGTAGACTCGCCAATCATGAAGAACTGTATTTACTGATGAACACAATTCTATAAAATAAATCAACAAATTCAACAGAACACATGGAATGTTCAGGTCAAGCATCATATATCGACCCTACAGTTATTGCTAGCCTAGCATAAGAGTAAAATTGTAGAACATGGATTCGAGCAATTGCTTCTCATTCCCATGAGACATCGTAAATGAGAAGATCGATAACATATAGTTGGGAGGATTATTTTATCATTCAACTATTTGTGTCTGCTGACCTTCACGGCCTGTCAAGGGGAGATAAGTCAATCAGGGCGGAAATAATGGGTGAGATCAATAACAGTGGGAACTATATAACTTGAAAGTAATAAACAGAAATGTATTGTTGTCATGAACAATGTAAACAGTTGCTAAAATATTACTTAACAACCTCAATCTTTGGTTGTCACAAATGATATGCGCTCTGATTTGGATGGAATGATATGACATATGCACGGTAAGAAGATAATTTCAATTGAGACTTTGGAGTTTTATCTATAAACACTTGTATCTATAACATCTTCACATTTAGTAGCTTGACCAGCTTATCTCGAGTTTGTGAACGAAGTCGAATTTTTGTCTCTTTTATCAACGTCTAGAAATAAAGGTTCATGGTGTTGTAACCTCTTTATGGCACAACAGAATCAATAGGTAGCATATGATTCTTTGAAGACTTTGATAAAATGTATTTGTTTAACAGGCACATGACTCATCAATATGATAACAATATTTAGAAACATTTATCTTATGAAAAACGAAAGTAACATTACTCATTCCGTGTCGAATTTAGTCCGTTTGAATAACGTGAAAGAGAAAATGGCAACTAACTTTTTTTTATTAAATTCCATTTTCTTTATAATAAACTGTTTCTGTTTACGATAAAGTTTATGGTCAATAGGAGAACAAATATTTTGAATGAAACCATTCCTTTAATGAACCACTGTTTGTTTTATATTAAAGTAACATTATCATACGTCAAAAAAAGAGGATCAATGAATGAATGAAAAGATGAGCTTATTAATGAATGTGTACACGTAACCTCTTCTTTCTATTTGTTATTGTATGTAAACAACATAAAAGCAATGACAAATGGATGCATGGACACCTTTAGTGCTGATTCATTGACATACTAATTGTTTTATTTTACACTAAAATGACCCTCCAAACAAAGGGAGGATTAGTAATATATACACATATTTGGGGTTTTATTTTGAAAAATGGAAAAAACAGGATGTTATGTCTCTTGGTTAACATCTTAGTTAATAAATGTCGACTATGTATTCATTTATTATTTTCATGAGTGAATTATATGTTTTTTCAATGAGTGTTGAAAATAAATTATTCTATTTATATATATTTACTTATTTGTTGTTTCTATGATCTTTGTCATTATGAAGTTAATGGATTACATTGCATGCACTATTTATGATAGGAGGTGAGGTGAGTTGGTGTTTAACGCCGCTTTCAAGATTATTTCACTTATATCGCGGCTGCTAGTATTATTGCAGGGAGAAAGCCCACAACACCATTGTGGCTATGCATTGCGGTGAAACCTGGAACTAGCGAACCATGGGTGGTACTGCGCTGAATTTCAGTTTAGCATTGCACCCAAACCTGACTGCGTGTAGAACAGTTCTCTACTGCAGACAAAGTTGCCGAGCCCCTGGCGGGATTCGAACCACGGACCTCCTGATCCGAAGCCGAATGCGCTAACCACTGCGCTGTCCCGCCCCCTATTTATGATAGGAGGATACCCCACTGAGAATGTGAGAGTTAACCAGGGTAACCGAATGATGAGTAACTGGCAAAATACACTAAACACAGAAACCAAGGGTCAATTCCATTGGCTGTGCTGACTGCGCTAGAACACCCAGAACGTGTACTGGTTGAATGGAGCACGCGAGAACAGTGTTTTCGCGCTGTTCCGATTGCGCGTGATTTTGAGGTTGTGCAGGCAGGATCCAAAATGGCGTCGCAACGCGAAACTCTGTTCGAGTGCGAAAGGTGCAAGCGGCTTTTCCTGAATATGGAAGTGTTTAGCCAACAGCTATGCACTGACAAGGGTAAGCATAACGACACAAACCTACATAAACGTCTTTTAATTACTAAACAATGATAACAAGTCCCTAATAACTAAGTTTGAAAATGACACTTCGCATTCGATGTTTTTGACGTCACGAGGTCAACGCGAATTTGCATCTGATTTGCAGCGGGTGACATATTATCACGGTAGACATAGGGCGATATATGGTTAATTCCCGCAAACTAACTTACATAATTTAATAATCAGTTTCTAGAATAGTTATTACAAACTTATTTCCATGTTTTGACGCCGCTAATGGCTGAAATATTGCCCAAGACAATAAACCACTCACTCACTCACTCCACATTCCGCTGTCATGTCATCTCCAGAAATTATATCATCCCGTAAAATATCAAATCATGAGAATACAAAACAAGCAACATCGTTAAGTTTGATATTTTTAAGCATAGGTCGATGTTGTAAAATAGCATTTTATATGTTTGTATCCTTGTGTAATGGTTTTTCAGTCAGATAAGGAATAACGAGCTGTATTTGAAAAATTACCCCGTACATTGATGAGAAATTACTTTTAATCATTTGTTGCCATATTATCTAAGAGAAAACTGATGAAACCCCATTTAATCTAACATATTTATAACATAGCATGCCTTTAACATTCTAAGCATCTCCTAAGCATACTATGTGTTAACATAAATGCTGTAAATGGTGGTTTTGATGAAAAATTATCTGAAATAAATTTTTACAGTAAATCTTCATAACATGGACAGACAAATATGAAGTGAACTTCATCCTTACTTGAGGAACTAAACAGTTGACAAATACGTTCGCATTTAATAATGGACAATTTTCTACCTTTGTATGGCATAAGATCTACCTAGCCTAGTCTGTATCAGGCGAATAAAATTCTAGTGCATTTAAATGTAAAAGAAGTTGAATAACTCTCTGGTTGTACTAATGTCTTGAACGAGTTATACAGGTCATAACGAGAACTTGTTTCTAGTGTTGAATGCCATTCTAGGTAAAACATATTTACCGACCGTTCACGGAATTATTTAAATACATTTCATATCACGAACACCCTGGTTTAGTCCAACAAAACCATAACCATGAAAACATAAAAGATTTCTAATATTTGATGCCCAAGATACATGTACCTTGCCCATATCGTCGAGATGGATCATCTTATTATAAGCAACTTTTGGGAGACACCGATGTAACAGCACTTGGAGAAGTTTGGCTCTCAGGGTAGTCTCCCCCTGTTGTTCAATAGATGCCACCCCCTGCCTCTCTGAACCGTGGGTTCCAGGACTGTGGGGTCAATCATACTTGCACTGGATGTGATAAACAACTATAATCAAAAAACTTATGCACACCCTTAGGGTGAGACCCATTTGTTATTTAGGTCTGTCTGTCATGAACAAAGAAATCACAAGATCTATAAACGACTGACTGTCTACAAAGCCAATGTGCCATTATCTTTACAGTTCTCGAATGAATATGTCAATGATAAATTGAATTTGAAATCGCCCTTGGCGCACAAATTGAACTTCTTCGTTTGCATTCTCAAAACACATTTGTTTTATATATTTGTTTTGATTTATGACTTTGTAAAGGTGAACAACCTTAAATTGCTGATTTTGTCCAATTAATTTTATAATTTTGTCCAATTAGTTTGATTTTTCTTTATTTTATATTCTTAATTGGCTTTTCACGTTCACCAGTCTTGAACAAAGTATAATATGATTTGTGTAAAGTTTTACAGACATGAAATGCTTGTTAGTTATAGTATGTACATATGGATGGCTACGAAATTACTAGTATATATGGTATTTTTAATTCGCCTGTAATATCAAAAATATGTGTAGTATGCATACGATTGTCGTGACCATTTAATCAAACGAATAATCATTTAGTTCCAATTCTGTAAAGCATAAAAGACCAATAGTTTGTAAATATAAATGAGGCACAGATAATGCATATCTCCCGATATCACTAACGGTCCATTCTCAGGTAGTCAACCATATAGGTAATTTGTTCCACGGCCTACAAATTTAATATGTCATTATTGTTGATTTTTAAAGATGTCCCTAATGTAGTTGGACTCAGATATAACATCAAAATTATATCAAATGAGCAATTGAACGTCTTTTAATTACCCCTCATACAATGTTTGTTTATTATAAGTTTGGTATCTTAACTAATGAGATTTTTAGCCACATGATGTGTTTGTGTTCAAGAAGCGCCACGTGTCGGCCTTATTTACCAACAACCTTGGTGTAACGAAACATGAACCTCAATATCCAATGACTGGAAAACCAAATCTCATTGGAACTACATTAATTGAATAAAAGATTTGAAATTTGAATAAAATGGTTTTATTAAAAGAGATTCATACCTTACTGTCTTCTGATTTCAAATATAACATAAGTTGTTAAAAGTATAAAAATACTCAGACTTGCTGAGGATATTTTACTTTTTTAAACGATGGTTGAAATATTTGATATATATGAAGACACGTGAATCAGATTTTACTTGTTTCACCCCTAATCCTTTTTTTCAATAACAGTTCCATGAAATAGTACATTTAAGGTCTGAAGACCTTGCGGGATAGTCTCTTCAATTATTTACAGCAAAATCGGTTAACAACCGCTTCGTGAAATATATGTGTTTTCTGTTATGTGCTTTGTTTTGATGTCATACAGCCGTATTGAATTGCCTTGTAGATATTTTTGTATCACAATCTTCAAAATAAACATTTTATGAGAAAACTATCATGTTGATTTATGACATTGTTTTGCTCACTGTTCGAATACACTTGAATTCACTCAATTACATATATATTTACTTAAAAACATGTTCGTATCTCGTGTAGAATATATAAATAAAAAGACTGAGAACTTTTAAAAATATAGAAAGAGAAAGATACCCTATGGAAACTGTAAAATGCATCATCATCAAGTCTGACCAAGTTTGAGTCCTTCTAAAACCTGTTTTCTATCTCTCGCTATGCCTTTCTTTCCGTTTATCCCTCATTCTATCGATCCCTTTCTCCCTGATCTGTCCACTCTCTTTTGTATGCTTGTCATCCACGTGTTTAATGAGTGAAATACTGTTCAAAACACGTAAACCCTAACTCACCCTCTCACTAGTAAGTGGAGAGACTCTTTTAGTTAAGTCGAGCTAGAGGGTTGTAGTTCAAGGAGATGGTATTCGGTCATATTATTCATTACCTTTTCCAAAATAATACACTGCCAGGGCAAAAGGGCGAATTATAATTAGAAGATAAATAGTTGCATTTGTAATATTTCCGGGATTCATTGTCATTGTCATTGCTAACGCCGTCGGTTTTAAACTAAATTTGCGGGTGTTGAATAACAATGAATCCCGGAAATTTTACAAACGCAACTATTTATCGATATTGTAACATGACCGTTAGTTATTAGAAGTTTCAGAGCGAACTTTGTTTTTTGCTTACTCATTTTTGCGTGGAAAGGACTTTGCGAATGTTCTATTTCTGTAAGAGGTATGATAAGGTCTAACTAAATTCCCGGCATAATTTACATTATAAACATCGTACTGGTAATACAAAATAGTGGCAATCGTAACAGCGAGACCTTACAACATACTTGTATAATTTGAAACCGAAATCAGCAATTATAAAGCTCTTAGAAATATATCGTAAAACCCCAAGTACAAAAGTCTTAAACTAGCCCAAGACCATTGTGACAGCCACGCAAACATTATGACGTCAAAACGGCTGGCCTTTATGACGTCATACCATGGGAACGGCCTTCGACAGAAGGCGGCCGCATGAAACTTTGCGGCAAACTTTGACTAAGTATGCCAGTTGAAAATATTTTCGGTCTTAAAAAAAAAAAGTTAAGATTTATATGATATATCTGTAAGACTCGAATCCATGGCAGGCCTCAAATCTGTGGCGGATTTCCAAATCTATGGCAGATTTTCAAATGACAGACATTTGTACCTTTTTTTTGTATTTTTCTGACTGCAATGATTAACCAAACCTTACGCTAGACAAACTTACCCTAAAATTCGTCGACAGGAATCCAAGGGTTACTAAAGATAGTCTTTCAATATCTTAGGGCTAAAAAAGACAGACTCACCGAGGGCTAAACAGATCCTACAAAATAAACACAATATGATGTGGCATGAAGCCGCAACTATCTTACTTAAGGTATTGTTTAATGTATTTTCGTAACTGGGATATTGACTTATTATTTGGTCGGTATCCGTTTGCAATATCCCTCTATGACTTCCCTAATGTTTTCGCTAGCGACGCAATTAAATGGGCTTTGCGACGGGAACAGTCATGAACGGGAAATATTATGACGTCATCGCACAATGACGTCACGTAGCATGACGTCATGAAACTGTCAAACAATCAAACCCGCCATAGATAAGGAAATCCGCCATAGATTAGAGACCCGCCACAGATCTGAGTCCTACATATCTACCGATAGACACAATCTAAACAATGACAAAGACAACTGTCAAATCGGAGTACGGCACGAATTTTCGAAGAAACTGGAAAATTAAATCTTGAGTCGAGCCGGCACTACTGAACATGATCTTCAACATGTTGTATCAACTGGCTGTGATTCGCCTTAGATAATTTTCGGGTATTCATTGTCATTCAACATAGGGTAATTTTTTTTCAAATCAACCAATCAGAATTGAGAATACAACGAAGTCACGTTACGGTCACAGTACGAAGGACAGTAAGTAGGCATATAACGAATTTTCTAAAAAAACTCAATCTTTTAATCCTCATCCTTCATCCTTGGTATTACCTTAACCATCTTACTTCCCATCAAAGCAGTGTTGTGGCGGTATGCTACACCAAACCTTCATCTTACTTTCCGTCAAAGCAGTGTTGTGGCGGTGTGCTACACCAAACCTTCATCTTACTTCCCATCAAAGCAGTGTTGTGGCGGTATGCTACACTAAACCATCTTAATTCCTATCAAAGCAGTGTTGTGGCGGTATGCTACACTAAACCTTTATCTTACTTCCCATCAAAGCAGTGTTGTGGCGGTATGCTACACTAAACCTTCATCTTACTTCCCGTCAAAGCAGTGTTGTGGCGGTATGCTACACTAAACCTTCATCTTACTTCCCGTCAAAGCAGTGTTGTGGCGGTATGCTACACTAAACCTTCATCTTACTTCCCGTCAAAGCAGTGTTGTGGCGGTATGCTACACTAAACCTTCATCTTACTTCCCATCAAAGCAGTGTTGTGGCAGTATGTTACACTAAACCTTCATCTTACTTCCCATCAAAGCAGTGTTGCTACACCAAACCTTCATCTTACTTCCCATCAAAGCATTGTTGTGGCAGTATGCTACACTAAACCTTCATCTTAATTCCTATCAAAGCAGTGTTGTGGCGGTATGCTACACTAAACCTTTATCTTACTTCCCATCAAAGCAGTGTTGTGGCGGTATGCTACACTAAACCTTCATCTTACTTCCCATCAAAACAGTGTTGTGACAGTATGCTACACTAAACCTTCATCTTACTTCCCATCAAAGCAGTGTTGTGACAGTATGCTACACTAAACCTTCATCTTACTTCCCATCAAAGCAGTGTTGTGACAGTATGCTACACTAAACCTTCATCTTACTTCCCATCAAAGCAGTGTTGCTACACTAAACCTTCATCTTACTTCCCGTCAAAGTAGTGTTGCTACACTAAACCTTCATCTTACTTTCCGTCAAAGCAGTGTTGTGGCGGTATGCTACACTAAACCTCCATCTTACTTCCCATCAAAGCAGTGTTGCTACACTAAACCTTCATCTTACTTCCCGTCAAAGCAGTGTTGTGGCGGTATGCTACACTAAACCTTCATCTTACTTCCCGTCAAAGCAGTGTTGTGGCGGTATGCTACACTAAACCTTCATCTTACTTCCCATCAAAGCAGTGTTGTGGCGGTATGCTACACTAAACCTTCATCTTACTTTCCATCAAAGCAGTGTTGTGGCGGTATGCTACACTAAACCTTCATCTTACTTCCCATCAAAGCAGTGTGGCTACACTAAACCTTCATCTTACTTCGCGTCAAAGCAGTGTTGTGGCGGTATGCTACACTAAACCTTCATCTTACTTCCCATCAAAGCAGTGTTGTGGCGGTATGTTACACTAAACCTTCATCTTACTTCCCATCAAAGCAGTGTTGTGGCGGTATGCTACACTAAACCTTTATCTTACTTCCCATCAAAGCAGTGTTGTGACATTATGCTACATTTGCTTCAATTTCCCAAAACAAAGGAAAATATGGAATGCCTCTATTACGTTGTACATCAACATCATTTAAAATGCTATACTACTTTTTGCGTGTCTCAAAAAGGCCGCACCGAATGCATACCTGTGCCAGGCATCTTCGTCCACAGAGCTGGTCTGCCATCTTTTCAAAGACTCAACGCACAGACATAGGTTACAGAGAAATGCAGGTAACATCTGTCACTCCTTTGCTTGACTTTTTTTCACTCTGGTACCATTCAATTATTGATCAATTGCAACATTACCAGGGTGAACCAGGGTGATCACTCCCCTTATAAATTTCATGATTCACACCCCCATTCACATCTTATACCGTTGCCAATGTAAGGGTAATCATAGCAAATAAATTTTTAAAAATTGAATAAGAAGTGTTTGTTTTTTAATCTATCCATGAAAAATAAAACTAGATAGAAAAAATCTTTTAAAAATCGTTATATTATATTCGCTCTAAAAGATTCTAAGAATTTCTGACGGTTTGTTTTACTTCTTTACCTATTATTATTAAACATTCATATACATTCAATCCATAATCCACAACTAAAGTCTATTTATTACTATTTTAAAACAATGACACTTGATTTAAATGAAATACGTGATAAATTAATAAAATCAGGTACAGATAGAGTTTAACATTTGCTGAGATTCTCCAGTATCTTTAAAACAACACAATCACCAAAATACCCTTGCTTGCTAGATTTGAATTTCTAGAAATTTATTTGGGAAATTATTGGAAATGTAATATAAAAACAAGAAGCTCTTACCTAAAAAGGACACACGAGCAATACATCTGACGGAATATGTACGAAAATTACTTATTTATCAAATGCCTGTATGACTGTTGACAATGTAATGAATGTATAAAGTTAAAACGAAATATGATGAGTAAAGTTAGGCATATATTATTCATGCTTTGGAAGATATAAATGTCTACATTAATTAAAATGACAATTTAAAAATTCATTTAGTAATATACATTTTGTAGAGAAAGATGAAGGATTTAAGAGTACCAAGAGAGAATTCCTTTCTGCCGTCGATTTCTGTGGTGTATCATGATGTCTGAGATTGAATTTAGTCTGGAAATACTCTTAACCCTCATTTGAATATGACGGACGGGTTAAAATAATATTCACCATTATAATGGCAGTCCATAATCATGAGTACCTTTTTCCCGATGCAATTAATTATAATCATTAACAACAGTAACTCTAGTTCACTTCCAGTGGGTGTGTCATTATTGGCTACATGTATTTATCATAGCCGGAGAGAATAAAAGGGACCGTAGTATTCTCAGGTTTCAATCAACAAACATATACGTTTTTAGTTGTAAATTACAGATAGCCTAACGCACTCTACGATTTGCCAATATTTCATTTTTATACACTTTCAATATACATTGAACTAAAACTGATCATCTATTTTGTTATCTACAGCTAAAGCTTAACAAAATGGAAGATGATCCCTACAACCTTTCTTATACAACGAGACAATATACATTATACTATACCATACCTATTAAGCCATAGATTTCCTTATGTCAATTTTCACAATGGTGTATCATGTGTTTACTGTACATTTGCTGATAATTGACAACCATGATGAAATGAATACGATAAAATCATTATCATGCTGAAAGTGAAAACGTGGTGTAAATATAACCGTGTCTGTTAGCGTGGGAGTGTTTTCTTATTCTAGTGAAGGTTATTAAACCACTTCAGACACGGGATGTTTCCTCACGTTGAGTGTCTTACACCAAGCCTGTTACCTAACGTCGTGCTTTAAAGGTCAGAAGGAATATTAAGTGAATAACAAACGGAGGTTTTCAATCATGTTGGATATACGAGTATTAGGCAATAAATAGATATGACTCAGAAGAAAGGGATTGCCAGACAATATGCATATAGAACTTGTTAGTTAGAAACAAGACGTTTAAAGAAGATTTTATGGTAAGGAAATTAACCAGGTGAAGAAACGTTTAGAAAATTTATTTTACCAGTTCGTTGCACACATTATTTGTTCATGAAAGGAACTCAGTTGGAATTTGAAGACGAAGTTCAGTTAAAAATCAGGACTTTTTTCACTGCCTGAGTTATTGCTAAAAGTTTAGGTATTAGTAGGTATTTACCCTACTTGTAACGGTGATTACGCTGAGAAATTATTTTAGAAGGTTCTTTGCTAGTGATGGATCAAGATTGGAGATCCTGACTAAGTCATTAAGTTTAGTTTTATTGTTATTGTTTTTCGTAAATTCATACCCAAAGGGTTGTTTAAGAGATGGAAGTTGCTAATACGATGTCAATTCGTTACCAAAAAAGATGACTGCAAAGAACTGTACTCACAATAAGAAGTATTACTAACCTGCCTATACTGACTTACATTTCAAACCACAATCAATTTATCCATATGCGTTCGTGATATAATTGGTAAAAACTTCCTTTCTAATGACAGTCATATTCCTACGCACAGCTTAACTATCGCCAGTCTCAAACTGTCAAATTTGACCCATGTGTACTTTCCATTGAACAATTTAGGGGGGGCCTTCATATGTTAAGTATTTCCAACAACCGGTCCTAACAACATCAAAAACATCTCTTCCGTCCCTGAATGCACTAATAAGTGAAAACATGAAGTGTAAATGTACTATTAAAAGGATGACCCTCTTCTTGTGTTTCCACACCAAACCTACTCGAACATTTGTGGATCCAGCTCTATAAGGTTATTCCTACTGGCACTGGCCGTGATAAGTCACAATGGTCTATTAAGTTTAGTTTTATGAATGCTGAATCTATTCATGAATAGATGCTATAATAGTTCAAACAGTGAACAAAGTAAAACCTAAAAATAAATATTGAAAAGTTTCGGCCAAGAAAGCGCTTATGCAGCGCTAAAAAGTTAATAACTCACTCAATCGGATTAAAAATAGGTTATATTATAACTTTAATAGGTAGCTATAAAGCAATAATTTATATCTTATCCCATATACCCAACTAGTTAGATATTATGTAGGTGCTCAAGTTCTTCTTATGTTTTTAAAGCAAAAGAGTTTGGGAGTTGAATATTTATCTGAGTATTTTTTATCAGAAGCACACAAGCTTTACATATTAGATTTTAATGAACCGACTTGGATGTTTACAAAAAAGACATGCAGTAAAAAGATTGCCTTATTTGTAATTCGACATTTAAAATTAACTATGGAGAGGCTGGTTTAGTCAAATTACAACTTATTTGAAATGTAGATACCCTGGATCTGGTATTTGCTCTTACTTTTTTACGTTCATGATGTAACACATTAACGTTTATTATAGGTTCAATGTTTAGAAATGTGAAAAATAATAACACTTATCAGCTCTTAAGAGAAAAAACATTGAATCTAATTGTTTTTCTTATGTCCTTAAAATGTTCCTTTCGGAAGTTAATACATATATACAAACAAATCTGCAATACATCAAAAGTGTATACTCATATTGTTATACTCGAAGATATTTAAAGATCTTTGGTTTTTCATTAAATATGCAAATAATATCTCTGTATAATCCTTGTATTAATTAGTTTGACCCTTCGAGTGAGGAGCAGTATATTTCCTCAGTTTAAGCTTAGGTCAAAGTCAAAGATGTTTATTGTATGACAGGCCTCCGGCCCATATACATTGGAGTTACATGCAATAGAGTTAAACAGTTCAATCTCAAAGAATAGCTACAACACAGATTTTAACAGATTATCTCTCATGGACATTGCATAGGTAACATATTGGGAAACCTTAAGAATGCTAGTATTCACATCAGAAATAAAAATTCGTTTGAAAGCTATGATTTGAGCTTTAGAAAAGTAACAATCTTGAGTGTACTGTTTACGCAAATCCTCGAGTGGTTGACAAACAAACAAAAAGTGTATTTCGTTTTCAATACCATTTTACATAACGGGCAAGCTTAGGTACATGTGTGGGGTGAGGCACGTCAGAAGTTTAGGTCTGCCCGTCATGAACCAAGACGTCATAAGGTCTATAAACGACTCTTTGAAGATTTAAATATTCCCAAGTGGTTCGTGTTTATCCGATCACTACGCTTCATTAATTAGATATCCTTGCTATATTCAATACAGGTGCGTGAGGTGGCTGCGTTCATGTAGGTCTATGTTATATACGTCATCCATTTAATTGCATGGAATAGGATGGAATACCTGCATCATCATCTCAATTTCTTAGACAAGTTAATTACATTTGGCTGTGACGGGGAGAAAGTGTGTCTTTGGGTGCGTAAGTACATTTGTTATATTCCGTTCAGTCATCTTAACTTTCTGGATATTAATTACGTGTCGATCGTAAATACTAATAAATATTTTATTGCAACGAAAGGGAGTGCTTAGTCTTCATTTGCTCGAAAATAGCCGATTAGAGAGCAAAAGGCGTTCCTTAGTGCCTTTAAGGAGTTGTTTGTTCAGAACAAGCCCTGCGGTAACCTTTTTCGTAATCTTGATCTTTCAGTGGGCATGTAAAGGGAAAACGTGACATCATGTTGTAAAAACAATCTAGGGCAGTATGAATAAGTTGGCATCAAGGGCTCACATTACTTCATTTTTTGACTGCAGTATCACGGAATACCAATGAGATCTAATTTCAGGGTTACCAGACAGGATGTGGTCCAGTTGTGAGTGTGTTCTGCAATGAATTGTGCTGTGTCTCTCTGATTCTAAATATCCACATAATAATCCTTCTTCCTTAAGCGTATTTATACTTGTACAGATCCTACAAAACAAAGCTATCAAATAAAACCAAAGCCTTGTTACAAGTCTTGTCGACATTTGACAGTGTAGTTCTTTTTACTTGCATGCCTTAAACAAGGTTTAAGTATGAAACAGAATAATGATGTTACAATAATACTCAGTTTCAGAAAGAAACTTCAATAAGGCAAGACCAAAGGAAGTGGTTGAATTGATCTAATTATCTGTTTATGTTCAAGGAGAGATGAGAAGACACGTGTCTGTGTTATCTAACAACAATACTTGATACTTCTGAGACATAGTTATTAAAACTGCTTATTGGATCTGGGTTAATTGAATAAATGAGCGAAATTTTAACGGAAACGTTTCATATATAGAGAATGTTACACAAGTGTCTTCTGGTATCAAATAAATCAACACAAGTTTATAAAAGTACCAATATCAATCAATTAGTCAGATTTTGATTTCAAATGGTAGAATTGATTTACTTCACTGTAAATTAAAGTGATTTGATCTTTATCCATAGATTTCTTACTAGATAATAGACATTTGAATATCAATATTAAATATAAATGTTACAGGTGTGCTTACCTTATCGAATGAATGTTTGATGATAAACAACAAAACAAAACAAAGCAAAAATCTTGGATATCAGTGTTTGGTTTAACTTAACTCTGATCTTTCTCTTGATATTCATGTCAACAATCTCACTAAAACCTGTTATCATGTTCTCAAGTGCCTAACAAAACATTCTGCTACAACATTAGTTTTGTCTCTAGTTGTGTCACGGCTTGATTATTGCAATTCCCTTCTATCTGGAGCAACTAAGCAGCAACTAAACAAACTGCAAAGAGTCCAAAATACTGCAGCAAGAATTGTTACGTTGACAAAGAAATTTGAGCACATCACCCCTGTGCTCCAAAGTCTGCACTGGCTCCCAGTGGAACAGCGCATCACCTACAAGCTCCTGTGTCTTGTGTACCAGTCCTTGTCTGGCCAGGCCCCTCTATACATATGTGACCTTATCAAAAGCTACTCACCAATTAGAACTCTACGTTCACAAAACAAGACCTTGCTTCATGTTCCCATGGTTAAAAGGACACGTTTTGGAGAGAGAACATTTGCCTACTCAGCAACAAAAGCCTGGAATAATCTGCCCCAATACTTAAAAGACTGTGAAACATTTGCCTCATTTAAACATCAACTCAAAACCTATCTTTTCAAAAGTGTCTTCTCTGGCTAACCACATCATCTCCTCTAAATTGTGCGCTTAGAGCATGTACTGTGCATGGATTCAGCGCGTTATAAGTGGACTATAATCATTATTATTAACTTGTATAATGTTGTAATTCGATACATGAATCATTGAGAAATTCAATATTTACGAGTAAGTCGCGATCGACTCATTGATCGTGATTGTATTGTCATGTAAAATTGATAGACAATTGTGCCTGCTAACACCAAGATAAAGTCGATCTGTTTAGCAATAATAACGAGAGAAATTATCTATTATTAGGTGTCATTATGGTAATACGTTTAGAGTTAAACCAAGCCTATAATATCTCTCCACGCCTCTTTACAGATCACATATATCTACCATGGTATATTGTTTCATCTTAGCAGATCAGAAGCTGCTGAATGTTTGGAAGCAAGTTAACAAGATTAACTCACTAAAATATCTGCAAACAATATAGATTGTGACAACTTACCGAATGTTGCTTCAAAATATTTGCGTTAAATATAAGAGTGTAGATTTGTATAGACTTAAATTCAAAGCAGCTATTCAATTGTTTTCCACAAATCAAGAGACAGTAATTTTGGTAAAATTCTATTTATAGATTAATTGTGTTCATTAATGATATGGGCATGGTAGTCCACAGTCTACAGCTTTTTCCAGTGCCCGGTTTTTTTTCATTAAAAAATCTGTATGCTCATAGAAATCCATGGGGATGACGTTCTTTTTATGCAGGATATGTTTGTCAACATTATTTTCTTGCAGGTTTTTAGGACTGGACGATATGCATTATTTCATAACATGCCTTTTACATTAATTGTTCATTTTTAAAATGGTGTATCATGTGTTTACCTTCCCACTATTTCTGATAATTGCGACCATGCTGATAGTGTAAAGGTGGTGAAAATAATACCATGTCTATAAAAGTTGGTGTGATTTCTTCTTCGAGTGAAGGTTATTTAACCACTTCAATAATGAGTGACACGGGTTATTTCCTAACGTTGAGTAAGCCTCTTACCTAATGATCTTCTTTGAATAGTCAGATGGAATATCTAGTTAAAAAATAATAGGAGAGTTTTTAATCAAGTTGGATACATAAGCAATTAAAAGACATTTGCCAGAGGAATTGCCAGACAATTTACATATTGCAGTTGTCAAAGAGAAAGCAATTTGTCATTATGTGTTCAAGGAAGAATTTAAGTTGGAACTTGGAGATGAAGTTCAGTTAAAATCATAGCTAAACCCGACTTACGTCACTGGCAGGGAAGCAAGACATACAGCCAATTTATAATGAAGCTGATGTCGAGAAAGGAGTATGGAAAGTTCTTTGCTAGGAGAATTGATCGATGATTTAGTCATTATATTAAGTGCAGTTGGATTCTTATTGTGTTATTGCGAAGAGAAAGACTTTTGGTCTTATTATGTCAATTCTTCACCAAAACGAATACTGCGAAGGGAAATGAACACGAACTGTCACCACCATAAAAGTACCATTAAAATATCTGTATTGACTTTTATTTCTAAACACAATCATTTCATTTCACAACTTTATAAAATAAACTTCTTCTATTAACATTTGTTTTACATATCAAATCTAACTTGTGACATTTGGATTTGGCTTGAATGAGATCAGGGTATATGGAAGGAGCTCGATCAGCCGATTCAATTACACTGACCCAAAATGGCCGCTATGGTTGATGCAACAGCAATGCTAAAACTGTATGTAAAAAACTGGATCAGTTACATATATAGAGATTATTACCCGAGGAAGTGTGTCATATGACTTTTACGAAACGAGTGTGAATTTTTGTATTGCCCGAGCGAGAGCGAGTCATATGACACACTTCCGAGGATAATAATTTCTTTATTACCGATTTTATTCAATTCAAAACGCATGGAACTATTCAGAAAACGGCCTCCTTCCCTTGCGACGGCCCGCTACAGTGACGTCACGAACAATGGTTTTATGACGTCACAATCGACGAAATACGGTAACTCGCACTTAGACAATCGTTGCTAGGCAAAAGTGATATGTGCACATGTGCTCATATTGAAAATAGGTCACCGCTTATGAATAACCATATGGGTAATACAATTTCATCCTATGCTTTCTCAGTTGAGCAGTTAAGTTACAATACAAAGCTGCACACATTCCTAGAAAGCCGTTCCAGCCATTCATTATTTTTCATTTTATACACAGCCGACCTTTATATCCATAGTGACTTTTGCTGTCTCGACTTTCTATTTATTGACTGCAGGTCAATTGTAATAAGTATTTCATTACATCGTTAGAAAGGAAAAATAGCCAATTAAAGCGCTAATATGCGTGATAAGTGCTATATTTCTAAGGTGTTGTTTCTAAATTAATCTGAAGAAACAATTACCTTGATTCTGACATTATGATAATGCTGACCTTCTATCAACGTACAAAAGGCTGTTGTGACATCAAGCTATGACGGAATCTATGGGTAGTCTGAACTAAGTTTTCTTAAAGGGCTTAACTTATTTGTATATAGCCCATTTAGTATACCTATGAGATCTGACTTGATGGTATTCCTACAGGATTTAGCCCAGTTGTGAGTTCTTTCTGGTACGATTTATGCGATCAATTCTCATATTTTAAACTTTCATATCATAATCCTTGAGCGTAATTATAGATGTATAGATACTACAATACCTTGATATATCTTCAGACCATCCTGCTACATGATCAGCGTCTCACTGGAATTTGGCCAGATTGCGATAAGGGTATATTGAAGGAGCTAAATCAGCGGATTCAATTACGCTCATGTAGCAGGATGTCTTCGGATCAAAGCCTTCCGTATCACGCCTTTCCAAGCTGGGTCGAGATCAGAAATTGTGCCTCACTTTAGGTGAATTCATTGCATATACAACAAAGTTAAGGAACATTATATTGATGATGACGATACACCTCTTCAATGAAATACACTATATAACCTCAATAACGCTAATCCAAAAGAAATGGTTGAATTGGTCTCATGGTTTATTAATTTTCTAGGAGCGATACAACAGACACGTGTCGGTCTTATCTTACGACGACCATTCCATTTCTAAGACATGAACTAGATACTCTTTGAACCAAACAGTTAGTGCATCTTTGTAGCACAATCGCCAGGCACACACTTCGTAAGATTCAACAAGAAGACGAGACGTGTATTTTCCTGGCTTTTATTTCTTCCAAGTACTCAATACTACTCTGGCCGTCGAGCCTTCTAGCCCGCTTTCCCTTGGCACCCTCACGACGCCCAGCTCGTCTTTTCTCACATGGCTGGTCGTGGCTGTCACCAGCCCATGGCCGAGTCCTGACTGAGACTCAACCCCTCAGTCCCGTGGCTGAGACTCAACTCTCTCTCCAGGACAATGGCTGAGAACTAAACCTTCAAGTCAAACCTGGGTCTTATATACCCAACAGACTCAGTTGTCAACACATTGTCACTTGACAACAGCTTAATGATTATTACATACTTAGGGATTACTTGGGGATGGGATTAGCAGAGTATAACATAGGTTTCATAACAACTATGTTACATCTTCTTTGTCTTGAAAAGGACTCAGTTACACCTGTGTTTTCGGGGAAAAAAATACTGAGTAAATGAATGAGTTAAAAGTGACATTTACGACGACGGATAAAGATTTATATTTTTAGACATAATGACGCGACAAAGCATGTTGGTTAACAAGTAACAAGTGTGATCAATAAAATTTCCCTTATTTTGAATGAACTCTTGGTCAATGACGTAAAAGGGTTTGGAAACTTTAAACATTTGTTGACAGTTATGAATCATCTATTGTAATATAAAACACCCCCTGTCATATACGTCGATCTCCATACAATAATAAACATGCAATTTCTTATAGGACTGTTTAATTTATTGAGAGGGTTACCGTACGTCAAGTGGGTGTGGTTACCCTTATCATCCTTAGCTTGTTGTTGCACCAACAATTATGTTTGGCTGCATAATTTTTCTCGACACCTTTTCTCAGTCTCAATAGATCATTTAGATTCGTAGTTATGTTTGGATTCTTTACCACTGTGTATCCTTCACTATCACGATTGAAATAGCATGACATCAACTATTAAAAATCTATTTCACGTGAGGGTCATGAGTATCTATGTATACTTTTTCTAGATTATTGATATTAATAGGTGTGTTCTACATTACATGACCAGACATAGTTGTGAAAGTATGAAATATATTAAACAATGACAACAAAGTTGTATGTTTCGTTCACTTCTTATAATTTATCATCAAACATTTTTATGTTGAATTGTTAAAGGTTTTAAAATAAAGGTAAATACAGTCATGTCATGTAAGTTGATTTTGTAGCATTCTGACCTTATTCTGGCAACTCTTAAAGAGACAATTTAATCAAAAAGCGATCTTATCTGGGTCATTTTTCACATGGTTGGTTAATTTTTGGTATTTTTTGGTATTTTTGGTAGTGAGTGTAGAGTAGACACCATGTGTTACTGGCGCCTATGCTGTCTTCATTTACATGTACTTTAAAATGGTGTTATGCAATAATTTGTTTATTTTATAAACGCCACATTATTAACTATCCTTTAATCCTTAACACGACAATGATGTTGATAATCAGTTCTTTCATTTTCTGGAGAATTAGTCGTTATTTATATTGACTGAAGACGAAGATGGATATCTAAAGTTCGTTTCCAATTTAAAAGCAATTTTATAACCTTTCTACATGCAGTTCAAATGTTCCTCTACTCAATGAAGTAATGAATCACCATTGTTTTGGATCAGAAGTTATCAATTTGTAACAAGCATCTTAAGTACACAGCGTGACTGAATTAATAACAGAAAGGGTTTAAATATATTGTTGGATAGCCTCAAGGTTGTTTACTGACATTTAGATTCATCAAGTACTTTAACAACATCGGAATTGTGCAATCTGTTCGTTCTATACCATGTACCTTGGTTTGATGACAAGATGACATTGAGAGTATATTTGTTTATAATCTTCAAAATAAACATTTTTTGAGAGAAACAATCATTAATCTTTAGAATTGCAAAGTTTTAGGTATTGATTTATGATCTTGGTTTGCTTATTCCTCGAAAAGACTCACATATCATGCATAAATCGTTTATTTCTAGTTTAATTTGTGTCCCATACAACCTTGGGCACTTTATTTTATCAGGCATGTTAAAACTATTGCATTATTTCACCAGTTTTAAGCATATTCAGCCTAATTCATAACATTCATTATTCGGTTACTGAGGGAAGATGGAAAGATATGATTTGAGGCGCTCCTGTTCAGAAAGAATGAATTGAGAGTGAAAGAAATGATAAACACTTGAATGACAATCATCATTGTAAACAATGAATACACAACAAAATAAGGAAGCAGGAGTAATGCATGTAAATCTGGATTTTATAGAGACATGTAAGGGATTTCAAAGTACTTGCTAGAGATTCGGAGACATCCAGGTACTCACTCAATGCCATTTTGCAAGCACGTGTAGCTATATCCACCAATTTTCTAAAAGGTTCAAAAGATCTTATCTGTAAAAGAATCTAAAATAATGGCATATCCAAAATAGAATAATGTGGAATCTAAATGAAGATGTCGACATTAAACATCAAACTTTTTCAATCACCTAACACCTACGAAACTCTGCTCAATTATGACACTGCTCAATAGCCTATCCTAAGATCTGTCAACTCAACATCGTGTTTGAATAATTATAATATTTGGAAATTCGATTATGTTTTATTAACCTGAGAGACAGGTGTTCAATCATCACCTTGTCTGTCATTTAAGAGGGATGTTCTCATGTAATCTGTTCACTCATAGTTCATGTTATCTGTTCACTCATAGTTCATGTATTCTGTTCATGTAGTTTGCTAAGCTTGTCCTTTTGTGGTGTGAATTTCGGTGAAGAATGTTTATCCTCATTATAATGGTTATTGTTATTATTATCATTATTAATAGTAATAGTGGTAAGTATACGTAGAAGCAGTAGAAGTAGTTTTAGTAACATTCGTAATATCAACATTCTTATTTTCAACATTATTATAAATCATAAAATCGTACTCCATCCATCCCATCAATCCCATCGATCCATCTATCCATCCTCCACAATCATCGGCAATATTATAAAAATAGAAAAACGTGTACAACAAGAAACATATTTAAGACACGGAAAGACATGGCAGCTGTTAAATACGTGCAAAGAATATGTTTAAAAGTATTAACTTGAGAACATACCATCAATGAAAAGTCTTCGTTTGACAACTTCGTCCTTAAAGATAAATCTGACCTTTAGTTTTTAGTCTCTTCTCTCTTGTGGGGATTGTAAGTGGCTATTATTTTCTTAAATGACACTTGTGCATATTAACTGTCAATTATTTACCTGTTATATACCATTCAGACCTAAGTCAACCAATTTCACATTTCAATATACGTAGAAAGATGACTTAATTATTTAAAAATAGCCAGATAATACAAAGTTTGACATTTTTATACCACCACGTGACTCAATGCAGTTTCATGGTGTTGTAGTTTGGATTATTTAGCGTACTTAAGAGATATGCCATCCATTGCCTACATGATCATGGTTGGGGCACACACGCTTGATAGTTCGACTAATAGATACCAGATCTTGGGTATTACCATCATGTTCTTTAATCTAAAACTTCAATGTCAGCATGTACCCAACCTGCTAAAACAGTGTATATGACTCCGCTCAGCTCCATCCTAACACCCTGATCTCTTTCAAGCCAAAAGCCAAAAGCCTCGTATCGTTAGCTATCTAACCAGCCAATTAAACGACTCGCATCCAGCAACAGCGGTACAACCCGGAAGGAAAAATCCGTTGAATTCAAGATAGTAGATTCAAGTTCTTGCATAACGGCATTTCATTTGCTGAAAAAATAACAGATGAACCTAGCCACGAATATCAAGCCGATCCAGCCTGAGGAGGAAGTTTGCCGTAAAGAGATCAGGGTATTAGGAAGAAGCGGAGTGGATTCATTTACGCTGATTTAGCAGGATGGCATTTACCCTGAGCAAATTCAAAATTCCAAACAAGACCAAACAAGACTGATAGTCTTGTGGAATCGATTATTTGGTTTTGAATAGATGAATTGAAATGATAAATTGAAGCAGCTCTACATTTAACTGTCAATAAATTTGTCAACATTTGATTTCAAATTACAACTGATTCAGGTCATTGCAGATAAAAATAGCAGATACGCTGTCCGAATTATGGTAGCTTTTAGTCCAAAGCAATCAATGTTCAATAACATAATGGATGCATTTTCGATCCGTTTCTTTAGGCGTTTGGTGTTACTCAGAGACAATGTATATTGCCCCTAACACTGGTCTTACAATATGTGATTTGAGATTTGTTATAAAATATCTTCCTGGACGAACAAAGACATCACACATAATATGAAATCGATTGAATAATTCTGTTTGCACACGTAATTTCAGTTTACCAATTGCAAACATTGTAAATCAATAATTTGAATAATCTTTGAATTTGATACATTACTTACTCGAACCTTTACAAATTGAAAATGATAATAATTATGATGTCGATTTCCATTGTGCTAATAGTGCATTAATTCGTGGACTGAATGCAGTGTGGATTGCCCTTGGATACAACAAAAAGTACGATGCCCGAAAATATTAGTGCTTCATTTAAATGCAGGCCATTAGGGTAAGAAGCAAGTCAGCCATCACTGTACTCAAAACTCTTTATTATCTCCGTATCCTGAGTCATTTGCAATGCTAAATTGAAAAGTTAATTGTGTAACACAGAGACGAAGCAGCGTCAGTTCTACGACGACTACATTTGCAATTATCTATTCAATACGTGTCCTTATAGTAATACGCTTAGAGTTGAAGCAAGCCTAAAACTTCCCTTCCACACCTTTCATCTTCTCTTATCACCGTGATCTACTATGGTATTTTGTTAATGATCCTTTCATCTTAACAGATCAGAGACCCTAGGCACAATATCTGGTAGCATATTAATAACGATAATGCTATAGATTAATTTGAAAGAGAATATGTGATGAGCACGTTAGTGTAGTGGTAAGCGCGCTTGCCTCTCCCACCAGAAGCCTGGTGAAGACACCAAAAATTGTGACCCGAGCTTTAAACTGTGTCGTATTCTTGTGCCACGCACGTCATCCACATTGCATTTAGCCCACACAGCTGTGCAATTGGGTACCTGAATACGGGATGTACGGACCTATAGGGTCGCGCAAAGCGCTAAGTAGCTGCCTCGAAAGTATAATTCATTGCTCAGAGTTACTATGTACTATACAGCCAGTGGAATGGATATTCAAGATGTTGAAATTGTAATCATAACTTGTAATTAATATCTGCAAAAATAGTCACTCTTTTTAACAGGACATGTGTCGCTTCAAAACATTTCTGTACAACATTTAAACATTAGATTTAAAAGAGTTGAGCAAGCTTAACAGTGTCAAGTTTAAGTTATTTACAAGAGCAAAGCCAGAGATTCATTGATGCATTTTTTACCATGCATGGATAAACACTGATGTTGACTACTCTATTCATAATGCATTGATAAACATGGATGTTGACTTTCAGTGAAAAATGAGTTGCATGAAAACATTCCCACTGCTTCCCGGAAGGTTTGCTATTTTCCAATGTACGAAACATGACATTGTATTAAATGTTCCGTTGTATGATGTCTTCTCGCTCTAACCAAAATAATACAGGAAAAATCCTTCTTGGCTACTCGGTTGCAATGCACAATGTAATTTTGGTTAAGAAATTTTTCCTACGTCCCATATGTGACATAATCCAAAGTACAACGTCTAATTGTACACTTGTGGCGCATTGGGTGTATTACAAATAACACAATCCAAGAAAATGCTTCTTAAAGGCACAACACAACCAAATACATAACATCCATATTTAAAATATAAAATAAAAGTGTCGAATTATGCATTAAAGGTGAAAAGTTCTCGAAGATGGGACAGTTTTCATTTAAAAACTACCTTGGGCGTAACTTTAAGTGGTTGTATGTCCCTTTACTGGTATAAGTCTGCCCCATCTTTGTATACTCTATAATCAAACAGAAATGTAAACATATAGAAGGGCCGGTTACTTTTACAATCAAGATTTTCCACATCATTTATTTTTTCAAAATACCTAAAAAAAAAAATTTCAAAAACTAGAGCAAACATGATTATCATCTTGTAGCACCATGTATAATGTGTAATGAACCAATCGCTCAACATCTACTCTGTTGTTGAACAATGTTTCATTATCCTCTGATATTTACATTAATTATATACCATAGAAATGAAATGGACACGTCGAACAAGAATAAAAAAGCCTACAGCTTTTTTCAATGTCCGCATTTTCATTTTATATGATTGTTACCTTGTGTCTAATAGGGAAAAGGTCATAAATAAATACAAGAAGCATTTGACGATACATAAAAATCTGTTATGCTAATACGAAATCCTTGTCAAGGACAAAAATAAGGTAACTAGCTTTATCTTCTTATGCAAGATAAACCTTTTATCATTATTTTCAATGTGTATTATTTATAACATGACATCACATAATATAGTTTATATCATCAATTTTTAATGGTGTATCATGTGTTTAACTTCATATCTTTGCTGATATCGACGTCAATGCTGAAACTGTAAACTTGATGGAATTATAACCATAATTTTTAGCGTGGAAGTGGTTTCTCATTCTGCAGAAGGTTATTAAACAACTTCATTAAAGAGAGGCACGAGATGTTTCCTCACGTGAAATGTGGTACATCATACCTATAGTCGTGATGTAATATCAAGTAGAAAAAAGGAGGGTTATTTAATCATGTTGGATATACAAGTATGAGGCAATTAAAATACATGACTCAGAAGAGAAGGATTGCCAGACATTTCGCATATTGGACATGTTAGTGAGAAAGAATACGTTTAAGAAGATGTTTTGATAAGGAATTTAACCAGTTGAAGAAACGTTGTAATACAAAGATATTTTACCGGTTCGGTTCGATGTACACATTATTTTTTCAAGAAAGGAACTTACTTGGAACTTGTAGAGGAAGTTCAGTTCAAAATCAGGACTACTGTTAAAGCCAGGAGATTTGCAATAAGCGAGACGTTTATCCATCTGTAAGAAAGATTACTTTGAGAAAGGATTATGGAAAGTTATGTGATATGTATAAGATACATGTAGATATGATTTTTGTTTGGACCATTTAACTGTGATATCGGCAATATGCACGCATTTTGCAGACCTAGAACAGACCTTTTGTTTAATGCAACAGCAATTCAAATACAGTGTATTAGAACTGCGTTGAATGACATATTACTTTACGGGGAAATATTTCATTCTTTCATTCTCACTTAAAAGTAAAAGGTATATTCAAAAGCTGCACACATTTCTAGTTAAGCTACTTTCAACCATCAATCTATTTTCCACTTTTTATATCCCTTTGTGTTTTGGTTGTCTTAACCTTTAACGTTTGATTACATGTCAATTGTAAAGAATCAGTAAAAGCTTAATTGAGTGTTTATATACTCATATGCCATGAAATAGCCAATTCGAGTTCGAAAATGCGGTCTGTAGTGCCTTGAAGGTGTTGTTGCTAAAATAACCATAACATGCCCTGATGGTTTTCCTGACCTTTTGGTAATGCTGACCTTTCAATTAGCGTATAAAAGGCTATTGTGACATCAATTTGTGACGCAATCTAGGACAGTCAAAACGAAGTTGACTTGAAGGGCTCGCCTAATCTCTATATTATACAAACAATATACAGTACAATGGAATACCTTTGAGATCTGATTTTAGAATTACCATATAAGATCTGGTCCATTTGTGAGGTCTTTCTGCACTAAACGGTGGTGTCAACTCTCTGATGTTAAGCATTCACATCATGTTCCTTCATTCATAAGTTAATTATATACTTGCACAGATTTTGAAATACAATGATATCGAACAAGACCAAAACCACATACCAAGCTTTACTAGTCGTTTTGAGATTGGAAACTGCCATTCCCCTTTAGATCAAATATACTTAGTTTTTAAAGGAAAACTTGAATGACGCTAGCCTAAGGTAGTGGTGGATTAAACCACATGATCCGCTCGTGTTCTAGAAGCGATACAGCTGATAATACAGCCACGTGCCAACTTTATCTAACAACGACCTTGGTGCTCCGTAGACATGAATTCAATTAGATATTCAATGATGGGGGGAAACGCTTGTTTTGCTACTTTTGCAACATAAAAGTTATTATAGTTGGAAAGCAAATCACATTTATAACGGACGACCAGATATAACCCTCAATTAAGGCCTGAAAAAACGACAATGTTTAGTTGACAAATGCCAATTCAAAATTCGATTTATATAAGTTTTCAATTTATTTTGAAAAAAACCCACATTGGTAATTTTGTAAAGAGTATGGAAACGTTCCACCATGGTTAACGTTTTGGGATAAGTTGTGTAATCATTTATTGTATAGAAGGACTGTTTGCGTTATGTACATCAGTCGATATACACAGGCAACAATCTAACAATCAACCATATCAGGCCTACCAGACAAAACTGCCGCACTGGGAAGGAAACGTGGAAAAGTCAACATTAAACGTGGAAACTACAGCATAAATATATTCCCTCGACACCGAAACATTAATGTTTTTTTAAACATTTTCCTGTGCAGTACGGCAGTTTTGTCTGGTAAGCCTGCATATGAATGTTGATGGTACCCAGCGCATTCTGCAACTGTCATTGATATGAAACACAAGTTAGAGACTAGCAACTTTTTTTAAAGCTCTCTTAGGGCTAAAGTTGTCTTACGTACAACAATACATCAACATTGGCCAATGACTTTCTGAACATTTAGGGAACCAAGAGCTCTAAATATAATGCTGCATCATTGTTCTGGGTAGGTTCTCTCAATCTGATAATTAATAGATCATATCGATGTGTAGTTGTGTTTGAATTCCCTCGCCAGCTATCATTAATCACTGTCGCAATTCAAATGGCAGGAATATCAAATACGAAAATGTTTCTGTTACGGATCAATTGTATCCATGTTGATTACGCAAGGTTATTGATGTTACTAGTTGTGCTCTAAATTAGATAACCAGACAGAGTATGTGGGAAAAGTCTGGAATATATCAAACAATTATAATGAATGTATATTTTGTTCAGTCTTTAATATCAAATATTTTTGGACTGAATAATCAAGTTTATAAATTCATCTCACATAAGGTGTTAATGCAACATTCTTTAATTTTTTAAACGTTCTGTCCAGAAACAGAAAAAAATGATACTTAGAAGTGAGAACTGACAAGGACACAAATAGGTATTATGATTCTTTCAAATACATAGTTTCATCGAGCCTTATTGGACCAATATAAAAGTTAGAAGACAGGAGGCACTTTATGATTGTTTTATTTACCAACTTTCATTCTCTAGTCCATATGTTATGGACATATGTTATTAAAACATGACTCATGAAAAATATCTGGCAATATCTTCATTGATGTTAATTATAGAGAATACTACCCTAGGACCTATCAGATACGAATAAATTGTCACAAGTAATTCTCAGAAAATATTCGAGCAATTATGTATTTGCAATATTTGGGGACAGCGATTCCTCGATAATCCGGAATATGTGTTCCGATAAGTATATAGAGTAATTTGCAGGAAACCATTGAACTTTTGAAGAAAATACACAAATGAAGGGAAACGAACACGTGTTTCGTTAGAAATCTCTGTTAATTAGGATGATTTGTAAATTTGTTGAAATATTGAATATTATATGAAAATAAAACCAGGGACAATCCACTTATAGCGTTAAAGAGATAATGGCTAAACTGATGCCATACATCAGTTCTATCAATTCTATCAATGTCTTTTCTGTATAACTACAAAGCGGATGTGTTTTATGATTGGAAACCGTTGATTGGTCCACTGGACATACCAGATGAGACAGCTCTCTTCGGATTAAAGCCCCGCAAAGGGAGGTATTAAGAATTATTTAGTATCGTGTCGAGCATAGGATGGGTCAAGAGTTTATAGATAGAATTACTGGAAGATATGCTCTGGATTACCGAGAATCAGGAAATAGTTAAGCGCAGTCCAAGAAATCAATCAATACTAACTGTGGTAGAAATCCATGTAGAGTCTCGAACATCATGATCAATCATGATCAATCATTTCAATCATCGTCAATTATCATCGTTAATATCAGCATATGAGAACCTCTGTACAGCAAGAAATAAATTTCAGACACGGCCAGATAGGGCAGTTATATGACACGTGCAGTGAATAGATGCTTTTACATGAACTTGATATCATACCGTCAATTATATGTCATAGTTGGACATTTATGACAACTTTAATGTATATGAAAAATCCGATATTTAGTTTTTGTAAAATCTCATGCTTACTGCGTTGCCAAATAAAAGGCTATTAATTCCTTACATGACATTTTTGCATATTAACCTTTAAAGATCTCGCTCTTTAAAAAAAATTCAGACCTAAGTTTAGGTGTTTTATGGTAAATGTATTAAGACAAATGATTGCTTGCAAATGAAATTTTTGGTTATTTCAAAATGTTTTAATAGTATAGCCATGGAAAATGCCAATTGTTCTGAAATTCACGTTTTTACACCAGCTGGGGAGCTTTTGATATTTTTTTAATTGGAGAAGGTAGCTGAACTACACACATTTAAACCACTGGCTCATCTCTACGAGGCAAATGTTTAAGCTTTAAGGTGGTCTTTTGTGCCATACGTCCTACTTAGTAATTAGAAGCTGTATGAAAATAACTGAAACTAAAAATGTTGCTTCCTACGGTGGATTTCTGTCGTGGATCATGATCTCTGAGATAAGATTAAGTCTGGTTATATTCTGACCCTCATTTGAATGTGACCGAATGGGTAAAATAAGACCAGACATTGTAATGACAGTACCTAATTACTTCCTGTCCGATACAGATTGGTAACTATTACCCCAGTTCACTACGCGTGGATATTCCACATAACTTTTGCAAAATGACATGGTAAGGGAAGACGTACAAAGGTGACTTGGGGTACTCGCACAAATCCGAAAGTTCTTGCAATTGACAGAGGAACGATTAATTATCTATTTGCCTGCCCAGCAAAATACTTTAACGATGAGGTTTTCAGGATATTTTTGAAATACCAAAGTCAGCAGTCGTCCCGTTCTTCAGTCATTGCCCTATCTAACAGTCTTGGTCAATCGATTGTTTGGTACTTAATAGAAAGCTTTTCTAAATATGTACATCAATCAATTTGTCAGACTTTGATTTCCATTGGTACAATTGATTTACGTCATTGTGGATTAAAATAGCACCCACATTGTCGGACTTATTGTAGCCTGTTGCCAATCGATAATCAGTAACATACTTGGTGTAGTTTCTTTCTCTAGGTTGTATATGTTAGTAACAATGTCTTCTCGTTTACCACTTTTACAAATTATCATGGTAAATTAGTAGGGGTCCTCACAAAATCTGAAAGTTTTTGCAAATGACAGAGAAACGATTGTTGTAGCTGATGATCTATTTGCTTGATATGCATTTATATTGACTCAAAGCCTTTAAACAAGTCTGACAATGAGGTTTCATCCATCCTGCTCTAACGCCTTCCTAATATTCTGATCTCTATCAAGCCAAAACCCTCGTATCGCTAGCTATCTAACTAGCCAATAAGACGACTCGCTTTAAGCAACAACAGCACAACCCGGATGGAACAATCCGCCGAGTTCAAGCTAGTAGCTTCAAGCTCCTTAATAAACGACACTTCATTGGCTTAAAAATTAACAGGTGAGCATAGCCACGAATACCAAGCCATCAAACAAACAAAGGATTCAGCCCGATAGAGATCAGGGTATTAGGGAGGAGCAAGAGCGGATTCATATACGCTGATTTAGCAGGATGGGTTTCATCGGGATATTATCATGATATTCATAAAGTAAAAACTCTGAAGTCAACACTTACCCCATTCTTCAGTAAATGCCTTATCAACAGTCTACTTGAAACTTTAGTTTGGTTTTAAATAGCAAGGCATTCTCATTTGAAACAGATTTTCTACATTTATATGGCAATCAATTTGACAGCCTTTGATTATCAGTGCTATAACTGATCTACGTCACTTCAGGTGAAAATTGCAGACAAATTGTCCATTGTATAATAGATTTATGTCTCAGTTCCGACCATTTGATGCTTAAATTTTACTGGATGTTATTTTTGTCTGTTTCTCTAGGCTTTAGATGCTAATTAGACAAAATGAGTTATTATAATATTAACACTGGCCCAGTAAGTGATTTGACCTATATCAAATATCCTAAAGCTACAGGCTTATAAACATTTAAATGTTAATTCTATGAAATATATACAACAGTTATGTTTATCTTATTTGATAATTGTTTACTGATATATAACAAAACGATACATATCAAAATGCTTTGCTATCAAAGGATTGCCTTAACTTTTTATACTTTTTAACTATGATTAATCAATCGAACCTATACGAATTCAATATTTACAAATAAATCATTTCCTTATCCCGAACGTATTGCCATGTATAATTGATAGACAAATTGTATGTGGTAAACCTAAGTGATAATTGGTTCTTCAAATCATACCAAGATTGATTATCTTTTAATACATGTCATTATGGGATTATGCTTTCAGTTAAATATAGCCTATAATACCCTCTCCACACCTTTAATCTTCTCAGAACACATATATTTACTATGGTATATTGTTAATGCAGTCTTAATCTTTGCAGTGAGTAGTATATATTCAGTAGAAACTGAATAAAAGTAATGCAATTAAATAATTTGAAATTGATTATCTGCAGGAATATATCTAAACAGATATAAATTGAAAATTTAGAATCTCAAATTAAAATTTTTAAAATTGCTGGAATCACTGATGATTAACTAAAATTATTATCTTCATAATGGTAAGCATGCGATCTGGACTGATAGTTTTTTTCTTTCAAAATACACTCCGTGATTTCAAAGGAAACTTTTCAGCAACAGTAAGCCTAACACATTTTGTTGATATAATGACACCATAATATCTCACCTCGCTTATAGCATCTCCCTGAATACATAAACAAGAAGTGGTTGGGCAAGTTCATAACTACGAGATCATCTTATTTACAGAGAAAGTTAGCTTCATGGATGCACATTTATTATGCATGCATACAATGGATGTCGATATCGGAAGGTTTGCTATTTTCAAATGTACAAAAAGTCATTGAACTAAGTTAAATGATCTTTTACGATGCTCAATGTCCTAACCAAAAATATTCCGGACAAATCAAGGCAGCAATTTCTTTGTTTGCAAATATCAATATACGATCGATTCCACATAGCAAGAGATGGTAATTTGGATAACTAAATATCTAACATAACTTATAAGTAAAGAATCATTGAAGGCAGCCCTACGTGACATATGATAGACATACATTTGTATCTACCATAACCTAAGGTATACTTGTACTCTTGTAGCGCATTGTATGTATTACGTATAAATCATTCCAAGAACAACTACGACTCAAAACCAGTGATCAACCGCGAGAGTTTGAGATACTTGTTCAGAGCTCCTCATATCGACATTTGATATCTTGGAAAAATGTCATGCTAAACATATCCATGGTGAAGACCAACTGTCAGCGATACGAAGCATTAGGAAAACATCAGGGTTTTGAAGGAGCTTTTTTATTTAATGCAAATACAATTAAACTGATGTAACAGGATGTCTTTCCTTTCGCCAAACTATGGAGTAAAAGCTCCATGAAGCTTTATAATGCCTGTAAACAACAGGTGTTGTGTCAAGGTCGGTGCCCATGAATAAAAGATGAGAGTTATTACAGCAGGGCTGGGATGCGGATAGACTCGGGAATCATGAAAAGCTGCATTCACTATTGTATGAAATTTTATAAATCACATCTACAAATTAAATAGATTATAATCCTGGAACATTTTGAATTTGAAAGCTTAGCCACATTTATCGATCGTTCGTTATTGCTAGCATAACAGTAAACTTGTGGAGCATCAAATGGAGCAATAGCTTCTTTATTACCAGGAGAAATTGTCAATAACATAAACAACATAAAGTTAGAGGAGTCATTTTGTGATTGAACTATTAACTGTGCTCGCTCACATTCTTGGCCTGTCAAGAGTAATGGATCAATCAGGTGGAAATAACGGGTTAGATCACTCACAAATGAATCGATATGCATGGAAATTGACAGAGAGAAATGGGTCAGCATCCCAACCATAATAGAAGTACAACCAAAGAGTGACAGTGTTTTAAGTCATTACTTATTAAGCAACAGCTGCTTACATTGCTCACGATAACATTTCTCATTTCTCTCTATCAATGAATCCATGAATATCGATTCAATTTTGACTATATTAACTGAGAGTTCAAGGGTTATTGCCCCACACTGAGACACGAGTTGAGAAACTTGTGGTGTCTCCTTAGGCAAGGGACTATATTCAAAATGTGCTTCTGTTCACCCAACAGTACTAATTGGGTACCTGGTGTAGATTGTGTTGGAGGTGACCTTTAAGCGCTTAATCGGCAGCTTGGGTTAGACCAGGGTAATAATGCAGGGAGCGCCTTGAGAATGCATTCGGTGTGGATATGTGCGCTATGAAAATACCCTTATTATTATTTAGGAGAAGCAATTATCAGGAGAAGCATTTATATAGGCATTTGCTGCCTGTTTGCAAATCCTTTTTCCTTTTTGTATATATATTCTGAATGTTGTGTATTGCATATTTTATGCAAATAAAATACTAGTTACATCATAAATTTCCATGAAATGTTTCCAATACTTGAAAATAATTGCATTCAAATGTAACGATTACAATGTTTTATTCTCCTGTAACAAATGTGTCACATAGAAAATAAAGTGGACATGTTTTGTCGGGCAAAGCTTATAGCCTTTTGTCAATGGTCAAATTTTCTTTTTATATAATAACAAAGGTCATAGATAAAATGAAAGATGAAATTGTACTTACAAATCTCGGCTTGGCAAATAATATTCAATGTTTATGGTAATGATAAAATAACTAGCATAATCGTCTTATTCTGGATGAGGTTTCTATCATTACTTACTTACAGTTTAAAATGACGAGGTGATGTGCATTATTTCATAACATGCTTTTTACATCAAATATATTGGTACATCAATTGACCCAAATCCGTATCATGTGATTACGTTCTTACCTTCGTCTGATAATTTAGAAGATATAACTTTAAGACGGACACTATGTAAATTTAGAATTAGTTTACATGATTTAAGAATCAATTCCCTACGACAAACAAGTGGAGTATTAATAGATGATAAGATAAGTTTTTGTAGAATTTGTAACTCGGGCAATATTGAAGATGAATTTCATGTATTGTTTGTATGTTCAATGTATTCCCATTTAAGAAGCAGATATTTATCTTTTGTATCATCACCAGTTGGAGATAAACAACTTTTGTCCCATCTGTTAAATTCTAAAAAAAACTGATGTCATTAAATCTCTTACAATCTACATTAAACATGTATTCCGTGTAAGAAATGTCACCGCCACATGTAGCACTTAATACTTTAACTTTACATGTACTATAGGCCTTTAGGCCTGAAATACTGAAAAAATAAATCTGAATCTGATAATTGACATCTATTGCTGAAATTGAACACGTGGGGAAATAGTATCCATTAGTGTGGGAGTGTTATTAAATGTAATTAAACCAATTCAACAATGAGAGAGACGGGATGATGTTTATATTGGGTATCTAACACCAATCCTGTTACCTAAAGTTGTGCTTTGAAAGGTCAGAAGGAATATCAAGTCAAAAATAAAGTTTATACCATACCTCGTACAATGTATGCCACGGATTTCCTTATATCAATTTTCACAATGATGTATAATGTGTTCACTGTACATTTGCTGATGATTGATAACCATGCTGAAAGTGAATACGATAATTGAGAACCATGCTGAAAGGGAACGCGTGGTGTGAATAAAAAGTGTCTATTAGCGTGGGAGTGTTTTCTTAAATCAGTGATGGTTATTAAACATAGGCATAGGATGTGCGTGACAATAAGTGTCGTACTTCTGTGACGGTCATATGGAATATCAAAATAAGATGAGTGTTTTAAAAGTCATGTAACGCATATTACTTTGAGAAATTATTTTAAAGGTTCTTTGGTAGGAGAATGGATCAAGATTGGATATTGGGGATACTGAGTTAGTTATTAAGTTCAATTTGATTGTGATTGTTTTAGTTGAACGCATTGAACATGTTGTATAAGAGAAGAGATTGGTCATGTTATGCCACGTCTTTGCCGCAAAGGAAACCTACTCAGAAATGAAGGCAAACTGTAGATTGATTTTTATTTTAAATTACAATCATATCAATTATATTTCACTTTTAAAAAAATGTTCTATTACCAAAACTATCAAAGGGAAGTTTTTAATTTCGATCAAAGCAAAATGTGACATTAAACGCGTATATAATTTTCCCTGATTCCTTTGGATTGTTTTTTATAAATGTAATGTGAACCCATCCTGTTTTTCAATACCAAATCCCCTCTTACAATTGGTGACACAAAATAGTAATGATTAAGCTTAAGCTTTTCTTAAACAAATGCGGAAAAAACATTTTAAAAAATTAAAGTACCTTTTTACCCAAGTATTTGACTTACAACAGTATGCTAAATTTGCAATATTCATTTTATTATTGTTCAATTTCAATATCATTTGAGAAAAGAATACATTTCAGAACATTGATTTCTAGTAAGCACAGTTTATACAATTACAGATCTTAATTAACCAAATAAGATGTTTACAACATGTAAAAAGACATGCAGTAAAAATATTGATCTTGCGCTTTGACAGGAAAGCCTTGTATTGAATTCGACATATTAAGACACTTTGAAAATTAACTATTGAATAATGGAGGAATAGAGAGGTTGAGTTAATGGCTGGTTAAATAAGACGCCCTTTTTAAAAAGATACCCTTGAACTGGTATTGGCTGTTCCTATTTTATGTTAATACAATTATACAGAAGAATCAATTGAAACAATATTTTATATCTAAAAACGTGAACATCTCTATATAGAAAACAATACTTAATCTATATGTTTTTCTGATACCCTTAATTTCATCACTTACTTCATTCCCTTGGTGTTTACAAAAAAAATATGCAATACTTTTAAATTAAAAATTATATACATATATGGTTATATTGGAAAACATTAACATAAATATCATAAGGGATAATTAGACTCAGAAATAGCTTTGAGATGTTGGCCCTGGAGCACAAGTTGAACATCACGTTTCTTATTCCTATTTGTCCGGGGTTGAAAGAAGGATTATTTTGAGGCGATATATTATATATATATTATGTATACCGTTTACATATACAGACATGAAATGGTTGTTAAAAATTTAGTTTTTTTTTGCATCTTGCCAAATGTGTTCTATTAGGAATATGGAGATGCTATTTAAGTATGTGATAGGAACACGATGGTTCGTCATCTCCTCAAAATCAAAACTTTTACTGAAAGATGATGGAATGAGTAGAACCGAATTGAACTCCCTTTCACATGGTATTTTCACTAAATTTGCAAGTAATGTAACAACATTTTGTTCAGCAGCTGTACGGCTCCTGATGTATCATGGAATACCAATGAGAACTGTCAGTTTATCCTTCCAGGTTCCGGCCTACTTGTTTCTTCTTGCTGCAATGAATTGTGCTGTCAATTTGATACTAAACATTCATGTCACAATCAGTGATGTTATACCCACAACTCACAATCCTTGTGTCTGAGTAGCTATATCCACACAGCTCCTTCTGGGATTTGGTATTCAATTCAATTGTTTATTTCAGTATAAAGGCCATTGGCCCATGTACATAAATATATACATACTATGGCGAGATTAAACGTCAAGGATTGTCTTTCTTTTTCGAAGTGCCTGTTTTACATATTGTGCCAGGTGATAAAGAATTGTATTATTTGTACATGATAATAGTTGATGGTAAACAGAAATGTTGATATTCACAAGACATTGATTTGGTAGATATATAGTTCTTAAAGTATGGTATACTGGGCAAACAAGGCAGAAATGATATTCATCTTCGATGCTGTAAGTGTCGCAGAATTGGCATATTCTTTCTTCGTATGGCAATCCTTCCCATCGTCCCGTATTGATTCTCAATGGCAGTTCTGAAGATCTCAACAGGAAAAGAAGTCGTCTATGTTCTCTTTTATTTAAAGCTGACAAGTAAGTTTCGATGTTTAGCAAAGATTTAACATATTGATAAGATTGAAGTTTCTTCGACTCTGTAATCTGTGTATGCCAATACTGGAGGTTGCAGTCTTTAAGTCTCTGTTTAAAAACGTTTAAAAAGTTATTGACATCGCCCACTTCTTGATGTAGCCAAACTGTACCAAAACCGTACATAAATAATAGTTCTCGAATTTCTGTCGCCCATGTCCTTCTGTTTTGGTCGTCAAGAGTCTTAAGATGGATATATACTTGTTTCGGATATCTGTGACGTGGCATTGTTATCAACTTGAGCCAGAACTTAATGCTTCTTGAATGATAATCTACAGCGATGTCGTGACGTCCACAGTCTCCTAATGCCGCTGCACTCGAAACATGTCGCCCGACACCGAGAGTGAATTTGCAAAAATTGACATGGAATTGTTCAATTTTTGGTCGTCTTCCGAAGCCCCAAATTTCAGATCCGTACAGAAGAATTGGTTTAATCTGGGTGTCAAACAACTTGAATAATAATTGAGGTGATATATTCGTCAATCGTTGTTGGAGAGTCTTGATACTAAATAGAGCCTTGCTTGCCTTAATAGTCAATGTGTTCACTGCTTTACTCCATGACAGCCGTGAAGAGAATAATAATCCTAAGTAGTTGTAATATGTTGCAGTATTTATCTTTTCGTGCCCAAACTTCCATTTCTCTACTTGTTTGATAATGCCTCCTCTTCTGAAAACTATTATTTCTGTCTTGTCAAGGTTGACTTCGAGTCCCCATTTGATACAGAACTTTTGAAGCAAGTCTATCTTTCTCTGAAGGCCTATAACGCTATCGTCGAACAGACACAGATCATCTGCGTAGAGAAGCATGAGGATATCAAAAAATTCTTGTCCGACAAAAGTCCCTCTCAATTGGGCTTGTTGTATCATTTCTTCGAATTCCACTATGAATAATGAGAACAGTAGAGGGCTGAGTGGGCACCCCTGTCGTACACCAGTATTTGTGTCAAAGAAATTAGTAATCGATGTGTTGGATATCTTGACAGCAGCTCTCACCTTTGAATATATTGCTTGTAAAATGTTAAGAAATTTTCCATGAATGTTCTTTTGCATAATAACGTACCAGAGTAAATTACGGTTTATACCATCGAATGCCTTGCGGAAATCCACGAATAAGCAATAGAATCTTCCATTTCTCTTTGATAGGTATTTCTGTGCGAGTCCTTGCAGCGTGAAAATATTATCAGTTGTGGCATATCCGGCCCTGAATCCAGCTTGAGACTCCGGTAGCTCCTTAAATACTTCACAGAAATATTGCAGGCGACAGTTCAAGATATAAGTAAATAGTTTCCCGAAAACGTCCATTAATGCAATTCCCCTGTAATTGTTAACGTCATTGACATTTCCCTTCTTGTGTAGTGGTTTAATGAGTCCAGTCGACCAGGATTTTGGATATACACCAGATTGAAAAATGGAGTTGAATAATTCTGTTATATATTTTAGCAGAACATTTTGGCACACTTTTATCATTTCTGGTAGGATTCCATCCAAACCAGCTGCTTTGCCGTCTTTAAGATGGTTCAATGCACTTAAAACTTCTTCCTCTGTAAAGTTTATATTCAGAATGTTATTCATATCATCCTCTTCACATGTTGCACAATATAGTTCTTTATGATTATTGACAAACTGTTCACAGAACCGTAGATTATCCTGATCTATTTCGACATCCGTTAAATTCAAAAATTTTTCGAAGTATGCTGACCAATCGTCGGTAGATATTATTGGTTTGACTTCTTGTTTCTTGTTCATATTCTTTAGCTTATTCCAAAAAGCTTTAGAATTATTCGTTGATGTGATTAAATCGTTAATCTGTTGTTGATCATGTGATCTCTTCTTTTCTCGGCATTTCTGACGATAACAGTTCCGTAAATGTCTAAATTCACAAAAGGAGGCATGCGTCCCCGTAGCTCTAAACGTATTCAAAGCTTCGTATTTGCTGTCTTTCAATTGTGAACATTCCTTGTCATACCATTTCTCGCTATGATGCGATCTATCACGATAGGTTCGTATCTCCATTTTGCATTCTGATGCTGATGATGTCATTAGTGACGTCAATGTCTCCACCGCGTCATCAATGTCATTAGCAATATCATCCTTGAACTGCTGTATCGTGTAATCATTCAACCTCATGGACACCTGTGAACTGTATGTTACTGCTTTTTGACGGTTCCATCTGTATCTTGTAAGTTCATTTACTTGTGATTCTATAACAATATGAGAGTTTACATAATGTGTTTTCACTGTAAGTTTTAACGGTAAGTGATCAGATTCACATCTTGATACAACCTCCAAATCAATATCTAGATCGAAGATGGGTGATGAACATAAACAATAATCTACAAGACTAGCTCCATCTCCAACGTAGCATGTGAAATCACCTTGTGGATCACTTTCACTCCTTCCATTTAGAATATGCAGTCCCAGTGTAGTACACAATTCGATTAAATCTATGCCGTATCGATTAACAGTATCATCCTTGCTATTTCTTGGAATTTGAAATGAATCAGCAATGTATGGCATATCTTCAAGAGATGGAATATGTCTTGAGTTATCATCGATGATCACGTCCTGTAGATTACCTGTTCTAGCATTTATGTCTCCCATAATGACGATCATCACATCATTAGATATTGTTTCATCACACATAATTTCTGTAACACATGTTTCTAAATAATCGATACCCTTCTCCGTTCTAGTGTCACTTTTAAGCGATGAGTTTATTGGATGTATATAAATCACTCCAAACAGGATGTCCCGTGAAGTGCCCAACACGATTTTGTCCATCAAGACAAATATACAATCCACAAATTCTAAATAAATTTTTTTAACACCTGAAACAAATGCATGATTAATACATAATGCTACACCACCTCTATTGTTGAATTTTCGATAATTTGTAAAAACTTTGCAGTCAATAAAAGTCTTTTCAATGTCACATTTTGAACAGTTATTCCATACTTCGACAAATCCAAACAGACAATATTTTGCACAAAAGTTTATAAAATCATTATCAAATAATTTATGATATAGTCCACAAACGTTCCATGACATGAATGTGAGGTTGTGTTCAGTTGAGTTCGAGTCTCCATTTGGTATCATCTGAGCCGGGCCACTTCGTCAGTTCAAGCTGTCCTGAGTAAGACTCTGCGTCTGGCCTTCCTTTATCACAACAAGGGAATCCTTCGTGACGTCATACGTGTAAATGTTACCATCAACAAACAGTTTATCATAACGCAAATAACACTTCCGACCCGCTTCACGACTCTCGAACATGAGATTTGGTATGTATTGAGGCAAAAGCCTAGTAGTATGAGAAACACGTCGGGTCGAAGTGAGTAGGTAAATCCATCTCAAATAGAATAAAGGTTTACACGAAAATCTGCAAAGGCATTGAGAAGTTAGTGTTATAATACAAGACAATTCTTATTTGATTTCACACGCCGTTTCTGAGCTTCTTCTTGCCCAGAAGAAGTAGTCGAGAAACGTCGTGAGAAATCAAAGGTTGACATGTTTACAAAGATTTTATGGAAGATATAAAAACCAGTACATTATAGTAAGTTTCCAAAGGTAAACTTGAAAAATGAACTGAATAGTAAAAGATTAAAGTGTCACTCAACGTAACGCTTGTGAAATACATGTTCATTCAACATTTGACTGAGATGCCACGGGTAACGTGAAATTGGTGGCTGGAATCTGAATCAACCAATTAGTGCACATTATTTGTGTTGAAAAGGAGTAAGTTACATTTATGTTTTCGGAAAAACATTACTATTAGCGCGAGTAAGTGAGCGGGTTAAGAGTTTATAGTTAAGGGAGCGAGTACTATATTTGGCAAGGAAAAAATAAGCTATGTTGACAAATGTCACATAAATGACGATCGATATAGTCCCCAATTTATATCTAATTTTCTCGTTTGTCATAAGACGTTAGAAACGTTTAACCATATGCCACCATTTAGGATGAAATGTAACAATCATTGTTGGTACCAGAACTGTCTTTGTTATGTACTTCGCTCTACATACAATATTAAAGATGCAATTTCCTTATGGGATTGTTTCATTGAACGAGCTCAAGCTCCCATAAGCATTGTTATATTACCCCTAAGCTCATGAGATCGTTATCCAACTATCATTTATAAAGAGGTACGTATACAGATTGGGAACCAGGTACTCCTTTTTCAAAGCTTTCTTAGTGCTTAGGGAGTCGTAAGTACTATACATTGACATTGGCCTATGACTATCTAAGCACTAAGAAACTTCGCAGGTGTAGTTCCATGATATGTGTGTTGCATCACTGTTCTCGGCCAGTTTTCTCAATCTTTATAGATCATATCGATTCCTAGATGTGTTTGTACCATTGTGTCAGATCCTATCCTTCATCATCACAATTCAAATTGCATGACATCAAATGAGATGTTTTTTATTTTTTTAACGTTAGGATCAGATGTATCCATGCAAGCCTTTGTTAGATTATTGATGTCAATAGCTGTGTTCTACATTAAACACGAACAGAGATTCTGATGGGGGAAACCATTCTCTCCTAACAGAGGTAGGTCCGGCATAAATTCCTATAGAGGTTGTATAGGAATTTATGACGGAGCTACCTCTGTTAGCAGAGAATAGGGGAAATATATTTCAATCATTTTTGTAATGTTTATTTCTTTCAATTCTTAATATAAAAATTTTTTGTGTTGAATGTTTTTCAAACTTTTCAAATTAAGGTTTACATCACATTCAAAGTTTTTTCAACAAGTTGTTTTTACTAGTTCGGTATCGATAACAGTTCTAATGATGTGTTTTCTTAGTTAAATCATATGTTAAAGCGTTGAAACTGTCAAGGGCACAAAAGAAATCACTGAGTTTGGCCATATGGTTTATAAGTTTTGAGTTGAAGAAAATCACAGATGTTTTTCCTACTAAATTGCCAAAAATATAAGTCGTTAGAGGCACTACTACACATAACGATTCACCAAAAATATACGGAAATATCATCACCAGTAGAGCTGTAGAGAATGCTACACTAGGAATACTAATTAACGTCAAAAGAAACCAACGATATATTTTAAAGGTTTGGGACAACGTTGAGCGCAGAATAGTCGAGGAGATCAATCAATACTAACTGTGAAAGAATTCCATGAAGAAGTATGTATACTTTGCCTGTGACGACCAAATTCTAACAACCATGTGAAAGAATGCCGTAAGTAGCATATACAGCAGTTCTCTCCCCACAGAGGTACAAGTTATCAAGTTTGAGAAGCCTCTTGAAAAGCACTTTGAGTCATCTTGATAGAACACGGTAACGTAATATGGTGACTGAATCATGGCATAAACTTTGATGACAACAAGTAAACGTTCCATCCAAGGAAGCCCGGAGAAGTGCTGGTATTCAAACAGAGGTTACTGTAGGATTTTATTACTTTATCTTCCTCTTAAGGGAGGGAATGCATATGCACAAGGTTAATTAACGTTAAAGATATAATGGAACAGGTAAACATACTGTTCACGACTACTGAAATAAAGCACATTTTCAATAGGTTGATTACGTCCAATCAAATTATTTTAAAATTGATATTTGGTTATTTTGTGGAGAAAATAAAAGACATTTCGTCCTATTGAGTATATGTGTTCCGTAGGACAGAAAATATGCTTTAATATTATTTGTGATATTTCAAACGTCTGGGATCAATTTAAACAGTGTATATTTATACCAGGAGATAATGCAATCGTTTGTCCAGGATAAAATATTGCATATGATCAAAGATTGTATCAATTTTGACTGGTCCAAAGACGGTCACAGTCCATAGAAAGCGATATTGAGAACAATCGCAAAAGCCAATCCACTTTGATATTGACCCATTGTTGACGTAATGCCTATGTGACGTCACGTCAACAATTGCTTAGCAACGTTACGTCACCTTAGATGTCGGCGTTTCTTGCCGTGAAGATGAATCACTTTGCCGACGTTAATGTTGAAGAACAAAAAGAAATTTGAAACATATAATAAAAGCTCGGTCAATATTGTTTTACTCAGGTCAATAAAAAACGATATTGACCTCTACAGAAGTCTATAATTGTATAATATCCAGATTGGTACGATTGCCGCTGACTGAATGGCTTTCTGATGTTATTACACATATGAATATATTCATGCAATACACATTACAATTTATGAACATATCCTTTTTATTAAAGTTCGAATTTAAAAGGATTCATTTGCGGTTTATCATGATCAGACCATTTAAAGAGACAGCTTCATCAATAAGTGATGTAGTTTCGGTTATTTTGGACATGGTCGATTTATTTTGTCATCTACACCAGTGAGTCTTAGCAATCAGTATGTCTTACTTCCTCCCATGCTGTCTTCATTTACATGTAATTTTAAAATGTTGTTGTTATGTTTTGGGTCTGTACGAAAAAAATGTAATTCCGTCTTAAGGTAATGTAAATCATTTACCGATGATTATAAACACGGTAGCGCAATGAACATTACGGAACAATGAGGTTGATAATCCATTCATTTTCAAATTCAAATTTTCTGGAGAATTAATCGCTATCAATATTGAAAATAGATTTCTCTGATTAAGATGGATATCTTCGGAGCTTTTCCAATTACAAAAAGTTGTTGACATCAAATGATAATTGTACATGCAGTTCACATGTTCAATTTCTTCAGGAGTTAATGGCTTACCATTGTTTGGAATTCAGGAGTTTCTGACTTCAAACAGGTATGTAATTGCTAAGTGTATTTAAGAATATAAACAGAATGCCTCAAGCTTGTTTTCTGACATTTAGATACATCAAGTCGGTTAATAAACAAGAGCCGTGTGAAATCCATTCGTTTGCTATTGTATACCTTGTTTTGATGACATTCTGTGGTATCAAATTGCCTTGAAATTATATTTTTCATCTCCAATCTTCAAAATAAAACGTTATTGATTAAACTTTTAGGTAGACGTTTGCATTGCGAAGTTGTTGATATTGATTTATGACTTTGTTTTCTTTCATGTTAACGCACTTATATATCATGCATGAATAAGGCATTACGATGTAAGTATATTAAACAGTAGTACTATGTCCATCCAAGTATTATAAAATTCTGTAATCTTATGAACAGTAAAAATCAAATTACACTACAAAATCTGGCTATGTACATCTACAATGCAATGAAGTACAGAACATAATATGTCATATCACTAAAGTGTTAACTTATGTACATCCCAACTACTTCTGTATGTGTATGGCCTGAGACCTCTTCAGTACCGAAATAAAGAAGAAGATAGAAGAAGAAGAATAAGGCCGTTTAAGTAACTGAATTTAATAGTTTGCAAGTTGAAAACAGGTTCGGAAATTTTTAATCATTATCAGCAGTTATCGTACTCATCATCATCGAACTATTAGCATCATTATTTATATCAGTTTATAATCTAGACTTATGGAGAGGTTTAAAAATTACCCCGTCTCAAGTTATGTTACAAATCAAAGATTTAATGAACATTTGGCTAGCAAGAAATCTTACACCTTAAACACATTACAGTTCTTAAATACCTCTGTCTGCCAAAGTTAAATACCCTTTCTCCACCCTATCCCTCCAACCTGCGTCTGTTATTGATAAATTCCAAACAGAGTGTTTTGAATTTATATGGAGATATACCAGACAAAGTTAAAAAGAGTTACCGTTAATCTTAATCCGAAACATGGGGGCCTAAGGTTCTAATTAGAAAAATGTGTTATATTTTTGCAAAAATCAAAATGGGTTCAAAGATTTCTAAGTTGTGCATTTTTTTGGAAAGATAAACTCAAGCAAAGTCTGCATAATCGAAATCTTTTGTGGATTCATTACAAAACATATTTTCTTACTTAGTGCTATCTTCAGTTTAAGATCCGGTTTTGATACGAGTCTTTAAAGATTGGCCCAATATTCTCAAGAGATATAAATGGCATGTTTAAAGTAAGTACGATCTACAATTTCAAAATATATGGAATAGTGATTGTCTAAAGGTTGGAAATAAGAATATTTTATACAGAAGCTGGGGTAAAAAAGAAATAATAATTGTGAATGATTTATTAAATGAAAATGGAAGATTTTAATGAAGAATTGTGTACCGCATATTCTTTGGATTTACTTTCTTCACTACGAAGGTACTACACGTTCAGTTCTTTATATAACTCAGTAAGTGCATCCTGCTTCATCAGCGTAATTGAATCTGCTGATCGAGCTCCTTCCATATACCCTAATCTCATTCAAGCCAAAAACCCTCGTATCGCTAGCTATCTAACCAGCCAATGAGACGACTCGCATTCAGCACCAGCGGCACAACCCGGTTGGAAAAATCCTTTTTGTTAAAGCTAGTAGCTTTATGCGCCTTGATTAACGACATTTCATAGGCTGAAAAAAACAGGTGAGCATAGCCACGAATATCTAGCAGCGCCAGCCGTACGAGGGATTTGGCCCGAATGAGATCAGGCTATATGGAAGGAGCTCGATCAGCGGATTCAATTACGCTGATGTAGCAGGATGCAGTAGGTGTTATATATGTGCAAATGAGCAATCTTTCTTTGTATATTACCCTGTATGCCATCCTGTACTTATACCTAAAAAAGCAAAATAAAAAAAATAATCATCATCATTATTATTATTCTGTCTGGCATGGTAAAACATTTGCATAATTGCATCATCCATGGCTTGAAGCATGTTCTGCATTATTCATAACATCCGTTATTTGGTTTGGTGATTCTATTGTTTCAGGCGCAATTTTTCCCTCTGCGTAGAAGAACGGTCAATATCAGAACAATAGCCTGGTAAGAAAACAAGGATCTTGATCAACACCCTCGGAAGGCATTATGTTTTTAAGGTCACTACTATTTAACTTGGTGAAACTGCATAAACATTATAGATTACCTTAAATATGAACAGAATTTATAGTATCGTGAACATGAACTGGCTTTCACGGTAGTTATTGCTTGAGTGAGATCAAGTGATATCTACACGGGATGTATACAGCGTTGATGTCTCAACAATCTTTTCAAAGCTGTAACCTCAATTTCAAAATGCTTGTCAGAGATAAATTTATTATCCAAGATTTTGAAGATTTATAAATGGCAGAAAATGTTTCCGGGGCAGTACCGTGTTCCGAATACCACAACCAAATCGAAGAATTTTATACTACATATCTCATTAATGCCTTAGCGTTTATAACAGATTCATGAAGGTAGACCATGCTGAAAGTAATGGAACGAAGCAATGTTAATGATCATTTGAAACAATTTTAACGAAAACTGAAAATTAATAATAAAAAGCTCCTCTCCAATATTGCATAGAATATTGAAATTCTGTGTTATATTCAGAAAGAAAATCATTATGTTTTCCAGACACTGGACGCGAGACAAACGAAGACGCAGTGACGAAATAACCCGTTTGTTGACTTGGTACAGTTCTGGTACAGATCTGGTACAGATCTGATCATGAAGAGTATGCGTGGTGTTGGAGGCTGCACAAACATCACGATCCTTTTGTTTACTCAGCGCCTCTATGCTGCCGGAATATGATTGTCAGCCGCGATGTGGAACAGATACGAAGAATTTCACAATGCAAATGAAAAACACCAACTGCATAGACTATCAGTGATATTGATCCTTCTACATTTTTTTCTCTGCAAGAGCTTTTAAGACATCTAATTAGGCTTACGATTTATAAAGATAAACAATTAGAAAATGTCGAGTCTTCCATTATTTACCTCATCTAGCCTTTCGTGATTTTTACTTTAAAAGAACCAGATACGTTTTGACAGGGAAAAATAATTACACAAAAACTGAAGAATAAACAGGGTTGCGACATATTTTCTGAAAGATTTTAAGCGCGACATTAACACGTGCATAAAACGTGCACGGGTAATCTCAATCTTGTAGATTGTAATTAATATCTCTGACGTCTTTTTAATGTTAAGTTCAGGATTAAAATCGCGGCTACACATCATGAAAGTTGATTTTGAACATTTTAAAAGAGAGTTACTGATTAATCGCTCTCGCTCCTTCCTATTACCCTGATCTCTTTCAAGCCAAAAGCCTCGTATCGCTAGCTACCAAACCACCAAATGAGAAGACTCGCATCCATCAACAGCGGCACAACCCGGATCGAAAATCCGTTGAGTTTAAGATAGTAGCTTCACGCTCATTGCATAACGACATTCCATTGACTGAAATAATAACAGGTGAATAAGCCACGAATTTCAAGCCGATCCAGCCGTACGAGGCATTTACAATTGCCCGAATGAGAGCGCTTTCACATAAGCTGATTTAGCAGGATGGATTGAATTTACAAATTCTTCCTATAAGACAAATTATGATTTCAAACATCCAGCTTGTGTCTTTTTAAGTTTTGATGATATTCTTTTTTTTACGTCATTTACATAAATTTTAACACTGTATTTGATTTCTGTGATCTGTCTAAATATTACCGGTTGCCGTTTTATCACAATTGTTTTCATGGTAGAAGTGTCTAGGAATTGAGAAACCATTTCATAGAAATATGATTACTTTGCAGTCATATTGATAAACCTATAAATGATTTTTCGAGCAATATCGCAGCTCTTAAAGTGGCAATAGCACGTCTTTCGTAAATATATAAACATTTTCCCCAATAAACATTCGCCAAATGTATTATCTTCAGAGGGTCAAACATGTCATGCTCAACCTGTTCTCCCGTAGTCTTAGAATACAGACAGACAGACAGACATATTTTATTCAGTTTCTAAGGCCTCTGGCCCATACAACATACATGTGTGATATGAATTATTGCATGCTCAATACCTTTACAAGTAATCATAACATTATTGAAGTGAAGACTTAATTACGTACCTTACTGAGATACTTTCCCATTTGTTTAAGAGTCTTTATATTTTGTGTGGACATTAAATTTAAGAACCCGTCGAGAGATGGTGGACTGAAGTAATTGTCATGCAAGCAGAGTTGCCGTTTTTTGCTTCATTTTTCACAAACCATTTGTACACGATATTCATCTTCAATGTGAGATATGGTTTTGGAAGAACAAAATGAACACAGTCTTTCTCCCCTTAGAATGTTCAAATGACGGCCAGTTTCTATGGCTGTTCTTTAATTGTGAGATCGAAAGCTTATAATAGCAATCTTGTAATACAATAGAAATTTTAGATGAAATGAGATATCTTCCAACATTAGATAGTAACTTTTATTGGGCATAATAGTTAAATTTGGGGGCGTATGAAAGAGATGAGTGCCAGTTCAGTCAAACAGTCAAACAAAAATATTAAGACTTGCTTTGGTATGCTGATTTCTTCTCCCTCTAGTCTGAACTAATATGATTCTGGATAACCTGATTTACTAAAAGTTACTGTAATAGTTTAAAAGTAAATGTGTCCCCATTGGAGCAACTGATCTGTTAATCGCTATAAGTCCAAATGCGCACTCTATGGTCATAACTTTGTGAAAAATGATATTTTGGAAATGGCTTTCGAACTCGATCAAGGGTATCATCAAGTTTATCCAAAACCAAAACCTCACTCCTCTAAGTGTAATAGTTTCTGAGAAAAGCTGTCCCCATTGAACACCATATGACTAAGTCCAAAAAATGACATTTCCATGGAAACGACCAAAAAAATGAATTCCAGAAAATTCAAAAGTAGTCCAAAGTGTAGACAAGGTTATGGTTAACAAGTGTGCAAAGTTTGGTTGATCTAGACCGAACGGTTTTTGAGTAAATTGACCGGACGGAAGGACGGACGGAAGGAAGGACGGACCGACAGACGGACAGACGGACGGAATGACCGCTATATACCCCCGCTTACTTCGTTACCCCCGCTTATTCGTAGCGGGGGTATAATAAGTATTTATTTATATGTCCAATCAAACATAGCCCTTTCATTTCACATGAGAATTGCCTTTGTTATGGTTAATAATTAAAATATTAAGATTTTGAGTTGCCAAACTTTTAATAGATAAGTAACATTTATATTTGTTTTGAAATAAAAGGACTCAATTTTCACGTGTTTCTACGTCTGAAAACTATGTGCAAACATGGCCGTATGGTGTACTGACCCTGTACTGGCTGATCAATATACTGGCCCAGTTCAGGTTAGCATTTACGGCCCTTGTTGTGAGCCAGTACTGGCCCAGTATTCGGCCAGAAATAGAACAATGTCATGCCAGTACTGGCTCTATTTAGTTTGACCATAACTGTTCAGTAACTTTGATATATCGAAACCGTGGATTTACATGTTCGAATTCTCAGAAATCAAGGTTAATTAAGTCACTGTTATTAAGCTGTGCATTCTTATATTGTTAATTTAACTATCCTTAAATTAATGTATACATATTTTGCTTCACAAACCGTTGTAGTTTTAAAAAAAGAATCTTAATGCGTGCAAATATTATTGAGTCATTCAAAATAAGATCTATCAAAACATGTTATCTAAATAAAGGAAAAACAAGTCTTTGGAACATATACAGCTGCATATCAAAAGTTTGTTCACTTACTACTTTATCTTAGTGCAAATATCATGTAATTTTTGGTTTGGTTTGAACGTCAATAAAATAACTTCAGTAGAACTGACAAAGGATCTCCAATTGCCAATGTGTAAATTAGCCATTTTCCAATTAACTGTCTGATTGTCTCCTCTATCGTACAAAAATTCGAATTTTGGCATGATTAAATGGACAGAAGGGGTAACATTTTTTAAATTCTAATTTCCTTAAATTTTTTTTTAAATATTCCATTTCGACGCTCATATCATATCGACTTAATGCAAACGAACAAACATGTCTTGAGTTTGAAGCCGTTGATCACTAATTAAGGTTTTTGTAGAGAGAAATACAAATTACTCTTTTCGAAATTTTGAACCCTGGCCACTTTGGTGACCTGCCAAAAACTATTACGATTAACTGTTGGATACGGCATACGATTGCGTAAAGTTGAAATGGATATTCTCTTCTGTATTGGAATTTCAAAATTATCCGGGGGTTTTTCGCAATGCTACAAAGAAACAAAGATATTACAAATTATATGATTTTTGCACTAGGATAGGCAGGTATGTGAACAAACTTTTGGTATGCAGCTGTAGGTCTACAGAGAAAACATATCACTAATGATATTACAGGATTTGAATTTGTTTAATTCGTAAACAGTATCAATAAAACCTAATGTAATTTTAGTAAAGGAAAAAACAATTGTAATTATTATATTAAACATGCAAAGACTACATGAGGAACTTATCCAACTTAATTCAACTCATCTTGATGTCATAATTTGAACTCATATTAAAAGGATACTTGAGTGATACTTCTCCTGTCTTCTCTATAAAGAAGACGACAGTTTGAAAAGAATACCCATAATTCCGTAACAGGAAGTGCTATGCCAGTAATGGGCCAGTATGTACACTCAATATTATCCTTACAGGGTCTATACTTGCCCTTTTTAAATATCCAATGCACTAAGACAGGTAGTGATATGCCTTAACCGGGCCAGTACTGGGCCAGTACAGTACACATGTAACGTATTTCCAGTACTGGGCCAATACAGTTCTGCCTTTAATGGCACGATATGGTTAAATTGATACTGGACCAGTACTGGTTCTATACCGTTAGCCAGTATGCCTTTATCAACTTTACCAGCCAGTATAAAGCCGGTACTGGCCCAGTAAAGTCATGATTGCTGGGATGGTTCCTTTTGACACTTCGTACACGTCTTGCGGTTTGACCTCTTAAACAGAGCTGTGTCGTGACGTTTCTCTTTTGACGTTAGTTTTAATTGCAGTGACGGGTGAAACCAGGTTATGTTTGTAAACACTGAAAGCACGTTATGACATTTATTTCCCAATTTCTGTGCTACACAGAAAACTATTATCGCCTTCACACTATGTTTATTACACTTGCTCGAGAGTTACTCTGGTAGCCTGTCTGCCTGTCAAATAAGGTTTTATCAGTGTTTGCTTTAACCCCCTTTTATTTCATTCTCATTTGTTCATCATTGCTAATAGGGTTTCCTCACTATTTGTCATGCTTATTTGTCAGGAATATATGTTACCCTTTTCATATTCCGTATTAGTCCACCGGCCAAGAGGGGTCCCCATGCACACCCCCCCCCCCCCCCCCCCCCCCCCCCCCCCATGGCAGAACGAAACCAACTTTTTTTTAAGCCTTGACATGTCTATTATGCAAATTTGAGTGGTAACAGTGTATAAACTGGGATGCAATGTGTCATATTTACATATTTCCATGGGTACCCCCCTCAGCCACTTATTCGCTGAAGCGTCACACCAAAAGGTGGATGTCCCCATATCTTTGGTTCTAATTATCATAGAACCATAATCTTGGTATCTAAATGTATGTTTAGAAGCTCACTGAATCCATTGACAGACATTTCAGATAGCTACCATGAGTCATTTGTACGAAATTTTAGGTTTCCGTTACAAAAACTCATCATTTATTACTTCGATCGGTAACAATTCTATTTTCTCTTCTCTACAGTTAATGTATATCATTTTATTTTACATTTTTTGCACTGAGAGTAGAATTATGAGTACTTGTAACCCTTTTGCGTACTTACGGGGGGGGGGGGGGGTGCATGGGGACCCCTCCTGGCCGGTGGACTATATGTCATCTGAGTAAGCATATACTTCGAAACGTGGCGAATTTCAAATAAACAAGTTAAATTTACAAATGAAATTGTAGGCGAATTCACATTCTTAATCTCATTCAAATTTTATGGCACGTTTCATATATATTTGCAGTACTATAATTAATTAATCAACATCTTAACCACAAATTTAATTTTAGTCTTTCATTGCATAAATAAGTAAAAAAATTTATATAAGTTCTCTTGATGGCTCTATAAGGTATAGCTATGTCAAATTCAAATATGAATTATATCATATTTTAGTTATTTTTTTAATTCTGAAACTAATAACAATATTCTTATTATCATACGTTTGATGAGTGAATTCGATAAAATAGTTTCTGTTTGAGTCAATATTAAAAACGGCAAAACTCTCTCAGTAATTTGACACAGCATTTTGATTGCCTCGCAACTGGAAACTTTCATTTAATTTTTGTGAGAATACTTGTCTCTAAAAAAACCTGCTTCACCTTTAAAGTAAATTTCAAAACCCTGACATCTCTCATGAGCGGGTCAATCAAAATTCATAGGATTCTTTAAAACAACCACTGAAAACACACCAGAGTGACGTCAACACCATAGATTAAGACCTTATTCTCGGCGCTAATATGTTATACTTTGAAGGCCTTCCTTGTTGATGGTGTTGTGAGCTGATGCAAACCTCAACAGCAGTAAAAGGTCAAACCATGCAGCAGCTTCTAATGATGTGTTTACAAATAGGACTGTTACCTCATCGTGTAGCCAAGGTCTTGAGTCAACTGTAAACATCTTTTCATCATGTTGAAGTGTGTTATTTCTAGAATGCTATTGTAGTTGGACACGATATATCGACTTATTTTCAACTAACATTTTAGAGTATGTGTAAACTTTTTCATGATCAAGTGAATTCCTCAAGGTAACATTGCAACGAACACTCTGAAGACTAAGATCACCATATACCGCTGCGCTAAGGTCATCTTATCACGATAAGGCTTTGTTCAAATGAGTCTACGTCGTGTCCTTGCAAATCGATTAAGTCTTCTGATTAATGTGAAAGGTCTAAGATAACTTCCTTGTAATTTTTTTTTGCTGAGTCGTAAATGCCTTTGTTTAAATTTGTATGGAGATGTCGGTGGTTCTACAAACATAATGTTAAGAGCACTACATTAATATATCTCTAAAGGTTAATGTATCTTTCAAAGAAGGGCTCAGAAACTGCATTGTATATTCTTCCATCAAATCTTAAATGTTAATGTTTAACTTTGCATGTAGGTGACGGTGTTCCTCTTAAAATTATATTAGTCGATACTCCGAACTGTAGGAGATTATTTCCATTGATAACTTAATTATCAATCCTTTTATATGACATCGTTACACATTCTTAATAGGCTATCCGGACTTGCAAAATCGGTTTTGTATTTCATACTAAGGATTCGATTTATTCCCATTAGATGCACGACAGACCTTACGGCAGGTCAGTAAAACAGAAGTGACAAACTGTAGGAGACACGCTTGTTTCTTGGTCACAATTCTCAAATGACAAATCAAAGAAACGTAAGCAACATCTTTACATCATCACGATCAGCTTTCTGATTTGTCAGCTTGGATAATCAAGATATAAATCTCAGATTTATTTCCTAAGCCTGTGTATATCTCTTATTGATTCAATATTGCAGGCTTTGTATTTAATTTTTTAATAAAACGACATAATCCATAAATTGTTTCCCTCTGACAAATTCATATGACAGGAATGTCATAACAAACAGGAAAAGACACATGTTCAATATCATATTTTATTAAAAAATATATGTACTTAACCGCTTGATTATATACAAGAACACATGATTAATGTGCGCATTGATTGGTCAATAATGAATGTATTAGTCACTGTTATCAACATATGTAATGCAATGATGGCTTCGTGAGATCTGTAGGAAAAGGTCGAGAAAGAGTATCCAAAACTGTAATTATTCTAATGAATAAAACTACCTAAAGGCATAAATTATATGAATTTACACACGAACTGTGTGAACGTTCAATAAAGGTACTGGAAAGATGTATATACTAACAATTACTTCGAGTGAGTCAGGAATATGGTTTAACATGTCATCAAAAAAGTTTCAGTTCTTCAACACATGTTAGAATTTCATCTAAATGACCAGGGGGTGGGATATATATATCAACAGTTATAAAATACGTTTAATATCGACGTTTGTCTTGTGAATAAGCTTACCCCTGCGTCAAATTGGTTATGCAAATAACTTTATAGGGTAAATTTTCTGGTTTGAAATAAAAGATAAACATTTGTATCAAAACAGAGGAACTGTAAACGTCATGAAAAACGTTATTGTCTTCATTCACTAAAATTGAAGTAACTCTCAAACACTCACTAAAGAAAGCTTAAGTCTGATGAAAATGAACAACTTGGCAGGATCAGAAACTGGAACATTGTTCTTTGTATTATTTGACAATGTCAAGGAACATCCTCATATTGTCAAAAATCCAAATTTGTGCTTTCATCATTATTAGTATGTACATAGGCACGTCGTTTGAAAAGATTAAGGTTGTATAAAAATATTGAAATGTCAATGCTATTGGCATCTTTTAGTTCGTTTGACAGCGAATTTGTTTATTCTGCCTCTTTAAGGACTTCTGATTTTCCTTACAAGGAGAGGAGTAGAGAGAAAGGGAATCAAAGTTCAGGCTTTTCGTAACCCGCAAGTCGGGAGAGTTATGGTTCTTTTTGGCCTTGACCTCTTTATCGTCTTTACACTGAGATTCCTTCACATCGAGTTTGTTCTTTATAAAACTGTTCTTAAGGAGATTCTTTTCGGCCGCCTCATCGCACACTGCGTTCACATCCATTTCGTATTTGTTCGTTTTGGATGTCTTTCGTGGAAGATATGGTGACTTGACCCTTGACCGTGTTGCGGAAGGATTTGGTGACGTTGCGCGAAGGCGACCGAGGGATGGTGACTTGAGATTGTCTTTCGGGTAGTATTTGAAGTTCTCGAAGAAGGTTGCAGATATGTGTTCATCATTGACGTAGTTCCTTGGACCGAACCCGGCCTCGGAGTTGATCGACGACGAGCCGTTGAGGGCGTTGAGGTGCATCAAACCGAAACCACAGTCCGTGTCACGTGACACACTACGAAGAGCGGGAGTCATGAACATCCTGGCTGGAAAACAAAAAAGATGGTTAAGCAAAAGCAGAAAGGAACAAAAGTGATTTCGTTACGTTGCGCTCATAAAAGCAAATAAGTCGGTAAGTAAGCAAACGAGCAAGTAAGTGATTTAGTAATTAAGAAAAAAGGGTGTTTTAACCATTCATATTTTAGTCACAAATTTTCATAACTTCCTAATGCAGGCTGCTTTTTAATATGGCCCCTATCACGGCCATTACATCTTTAATGTAGCTTACGTCTAAATGTTGACAAAAGTAGATGTATTTAACTAGTCAATATGTTTGCTTCCAATAATGACATCACATGCTATAATGAATCGAAATATATAATGTCAATTATGTATGTTTTACATAGAAATTTCTTCAACAGTTATCAACGAGAAGTCTTTTGATACTTAATTACATTATTACATTTAATGACGTGCTCGCTAAACACCGCGATCCATAGGACAACTGGACAATGGCGCCATTGTACAGAGAAACTACTTTCCTTATAGCTACTTTTCATTAATCTATATTTCAGCAACGGAACGGACAATCGATGATCTCACGGTTCAGTGCCACGGGACCATTAGTAACTAAGGTAACCAAGCAATAAACACTTATAATCGGCAATTTACAAGGCTCAATTGATTGTTGCGTTTACATTCTACATTCATAGTGTGCTATGATAGCTAAAAAAAACATTCAAAGTTAATTGTTATTGGCTTGTGCAAATAAAACAATTACCAAATCACGATTTTTTTCCTTTCAAACAACGATCTCTTGTAAATGCATATCTCATTATGTGTTAGAACGCGATAACTTCCATATCCTGACTATTGTTTCACTCAGGAAAACAATAACAAGATCACGAAAAGCCGCGAAGAATGAAGAATATGAAATTGCTACTGGTAGATTATACGAATACCATTTTATAATAAAAATTATCATGCAATCAGTGCAAATCTCATCGATTTATTATAATTGCTACGCCCATAATATTGACGGGAATAGCCTCCTCACGTTCTCGCGACTGTTCGTGCTCTAAGCATGAGATTTCAATGCTTCCGTCCACAGGCTATTGAAATGTAATAATCGAATCCCTTCATAAATAATTCATTGTTCATGCTATTGAATACCGATTTCCGATATTCAGATCAAGATGGCCAAAGAAATACATCAATCTTGTTCAAAACAAGCTATTTTAAAGTAAGGATTTCTATAAAGGCAATTTATCAGCAGTAATACTTCATGAATATTCAAATTTCCATGTTTCCATGTAGCGGATCCAATGCTTTGATTAAAAGGTTACTGCGGTAATATATATTTCTATTGCTAATTCTAATGCTATTCGTTAGATCTTTAATGAATATATCCACGGTCGTTAATCCTCGCATGTAGAATGATTGTGTTCGTGTATGGATGCGGTGACTTTCAAAGTTTTAAAATTTTATAGCAACGCATGTGGGAAGAAGCGTAAAGGGAAGGCTACCATTTCTGTGACGCGGATAGCGATAGTTTCAAATTGTCTCAAGTCGTCATTCAGGTAACCTGAGCACACGACTGTCGACAATCCTTGATAGCTACTTTTTATAGAGAAACGCTCAGGGCCATAAATTATGTTGTCATCTTGATTTCATCAAAGGATTCATTTATTTCATTTTTATTTCAAAATCTAATCTGTTTTCTTCTAGGGATTTGGAATAGCCTTTGAAACGAGACCAAATGGTATACAAATTGACAAAAAGGCAGATAGTTATGTAAGAACAGTATAGAAAATGACCATGGCAAGGGATACGATAATAATTCGATATATGTTCAGTGGTGGTTTAATTCACATGTGAAGCGAATCCTTGGATATCCATGCCTTTTAGATTTTGGTAAAACGGCTTATTAAACTGATAACGAATCTAAAAAAATTTCTTGGGAGCCGAATTATATTATTGAACATCAACAGAATGCTACGCCTTCCCTTTCACATTTTGAGACGCATAAACAGGAGTATGTCGATTCAAAAGTGACAAATTCAACAAAACGAAACCAAAAGAATAGAAACCGTTTTAGAATAAGTAACCAAAATAATTTTTGAAAGTCGTTCACATCAGAGGAAATCAATAGAAAACAAATACAAAGCGCGATACAATGAATTACCAACGTCCTCTTTCAACTTGAACATGAGATATAATATTTGAAATAAGTGACTATTAAACGATATGTAAATTAGACCGGTAAAGTTAAGAATGTCCACACAACCACAATTAGGGAGGTATGATCAATACGAGACGCACTGAATTAAGATATAATGCAGAAATTCACTTCCAACTAAAGCATCAATATTACCCGTTGCAATAAGGATTAGTTGATACATACAAATAATTAAAGGAAAATAGATAAAGGCTCACCTGTTTATGGATACAGAGTATGTCCAAAATGTTGAGAGAATCTTTGATTCACTGAATCATCACCGAGCTTGGAGATGGTGTGACCGTACGGCTTGTCTGTCGTGTTATGTCTGAGCGCTGAGCACTCCAAGGCTTTTCTAACATCAGTTGGCGTTGGCGGATCGATATTTCATAGAGCAGGATCGTTTCAAGACTCATCTACGCACGAGGGCTGCAGCAGCGAGGCCAGCTTGCAAACCATGACACCATTCTTGCTGTGAAGGATGCATGGCCTTGTATTGAAAACGTGAGGTGGGTTGGCGGTGAACATGAACTCGGGGAAAAATGTGTTTTTTTTCGTTTTTTCTAAACGATTTTTTTCGGATTTTTTTTTAAGTGAAGGTATTACTCGGCGTAGATGATCATCAAATGTGTTTTAAATATGACATGATTATTAGTACCAAAATTTATTACTTGATGTTTTTTCTTTGTTAGTTCAATTGTGCGAGTTTTAAAACAGCTCACGATATATAGTTAAATTGTTTTTATTTCCTATACGAATGTAGTTCATATCTCCATTAAAATCAAGATGGATAGAAAAATAGGGAAAAGACCAATTTTCATGTTTAGCTACTTCTTCGTGACGTTTCGGAGTAGAGTTACACATTATCAGGTAATATAATTTTAGCCACCTTCATACCTCATACCTTTCAAAGACTAGAATATTCATTACCTGTAACCTTTCATAAAATTCTGTCATGTGAACTGTTAAATATTCTTACTCTTTCAATATAAAATGATAGTTTGTTTAAAAGAAACCCTCTTCTGCAACACTTCATTGTATTACTTTAATCCAGGATTATATATAAGTTTATGAAGAAATATATGATATGAATGCCCATGTTATATCATGTGTAGGATAAGATTTTCTGAAACTCGTACTCACTGACAAGATATGTACACCTTGTCTAATTTGTCGTTAACATGGGCACGTATAATATAGTAATATCGACATTATGACAATTAAAGGACGATTCCGATAACTTGACTGTTCATCCGGTCAAACTGAAGAGGCAAGGCAATGTCTTTAGCGAAACGTCATGTATTAGAATGGTCAGTGAAAACGTCAGGGAACTATGGCCAGTTGAAGCTTGGCCAGAGGATATTGTATAAAATATTATCGGTGATATATATATTACCCACATAGAAATTGAAATGTAATTCATTAACAAATTTATATGAAACAATTATCATCAAAACTACCCACTACAGGAAGTGTCCAAATAGGTTTGGAAAATATGGACAATTTTGGAGAGGATGTGTTCATAACAGATTGTAAGCACACTTCTAAATGTGTGGAGTTGTTCATCGACGTGTCTTTTTGTCCTACACAGCGTTCAGTGGTCCCAATCCTCGACAGCCAAGTTCTTTATATTCCGACATTCGTGTCTTATCGATCGATAAAGGCACAGCAACTCGTATTCTTTGGGACATAGAGGCGTCATACGAAAGGCAGAACATATTACCATTTGCAAGACAATATACAGCTGCATACCAAAAGTTTGTTCACATACCTGTATATACTAGTGCAAATATCATGTAATTTGAGATGTCTTTGATGTATCGTAGCGTTGCGAAAAATAAAAGTATAATATTGAATTTTCAATACACATATGCAGATCCATTCTTCTTTACGGCAAATGTTTATCGTACCCCATAATTCCCCGTTACAGTTTCGGCAGGTCATTGAAGTGACCAGGGGTCAAAGTTCCGAAAACACTAATCTTTATTTTTCTTCATAAAATCCTTTATACGTTATCATTTTCTTAAAAGAAATACGTCACGATTGTACCTTAGCAAAAAGTCAATGTGATTATGTTGGTTTTAATCTCAGAGAGTCGATATGGAACATTTTATTTGACATTTAATGAAATCGAAATTTCAAAAATGTGACCCCCTCTGTCGTTATCAATATGCCAAAATTCGACTTATTGCACCAGAGACCAGACGATCCCAAAAGAGTTCAAGAATGGCTATTACATCCATGGACAGTGAGTGATCTATTGTCAGTTTTGCTGAAGTTATTCTATTGACGTTGAAACGAAACCCAAATTACATGATATTTGCACTACGATTCAGTGTCGCAAGTTTTCGCTAGATATCTAATTTTACTACTACAGATATTTGGTTGTAGAAATATGATGTTGACCCCCTATAGAAATTATTAGTATGCATCTTGCATTACCGTTTAATCAAAGAATGTCCTTACATTTGATACTAACATGGTGTGGTATATGATAAGAGATTATATTCAGCGTATCACAAGGCTAGGTGTAGATTGGTGTTCAACTGTTAGGCATCCTGCTAAATCAGCGTATATGAATCCGCTCTCGCTCCTTCCTAATACCCTGATCACTTCCAAGCCCAAACCCTCGTATCGCTAGCTTTCTAACCAGCCAATGAGATTACTCGCATTCAGCGACAGCGGCACTACCCGGATGGAAAATCCGTTGAATTTAAGATAGCACCTTCACGCTCCGTCATAACGGCATTTCATTGGCTGAATTAATAACAGGGGGACTAAGCCACGAAATTCAAGCCGCATCAGCCATACGAGACATTTAGCCCGGAAGAGATCAGGATATTAGGAAGACGAAACGTCAAAACTTCGTCTTATCACGGTGATATACAGTTAAACTCAAATAGCCAACTCTTGTTTCATTAAACACTCATAGGTAACCACGAGCAACGCAGTGATATGAAATAATGTGGCATTTAAAATTCTTCTGTGTGGCATTGATTTATCTGTTTTATTTCAAGGACACCCATGATGTTTATCACACTTGTTGTTTATCCTTGAAACACACACGGTCTTGAGATTTGAATAAAAATTTGGTATTGTTTCATGCGCATTTCAAACGTCTAGGGGTATCATTTTGATGTATCAGCAAATCATTATGTGATTGCGTACATTAACAATGCGAGTTTATAACAAATTGTAAATTGATAAACTTTTAAGATTTGCTAGTTAAAGAGATGAAGTTATAAAATACGCCGTTTTAAATCTACCTTAATTAGTTAAAAACTATCGCTCGAACCTCACCGCTTGTAAGATCTCAGAAATGCTCCTTGGTACTAATTGAAAAATTCTCATCAGTTTTTACACTTTTATAACTATGACACTCATATTTTTCCAGACAATGTGCGTATGATGAAAACTGAATGGGGCCTGCAGGGTAGCAAAACGTTTTAATAATGATACAGACATCATAATACATAGAACATTTGCAGAAATTGAAACGAGAGAGAGAGAGAGAGAGAGAGAGAGAGAGAGAGAGAGAGAGAGAGAGAGAGAGAGAGAGAGAGAGAGAGAGAGAGAGAGAGAGAGAGAGCCTGCAGGGTAGCAAAACGTTTTAATAATGATACAGACATCATAATACATAGAACATTTGCAGAAATTGAAACGAGAGAGAGAGAGAGAGAGAGAGAGAGAGAGAGAGAGAGAGAGAGAGAGAGAGAGAGAGAGAGAGAGAGAGAGAGAGAGAGAGAGAGAGTCTTGTGACTGACTTTACTGGATTATAATAGTTTACTAGGTAACAATATTGGTCATTGTTTATTTATTTAATTCATTTATCAAGAAAGTGGCCAAAGCAATTGTAAATAAAAAGATATCATATAGTCATATTATCAATTAGAATCAGACATAAAGATTCCAGGAAAGGACATAAGAAGAGACTTTCAACTATTAATGAAAAATGGTTAGGTTATTAAAATGCAAATCTGATCTTGAACAGGTAAAAGTATAACTGAGAGAAATGTCAATGAGAAAAGAGCTATTTTAGAATGAAGACGGAGAGAAAAAACCTACAAAATACTTTCTCCTATGGAAAAAAGAACTCATATCAGTTATTAATGAAATCAATGACAATATTTCCTTTTTGAGCAATCTACTCTATTGAGAGGATACTAAACGACCTTCCATAGAATACTATTTTTATTAAACGAGTTAATGAGTTAGTATAAACGAGCGAAAGAGACTTCATGAGTTTTATTAAAATAGTATGAAATGAAAGGAAGTTTTGAAGTTCCGACAGTGTCATGAAACTAACAGTTCCGCCTGCCGCCATTTAATGATGAAGCTAACATTGTGATGTCACGAGTACACACTATTGTGACCTAACTTTAAGAACTTCTTGTGAAATTTACATTTTACAAATGCCAGGGCTTCAAATAACACTCGAAAAGACCGAAGCAGTATAGAAAGTCTATTTGAAAAAAACTATGGAATTTTACTCTAGAGGACATTTTAATGCCCCTTGAAAATCTTTGAATATTGTAAAGGTCTGACATTGGTTCCTATGGTACTGTCGTAAATGATAAATTCCTTCATGATACGTTTATCTTACTGAAAAAGATTTCTTTGAGAGTTACAGGGCTGTTTAGAATCATGTCAAACCCATCGATTTTAAATTCAGGCTCATGAATGGTTTTCTATCTTTAAAACTATTTGAAATAAAATTGTTGCTGTTTCTTGACATGAATGCGAGTATCTGTATACAGTTTTGGAATTGACGAGTAATATAATCGTTCTGGAATAATATATATATTAATCTAATAATTTGGGCCTAAGTGTAAAGTTGTAAATAAAGTAAATGTGGAAACAAAAAAGATATCTTGAAAAAAATATTTTTTGATTTTTTTCAAATCTAACATAATTGTTAAGATTACACGTGTTTTGTATTCACATTTAAAATCTTTTAAAATATCCAGAACAATAATTCAACTATCGTTCTTATTACGCATCTCTTTTCACGAATTGTTTTTCATGTGGACAGATATATGGCAGTAGGCTTCTGTAAATGGGTGTACGGTTTCATCGTGGGAGTATTCCATATGCCATATTGTCATTAGCAAGTATTCTTGTTGCACATTTGCTATCGAGGGACATAAGTTAGATGTCTAAAGAAACACTGTTGCTCGTGAATTAGCGAGTTCTTCGACCGATGGGGTATCAAATTGATATTGAGTAGGTCGAGATGTCGTTGGATATTAATTAGGGTCATATATTGTTCATTCGTTTTCAGTGATGTTAAAAGGTATAAAGCAGAACTTACTGTTTCTGAAAATGCCATTGCAGTACAAATTGGTCCAATAAATTGACATTAGAGCCGTTTTAGTAAGTGTAGCGCACCAGTGAATCACATTATAGGAAACGATTGTTTTGCAGACAAGAAAAAAAACAATGGATTGGTTGGGTCAGATTGGTCGTTTGAAAAGTGTGCGTTGAACCGTTGCACTTAATCCCTATTAATCAACCCCAATGGTCGAAAAAAGTCCATGTAAATCCTTCTTCAATAATTGTTCCTTTACATAGGAAGAGTAAGCTCGATGATCCAGATAACTATAGAGTCATTTCACTAATGAGTACCTTGGGCAAAATATCTACAACCATACTAAATAATAGAATAACTTGTTTAGGTAAATATGCGGGAATTAAAACAGAAACTCAGGCCGGTTTTCGAAAAAGATATTTAACTTCAGATCAAATCTTTTCATTATTTGCAATAATTCAGAAATGTCTTTCACGCCGAAAACACAAATTGTACGTAGCATTTGTCGATTTTAGAAAAGCATTCGATTCTGTTGATCGTTCTAAGTTATGGTGTTGTTTACTAAGGGCTGGATTTCGTGGGAAAATGTATTCTATTTTAAAGTCTATGTATGCTAACATAAAATCATGTGTTCGGTGTGGTGGCGATCTTACAGACTATTTTGAGTGTCCAGTTTGATAAAGACAAGGATGTATTTTAAGCCCGATTTTTCATGAATAATAATATTATGGGACTGCCAATAATGGAAACATAAGGTTCAAATGTTCACGGATTTCATGGAAATATTAATGTTGCTCTTTGCTGATGAGGTCATTTTTGTGCCAGACACTATAGTAGGATTGCAAAATCAACTTGCCATTTTAGAACGTTACACAAAAGAATGGAAATTATCTGTTAACTATGACGAAACGAATATAGTTATTTTCAGCAGGGGTGGGCCATTATCAGCTAATGAAAAATGGGTATTGAATGGGGTACGACTTCAGGTTAGTAGTCAATATAAATATCTTGGCCTTTTGTTTAACCACAAGATAAACTTCCCCCAAAGCATAAAATATCTAGTCACAAGAGCAAAGAAAGCCCTCTTGAACGTTCTGTCTGTTACATGCAAGATCGGAATAACTACCCCTATATGGGTCCGATATTTGGGGATATCAGAAGTATGATTGTCTAGAAAAATTCCATCTTTTAGCATGTTAAAGATATTTATCCTTTGCATTATCTATACCTAATTGCATTATTTACGGCGAATGTGGAAGACACCAACTGTATATAAATTCCCAAATTAAATGCTTAAAACATTGGATAAAACTTATTGGTATACAAAAGCTAGCTTATTTAAATAACATTTGCAAAATAGCATCCAAAATAAGAAACCTCCTGTTCGTCTACGGTTTTGGTTTTATTTGGATGAACCAAACTATCGGAAATATTGATCTCTTTATATCTGATTTTAATAATCAAGCCGTTAATATGTTTCACCAAGATACTTAATACCAATACACTTAAAATAGTTCACGGTATAATTTTACAGGACTTTCAAAAGTTTACTTTAACCAGAAATATATTTGTCAATTCTTATAATTTATGATTAATGAAAGAAGAAAATGTGTATCGAAAAGAATAGAAGAATCTGTCCTTTATATAAATCAGCAGTTGAAAAATGAAATACATTTTATGCTCGTTAGTCCATCTTATTCAGTTTCAAGAAGAAAGAACATTCCTGAACTGTTTGTATTAAAATCACCATATAATGCCTTTACATCCTTATTGTCTTCTCACAACGAAACTGTATTCTTCATTCATCGTTATTAATCAAGCATAGTGTAAGACTTAGAGATGACCTGTTAAAAAAAGAAATTTTTCCTAGTAACTAAATCTTTCAACTGTCATTTTGTTAATCAACATTTGAATTGTATACTATTTCTATTAAGTTCACTATTTGTATATGTACTTTTGTATGTGGGCCGGAGGTCTTAAATACAATAAACTCTTTGACTTTGACATCTAATTACTGTAAATGGTTCTGATATAACTAGCATGTGTATATGGAGGCTATGACATATTACCTCCAACTTCTAAGGAGTGTATATATAACTAATAATGTATTACCACAGCGGATTCATACATTCAAGAAACTTGATGCTTTTTTCCACATTATTAAAACGAACGTGGAATAATCTTGCATACCAAAATTATCTCACGTGCTATAACCTGCAGCTAATATGAGGTTGTCTATGGCGTTGCATTACGAAAGTGTCTTGAGGCAAGTTCGTTAACACAAGACGTAAATAGAAAACAGACTTGACGTGAACTATAGCCCTTGGGAAAATATTTACGTCGTCGGCCCCAATAGGTATACTATACTATGCTAAAAGCTCTAATGACATTCATTATCGTCTAATGGAAGTGAATAGGAGCGTCTGAGGGTCATGAAACTCTCTTAGCCAACTTTAAACGCAAAGTTTTGAGACTAATCATATTTAACATTGCTGCAAATAAGCAAGATTCCATTAGATATCTGTTAAAGACTCGGTTTTTGCATTGCTGCAAATAAGCAATTGCAAGATTCCATTAGACTTAAAGACTCCTTTTTTGTTATTGATACGCCATGGCAATACTTATTGATGCATATCGACCATAGTTGTAACCACTCAGAGTCTTTTCATTACCAAATGAAATTATTCCAGTGCATAGCAAATTATTGATGTATAAATAACGAGAAATTTAAAGGCACTATAGCACGTAATTTGGCTAGTTTGGACAAATTAACTCGCTTACCTTCTACCGACACAATAGGGTATTTAGTATTCATTTCAATTGATAAAAATGAAAACAGCAAGACGGCCGAGTCACTAAGGGTTATTAAATTGTTGTGAACAAAATAGTGATTGTTGAAAATTAGTTGATTAATTGAAATTAACTTTATAATTGTATTTCTTTCGATATCTTCTGCACTTTTCAGCTCTCTAGTTGCAATAACTACATGTATAGCGGCAGCAGTTTAGTGTTTTTAGTTTGGAGTTTTCAGATTGTGGGCAAAATTTATAGATACCCGATGTCGTATTTCATTCGATCGGTCGTTTGAAATTATGTGTATGTACTAAACACGTCCATATTTTTCAGAATACCATTATGAGCCTAGATAACCAGACTTTGGAATGATCACTCAGCGCCTGTTAACCGTTTGATTTGACTTTATATTAAGTTAAATGAATCAACTTTTATTCGAATAGTACTTAACACAACGTTAGACTCTAGAGGCGTAAGAGTTTAGAATACCTTTCTAAATTTTAAAGCTTTTGAAGATACTAATTAACGTGAATTCATGTACTTTTTTTATTGATGAAAATGAGATTTAAGGACAGGGATTACCTTTCTATTCACAAAATACCCGAGAAACAATTGGAGGAAACTGCCTTGAAGATGAATTACTTCAAAGAAGTGCCAGTGAACTTCATCGTCTAATCGATTAATTTTTGACTGAGTCATCAATAGCTTTTGTTTTTGCTATTGAAGTTTCATAGATGCATTAAATATTTAATTCTGTTATCACTCAATCAGACAACGGTGTCAAAATTACAACATTATTCTTAGTAATTGCTAAGAAGGTCAGAACGACCCAGATTTTTGTCAGTTATAATGATTCACTTCTCGAGATGTTCAACCCATTTTTTTAGCTATAACTTGATAACCTTAATCAAGTTTATCATATGTCCAGTACAAAGGTGCAATAAAAGAGGGATTGGCTAACGATATTGGTATTTAAAAGGGAGAAAATATGGATTGATTAAGTATGTAATCTGATAATAACTCCCATTGCGAAAATTTTATGTTTGATGGCATAATTCGTGCAGAATTCATTCTGATATGCGCGTATGTAATTTGACCGCCTTCCCATAACTTTAAAATCATTTTATACAGTTGATGATATAAATGAATGATGAGATCAATTTGCAAAAACAGAGATATAATGCATATGCGGACAAATAGAGCTTAATAAATAAGCTGTAGGCAGTCAGAGGAAATTCTAACGAGTGTAATATCATCAGCAAGCAAGATGGATGGGACGTCTTTACCGAAAACACGGATAGCTTTGCCCTAAGACGTATTAAAGTCATTTATGAAAACGAGAAAGAACCATTGGGATATAGCCCTGCCTTGGCACACACTTTGTTAAACTAGGTAGTTTCTAACGTCTCTCAGAGTGATTGAGTAACGGTATAAAAATGATTTCCCAAACCGATGAAGAACCATTGGGATATAACCCTGCCTTGGCCCACACCTTGTTAAACAATGTAGTCTCTAACCTCTCCTCCGAAGTGATTGAGTAACGGTATAAAAATGATTTCCCAAACGTAATCTCTAAACCCAAGTTTAGCGTTTATAGAGTAAGTCTTCATGCCAAATTATATCGAAAGCTTTTGCGTTGTCGAGAAGGCTGCATAAAGGGAAGAGTCTCTGTGATTAAAAGAATGAATACTTTCCATGACAGTAATGCTTACGAGCATGCTCCGACACATAAATGACAAAAACCGAAGCTGTTGCTTTAAAACTCTAAACAGTAATGTCAGCTCAGTCATTTAAGATTTTAATTTTGAATAAAATAACTTTCAATTGTCATGAAAGTAAGATATTAAATCATATGTGCGTCACTTATTAAGTAATTTCGTAATTGCCGAGTTGACGGTCCTCGATCCGTTCTAATTACCTCTCAACTTCGCCTCGAGCCAACATCACAGACCTCGGACCTGTAAAAGGCCATTACGGAAGTAGAATAATAATATAGTATACTTATATTGAACCAACTACTTCCCTTTCTCTGTTATGGTCTAATTTTGTAAAAAGGTTAAGTATTCTTTCCAAAGAGAGTAAATTCTGACAGCTATTGATGTTTTCTAGTTTATTTCTTTGAAGTGCCAACATAAGGCAGCTTTACCTACTGTGGGATGTCTTTCTCAGAGACGTTGACCATGTTGCAGTTGGTCCCGTTCAATAGTCGAGCTTATAGAATCCCTCGAAAACACCTGTACTGTTTTGCGGGATACCATAAACCACCGGAAATCATTAACTGTCAGAGAAATGGTCTTCTATGATGTACAGCAGCTGTATATAGATTTCACTGTAGTGAGAACCCATCTGGTTCTCCTTCGAATAAATACATTACAGCAAATTCAAGATTGGGGACATGTAGTTTTCTCTCTTCTTTTCTTCTCCACTACCTTCGAACTGGATTATCTCCAAAAGCACTTTTTTCAACGATGTGTCTCTTTAGCAAGTCAAACTTATAATGAGGTCACTGCACACTTTTCATCACTGGACTCAATATATGCTCCTGGCCCCAAGCTGGACAAGTCGATGGTTAGAAGCTAGACCAAATGGAGTCATTCTAGTTTCGCATTATACGTGACATCGTTTTTTACGAAAAAGGATAATTGGATCGTATAATGGCATCTTTAGCTCTCTAATATAGAGATTTGTTGCAAATCCTTTTTTCATAAATGGTAAATTTCAACAAATAAAAATGAAAAGACGTACGAAATATCCTTTAGAGGTTAACATACATGTACATTTTTTTAGATTCTTTGGCTTACATCATGGTTTAAAGATCATATAAGCCAATGACGATTAAAATTTTGATTCCAATTCTTTTTTTCAAACTTGACAATGTCGAAGTACAACAATTTGATTGTTTCAAACTTGACAATATTGGAGTATAACTATTCATTATTGCTTTCGTAACATTACGATTTTAATTTGGAATTCGATTCTTTCTACATGGGCAGCATTACAAGGGAGAATATCCTCTTCAAGATAATGTCATATTTGTCTTTGAGGACGTGGGCAAAACACAATGATTTTAATTTTTTCAGGTTTTAGGGATTGTGCTATTCAAAGTTTGTTTTTAGAATTAATTATAAAGGTTGAGCTGACTGAAATTATTTTGAGAAATTAACATCAGTCATCTCTGTCATGGATAGAATCAATTACGTTGTTTTGGAAGACGTAGACCTATAGGGGAAAAGCACTGAAAGTGAAGATTTACCGAACAAAGGTTAATTTTGTATAAGGTTAACATATTGCGTTGAATAAAAACAGTTGCATAAAACGAAAGCTTAAAAAAACCCAATTTAAGTAGATTGTGTAGTAGGTTGATTGTGTAAATACATAAGAAAGTAAAACATTTCATGAAATTCTCGATACTATGGTTTTTATATACATATCCAAAAAGGTGGAGAACTGAGGCGCAGCAACAATGTATAGCAAAGTCATAATGTGGAAAACAGGGAGCTGAATATTCGACTTACTTTAGCCCTTTTATACATAACTAAGCTTCAAGAAACATCAATCTTACGGAAACACCCACAAATAAAAGAATGTATGAGGTATCCAGGAAACTAAAATAACTAAAATAATTAAAACAAATAAGTGTGTGATCCACTGAGCAGTGCAATAAGGTTACACTTCATTCAATATTATATCAATGGCAAATTCAATGTTCAGGGCAATATTCAATTGATAAGGGCGTAAAATGGTTACATAATTGCATATCAGTTCATTAATTTGCTCTTGAATGAACCATAACAAAACTTCCTTAAGAATTCAGTATCGATTTATCAATATTTCACTATACCTTTCCAACGAGTATCAAATTATATGAAAAGGTTACCTTAGTAAACCAATATTGTTACATTTATTGGTTGAAAATGCTTAAGATACTTAATAAATATTTCATACGTGCAATAAAACCTTGGATGATCGTTAAACCAGTTGTACATATTATGTACAAATAAATTTAAGGAACATCCCGATTTTCACTAATGAGATATCCTTTTGATGTTTTGGTATTGAATATTGGGGTGTTTCTCAACTTTATTCTTTGATTAAACAACAGATTAAAAGGGACATGCAGTTAAAGAAGCAGGACGAACAAGGACAAATGCCAGTGCTATAGCGACACCGGGTGTTCGATTATTTGTAAACATGTCATACCAACCTGCATCATAAGGCCTTTCTGGCATTGATTTTAAGAATTGCAGAACTGACGTTCGGTGATATATTTCAGTGCTTGCCGAATGTTTTTATGCATAGGGTACAGCACATTATGAAGCGTGCTTCATGTTGATATGATTTAATCATTTAAAGTATGTAAAGTATAGCTGTAAAGTCATGCTTAAATAGGCAGTTCTACGGAGGGGACGAATTTCAGAGATACTCCTAAAGTTTAAATTAATAGATTTATAATAGAATGTACAAGTCCCCTTCAGTTTAAATTCATGAGTTACTGTAATAGTCCGGAGGTCTTTGAGTTGACACTCTTAATTATATATAAAACGTTCACACAATTATTTAGATTAATAAATATGAGCAAGAGTTATTCATCGGCGATACTAGTGTCACAGGTACTGCTACGGTATGAGAAGATGGTAAGATAGTGTTTATAAGTCTATTTTTAAAATTGTTAATTTATGGATATTATAACAAGAGATTTGTTAACTATTGTCGCATTAGCCTCAGTTGATGTTACATTTGTAGCAATACATGACTGAAATTGTATCCAAACGTAACATATCACTTTGGTATTAATTCAAAGTATTTAACCTCAAAACTCATTTTCATTTATTTGTCCTCACACCTTCCTTTCTAATGAATGAAATATGATATGCACAATAAATAGAAATTATTACCTGTGATTGTGTGATGTGCTCTCGCTCGGGTAATACCAAAATGCACACTCGTTTCGTAAAAGTCATATGACACACTTCTGAGGGCAATAATTTCTTTATCAACGATTCTATTCAATCTTAAATGCATTGAAATATTCAGAAAGCAGCCTGCTTCCCTTGCAACGGCCCGCTGCAGTGAAGTCATGAACAATGGTTTTGTGACGTCACAGACGATGAAATACGCCAACTCAAGCCAAAACAATTGTTCACAGGCAAAAGTTATATGTGCAAATGTGCTCATTTTGAAAATATGTCACACATTAGGATTTACCATGTGGCTAATATACTCTTATATTCAGAAGACGGTGCCTTTTATTAGTTTATCATGTAATAGGAATGTTTGAAATCATTTCATAAGTTCTGTCATCACCAATCTACTCTCATCCACTATTGAAGCAAAAGAGTTTTGAGATATGATAATTTAGTACATCTATTATTCATTTACGCAATAAACCTACCAACGTAAACGTTGAAATAACCATTTCTCTACCTTTCAAAACTTAATTACACTAAGAAAGAATTACAAGTTTGGAATTTTAGGAAATCGGCTTTGTACGTTCTTAGAAAAAAAGTTTAAACCCAAATACTCTTAACTTATATGAGAGCACGTAAAAAACAGGAATAAAATTTACAAATCTCTTATGACGTAAACTTGTAAACTTACGGCTATTTCATTCTTCAGAAGACCATTTTCCCATTAGAATCCATAGAATGTAAGATGTGGCAGGAGTTAAGCACTACTAGGTCTTTTTTAGTTCAATCGATGACAGTCCTTCCGAGCTTGACAACCCGACAGAGTTTGAAATATGCAAATGTGGTGTTGTCACTGGCGTGATGTTAGGCATACGTCAAAGTTAAGTGGTCAGTGTCGGAACATCTGATTCCACAACTCTGAACACAAGCGTCATCGCTCAGGTTTTCTTGTAACACCACTTATCTCAATAAATTCTAGCGGTGTTGGTTTGTGTGCATCAGTGACCCTAAAAGCTATGCCCGCCTTTGAAACTACAAAAATGGCAGCTTTTCTAAATTAGCTGATTCTTCTTTTAAAATATTAAGACATTAATTACGGGCTGTTATTCTTCGATTAGGCTTTTGCGATTTTTATGGTTTTTCTATATCAAGGATACGATCGACTGACCTCGAATTTACGTAATTATTCAACTGTTGCACCTTTACATCAGCAGCAATCTGACACTATTGCGATTTTTTATCAGTTCGAACCAAAATGCTAATCACAATATGAAAACTACCTGTTTAGATTTCAACTCTGCTGTTAATAGAGAACTTCAGGGCCCTTATATTTAAGTTCCCATCACTTCAACTTTAATATGACAAGTTTCTTTTAACCGTATACGTACGATTATCAATGTGATTCATTTATACAGCTGCATACCGATAGTTTATTCACTTACCACTGAATCGTAGTGCAAATATCATGTGATTTGGGTTTCGTTTCAACGTCAATAGAATAACTTCAGCAAAACTGACAATAGATCACTCACTGTCCATGGATGTAATAGCCATTCTTGAACTCATTTTGGGATCGCCTGATCTCTAGTGCAAAAATTCGAAAAATTCGAATTTTGGCATATTGATATAGAGAGAAGGGGTCACATTTTTTAAATTTCGATTTCGTTAAATGTCAAATGAAAAGTTCCATATCGACTCTCTGAGATTAAAACCAACATAATCACATTGACTCTGTCCTTAGGAACAAACGTGACTAATTTTAAAAGAAGTTGATAACTTAGAAAGGATTTTATGGAGAAAAATAAAAATGCTGTTAAAGTGTTTTATAGGAATTTTGACCGCAGATCACTTCAATGACCTGCCAAAACTGTTACAGGTAATTTTGGGTTACGATAAACATACGATAAACAAGAATGGATCGGCATATCTGTATTGAAAATTCAATAATTTACGTTTCTTTTTCGCAACGCTACGATACCTCACAGTCATCTCAAATTACATGATATTTGCACTAGTATATTCAGGTATGTGAACAAACTTTTGGTATGCAGCTGTACTTAAGTATAAACTCATTTAGCTCCATTGCTATGTTATAGGGGCAGGTTTCACAACTACAATTGGAGTGTTTGGAAAAATCACTGGAATTGGTAGATCGATGGTGGCCATGGTGTCCGAATTTGGTTAAGAAATGACAAATTTCAAAACATCTACTGTAACAACCTTGGAATCACGGTAAAATCCAGTCTGAAATGATTTTTTGGCGTGTTTGTACATACATGCATAAGGTCACAAAAAGAACAGATTCTACACAACTAATTAAACTTGCATCCACGGCATTATCACATTGATTTTATTTCATAAATATACTGGAGTAATTTTTATAAAACTTACGTAACGAAAAGACAAAAATGATTACTTTTAATCTATAAATATATCATATTACCTAAAATCCTAATTGAAAAGCGTTTATGTAACAGGTTATATAAGAAATATGTGTACAAAGGACATATCCAATAATCATGAATTAATGAGTGTTGCTAATTTTATATTGTACATTGATTAAGAAAAGAGTAAAGCAAACAGAAAAGCCATCAATTGTTTTGAAATACGGTTAAGTTTATCTTGAAGTATTATAGTCAAGGAAGAAGATCCAAGGTCAAATGGTCTAATGTATATAATAAATGTGAGGGAAATTTCACATTTTTACATTCTATATGCAGTCGAAACAAATGAATCTATTATCTGGGTTGTTGATTTAAACTATTTAAATCATCATAGTTGTATTGCAGTCTGATTAAAATCGACCGTGTTCCAAGGAATACAAGTTTTTAAATATTGAATATAGCAGAGTTTGAACGTTCTCTCCAATAAAGTCTGAAAGCACCCTCGATGCACGCACGTTCTTACACCAGTTTAGCGCAGACAAAACCTAGTCATTAGCGGACCAATCACATCATCCCGTTTAAAATAACGATAGCGGCGATAAAGGTTAACGAATGGTAAACGGGAGTTACTTGCCCCTAGATACTGATACCGAAAGCTTTTGCCGGTGTCATTGTGATTGGCTTGTTGAGATTGCGTCAGAACGTGCGAGCAAGGAGGGTGCTTTCAGACCGTTGTGGAGAAAACAGCCCCTTGTTAGTGTACGTTCGAATCCCGCTAAAGTTAATATTCATAAACTTTTTTTCCTCGGAACACGGTCGATTTTAATCAGACTGAGTTGTATTGGTACATTGCCAGTTAGTATATTTTCTGTTCAAAGGGCTTATAATCTGTACCTCCTCAAGTTCATTATGAAACAGGATGGGAATTATTTTCCGAAAGGAGATGGGAAATAAATGACATTATCAACAAAATTCAGTAGTCCTGCATCAGTTTTTCATAAGTATTTACTGGCGCCAATAGTTTTAAGTCGGACATGTTTCGAGTTGAGAAACTCCAATAATTTTATCCACGATTGAAGTAAACAACATTATCTTTTACTCCTTCATCACTCGAATTGTGGAATGGCATTTCCTTAGCAATAAGGAATACTTATTCTATTCATGTGAATAAAAACTATGCACCAATATCTAATTCATGGAATACGCAAATTTAACGGTAAACACACATAGCATGAAAGCAGCCCCTTAGATCGCTTAACAGTTGAGTGAAGACAAAACCTAGTCATTAGCAGACCAATTAAAACTTCGCATTTTGAATAAGGATAGCGGAGATCAAGTTAAGGCAATGGTAAACAGGAGTAACTTGCCCTCAAATACTGATACCGAAGGCTTTTGCCGGATTCGTTGTGATTGGCTAGTTGAAACTTCGTCGGAACGTGCAAGCTACGAGGCTGCCTTCCGACCGTTAGGGAGAGAAAAGCCCCAAGCTGATAGAATAAGTTGGAATCCTGCTACAGTGACAAAAATTTATAATTTATTCCTCGGAACATTGTTGATTTAAATCAGACTGATTTGTGACCTTTGTGAATTCAAAGACAATACAAACTTGTCAACTTCTATTACTTGTTCTGATACTCTTTGTAAAATTCACCCTTTTGATTTTCATTCCCAAAACATAAAAAAAATTGCGAACCAATGAAATGGCATTTTGAAATTACCGCACAAGAAATCTCCAACCAATTTATAACTTTACATCCATTTGTATGGTTAGCCATCAGATGGAACCATTGTCCAAACCTCTGCATGCTGTTCGATAGTTGTCATATGATATGACCTTTCACCTTCAAAGCAAATGTCAATCTCATTGGAATCCAATCATTGATTCGTTCCCTAGGTCTTGTTTTTGGTAGTTTCTTGTCACTAAACTTTTGCCCCTTTAGTGTATTTAAGTAACATATATGCAAAATAATCATAACAGTTATTCGTAGTTCTAGAATAATAATACGAATGAAGCGAGAATTGCATGCAGCCATGTATGTGTAAACACATTTTAATCATTCGAAATGGATTCGCGTAACTTGACTTACAAAGTGTCTTCGTAAACAAAATCGTTGTGTTAATTAAAACGATCTTGAATTCAAAAACATTTAATTTGCTTTTCTTAAGATCCCAAAATAAACTTCAGTGTCCTTCAAATGATATATCCTTTTCAGTGGCGAGCAAAGAGCAGCAACCACAGATAATTGCTCAATTATCTAATCTAAATATATCCTTTATAGATTTAACATGATCTTGATACCAAGGACGTAAACAGAGTCGTTTTAAGTATCCTTGGTTTTGTTGTCTTAAACAGTATTTATCAAATTGACCGATTGATATATTTGTTTTCCTCGCGCAAGCGAGACACGTAATTACAACATCTTAAGCACGTTATATTTGCTATGAGTGATGACATGTTACCACATCTCTAGCAGCGTGTGAGACCTTACCGAATATGGCTTGTTGTTTTCACGCAGGCAGGAAGGTCTTTTTTTATTTTTATGCAATGTTGAATTAGATACCAAGAACTACGATATCGGCAACATCAAATTTTGCCAAAAGTCTGACAAACAAAAACCTTGCCTACACTGTGTATGAAAAAGGGGCGAAGTTACAAATATATTTTAATAACAAATATTTCAACGTTTGTCATCAGTTAAATTATGGTTTTGTAAAAGTTGAACACATTCCTTGTTCAGCCGATTTAAACAATCAATATTTCCGAATTGTTCACGACCGACACTATATTTTGGATATCCGATTGTGACTTTTAACTTTTTCACTTATGATTGCAGGTTAATTTCAAATGAGAATAAGTGTTATTACATAAACAGAAAGGTTAAATGAGTGCATATACCCCCATATGCAATAAAAATGTCCTAAAAATAGAAAATGCGCGCACGAGTGCCTTTTAGCATTTATTGCCCTTGAATACAGGGGTCTGATGCAGGGTGCTTGATTAAGGGTTTGATGCACAAGGCAAAATCTCTTTTCTCAAGCAGACATTATACACTGTAACCAAATGAGGCACAAATTTATGAAATAAAAGGCCACCAACCTGTCGTATTTGTCAAGAAAATCTCAAAAGTCAATCAAAAAGTATTGTAGATGTTGGTATGCATTGGTTCGATTCCCAAAGAGTCACCACAACAATGTGGCAAAAGTCTCAAACATTGTCGTTATTTTGGGTAAAGATCTTCATCAACAATGCACAAAGTCCACAATTTATGCAAATAGGTACCTGAATACTGGATGTATTGACCAACATGTCGCAAAAATCCCTGAGAGGCAGCTTTTAGAATACATTTTCTTCAGGGTATTAATTTTCAGAAGCACCTTGAGCATTCTTACAATGGAACAATGCGATATATGAATATCTTCATAGTTTTTGTCATCAATGGCGGATTGAAGGCAAGATGTTCTATGTGGGCGACATGTATTATATTTAACAATATTTAACAACAATACATGTCAAAAGTCTCTAACTGATTATGATAATCATTTAAATATAAAAGAAACGATGGCAATATAATATATTAATATCTAATATATCGATCATATATCATATAGGCATTCACTAGTATCATCTTTTATCTTTTTTATTACTTTGGAGTCAGTATTTTTTTATATTGAGATTAATCTAGACAGGTTTCGGTGTCAAGGCCATATGTTCGCGTGCTGAGTTAAATGTGATACTCTTACTGTTATATTGCTTTGAAATATTGGATTTCTATTGTGAAAAAAATTCAATTGCACTTTATGAATAACGTGTTGGTGCAAAGTGACAACAGCTTTTTAAACTCAAGTTAAATTTGCAATTGCATCATCCCGAAGAATTAGCAATGGCAATTCGATATTTCAAAAGATTGACTCCATAACATGATTAATAATACATTATGTAAGAGAAAATTGACTCGCGATACATATATTCGTTATGTTTGTTATTTGAAGGATGCCTTTGACTGTAATCTAATTAGCTCACGCTTGTGGTTCACCAATTATCTTGTTGTTTTGGTCGGTTGTTGATTTGTTTGCTGTTATGAACATGTAATGCCCAGTATGGTTAACAGCATCGACAGAAAATTACCCTAATTATACTATGATAAAAGGCTTCGTGCGACGTCAATCATTTTCTAATTTTACTTATTGATAACAACAAACTGTGAAACCCAAGAAAAATAAAAGAGTAAGCGATACCTTTTCATTTCGATTAAAGCTGAGAAAATCATGGAATTACATCAGCATCACTATGAACGAATGTAATCCACACCTAAAGTATATATCAAATATTTAAAATTTCAATAATAACTTTTTTTTTAAAAAAGTTTTTACAACCAAAACATTTAAAAACGTTGAGCTACATTCCGACCAACTACCTAGATAAGCCGATTTGTCCTCAACAGAGGCATAAGGTAGATACAGATATGTAATATACTACACCCTCAAATTCTAACAACTTTCCCCCTCATTTTCTGTTTGTCTAATAACAATGTGAACATAAAAAAATGAGTAGTATTGACTAAGTGAATCCTATCAAAATTGATCCAAATGTCTCCTGTTCCGCCATCAAGTTCTCTATGGAATATATCATCAAAACCTGTTCTGAATGGACCGAATCTTTACTGTGCTTGGTGCATTATGGAAACCATTATCTTATCTACTCAGGTGTCATTGGGCAGATGGTGTTAGCTATAGATAGGGTAAATGTGTAATCTGAAGGCCTGGCCGTCTGATAAACAGGACGAGAGACGGTAATAAAGCTTATTTTAGCTAAAGAACATCCTGTTTGTGAACGAACTAGAACTCTTTTCTTGAACCGTTGTGCTGTAAACATTTTTTCTCGCCGCAGGTACCCGTTACGTAAGCTCACGCCTATTTCATAGAGTGACGTTTTACTCCGTATTATATTCGTATTACCTTGTATGAAGAGATCGATGTCTTTCAAAACACTTTCAAAACAATCCAAATCTTGACTCAAATCGAGTTTCCGTGAAAGAAGTAAGCTTCTTGTTAATGAATTGAAATTCAATCGATTGACAGGAGAAGACGAATATGTGTCTTAAAACATTAATATAAGTGCCTCGAAATTGAAAGACTAGCTTGTATTACCAAACCCCAGATGACAGCAGAGTAATACAATTTTCTATTGCAGTACAACAGTTATATCTCCGACCTGTAACAGTTGCGTTCACATTAATTGATCGAGCTGAAAATTTTTATCTTCAGGTAAACAAGTACAGGAACAAAGCTTACAAAATGAGTTGCTTTTTATTAAGGTACACATGTATAACACTTTAACCATTTTGCTGTGCGTGGTGACTTCGGTCAGACTTGAAGTTTGTAAACGATTTCTTGCTTTTTTCAAAAATATTGCATGGATTTATTAAATTTATTCTATTCAGCTTATTTGGTCATGTTTCTCATGTTTGACATTGTATGTTTGATGAATAAGTAAATAAAAACTTTATTTTGGAGAGATTGTTTGACAAATTATACAATAATAGACGGTCAACATTGTTAGTAATGGTAAGTTATTTATTTGATGCAGATTCTTTTCGGGTTTTCTTAACTCTTTTCTTTTCAAATAATCAAACCAAATCCTTCAAACCCAAAACAAAATCATCCTTTATCAGAAGAGTTCCTTCATAAGTTGGGGTATGTTTGTGGACACGAAATTCAATGGGACACTCGATTTTTAAACTGTTATCATTGTATGATAATGGCATAACCCATTTCCAACATGTTACTAAGGGCAACATTAAGGTTGATTCAGAATTGACAACTAGATAATTGAGAAAAAATAAAACAAGAGTGATGCCATGCATCAGCGTCACAACTGTGAAAATCGCTACGGCATGACAAGGCATTGTTGGTTAGTCTTATGTGTGGATATTCTAAATTGTCCGTATACATAGTTCAGTTTTATGATGTTGTAAAATTAATCCAATTAAAGTCCCTTTTTATGCCATGTCCAATGAGACAAGATGGCGGACCAGATGCCCTGTGGTCAGCCCCTTTCAATACCCCGATATCTGTCCAACCCAATTTCTCATTTCGCCGACGGATGGTAATTTGTGCTATGTTAAGCAGTTTTTCTTAATCCAACCAGTGAGATTTCGGACTTGAAGAAGCATTTTTACCTGGATAATTGAAAAAGGGATAGATTTAATGTTGACAAATCCATTTTCATATGCTTTGAAAAGGTATTTTTAGGTTTGATATTCATATTTTATACATGTGCCATTCGAAAGTAATCAAATTATGTTTTTTTCTGACGAAAATATGCAATGAGTCACAGTATATTCTTGAAATCTTGTTTTCATATTAATCCTTTGAGTGTTTTTTTTGTTTTTGAGCGTTACAAAGCAGTATATCATTATCATCAGTAATCTTCAAACATAATTGAATAAATCATTGCCAATTGTGATTTTTCTGTTTGGACGTTTTCTTGTTGATTGGCGTAATTATGTCTGCGACAGGCCCTGATTATTACATTATCACGTGCTTTCAACACGTGTTTTCATGTATGTGAAAGTGAGTGAGTGAGTTGGGGTTTAACGTGCTTTGAACAATATTTCAGTTATTAAACACGTGTGCATGTGAAAGAACCTTATTAATGATCATGCTTTCAAGTAAAGTTTGGAGAAATTAAGTAAACTTATGTTATATAACTACTGGTTTAAAGATGAATTCATTCTTCGAAATTGGGTTTGGATAAATGTCAACAAGCGAATGGATTATTTTTTCTATGAAATGTTTTTATAGTAGGAATCCTTCTTAAAAGATCGGTATAAACTGTGAACCACCATAAATGCACATTTACACTTTACCTTGTAAGTATTTGAACCTTGCATGAATGGTTTTTTTTTATTTGTATTGCAATAAATATTTGATGGTAATTGATGTGTTTATTCATTATGTTTCTTCATTGTTCATTGATTTGCAAAGCGAGCGGCACCGGTACCAGGCACCAGAGTTTTTAATAAATTGTGCATAGTAGATTCAAATCCTCTGTTAATCTGTTTTCATATAGACCATTTCTGCTCTAGTGATGCTAAAACCTGTTCTAATCAGGGTTATGGAAATATTATTTTTAAATATGTACATATTCCCAAAAAATATTACGAAATAAATAACACTATATACACTAAATGGAAACCAAGTTCAAACCTACAATATACAAAGATATGGAAACCAGTTTGAAACCTAAGATAAACCAACAAAACACGGAAACCAAGTTGAAACCTAAAATAAACTAACAAAACACGGAAACCAAGTTGAAACCTACAATAAACCTGAAAATGGAAACCAGGTTGAAACATACAATAAACTAACTTAACAAGGAAACCAAGTGGATATCTAAAGTAAACCTGAATATTGAAACTAGGTTGAAACCTACAATAAACTAAAATCATGGAAACCAAGTGGATCCTACTTGGAGGAGTGTGTAAAGAACGGTGATGGATACCATCCGGATCTGGGGCAAAAGTAGGTTTCAGTTTTCATGGAAACCAACATGAAACTAAAATCACGGAAACCAAGTGGATCCTACTTGGAGGAGTGTGTAAAGAACGGTGATGGATAACATCCGGATCTGGGGCAAAAGTAGGTTTCAGTTTGCATGGAAACCAACATGAAACTATAGAAACCTGTCTGGATACCAAGTGGAAATACTGGTTTCCATGTCGTTTCATGATGGTTTCAATGATCCGGAAACCAAGTCATTTCTGTAGTGCAATATTCCTATGGTGTTAATGTGAAAATGTTATTCCAATTAGTATATAGTATTAGTATATTATTATATTTCACTTTTACGAAACGAGTGTAAGATTTTTTACTGCCCGAGGGTAATATACAAATTCGCAATTTGCTATTACGTAAAAGTCATATGACACTCTTCCGAATGTTATAATTTCTTTATTACCGTTTCTGTTGTATTTTAACCGCATGGAAATATTCAGAAAACGGCCTGCTACCATTTGGACGGCCGGCGCAGGGGTACAATTGTTTTATGACGTCACTAACTCGAGCCAAAACAATTGTTGACAGGAAAAAGTGATATTTACACATGTGCTCATTTTGACAATAAATCTACATGCTATCATATTTGGTTCCAACTGACGTTTCGTGCAAGGGGACAGTCTGCATTGTAAACATTGTACTATGAAAATAACTAAATGTTAAGATTTGAACTGACGTTATTTTTAGTTTAACGGCGCTTTGCAGACAAAGTTACCGAGCCCCTGGCAGGATGCGAACCCCGAACCTTGTTCCGAAGCCGAATGCGCAAACCACTGTGCTATCCCGCCATCCAGATCAAAATGCATGGGCAATACTTGAAAAAGGATAGTTTCATAAGAAAGGTTTATATTTACACTTACAGAGGTGAAAATACTAACGAGCTAACGTCTCGTCTTCAATCATATCAATAAATAAATGTGAGAATATTTTACGATCATGTTGTTGGTAATAGAAGATCTAAGGCAAATGAAATACTAATATAAATTTGATCAATCGTAATCGTAGGAGTCATACTGCCCCCTCATCTAAAGAAAATGATTAATCTGGTCTTATTTCATTACCAATGTATCCCGTTTCTTAATTAAAATTCCTTTGATTGAAGCTCTGATTTATTTCGGGTAGGTAACATTTGGCTTCATTACTTTTGTTTCTCATAAACAGTGGTGCACCATTAAACAGAGAATTGCCTTTAGTCTAGACTGAAATTAAGTTCATCATCACAAGTTGATTAAATGAACGATTATTCAAACCATGTCGAGTGTTGATTTATTTGTTTACCTGTTACCTGTAAAATTCCGCACTCTGAGGAGTACACATATTCCTGAACGTTGATTGGTCGAGAGCTCGGTCCCCTCTCACAGCAATCTATAGTTAAAACTAGATGTAATGCTTACGTCCCCTAAGTCCTACACTATATATACTATACAAATGCCGTCCTTGCAAACCTTGCAAAAAAGACTTTTTCGGATTCATGTGTCATTGATAATTCAATTGGTAAGTTGCTGTAAGTAAATGACAAATGCAAACTAAATGGAAAGACCAGATAAACTGTTATAAAAAATACTTTGTTTTTAAAAAGAAAATGATTTTCATTAAAAGCAGGTTACTTTATATAGAAGACTAACTCGAACGAAGAAATGGATATTGTTATTTCAATTAGAATCTGATCAATTAAAGCAATGTAAAAGGATCGACTATATAAATGGCCTATGTTCACATTTCAAATACTTAATTCCATTCTCATAAGCCTCTCTTTGGATACTCGCTCAATCTTTGATAGGTATTTTGAACTTTATATACCCTAGGGAATCAGACGTTCAAACTTGAAAACAAACCAAAAAGATTTCCTCTATTCATCTTAATTAATAAATTCTTCGTTAATTGTGTGATGAAAGTATGGCACATAGAAGTTAGTGTGATAAAATTTACCTTTCATTGGACTTTAAGAAAACCTGATTGCAATTGTTGCATAACCGACTCCTTCGATGTGTGGTATCGCAAGGGGATATCCGTCGACTGAAATGTTTAGCATAGTTTTTAAAAAGTATCAGATAATTAATTTGTTACGCATGTTCTGGATTTTTTTATCTATATGTTTGCCCCAATGAAGATATAAAACTTAACTAAGTTATGCCTTTATTCGTATATCAAACCAACCAGGTTTCATGAAAAGAATTTTCTTATGCAAGCATCCTTAATGCTAAAATAGTTCGTATGAGAAGGTAAGACTAACGCTTGTTGAACTTAACACGTGTGTACTAGCACATGGATATTGACGTAAACGTCAATCACCATCCAAAAAATCCAACCGAAAAATGTTCAACCGGACAATTCCAACCTAGGCAAATTCCCATCCTGGACATTTGCCATAAATACACTTTTCCGTTCTCCAGTCACATTTTTCACTACTTATTCATGATAACTATGTCATAGTTCTAAAAGTTGATTCGGTTATGTCATAAAGAACGTAAATAATTTGTTCTTACCGTTTCAATAATTTACACTTTTATGGTCATATAAGATAAGAATACATACTTTGATAATCTTAATTATTATTCATATAATAACGTAGATACATCAAAAACACTTAGTTATCGTTTAAACATTAGACTTCTAGGATAAAATTAGATATAAATACCACAAACATCTGTAAACATAATTTGATTTCTGTGTCCCTAGAACACATTATCGGTCTGCTACGTAAATTGTAATACATACATATCATTAAGATGTCTTCTTAAAACAGACTTCTCAGACCTGTAAACAAAACAAAAACATTCTAAGGCTTTAAAGATTGAAAATTGCCGATATTGTCACGAACCAAGTTTTTAATTATAGAGTTTATGTGGTATTTGGTCATGTCTTTCCATAAATGGAAAAATATCCACCTTCCAATCGTAAAAGTGATGAAAATTAAAACTAGACCGAAGTGACGTCGGTCGCATATGATACGTACATCCCTTTTTAGCATCACACCTTCACATCTTGTGACGTCACATCGGAGAATAGCTTGCCTTCAAATCGATTTTCTCGTTTGTATCTTCAATACAGTCTTTAAGTAGACAAACAGAGTGTAACTGATGTATATTCAGGGAATGATGGTCAGCCTACACGATGGGTTCTCGTATCAAGGATAAAAATAGAGGCACGTCAGGATGCTTTGCCATCAGCAGGAAAACAAATTTCATTCAAAAAGTCGAAGACTCTATAATCCTTGAGATTCAAATAAAGTTATCGTCTAGGAAATAAAAGATTTTAATGTTTAATGTTTTGGTACATTTTTTTCCACATACCGTTCATTAGAATTATTCAGCGAGAAATAAGCCAATTATCATTCACTGATTATTTGCCTTTGGCTGAACATAAACTGTTCTTTTCCTTTGGTAAAGCATAACCTACATAATATTTTTCGGTGGTGCACATGTGCAATATATCAGTTAAACCAAGCAACTGTTGTTTTCACGGGTAATAATGTAGATAATTGTATTTAGACTTTTCAACATACGAATACATTTTTAAAGCGCTACCATCATCATGGATTGTACTTTCAAAGCTGTTACATAGCGCTGAACCTAACCATGTAGGTCCGTGCATTCCTTTTTCAGGTACCCATTTTAACAGTTGAGTGGACTGAGTGCAATGTAACTGAAATGTTGGGAGGTTTACGGATTTTTTTAAAGTGATTCAAATCAATTAGTAAGACGATGGAGAAGTCCTTTGACTTGAAAGTATTTCATTGGGATTGTATGAATTTTGCCCAAACTTATCAATAATCCTCACTGCAGCTCGAGGTTGCAAAGAAAGCTAAGTCAGATTTTAAGGTTGAATGTTACACTTCTTATAGATATTTATCTCAATAAATGTAATTGGCAAAATCGAAACACAATGTTAAAACATTACTTATACTTAGAAATAATAAGAGACTCAATAAATAATAAAAGATCCAGATCCAGTAAATCTTACATTTTCAAAATAAAGCAAAACGTTGCGAAATAATTTACCAAAACCCGATAAAACTGTGTAAATGTCAATCTGATAATGTGTAACGTTTTCCAAGCGATTGTTCCTGGCATTGCCTTTCGTACAAACACAAACATTACTTTTCGCACAATCGTAGTCTCCTAGTGCGACTACGCCTTCTTTGTAAGTTTAAAAAAGGTGTTCGAGAGTACTTTTGTTCGAACTCTCTCACTCTACCCGTATTTGTATTAGTTTGTTTTATACTTATATCGTCATCTATTGTTGGTGTTGCAATTAAAGTTTCGACATATAAATGTGCAATCTATTTCACCTTCCGTAGCCAGAAACCAACTGCAAAGGGCTTAGATTTAGTCATAAACTAAAACACATTTATCCTTACATGTATGTTATTTGAAAACTGCTACCTGTGTTAAGTAATGGAATAGACATATTGATTTACATCCTGCTACATCAGCGTAATTAAATCCGCTGATGGAGCTCCTTCCATATACCCTGATCTCATTCGGGCCAAATCCCTCGTACTTCTGGCGCGGCTAGATATTCGTGACTATGCTCACCTGTTATTTTTTCAGCCAATGAAATGTCGTGAATTAAGGCGCATGAAGCTACTAGCTTTAACTCAACTGATTTTCCATCCGGGTTATGTCGCTGTTGCTGAATGCGAGTCGACTCATTGGCTGGTTAGATAGCTAGAGATACGAGGGTTTTGGCTTGAATGATATCAGGGTATATGGAAGGAGCTCGATCAGCGGATTTAATTACACTGATGTAGCAGGGTGATTGATTTAAAGTCTTACTAATATTCACTAGTTAGCGTGACGCATGTGCACAATTTAGGTTACAACGATCAAATGGTCATAGTATTAAAGCGAAACTGCGTTCACAATAGAAAGAGACTCATCTTTATCGACGTGGGCTAATTAGTCAGGCGTTTACAGAAAAAAACGCTCTTAGCAGGCAACTAATTTGCCTTGGAGGAACATGATGTTAATCTCGCTTTAAACTGGTCCATTTTTGAAACACTTGAACCCAACTGAGAAAATTGCCAAGAGATACGTGATTTTCATAGTACAGCAACAATAACGATATGCATTCAAAACATTTCACATTTTCATCTCAAAATGCAAATTATGTCACTATTTTAAATTTTCAATGAGGAATAATGACACATGCAAACTATAAAGTAACCTTTCAAATATCAACAATCAACTAAAATCTTACCTTCCGAAATTTCCAAAATTACCTTTAACTATTTGACACGCGGTATTGTCAGGCATACTTTCAAATTAGCGGCCTTATACCTTTATAATGTGGTTTAACTGAACCGATTAGAATTAAAATAAAACGTTTTAGGAACGGCGGAACTGCGTGTTAAAATTGAAATTAGCATACGTGACGCGAACAACTCATGTAGTGTATCTTTAATTGCGATGTGAGTTCCTGATACACAGAAGATGAGCATCAGACGCCAGGAATCCAGAAACTCGGTCACCCAGGGCTTGATAATAATAATAATTTTATGATAGTTTATTTACGTGTCATGTGTTACGTATGCACATCTTAATATCTTAAGTCAAAACACTGAAAAGCAACACTCCTTAAAATACATCAGATATCAACTGCAAATAAACAAAAATAAATATCAATCAAACCGTACATATATATAAATAATAAGAGTCCATAAAGACGTACAAACTCGCAGATCCCAAATACATACCTACACACAAACATACACACCCACATACTCACAAACATATCTTATACACCCATACCTACATACATACCCATTGGCACCAGCTGTCTCAAATGGCGGTCATGGTGATCACAAAGGTGTTCAATGGGGTTCATATCTGGTGAGTTGGCTTGCCAAGGCCAAATGTTATGTTAGTGTGCTTCAGGAATTCTCTGACAATTCGGGCAGTGTGAGGTCTTGCGTTGTAGTGTCGCAATATCAATCTTCTTTGCTGTTGTTGGATGAAAGGAACGACGATTGGTCTCAGTACCATAGTATTGTATTGCTGGCAAGTCACATTCCCTCCCTGAACAACCAGCGGAATCCAATCAACGTGCCCACTACACAGCGATGAATTGTTATTCAGTGCTACTTCTGACTAGGAATGCCAATAGCTTATAGTTTTTGTTGTTTGTGTTTGCGTCTCTGTCATTGAGCTATCGATTAAGGTCAAAGATAAGTCAAAGCATCATGTATTAATAAAAAATGATTAAAAAAATTATGAAAAAATAGAGCCTTTCTTTCGTTAGCATCCGTCGTCGTTGTGCATACCTGTCTAACCCAACTGTTAACACAAAATAAATGTTCCATCTCTTATCTTACTTTATCTTAAATCATTCATACACTCATTCATGTATTCAATTCGCATTGTGAGTAATTGTTGTGTATATGGATAATTGCATTAGAAAGAAAATATTATATATATAACGTATCAACGCGACTTTCATAGCATCATAGAAAAAACATCGGAAAAACGTATTTACGGTAAAATCATATTAATGAAAGGATTATTGATGATTTTTATGTTACCTCTGTAAGTTTTCTCTGAAGTCAAGTTGATCCTGCCTTCACAATTATATAAACATTAGTCACGTTCTTACCAACGTGCGATTTGCATCATAACAAAATCTAGAGCAATTAGCATACTGGCGACTTTTAGAATAGATCAAAATCTATGAGGACACTATAAACAGTTGAAGTAAATCCCATTGAAATAAGGTATACTTAGGATTTATCACTGGTATGTCGGTGCGTTTCTATTCTGAATTTCCCCCCTTAGGATCGTCAATTAAGAAATTTAATCATATAAATCATTGTAATATCTCTTTAATTTCCTCTTTGGTAACGTATTCCCATTGCTATGCCTTATGGAATAAATGAGTCCTATTCTTTTCCCCCAACATTATATGACATTGGAGAAATAACTATCTTTTTTATCTAGTAAAGCTTGCTTCCTTAGGAATACCACTTCCAAATGACCTTCAAAATTTACTTAGTTGTGATAATCTATTAAAAACATATTGCAACATAAATTTTATGCAATACGTAACACAGATAGGCTGACATGTTACCGTGTCTTTTAAAAGAATATAAATATGCTGAGTTTGCTATAATGTACTGTGAATATAAGTGAGCAATTACTTTTTTAACAAGTAAATATGTTTTAAATGTTAAAAAGTGGGGTTTTTTGCATGGTTTTGACAGTTTTAAAAAATGTTAGACTACCTAATGAATGGTTGAAAGAATAGAACATGAATTTTGCAAAGTTTTGATTTGATATCAATTACTTATGTCACTTACTATTGAATAGAGGTAGTCATCCATGTCATATGTTTAAGTTTTTACTTCTTACGTGAAATATGACTGGCCATAGCATTATTCTGACATGGCAATGATAAACTCGAGGTTTTTACTCCACGTGTTTCTGCACGTGCTTCTATACAAGAAGGATTTATCAATAATTTAGTCAAAATCATATATATATCATGATATATTTATCAAAAATATTTTACGTGTCATTGGCTTTCATTTTCAAAAATCGACTTTGTTAAAATTATAGCTGTATCCACAGTGATAAATGATACAAGGAAGATTGTTATATATTTCAACAACTTTGTGGTAATTGGTAAGATAGATATGGAATATATCTGCGTCTACAAGTACTTGGTTGAATCAATGAAGTGTTGTTAAGATCACAACTAGCTTTATTGATTGTTCTTCCTGGTGGTCGAGCGATGAATAATGTCTGGACTGTGACAGTTATTTTTTCACAAATGAGTTTTAACCAATGTCTTCTCTAATTTAGCGATGTGATGTGTTTCTTTGGACATCAGTATTAAGTTGTCACGGTTACGTACCACGTCTCACTTAATCTATGCTATAAATTTATGCTATAAAGCTATAGTATCAAAGATGTAGAAACATTGAAAAACGTCTTTAAGTAATTAAAAAGGTGATCTCATGGAAATGAGTTTTAACCAATTTCTTCTCTAATTTAGCGATGTGATGTGTTTCTTTGGACATTAGTATTAAGTTGTCACGGTTACGTACCACGTCGCACATAATCTATGCTATAAATCTATGCTATAAAGCTATAGTATCAAAGATGTAGAAACATTGAAAAACGTATATCAGTCTTCAAAAAGGTTATGAATACATTTATAACAAGAGAATATAGACATTAACAGTTGTATATAAATAAAGGAATTATCAGGGATAAAGGTTCTGAACCAAAGAAACAATTCCAAAATAACGTTATTCTCATAATAGTCGAATATTATTAATAATAATAATAATAATAATAATAATAATAATAATAAAATGGAAATAAAATTAATGAACTGATAATTAATATAGAGTACTTAAGTCAAATTAATGTCAAACTATATTACATGAAGTGTACACCGTCTTAGGGATAGTCTTCTTAAGGATTTATCGACAATAAGAGACTCATAAATGAGCTTTTAACTGTGGATTCGATGTATAAATATATACATATGAGAGGAATTGAAATTTTATATGTTTATTTTATTTATTCAGAAATACGCATTATCATGTTCAAGATTTTGTGTTTACTTAAACCACCTAAACAAATAAGTCTTCTAGTATTTAACTGCAAGGAATAGATAACGCATTTCTTTCATCAGAAAGTCTAGACACTTAATTTAAGCAATACCCTTTTTAGATTAAAAAGGTGATCTTCACTTTTTTAAAACGTAATGCTACGTCTTTGAATAATTAAGAAGGTGATTGCATAGAAGCGAAAATATTTTTTTCCAATTACGAAACAGTTTTACACCATAGAAGCAGTTTAAAACAATTTACCGGTTAAATAATGCGAATCAATTTCCATTAATCAAACGATTAAAATGTCTTCACACAAAAATTACCGACGGTGTTTTTTTCGAATTTTACATAACTAATATTCATTGGGGATTATTTGAAGAAATAAATCTTCAATACAAAAAAACGTAATACTACGTCTTTGAATAATTAAAAAGGTGATCTCATGGAAACAATAAAAATGGCTTCACACATAAAATGACCGCCGGTATTTTTAAGTGCTTAATACTTGATTATTTCCTTTTTCTACTGATCGGGTCGGGAATGTCGTTGTTATCTTCTGAAGAATGTTACATAAATTAATATTTCTTAGGAAATATTAGAAGACATAAGTCGTCAATTCGTAAAGTCGTGAATAATAAAAAATGTTGAATAATGTTATTCATAGCCTTTTTAGTTTGTTTAAAAATAAGTATGAGATAGTGCTTAAGTAAAATAAAAAATTATTACTCAGTTGTACATGATGTGGGATAAAACAACTGTTACATTCGTAATGTACATTTACATAACCTGATATTTTACTATCTTTCTGCAGTGTTTAACGAATTTTACATACCCAATTGTGTCAAAATTTACACAATGTTGCAAAAAATCATATGTGTTTTGTTAAAAGTATATTACATCATCATTTTAAACAGGATGTACTTCCCAAAACATTGCCGAGAATCTTTTCTGTGAGGTGATTAAATTAATAGCCCGATCTCGACGTATTAAGTGTTAAAACATTTTAATAATTTCGTTATGGATATGGATCTGTTTTGCTTACGTGAACTTGCACTTCGTACAATTCGTTTCTTTTCTTGAAAGGACGATAAAGCCAACATTTCAAGAAAGAGGTAAAGTATTATCACATGAATATCAGATATTGGAATAAGTTCAAGAATGAGGAATTTGTGGGGAAATGGGCGATCAAAAACTTGTAATGGATCATTTACACAATAAACAGTGAATGGGCTGTACAGAAGCTGAATTCACACAATTATGTAATAATAATAATGATATTTATATCGCGCTAATCCACGTCACTGAGGGATATGCTCTAAGCGCATCCAGCATTATTTCCCTGGTCTAACCCAAGCTGCCGGTTAAGTGCTCAAAGGTCAACTCCAACATTCTCTACACCAGGTACCCTATTAGTACTGGTGGGTGAACAGAGGCACAATTTGAATAAAGTCTTTTGCCTAAGGAGGCACATTTACTTGTGTCTCAGTTAGGGGCAGGGAATAACTCTTTAAACTCTCAGTTATAAGCAACAACAAAATTATATATATATATATATATATATATATATATATATACTTCTGTACATTATTACTTGTCTGACATGGATAACTTTCCAAAATTAGGTTATCAAATTGTTTTGGTCTAGTTTATATCTTTTTCGATCAAAACTGCACTTTTTCCACTATTCTAGAATTGGGAAGCCTCAGATTTGTTCGTTTACAAGTTGTACTTTTCGACTAGTGAGTGAGTGAGTTGGGGTTTAACGTGCTTTCAACAATATTTCAGTTATTAAACACGTGGATGACAAGCATCCAAAAGAGAGTGGACAGATAAGGGAGAAAGGGATCGGTAGGATGGGGGAAAAGACGGAAAGAAAGGCATAGTGAGAGATAGACAACAGGTTTTAGAACGACTCAAATTTGGTCTGGCTTCTACCCGTCGACCGGTCAAATTTGGGTGACCCTACCAGGAGCATAGAAGCCAGCTGGCTTAGCTCTCGGGGTCTCTGAAGCGCGCAAACCACAACACCACTATTAATTAAGGTATTGAGTCAAGTGGTGGACTTTTAAACTAAAAGGCAATATTGCTAACGATTGCCTTGTTTGACTCCAACAATTCATATATAACGACTCAATAGTAAGTCGAGAGTATCGTCGCTAACTTGGAATAAAAACGAACCAATAAAGTCAATATATCAAACTGAAAGGTCATTGCTAAGTGAAACTGATATCGTTAAACGTTGTATTACATACTTATGGCGTTGGCGTTCATCTTCCCAACAAAGATCACCTTGACCCATGTCACGTGTTACGCCATGCACATACTCCACTATGAAGATTCTATCAATTTAAAGTGCCTGGATAATTAATCATATGTTTTGATACAAAAAAAGTATAGTGCATTTTTAATAGTCACAACTATAAATAATATTTTTAAATATCATGGCCAGGAGACATAGTGAAATATTTGACTATTGATTAAACAGCAGCATTTCTCAAAACCATTCTCAAAAATATTCATTTTAACAATTAACAGCTGTCAACGTTTCACTGTTTTAAACATTTACGAGTATTTACTGTTACTTTTCGAAATGTAAAGGTGTAAAGATAAAACGAACATCGGACGTTTGGATTTGATTTCAATTCTATCAATTTCATTCCAGAGGCTATCGTTCCTGAAACTTACATGAAATTTGCCATTTTCTGTAGAGCTAACGACCTCAAAATCGTGGGAAATAATAATAACAGAAGCCCTTCCAGACTTTATAACGTGTTTAATAACTGAAGTATTGTTCAAAGCACGTTAAACTCAAACCCATTCACTCACTCACTCCAGACTTTACTTTATGTCTTTACATACCTTGACCACCACTGGACTCATTACCTTATCGTGGTGTGGTGGCTTGAGTGCTTCAAAGACCCTGAGAGCTATGCCAGCTGAAGCTAATATGCTCCTGGTAGGGGCACCCACGCTGGACAGGTCGACGGGTAGAAACCTGACCAAATTCGAGTCCTTCTAAAACCTGCTTTCTATCTCTCGCTTTGCCTTTCTTTCCGTCTTTACCCTTATCCTTTCGATCCCTTTCTCCCTGATCTGTCCACTCTCTTTTGGATGCTTGTCATCCACATGTTGAATAACTGAAATATTGTTGAAAGCATGTTTAAATCCAAACTCACTCGCTCGCTTTGAATGAGAGTTTTGACCACTTGAGATAAAAAATTAAAAAAACCATATCATTTCTACTCTATCATATTTTATATTCCAATACCTTTAAAATATAAATATCATATAAAATATCTTAATCTTCAAATTAAAGAGGTCCAAAATAATTCTATGTTACTGCGTCACTGGAAAACATTACTAGAAGCTTTAAACTGATTAATAATTTATATCAACTTGTCCTTGTGTTGTCAAGTTGACGTCAGATGAGTTATTGAAAACATATTGGAATGAGTAATGTTCTACAGTTCGCTTGCTCTGAAATAGAGTTTCACGTTCACAAACACGTGCTTGTATGAAAAAATTACAATTCATCAATCGGAAGGTCATTAAAACCAGACAGATTGCAGAATTAGGTGGGCAATCGGGAATGAGCGAGTCGTGTTTGGTGTTTAATGTCTTTTAAACAATGTTTCAGCTTTGAGTTATTAAACGAATGACTGACAATCATCTTACAGATAGTGTATGGATGAGGGAAAAGATGGAAATAAAGGCATGGTGTGATGTATACAGCAGGTTTTAGAACGACTAAAATTCGATCTGTCTTCTCATTCACCTGTCTTGCTAGGGTGACCCCACGGGGAGCATGAAGGCTCCGGTTGACATAGCCCACGGGGTCTATGTATTAGATATACCCACACTTCCCGAGGTGTATCGCTCAATACACCTCCTGTTTGAATCGTGGGTCTCCGAGGCGTAGCGTAGCGAAGCCGAGGAACCACGATTCAAACAGGTGTATGCACCGAGGGGAGTGTGGGTATATCTGACTTATACCCCACTCCAGTCGAGTTATATTTGACGAAAACATGGTTTCCATCCTTCTCTATGTATAAACGTCTTGACCTAACTAGATCAATAGAATAGAAACAATACTCTTCTAATTACGGTTTAAAAACATAAACTAACTTCATTTTATTAAAAATTGGTACATACTAGTACCCATACATAGGCTTATATAGGGGAAAATAACAACATATACATAACACAACAGAAAGTATAACAGATTGTATCAATCCTCAATAGCTCTGTCGGCAGAGTCGCTGCTCTGCATTATAAAGGTCCAAGGTTCGATACCCTGAGAATTTACTAATAATTCTCCAAAATTGCTAATTTTACAAGTCCCTTTGTTTGCCAAAGTTGAAGATCTCTTCTCCTGACCAAATTTAGATGTACAAAAAAGAGTAGGTGTATTAGAAAAGTAGAGGTGTATCGTTAATACACCTACAGAGTTGAGGTGTATCGGTCAATACACGTAGTAAATAATGACCTGGTGCCGAGCGGTTATGGCAAATAAACTCGCGAGGGCGTAGCCCGAGCTGAGTATATTGCCATAACGCGAGGCAATCAGGTCATTATTTGGCTTACACTCCCGCGGAACATTCGTAAAATAACTTTAAACTAAATTATGTAATGGAGAATGCATGAGGAGCAGTGGATTCTTTAAAATAATCAACGAGTTGATTATTTTAAAGAATCCACTGCTCCGAATGCATTCTCCATCTTAATCCATGTATGACGTCACGAAATTATAATTATCTGTTAATTATTTTCTTATATATATCATACATTACTTGGCGCTCGATGTTTAATTAGCGCACATTTCGGTGCCCACTCATCGGAGATCGGACATGACGCTACCGCCTTATCAAATGGATTCTTCCATGCACGTGCGCCTCGAGAATTGCTTGCAGAATCCGATCAGTTTGATACCACGTGTATAAAAACTTGATCATTTCATTTCAACTGTGATGGCTGGGTTGAAACGACGGCAATGGATTTAGACGATATTGCATGCACACAATCTACTTTCCGCGAGGAAAGCAGCGGAGAGGAAGACAACCTGATACCACTAAAGGGTAAGTGAAAACAGTTTATGATTTTGTGTTTATTTATCCAAGAGAAAGTAAAAATCTGAAAGGTTAATATGATTGTTTGATTCACATTTTGTTTCAAGACTGGTGGAGTAGACAACAGATATGTTTATTGTAAGGATTAATTTTAGTCTTTATTTGAGACGCTGGTTGATGTAAAAAGAATCATACATTATAATTTTAAATTGTGCATTTCAGACGCAGGAGATGTTCAACTCGAATCTGACGTACAGAGTTCGGAAGACGACCTATTACTCATCAAGAGTTTGGAGACCTTTGAAAAATCCCAAACAACCCGACTGCAAATCTGTGGGGATGAGGAAATCGCTAAGAAGAGTGTAAGAAGGTATTTAATCTCGCTTTTCATTTCTTAATACTGTCCCATGCATGTCGATATATTATGAAAAAAATGATAGTTTTATATATTCGTAGCAACTATTTGAAATGGCTTTTGGTTATCAATTTTAGTTCCACACTTAGAAAAATGCATCAAAATTAAAAACCTTTTGAACCATTGTAAACCGTCGTAATTAAAAATTCAAAAGTGCAATAATAATTATCAATTTGTGAGAAAACTGTATATTATCGTATTTATAAAATGCGTAATTATTGTCCCCCTAGAATTAAAAATTGATTAAATTTGTTTTTCAGTTTAGCTCAAAACACGGAGAAGAAAATAAAGTGGGCAGTGAACATCTTCGAAACCTGGAAGGCCGAAAGAAACAAGATTGCTCGTACCGATCCCAGCATCAACATCATCGACTCGGAACTAAACTATATGACGACGGATGAATTGAATTTCTGTATATCCCGGTTAATCTGCGAAATGAAGAAGGTAAACGGGGAGGAGTATCCTGCGCAGACCCTCTATGAGATACTCATTCAGCTGCAGCTATTCTTTGAACAAAGGGGCAAGTACTTCAAATTCTTAAGTGATGACGAATTCATGCAAGTCAGAAATACCCTTGACCATGTCATGAAGGAGAGATCCTCTTCTGGTATTGGAACAGAAAAACGCAAGGCGCTCATTATCACGGAATCGGAGGAGAACATGCTTTGGGAGAAGGGTGTACTCGGTGTGGACACGCCAAGGAAACTGCTTGATTCTCTTGTCTATTTGGTTGGCTTAAACTTCGCCTTTCGAGCTGGGCAGGAACACATGAATCTTCGCTGGAATAATCCTCAGTTAACACTAGTACAATCTGAAGATGGCACAGAGATTTTGAGGTATAGAGAAGATGTTTCCAAAACAAACCAGGGTGGCCTAAAGAGTAGGAAAATCAAACAGAAAGTTGTCTACGCCTTTCCCAATAAAGTGAAACCAGAGCGATGTCTCATCAGGATCTTTAAGTTGTATGTGCAACACTGGTAGGTAATACTATGACACGTATTCTAAACGTACCATGAATAATCTCTGGATTATCGAAACTATATAAGCAGAATGTATATTGAACATATACTAAACATGTCTTATGATAATTGGTATCTGGTATATTAACAATTTTGATAGTGGTTGAAGTAATATATGCTTTGGTCAAAATAGTTTAAATCGTCTAGTCTACATCCTATATATCTGGCTTTTATCAAAATATATATTATCGTAAATTCTTTACAGTTAAACCTTGCTGTATTCTACAAACTAAAATGTTGCTTTCAGTCTGCCTACACTTCTAATGTTTATTTTTATATTTCAGTCCAGATGAAAAGTCGGCCATGGCTTTTTACCTCCGTCCTTTAGGGAAACCGAAAGGAGATATTTGGTTCTCATCGGCGCCGATTGGGATCAACCAACTTCGCAGTACCGTCACTAAACTATGTGCAGAGGCTGGACTCCAGGGCCACAGAACAAACCATTCTCTACGGGCAACTGCAGCTACCAGACTGTATCGGGCAGGGGTGGATGAACAACTTGTGTGTGAGGTGACAGGGCATAAAAGTGAGGCTGTCAGAGATTACAAAAGAACCGATGAGACGATGAGAAAACGAGTCAGCAACGTCATCAACTGCTCCGAGACGCAACCTTGCGAAAAAGCCTCCAGATCATCAGATGGTCTGAATATCACTATCAGTCTGAATGTCAAATAAATTGAAATAATGCTTCACTTGTTTTGTTTTTTAATGGCACAGTGATAAGATACTCGGGGCTCGTTGATTATTTTAAAGAATCCACTGCTCCTCATGCATTTTCCATTACTGATAAGATATGCGGAATAGGTTTGTGTGAAATGCCTGACACCCCTCCAGACTGGACAAGTCCATGTGCAGTGGATTCTTTAAAATAATCCACTGTTCACACAATAGAGTGACGTCATCATCATGGATTAATCATATATATTGCTTTTATAAACGTTATATTTTAACACTTTGCGGCTTTATGTTTTCTGACGGAACGAGTCACATAGAATATTTACATTACACGCCTGCTTTAGATTTTAAAGCTAAAAACTAGCCCATTTACATTAAAAATATACAAAACCTATTACCTATTATTATATATATACAGGGGGAAATCAGTGTACACATGACACAACAAAAAGTACCTCAGCTGACATGGATCCTCGTTAGCTCAAGAGGTAAAGGTGTTGCTTGACAATACAGAGGTCCCGGGTTCGAATCCCAGTTACGCCCTTTATAAATGTTAAATCTCTAGCTTGTTGAAATTTCAAAATTTTACAAGTCAATTTGTTTGTTCACATTGAACATCTCATAACAGACAGGTGTTTAATATCTGAAATGTTGTTAGAAAAAACACGTTAAACCTCAACTCATGTACTCACTCATAACCGACCATGGTAGTTATGAAATAACCAACCTGCGCACTTGGTGGTTATGGCATATAACCTTCAAATAAAACAAAGGAAATAACTTCCCAAGGGGTGTAACTACAGTTAGAACAAAGGAAACCATAGCAACGAGACCGGAAGTGGGGTATAAGACGCATACAAACCACCATACCAAGTCAAGGTATTGAATGAGTGAGTGAGGTCGGCTTTAACGTGCTTCAACAATATTTCAGTTACTAAACACGTGGATGACAAGCATCCAAAAGAGAGTGGACAGATCAGGGAGAAAGGGATCGACAGGATGAGGGAAAAGACGGAAAGAAAGGCATAGAGAAAGATAGAAAGCAGGTAAAGTCTATCCCTTTCTCCCTGATCTGTCCACTCTCTTTTTGATGCTTGTCATCCAAGTGTTTAATAACTGAAATATTGTTCAAAACACATTAAAACCCAACTCACTCACTCACGAGCGAATTGTGATCCCAAGACGCACGCCGACAAAGAGGTTGGTAACTGACTTACCATTCAACCATTAAAATCAATTCCAAACAGCGACAAAACATTTAAAAATGAAACATGATGGTGTAAAAATATATTAAACACATAATAAAATAATAATAATAAACAAAATTACTTTTTTTTTAATTTTATTGATATCATTGGTGTTAACTGAGAGTTTGGTGTCGTATACATGCTGTACGATACACGTGTGAACTAACACTGTGTTGTTGTATACATGCTGTATGATACACGTGTGAACTAACACTGTTGTTGTATACATGTACGATACACGTGTGAACTAACAGTTGTACACATGCTGTACGATACACGTGTGAACTAACACTGTGTTGTTTTATACATGTTGTACGGTACACGTGTGAACTAAGACTGTGTTGTTGTATACATGCTGTATGATACACGTGTGAACTAGACTGTGGTTGTATACATGCATGATACACGTGTGAACTAAGACTGTTGCATACATGCTGTACGATACACGTGTGACCTGAGACTGTTGTTGTACACATGCTGTACGATACACGTGTGAACTAAGACTGTGTTGTTGTATACATGATGTACGATACACGTGTGAACTAACACTGTTGTTGTATACATGCTGTACGATACACGTGTGAAGTAAGACTGTGTTGTTGTATACATGCTGTACGAAATACGTGTGAACTAACACTGTTGTTGTATACATGCAGTATGATACACGTGTGAACTAACACTGTGTTGTTGTATACATGTTGTACGATACACGTGTGAACTAACACTGTTGTACACATGCTGTACGATACACGTGTGAACTGTGTTGTATACATGCTGTATGATACACGTGTGTACTAACTGTTGTTTTATACATGTTGTACGATACACGTGTGAACTAACACTGTTGTACACATGCTGTACGATACACGTGTGAACTAAGACTGTGTTGTTGTATACATGCTGTATGATACACTTCTGGACTGAGAATGTGTTGTCGGATACATGCTGTAAGATACACGTGTGAACTAAGACTGTGTTGTTGTATACATGCTGTATGATACACGTGTGACCTGAGACTGTGGTGCTGTACACCTGCTGTTGCATACACGTGTATGCTGTATGATACACGTGTCGACTGAGACTGATTTCGAAAACATACTGTATGATGTGCGTGTGAACTGAGACTGTGCTGTTGTACATCTGCTATATGATACACGTTTTAACTGACGTTTCCAACGTTTCGACTGTATAGAAAAAGTTCATTTATAAGCATGTAAAAAGTATTTGGGAGTCGGACCTCAACACCAAATACTATGCTATACGGAGAGTGTGGTAGATACTCCCTCTATATTAACTCACAGATACGATGTTTTAAATACTGGTTAAAAATCATTCATATGCCTAATCATCGTATTCCAAAGTTGTCATATGATGATGGTTTATTTAGATAATATTGGAAAAGTAACTTGGGCATCAAACGTTAGATCTTTATTGTTTTCCCATGGCTTTGGTTTCGTCTGGCTAAACCAAACCGTTGGAAATATTGATTCTTTCATCAAAGTTTTTCGCAATAGATCTGTAAATATGTTTCATCAGGAATGGCAATCGCGTATGAATGATAGCACACGCTATGATTGTTATAGGATATTTAAAAGTCTACTTCAGCCAGAAACATATTTATCGATTCTCACATCTAGAGATTTAAGGTGTAGATTGATTAGATTTAGATTTGGATTACTTAATTTAATGATAAATAAAGGAAGAATGCTGTCAATTGAAAGAAACCAAAGAATTTGTCCATTATGTAAAGACGCAGTTGAAGACGAAATCCATTTTGTTTTTATCTGTAAATCATATGATGAAATAAGAAAAATTTATGTACCTGATCAATTTCTATCTGAACACCCAGAAGTAGCGTTTAAATCATTATTATCATCTGGTGAAGGAAAAATTATTAAGAATTTGCCATTGTTTATAAAACATGCCATCAAATTAAGAAAGGAATTGTTGAAATAATAATTTTACACTGGCAAATCGTATATTATATTATTTTGTTTAACTCTGTAAGACTGTTGTTCTTCTATACATGCTGTTTGATACACGTGTATGCTGTATGTTACATGTGTCGACTGAAACTGATGTCGGACACATACTGTATGATATGCGTGTGAACTGAGACAGTCCTGTTGTACATCAACTATATGAACTGAGACTGTGCCATTGTACATCTGCTATATGATACACGTTTGACCTGAGATTCTGCTGTCGGACACATACAGTATGATACACGTATTAACTGAGACAGTGCTGTCAGACACATATTGAATAAAACACATGGTTACTGAGACTGCTGTCGGACACATTTTGTTTACACGTGTTGTTTCAGTTTGGGCTGTCGGACAAAACCTATATGGACAGTAAATAGAAAATTATCAATAATTAAGGCATATTAAGTATCAATAATAATAGCTTCCGTATTCAAAGAGGCAAAGGGACGGGCAAGCGCCATTATTTTTGAGTGACTCTAAACGCGAACATCGATCCTTTCGTCACTCATGTTTTAAATCCTACACAATGCCATTTGCAATTACTTATCATCAAAGCTTTATTACGTTTCATACTAATCCTAAATCGGTAAAGGTTCTCACCAACGTACTTACTTTTGCCAAAACCATCAACCAGACATCGGTTTGACCTTAACTTACACTGTTGATAGCTACCATAGACGTGAGAGGGGGGGGGTGGGGGGGGGGGGGGGGGTGTTATTATCTATACTTTGAAAAGATCTAGTTATTTTCAATATTCTGTGGCTGTATAATAAACGTATGAACAGAGACTGGTCGGTAGGAAACGTGAGAATTTAGACATGGCAGTCTGTCACATGAGGTATGATTCACATGTTATCTCAAGGGGAAGGCCAAACACAGTCGTGTCAGACTACACACGATGTGGTTTTGCTTCAAAGTTGTTATCTTGTTACTTATTATAAGATACTTGCAGAAAGCGCATTTACATAAGAACAAGGCATTACAGATGAAGACAATTCAAGAAAACTGCCGCGATGGTTAGATTGATGTCACCCTAAACGTCACCTGTGGTTAATTCTCGTAGTGATGTAACAATCCTTGACGTTGTGAATCACGTGTTTGTGATAGTAGGCGGATCACAAGCACCGTTTATATATCAAAGAATTCCTCTGATAATTGAAAGAAAGTTGTTCTTCTATAAATAGATGACCTTGAAAGAGAAGGATTTTTTTAATTTTCTACATGTATCGGTTACATCATTAATTATTTTGGATATATCTTTGTTGTCTGAAACTATGACACCAATTTGCCTATACATTTGTCATTCCATTGCCTTAAGAAATCAAATGCTATAGACGGCCATTAATAACCCTATGTAAGCGATAAGAGCCATTTGCCTTGACTTATATCCTTAACGTGACCAAGAACCACATCGTGGTGTGGAGGTTTAAGTCTCCGTGACCCTAAAGATTTAATCGTGGTTGTGTTCCAAGTTCGTGCAACCAAGGGTTGATTAGTTGCACCGCTGTCGTTCAATGTTACACGAGGCTGCATGAAAGCAAATCAACAATAAATATTGCCTTAATATATCTGTGAAAAATAACACGATGTTGTTGTGTGTGCATCCTGCTACATCAGCGTAATTGAATCCGCTGATCGAGCTCCTACAAACCATGATCTCATTCAAGCCAAAAACCTCGTATCGCTAGGTATCTAACCAGCCAATGAGACGACTCGCATACAGCAACAGCGGCACAACCCGGATGGAAAAATCCGTTGAGTTAAAGCTTGTAGCTTCATGCGCCTTAATTAACGACATTTCATTGGCTGAAAAAATAACAGGTGGGCATAGCCTCGAATATCTAGCCGCGCCAGCCGTACGAGGGATTTGGCCCGAATGAAATCAGGGTATATGGAAGGAACTAGATCTTCGGATTCAATTACGCTGATGTAGAAGGATGTTGTGTGTGCAGCAATTTTGGACAGTGCCACTATTGCATGAAGCGGGTCATTTCATTTGCTGATTATAAATAGCGATACGACATTTTTGCCAAATGAAAATCAGGGTATTTTGGCCGCGACGCGGTTAAAAATACGCCGATGTATTTGAGTACCTAAATAAATGCTGTGGCGATAAAACAAAAACTGCGGCTTACGAACATCTGCAGAATGTGTTTATCGATTTAAAGATTGAAGAAAGTTCTCGAGCTATATGAACCATATAGAAATATACATGTATATCGACAATTTTTCTACAATCTTCTTTATCAATGTCGCTCAAATTTGAAATATATGTTTACATCAACATAAAAAGCGTTGTATGAGTGCAAAAAAACCACATTTTTGTTGTTGAATTTTTCTAATGTTATAATCAGCTCTTTGACCCTCGCTGTGTAATTGCTTTTGGCAAACATGGCGTGGGGGGGGGGGGGTATATACAACAAGAAAATAACCATGTGGGGCGTCTTTTAAATCAATGAATATCTCGTTTAGTATCGCGTAATTGTCGAAATTTAATCTTCGCAGCTACCACATATGAAAAATATACTTTAAAAACTGTCTTCATTTCGTCTATAGCATGAACATAGTCATTTGTTTATTTAATTAGATGTGATGGTATTTTAAGAAAGTTTTTAAGCATGTATGCGCCACCTTTATCGGAACATTTACGAAAAAAATACATAAATTATGAAAATAAGAAAGAAATTGACAGGTTTATTGCGCAATGTAATCTTGTATTTTTAATTCTAAACGTGACAAAATATAAGGGTCAACGGTTACTTTAGGCGCCAGTTAATGAGTAAGTTGTCATTATTTTCAGCATTGAACAACATAAAAGACACCATTTTTCTTTTATAATTTTTGTAAGAATCATAAGAAATTATATCTGCTGACTACACAGTCATCAGAGAGTGTTAAGCGACAGTCTAATAGACTCCAACGTTTGAATTGGAATTTGTTCACATTGTATGTCATCATTAGAATGTATCCCTAAAATAACAACATTTAAGGTTAAGTGCACAGCTAATCCTAAAGCTGATACCTGTATCTGATAATGGAATGTTCAAGGGGAGACAAGAAAACAGAATTTTTTAATGTTTTATTTTTGTGTTTTCATGTAAAGTTATTTCATTAAATTCAATAAATAAAAATCATTTTTCCATCAGTCAACAACAGATAATTCACAAATATAATTGTCACTATTGTTTCGTTCCTTTATCCAAGATGGATCAAATATGTGATTGCATCGAGATACTCCATCTGAGTCTCCTCGCCTTGATGCACCTGCTTCAGCCTGACCAGTCTCAAATATAATATCACCTTAAACTAGTATTGAAAAACCGGTTTTTGAAATGACAGTCGACAGAAGATTGGTTAAAAAACATTATAAGGATCGTATGCGAATTAACCTGTGTGTTTTAAGTTAACCCATACCTGGAGGTAAAACTACATCAAACTCTTAAGCATCCTGCTACATCGGCGTAATTGAATCCGCTGATCGCGCTCCTTCAATTTACCCTGATCTCTTCCAAGCCTAAACCCTCGTATCGCTAGCTATCTAACCAGCCAATGAGACGACTCGCATTCAGTCACACAACCCGGAAAATCCGTTGAATTTAAGATAGTAGCTTAACTTTCCGTCATAAAAACATTTCGTTGGCTGAAATAATAATAGGTGAACTAAGCCACGAATATCAAACCGTTCCAGCTATATGAGACTTTTAGCCTGAAAGATATCGGGGTATTGGGGGGGGGGGGGGGGATGTGCACGTTATGTGGCAACCGTTCATGTTCATTCGCAACAACCATCATAAACATTCTCAAAGTTGTCACGTTGCGGGGCCTTGATGTCGACCAACTCTCTAGGAAGAGCGCAATGTTTTTAGCTTCCCATGATAGTAGATTCACGGTAGGTCCCTTGGGTTGCTTTTGGACACTTAATTTGTGCGTTATAAGTACACATATGTACTCAAAAGGGTTACAAGTACTCATAATTCTACTCTTAATGCAAGTAATGTAAAATAAAATTATATACATTAACTGTAGAGATGAGGAAACATAAATTTTACCGATCGAAGTCATGAATGAGGAGTTTTTGTAACTGAATCCTAAAATTTCGTACAAATGACTCATGGTAGCTAACTGAAATGTCAATGGATTCAGTGACCTTCTAAACATACATTTAGATACCAAGATTATGGTTCTATGATAATTAGAACCAAAGATATGGGGACATCCATCTTTCGGTGTGACGCTTCAGAGAATAAGTGGTTAAGGGGGGTACCCATGGAAATATGTAAAAATGACACATTTCGTCCCAGTTTATACACTGTTAGCACTCAGATTTGCATAATAGACATGTCAAGGATTTAAAAAAAGTTAGTTTCGTTCTGCCATGGGAGGGTGACACTGCCAAGCAAAGTCTTGTATAGCAAAACCCGTTTTTGAAATGATACAGTGAATAAAACAGTAAAATTTAATAGTCAACAGCAATCTTCGATGAGTTGAGTTGGGTTTCGACATTAAAAGGCTTAAAATTGTAAAGTCATTATTTGCTTTCCCCTAATGAGAATGAACGGTTACCACATAACGTTCTCATTTACTTAACAAGATGCTGAGCTGTTTATGAGGTCATTGCTTCCAGTCTGTTTTTATGATCTTGTAGTGTTAATTGATCTACAAATGTGAACTTCCGCTTTGATAACCTATTATTGTTAATCGTTTCTGTATAGTGACAATATGAAGTTCAAGGAATGTGTTTTTATGGAAACCCTGACCAGTTAGTCAAACGTAATAATGAAAATGTATCTATGTGTGATAAATGACACACTTTGGTTGGCAGTGTCACGTTACTAGAAATAACATTTAACATCATCCGCTCTCGCTCCTTCCTAATACCCTGATATCATTCGGGCTAAATGTCTCATATGGCTGGAACGGCTTGATAATCGTGGCTTAGTTCACTTGCCAATGAAATGCCGTTATGACAGAGCGTGAAGCTACTATCTTCAATTCAACGGATGTTTAATCCGGGTTGTCCGGGTTGTCGCTGAATGCGAGTCGTCTCTTTGGCTGGTAAGATAGTGTGAGGGACCGACTTTTTATAACATTTTCTTTATAACATTTTTATCGTGATATCTTTCCATAACGTAAATATGTACACATCCCATAAGATCTCAAATTGACCCTATCTTCATCTGTCGTAAATATCCAAAATTCCATTAAAGGTAAATATTTCTTTACATTAATTATCATTATCTCTTTTTATTAGCATTAAATAAAAGCATTGTAAAAATAAACATTAATATCGCGTGTTCACCTCCCAGTACTCCTCGTGTTTGCATCTTGCATAACCTTTCATGTCAAATTACCTTGACCCCTGACCCAGGTCACGCAGTTTACTTCCGGGTCACAGCTGTCAAACTTTCGCGGGTAAGTTACGCGATAGTGAATATGTCAAACTTAGATCTTCTCTTTATTCATGGTTAGGATTATATCATTGCCTATAAATGAATTATTATGCTATTTTAGGGCTTTAGTAGTTAAAATAGATTGTATTTAAGTAATTGTGATAGACATTTCTGTCATCTTCATCGGGTGCACGTCACTCGGTGCATACTCCACAAGCATATTCCACAAGATTCCACTAATTTCACGAGATTCTGCGCAACTCCGCAAGATTCCTCAAGACTACACAAAGTTTCACCCGATTCCACTAGACATTGTGAAGTGACGTATTAGTAGGTTATAAATAGAGGTGCCAGTCGACTGGCCCGGGTTAGCCTGTCATCGCCGTAGTGTAAAGGTCGTCTTAGCGTCACTCGTCATTAGGTTAGTTGGGTTACTCAGAAATTTTAGAGGGTCGTTATCGTAGCGTTGTAATTCAGGTTCACATAAATAACGTTAGGATGAAGTAGTATTGTGTTTTTGGCAGATAATTTATTAGCGAACACTCGCGCTCATATTAAAGTTTTACCGGTGTTTAGGGTTGTATTTTCACAAAGTTTATGAATGTTGCAGACTGAGTTAAACTAAGGGTGCATTTAATATTGAGATTGTTTCACGTTGAAATATGATAATACAGTAACGTAGCTGTAGCGGTTCAACTTGAAAGTATGTGTTGACACATTACAGGGTAAATTTCTGTGATATTAGAAGTAGTATTTTGTGAGATTGTCTGTTTCTCAGTGGTTCTTTCAGACATAGTTTTACAGTTTTTGGAGTGATAAATAACTGTAGTTCAGTGATATTATAGTTGTTTGAATATAAAGTTGATCACTGTGAATTCCATTACAGTTGTCAGGGTTGAGATATTTCTAGTATAGAGATATACTGTTGAAGTTTATTGTTATCTATTGTTGATATTTATTTCATCATAAGTATTGTATAATTACAAATACAAGCATAATCAAACATTATCTAAATGGATTGATCTCAGAAGTTTGTTGATATTAATCTGTGGTCTTGTTGAAGGCATAAGATTCTGTCCATAAAGTATAAGTTCATTGTAAAGCATTTAAAGATCATATTTTATAAGTAAACAAAGTTGATCAAGTTATGTAAACCTATGTGGTGTTAAGTCATTACACGTATAGATCTCATTTTTCTCATACAAGTGTTGTGTTTATCCAGAGTTTAGACGTTTGATTCTGATACCTATCAGTGTTACAGTTTATTGTTTAGTGTTGTTAGAATATTCCATAAGATTCTGTGATAAGCAACAATACAATTATTGTTGCTCTATGATCTCATAAATCTTGAATCTTCATATCTACATATTTTTCAGTTGGGTGTCTCATCACCAAATAAAATCGTTATTGAACTTTAAAACCCTTTGTTGATTTATCATTTGCCTTGAAGTATTAATTGTTGAGAAGAATTAGCCATCCTGACAAGAGGCTACCATTGCTTGGTCGTCACAATAGCTTTCGATACGAGGGTTTTGGCTTGAAAGAGATCAGGGTATTAGGAAGGAGCGAGAGCGGATTCATATATGCTGATTAAGCTGGAGGATTTAACATATAACCCGATAAAATTACGGGTTCGGCACGTTATAAGACCTTTTATCAGTGGTTATTGATAAATACTCTCACCTGAGAATAAAAGATGAAATATTGTTTTTTAAAGCAATCTTGTAATTTAAGCGATTTTTAAAATATATTGGCTATTTTATCAGATTAACATAAATGTCTACCGTTTTCACCCTTCTGGCTGTAAGTAAAATTTTAATATATCCGATACCGCTGAGTAAGCGGATGTTATGCAACGTTGGATCAAATAATTTTTTAGTCAACTTTATAACCTGAATACGTACGTATTTGTTGCATAATGAGGTAGATTACCTATGTGCGGATCGTTAGTAATTTTTAGGGCAATTTGTGTGCAGATTTTCTTGAAGAACATTCCTAGGGATGATTGAGAATATAAGAGAGAGTTGGAACATTCAGCCTCGGTTGACCAAATGTTTGAAGAAAAAAATATAATTGACAAACGGACACCATGACATGATGACAACTGGCCTAACACGACGGATAAGATTAAGATCAAATGTCCCCTAGCAAACGATGCCAAGAGGTTGTTACAAAACTAATATTGTTAAAGTCAAAGGCTCACTTGTGCTAAGGCCACTACACAGCACTAATTATTATTGCCGAGCAGATCACTTAAAACAATCTTTCTTGTCGCGGATCCAGGAATTGCATTTTATGTCAATTTATTAGTCCAGGCGGCGCTGCTTAACGGTCGTTCGACAAGGAAATCAAGTGCATCCCATTACAGTCTTATCGTGAGTGCGATACACCGATAATCTAGTTATGACATCGCCGATACTGATGACAGACACATTTCTTATCGAATTTATTAAGTTTTTAATATTTTGTTTTGTATTTGAAGAAGGTTAGCATGAGTGATGAGGTTTTAGCTTATGTTAAGTGATTTACGTCACGGCTTGTACGAAATTATAACCCATGTCGTACGACAAGGGGCAGGGCTAGGGTGTCATGAATTTCAATATTCATGGCTAGAATGCACACAAATTTCTGAAAATGGTTGCAAACAAGATTGGAAAAATTTATTAGGTAATGAAGCATTAGCTTGGCGTGCATTTGCCTTACAAAAGTAAATCAAACTATTAAATTGACATCATGAAACTGAAATTATTCTTTTTAGGTATCTTCCATAAAGTCGTTTAATAATCGTTAAATAAACTTAAAACTACATGACAGCATTTTTAATGCAACATTTATTACTATATTTAACATCATTGAATGCGGATCATTATCCATATGAGAGTAACTATAGGAGACTAGGTGTATCTGATCATGTTCTATGCCTTTCCAATTTCAGAAAGGTTTTAATGAGGTGGGGGTGGCGCGTTTTAAAGGTCAAATCACGACGAGTCGAGTTTACTTTAAGTATTAGTATCGTTTTCTATCCGGCGTAATTGATGGAAATACAGTAGGGATATAATAGTTTGGATAATTTTAAAATCTTGACCTTTTAAAAGGGAATGATAAATAGATTTGGTCATTGTAGTGTAGGTTGGGAAATCATTATCTATATTATCTATGTAACTGAAGAAATTACAACAGGCAACAGCAACTTTTGAATAAATATATTTCAAAAAAATAATTTCTGACTTAGTTAAAGTTTATTTATATGTTATGTATTTACCAGATAAAGAATTCACACGAACAATAAATGCTAAGGAAACGGAATTAACAGGCGGAGAGAAGATATAGTGAGAGACAGATAGCAGGTTTTATAACGTCTCATTTTCGATCTGGCTTGTATACGTCGACTTTTCAGGAGCAAGTGAGTTAGGTTTGAACGTGCTTTGAACAATATTTCAGTTCTTAAACACGTGGATGACAAGCATCCTAAAGAGAGTGGACATGGACAGATCAGGGGGAAAGGGATCGACAGGATGAGGAGAAAGACGGAAAGAAAGGCATACTGAGAGATAGACAACAGGTTTTAGAACGACTAAAATTTGGTCTGGCTTCTACCCGTTCGACCTGTCCAGCTTGGGAGTCCCAACCAGGAGCATGTAAACTCCGGCTGGCATAGCTCTAGGGGTCTCTAAAGCACGCAAACCACCACACGACGATAAGGTATTGAGTCAAGTGGTGGTTTCAGGAGAAAGTATGCTAACGTAGGCACGAGATCTCTGGAATCAAATCCATCACAGCACGAACATCCTGCTACATCACAGCACGAACATCCTGCTACATCAGCGTAATTGAATCCGCTGATCGAGCTCCTTCCTTATACCCTGATCTCATTCAAGCCAAAACCCTCGTATCGAAAGCTATCTAACCAGACAACGAGACGACTCGCATTCAGCAACAGCGGCACAACCCGGATGGAAATTCCATTGAATTGAAGATAGTAGCTTCACGCTTTGTCATAACGGCATTTCATTGTCAGGTGAACTAAGCCACGGATATCAAGCCGTTCCAGCCATCCGTTGTATTAAAGCTAGAAGCTTCATGCGCCTTAATTAACAACATTTCATTGGCTGAAAAAATAACAGGTGGGCCTAGCCACGAATATCCAGCCGCGCCAGCCGGACGAGGGATTTGGCCCGAATGAGATCAGGGTGTATGGAAGGAGCTCGATCAACGGATTCAGTTACGCTGATGTAACAGGATAGCATCACTAATTAATGATAAGGTTATCGTAACCTGTAGGGAACAAAGGTTATTTTTATTTCACAAGTAGGTACATTTTTCTGAATTTGATTTGAAAACATGCTTTAGATGCTCATGTTTTCATGACCTACCCCTTTAGCATGATATAAATACATGTTTAATACACACTAAACCGAATAGTGCTACGTTCATATATTATAATGGTCAAACATTTCTATCAAAATCAACACCTAGAAAATCACAAATAAAAAGCACATATTTTTTACGTCTAGAAGTTTCCATACTGAAATCATTACATATTTTATATTATTACCTACGAGGGCAATCATATCGGGGTTCATGTTTTTCATACGATGTCCAAGGGCAAAATATCACTTTTACATTGTGACGTCACGTTATAAGCAGTGATTTGACGTCACAGTAATAATTTCTGTCTTCTATTCCTATGTTGACAGTTATACATGCCAGGGAACAATATCTGAATGCCCTCTGAAGAAGACTCGCATGGCCTACGTGATGATTAAACCGGAAGTTGAATTGTTTTCATAAGCGACTACATATTTCAGTGAATGATTCATTCAGTGTGGGTGTCTTGTTAATATAACCAACGAATCACGCAGGGACAGTTAAGTTCTGCGTAACTTCAAAAAGAAATCGTGTTTTCCTACAGCCAGGGAAATTTGAGGTTAAGGAAAGCATGCGGTTCTTATTATTTGTTCTGTGTCAAGTCGCGTTCTTTTCATCAACCAAGGTCATGTAAGTAAACAGTTCTCCTAAGATGAATATATAACTGCATCCTAAAGCTTTGTTCACCAACATGCCTAATAAAGCGGGGGGAAATGTAATTTGAGAGGTCTTTGAGGCATCCTAACTTGGTGAAAACCAAACCAATAGTTTTTTGTTTAAATGTTTCATAGAAGACACCACTTTTTAATTCATGGGTAAAAGAAAGAATTGTTCTGAATACAACTTTTCAGGAGCATGGACAGATTAACTAAAAATGATGAAAATGTTTTCCCATGAACTAGGAAGGAAATTGCAACGCGAACATACAAGACGTGCTACCTATGATTTTTCTAACGTGGGGAAAGCGTGTTTCGTTATCCCTTATTGCAAATTTAAAAAATTCGAAATAAATGCGATACATCGATCATATCTAAGCTACTGAAAAAAATCAAAAGTATGCAACGATTGACGCAAAAAAGAGAGTGGCTAAAAGGTAACTGATGAGGGAGCGACGAACGTGAATTTAGAGAACATTTGTGTGTATGTCATTAATGGTTGCACGGCTGATCCACATTTACCGTCATCTGAGACGACGTGCACGAGCGAGTATTGATGCTACTGGAGAAAACACACGTTACTGACAATGCGAGTGTCCCTTTAATAAACTGTGAGGTCCTGTGTATGCCGAGGTTTATTTATCTAATATCAATGTAAATTTGAAATTTGACCCCTGACTGGTTTTCATGTTAATGTCACGATAATCTGTTGAAGTTGTGCCAGGTTATAAACACATACTGATTTGCAATTGGATTCGCTACAAATTACGGTCATTTCATAAAACATGTCTTGTGATGTATCTATTTTACTGATCAAATATAAACCTTCTTTTGCCCATGACTATACAATATAATCTTATGTAATACCAATCAGTTTACTGTACTAATGGGAAATCGTTGAAGTGACCAAAGATTAAATAAGAAAAATTCTGATCAAATTAGCTTTCGAAAGGTGTTTTCACGAAATAGTGAGTGCTTCTTAAAAACATTACATCATAAACAATTCCTTAAACATATTCCATGACAACAACACACTCTTAGTCACTGGTATCTATCTTTAAATAGTCATCTAATTACTTAAAGAAAAAACATGCCGCCTAGTTAAGATTAGTATAATTGTTTGTCACAATAACTCATCGTACACAAATGTCTATATCAAATTAACAGCTTAAATGGATTGATTTGTCAACATCTTGTTTTCAAGTAAAAGTCTTTGTCTCATTAATTTCGATGAACCTCTTTCGAGTTAATTTACAAATAAATTTTTTGATGAAGATGATTATGTCAAGCGATGTCAATAGCACAATTATCGGAAACTAGTCTTATGTCGTAAGACATTTAGATTAACAATTGAATATCAGTATTTTTTGGTATTGGAAGGTTAAGTTTGATTAGTCATAAAAGATTTAATTTTTAATGGCTTTTGATTTATACGGTTTTGCTCGATTTTCATTAGGACCAAGAAGTTGTCATGTGTTTATCATGTTTCAGTGAATATTCATTTTTCAATGAGATGATTGAATCAATGAGATGATTAAAATTAAATCTGTAAATAAAGGTATATTTAACACGCCTAAGCCAAAACGAAAATTATAGAACAATATTTTTATAATTATATATAAATAAATCATAGATAACGAGAATAAGTAGGAGAGTGGAAAAAAAATAAAATGGTATATCTGTGTGTGTATATATAAATATGTGTGTGTATATATATATATATATATATATATATATATATATATATATATGAAGGTTCTCATTAATTTATATATATTATATATTTATATATATATATCTGTGTGTTTAATGAAGTTTCATAAAATTATGATATCTATATATATATTTGAAAATAAAATACCTCAGACGACACTTGCTGTAGATATCATTTTAATGATGACTGTATATATATATTGAATATATATCTAATGGTAATTTCCTTGCACTTAAAATAGAGATTTACGAAAAAACAATTACCTTAATAACCCTTTATGGGCCAAATACAGATAGCCCTACGTTTTTTGAAAATCTATTGAAAATTATTAATGAGTTTGAATCGGATCATTTCTCAATTTGCGGTGACTGGAATCTTGTTCAAAATCCCGAAATCGACCTTTTCAATTACAAGCATGTAAATAACCAAAAAGCAAGAGAGGTAATACTTTCATTTATTGAGGAATATGATGCAATCGATCCGTGGCGTTATTTAAATCCAGGGAGTAAACGTTATACCTGGAGACAAAGAAAACCGATAAAACAATCTAGATTAGATTTTTTCATAATGTCTAGAGATTTAGAACCAGCTGTTGAAAATGCAAATATTGAATCGGCCTATAAATCAGACCACTCAATAACATGGGTGAACTTGAAATTAAAAGACATTGAAAGAGGAAGAGGATTTTGGAAATTTAATAACTCCCTTCTCTATGACAAATGTTACGTATCAGAGATAAAATCGTTAATTAATGCAACAAAAGAGCAATATCTAACAGGAACGGATCCCCAAGGGAAGGCGATATTCAGTATAGATGATCAGCTGTTTTTCGAAACACTACTCGTAATGATAAGAGGATTCACGATAAAATATTCGTCCGAACGTAAAAGAGAAAGAGAAAAATATGAAAATAAATTAAATGAAACCCTAAATACTCTACAGAAAGATCTCGATGAAAGTGATGATATTACAAAAAAGGATTTGATTTTAAATGAAATTAACATAACTAGCAAAAATCTTGAAAAGTTAAACAACATAAAAGCTGAAGGTATAATGATGAGATCTAAATGTGAATGGAAAGAAAAAGGTGAAAAACCAACAAGGTATTTCTTATCGCTTGAGAAAGCAAACTTTATAAATAAATCCATATCTAAACTAGAAACGAGAGACAACAAAACCATAACTGATACAAAAGAAATTGTAAATGAAACAAAACACTATTATAAAAATCTTTATACCAAACATGTTTGTAAATCAGTAGATCTAAACATTTTACTAGGAGATTTTGAGGTCCCAAAGCTTAATGATAACGAAAAATATACTCTTGAGGGAGAATTACAATACGAGGAAGTGTTAGCATCACTCAAAAATATGAAAAATGATAAGAGCCCAGGCCCATCAGGTTTCACAGTAGAATTCTTTAAATTCTTTTGGCTTGATATACATATGTACTTGATACGCTCGTTAAACATGTCGTTTAGAACAGGAGAGTTATCTGTAAGTCAAAAACAAGGTCTCATAACCTGTATACCTAAAGGAAATAAGCCGAAACAGTTTCTAAAAAATTGGAGACCAATATCGCTACTAAACGTATCCTACAAGATAGCTTCTGCTACAATAGCAAATCGAATAAAGGGATTACTTCCAAAAATAATACATGAAGACCAAAGAGGTTTTATGTCAAATAGGTATATAGGGGAATGTACACGGCAAATTTATGATATCATTGACTATACAGAAACTATGGAAATACCAGGACTGCTCCTACTTATAGATTTTGAAAAGGCATTTGACTCAGTTGATTGGGACTTTATTGGGAATGTTCTTGAATTTTTCAATTTTGGCCCAAATGTCAGAAAATGGATTAGTACTTTTTACACAAATATAAATTCAAGTGTGCTTGTGAATGGTTTCGCATCAGATTTTTTTGACATAACTCGCGGCTGTAGACAAGGCGATCCATTATCGCCATATCTTTTTATCCTATGTGCAGAAATTCTAAGTATTATGATCCGTAACAATAAAAAGATAAAAGGAATAAAAATAGGTGATAGCGAATATCTCATCTCGCAGTTCGCAGACGATACCTCTTTGACATTGGATGGAACAGAAGCATACCTTCAAAGTACACTCCAAATACTAGAACAATATGCTTCATTTTCAGGTTTGAAAATAAATACTAGTAAAACACAAGTTATATGGATAGGTTCACTGAAAAACTCAAACAAAACGTTTTGCAAAGAACATAAATTAGATTGGTCTAAAAAGGAATTTACTATCCTTGGCATAACATTTACACACAACTTGGCAGAAATGGTAGAGAGAAATTACAAAGATAAATTGAAGCAAATTAAAATTACAATGAACCATTGGCTCAGAAGAGATATCACACCACTTGGAAGGACAACTGTCCTGAAAAGTCTTATTTTACCAAAGTTAAACCATGTCTCCACTGTATTACCTTACCCGAACGAAAGTACCATCAAAGAAATCGAAAAACTCTGCTTTAACTTCGTTTGGAAAGGAAAGCCAGATAAATAAAACGTAAAATAATAACCCAAAACTACACTGAAGGAGGCTTCAGAGTACCGGATATACGAAATACATTGCTTTCACAAAAGATAAGCTGGGTGAAAAGACTTTATAATTCTGATGATAAATCAAAACTAAAGACATTGTTTCAATTAAATATATCTCCTTTACATAATGATTTCTATCAGTACAATGAAGAATCAATTATCAATGATGTATTAACTAAAAAAACGAATGAATTTTGGAAAGATGTCTTACATGCGTGGGGTCACTTCATAAAACAAAAAGGAAATAATGTTAAAACCCAATCCGCTCTCTTATCTCAGCCAATATGGAGAAATGATAACATAAAAATAAACAAGAAAACTTTAAATAACAAGAGCATGTCAACCGCGGGTATTTTCTTCATCAATGATGTTGTGGAAGATGACGGTAAGTTTCTCGACTATGAAAAGATTATCCAAACCTACCAATGTAAGTTAAACTTTCTGGATTACGCGGGTATTGTTCAATCAATAAAGGGGTACTTTAAAAAAACAAATGTCTCTATAGATAGAAAACTCAACACCCCGTTCATTCCGTATTTAATTGAAGATATTGTTACTAAGAGAAAGGGATGTAGAGCCTTCTACGACATATTGCAAGAAAAACCAAGTAATGATAATGACTGTAAATACAAACGGAAGTGGGAAAAAGTTCTAAAATGCTCGATCAATGAAGAAGAATGGAAAATAATACACAAAGTACCCTTTACATCCAACCTTAGCTCAAAATTAACATGGTTTCAATATTCCATTCTACATAGAATTTTACCTACAAATGATCTCTTACATAAGATGAACATTAAAGATTCAAATACATGTAATTTTTGTAAAAAAAGAAAGCCAAACTATAATCCATCTGTTTTACGATTGTCAATATGTAGTTGAGATTTGGAATAAACTCAAAGAATGGTTAGAAGATGTTACAAGTGCTAAGATAGAACTATCAAAAACATTTATATGTTTCGGATATCCGGAAAAAAGAAATAGAATACTGAATATGATCATAACTATCGTGAAATATAATATATTTAAATCTAAGAATATCGAGATGAAACCAACTTTTAGTAGCATTAAACAAGACATCAAAAACGCATACAACATCGACAAATACAACACATACTCAACTTGTAATTATTCGAAATTTATGAAATTCTGGTCGATTTGTCATCTGCTCTTCCAAAATGATTAAAGATTTGTTTGTTCTATTTTGTAATGACATCCTTTTTCCACTGCATCTTAGGATTCGTTAACGTTTAGTTTCATTTGTAACCTACAAAAGCAATGCTGATACCTTCTTTATCATTTATATCATGTATCTATTTCTGTCAAAATGTACCATCCACAACTATGTATTTTTACCCAAGACTATGTAAAAATTGATGTATGATTTATTGTATATGTACCACACAAAAAAATAAATAAAAAAAATAAAAAAGAAGTTGTCATGTGTTTATCATGTTTCAGTGAATATTCATTTTTCAATGAGATGATTGAATCAATGAGATGATTAAAATTAAATCTGTAAATAAAGGTATATTTAACACGCCTAAGCCAAAACGAAAATTATAGAACAATATTTTTATAATTATATATAAATAAATCATAGATAACGAGAATAAGTAGGAGAGTGGAAAAAAAATAAAATGGTATATCTGTGTGTGTATATATAAATATGTGTGTATATATATACATATATATATATACATATATATATATATATATATATATAGGAAGGTTCTCATTAATTTATATATATTATATATTTATATATATATATCTGTGTGTTTAATGAAGTTTCATAAAATTATGATATATATATATATATATTTGAAAATAAAATACCTCAGACGACACTTGCTGTAGATATCATTTTAATGATGACTGTATATATATATTGAAGGCTGTATATAAGATATGATATATATATTAGCTATCTTTTCTTATATATATATATATATATATATATATATATATATATATATATATATATATATATATATATATATATATATATATGATGTATTCACAAGTACTTTCGACCATAAGGTCTCATCAGGTGAATTACGTTGAGTCGGTTATAAAATAGCAATACTAAGATCTAATAAGAATGCACATAATATATACCTCCCGGTGAAAACGAGATATTGAAAAACATTTAGCAGAAATCTAATGAAATCTTTAAAATATTGCTGTACTTATACCATCTCATAAAATGTATATCAACCTTTTTTTAGTCAAACAAACACTTAACTACCACTAAACTCCGAACCGAACACCTTTACTATGTTTCACAGTGTGCAGTTTTTTCACAGAAAATAAATGAAACAAGATTCTTCATAAATTGCGCTTGTTCTTCGGCTGCGCCTCGGGAAATACGAAATCTACACGGATCTTAAAATCCCATAGGCCCTGTGTAGCAAAATTATACAGCCAAGCCATTATGTGAGGGATGTTGAATGATGTCAGATGGCATTATTCAATTAGGAACGTTCACCAACAATTATAGAATATAAACCAATTATATTATACACATTACTAGTGCGATGAGTGCTGCTTGTGGCCCCAGAGAGGCGCATGTGATTTATTGAATAGCTCTTATTCTTCTACACAAGAATGAGAGTGAACTGTAAAGACTAAGTGTTGTTTTCCAATCTCATTAAAATCAATCCTGTTTCGGGTATTATCTTATCCAAATGTTGCCTCAACCAGGATATGAACTCTTCCTTTTCCGGTGTTTTTCTCTGACCCTAGTGCATTTTGCATTTTAGAGATTTTCACAGTTACCATCAAAAGCCGTCTCTGCGACATTTGCTGACCACATTTACAATTTCGACCTTTATCACAGACTTACAGAAATAGTTTACTAAGTGTCGCATATTAAACAGGTACATCGATAAAAACATGATATAATAGTACTTAAGTGTGTTTGACAACGAGCATTGTTATGAGACACCGTTAAATAGGTAGGAAAACATACCTAAAGGTCACAGGTAAATAGATAAATCAGAATACATAAGCGATGAGTTAAAATACTGGTCGATAAAAAGCAAAATGTGAAAAGGATTTTAAGTAATAGACTGGCGCTTTAAAACATAGTTTATACAGTTGAAGCTATTAATTTTCATTTTGCAACATCAACAGACGCATACGTATTATTAAGAAATCGGATAAATTTGCATCGATGTCTGCGTTTCGCTCCTGAACATGCTCCTCTTCGTAGTGTCGTTAGACCGTGTTGAGAGCAAACCATCGAACGGTAGAGTATTATTTTGTAACTGCTATATCTCGAAAGGGTGTTAATTTTGATCACATTGCGGGTTCATACATGCAAAAGCAGTTTAATGGATGTCGATAAAAAAAATAAGTTTTAGCGTCTCAGGCAGTGGCAAAATAGACTCGCCAACCAGCCTTGGCGATTTTGAGTACTTGAACATACCTAAACAACAACAACAATTTCAATTCAATTACGTTGGTTTAATTTGTTTACTAAAGGTGATAGATATCAGATAAACAAGTAAATGTAAGAAGATAAGGATCGTTGCCCGCTTTACTTGCCTGTTTGGTGATATTTGTATAAGAATCAACCTTGAATATTTATTCTACGACCTTCTTTTTCGGTTTTTTAAAATATATTCAACTTTTGATAAAATGTTGTGACATTTCACTTTGTTTACATTAGAGATATGTAGAAAGTTGATGTTCATATAATACTATTCATTCAATGCACCCCAGTATTAAAATCATGGTAGCATATATTCAAATAAATATAAGTATAATACTTCCATGAACATCTAATAAAACTTATTATTCATCCTTCTATATCAGCGTCATTTAAACCGCTGATCGAGCTCCTTCTATATACCCTGATCTCATTCAAGCCAAAACCCTCGTATCGATAGCTATCTAACCAGCCAATGAGACGACTCGCATTCAGAAAACAGCGGCACAACCCAGATGGAAAATTCCGTTGAGTTAAAGCTAGTAGTTTCGTGTGCCTTAATAAACGACATTTCATTGGCTGAAAAAATAACAGGTGAGCATAGCCACGAATATCAAGCCGTGCCAACCGTACGAGGGATTTGGCCCGAATGAGATCAGGGTATATGGAAGGAACTAGATCTTCGGATTCAATTACGCTGATGTAGCAGGATGCTTATAATTGTGCAGAGGGCGAAATCACACGTCCAATGTATATAGACACTAGTTTCTTGTAGAACAACAGGAAGTCATAAATGTCCTTCCGGTTTTCTTTTGACTTGCAAAATTGACGCTCTTCATTGTCCAGTTATCGAACTTAATCCCTAGCTTCGTTACTGTTCAGCTTTAAAAACATAGAACAAGGCAATAACTTGAATTACTTGAATTGCTGACAAGGCTTTGCCATATCAATTTGTTTACACTATCCTCAGTTTCACTTAAATACGCGTTAAAGGCTTCCGGCGATGCCGCTCACTTGGTTTCAATGAAAGAAATGAATGCTTTACCTAAATTTTATCTAAGAGAAGTTCTATGCACGCAGTTCTCAAAGTTACGAACATTTACTGTTTTACCATTTTGTATTTCTACCTTTGAATAAATAACCTTTCTCACAATCTTGTAAACCAGTATCTTGATTCGAAGAAGGTCGTGTGAACAAAACTATCACGCCAGTGAAGCGTTTGTAAAATCATCACGGGATGAATGGATTCTATATGCCTCGACTCACAGAAGCTTAATTTACCATATAAAACCAGGATCGGTAGGTCATTACAATGCAGCTTTATTCACATTCTTAAATTTGATTAAAATAAGACGAAAAAATTCATGAGTATATCATTTATTTTTATTTACATATGCAATACATCAGTAGCACTTTTCAATATACTTATATACACACAGGACAGCCCAATATCGTTGACGGTAAGTTTCGTATCTATGATAGTCAATGGTGCATCAATCTTCTCTGAAGGTATAATAAACAATGTCTTCATATCTTGGTTACTCTCAAACACTCTCGATAACTTCTCATTCCACATAAACATGTACATTTAACGATTTTTTGAGTAATTGGAATTGAAAATATACGCCATATCGCAATTTGTCCATAGCTTGTTCATCATTTTCTCTATGTTTATATGTGGAATTATTAGACGTCTATTCCGTAAACAAAGAAATTAAAGTTTTGTTCACGAGTGTGTGTAAGTGAAAAGAGTGAACGATGCTACCCCTATAATACCAAGGAAGGCTAATACTAGAACAGTGCTGGCGGACAAAGGGAAAGAACTCGTCTTGGACTTCATGGGCTGCAACGAAAAGAAGAAATTTTTGGGGTGTTTTTAAATTTCTTTTCGTGGTACATGTACATTATAATTACATATATGAAACACATCGTATACACTAAACACAATTGGCAGAAATTGATAACAATATGCAATACAATATATATAGTTTATCCAAATAAAGGCGTCCGTTTAAGTTTCATTTTAAGAGTTTTCTAAATACACGTATACAAAGCTATAGTACTACAATATTAATCTTGGTCTTTAAAAAGTAAGTGGCAGGTTGACCAAAAAGTCATAAATTTCGATTAGTTGCAGGTTGAATAAGTATTGAATTTATCAGTACGATATGTTTTCTTTAAGTCGTTCTTAATGAATGTAAAATTTGGTTTCATTTCATTTTGCTTTGTTTTAAAGATGTTGTACTTGACAGTAATATTAATGATTATCATGTTGAGTACTCTGTCTGTATTCAGGGTAGGAAGGAATAAGTTGTCATTAAAGTGACACGCATTAGGTTTTGTGATTAGCTTGGCTTAAACATCATTTCGGAAAAAAACAAGATGTATTATCGCTATGTAGGTCAGGGGATGAAGGGGCCCCTGTCTGAAATAAACTTGTGGTCTCTTATGTTCTGATGAAGGGAAATATGTGACTTAGGAAATAATTTTAATAGAGAACCGTCATCGTTTGCCCAGTAAATAATATCACTTGTTGTCACTTGTACTATAGACCTTGGTGGGCAAAACGTCCAAATTGATAAACTATAAGTGTATTCCCCTTCAATCCTAACTTTCTGATATCTGATGCTCCCGAGATAGAAATCAACGCACTGGTTCAGTGGCATTCTAGATGTTGCTAGTGAAGACAACGATCTTTTGGATGCACAACTTCTTTATTACACAATGATGACGTTTCGGTATAGATCCATATACCTCTAAGATAACTTGCTTTGCTTGATAAAGGTATAAGGATCTATACCGAAACGTCGCCACTGTGTAATAAAGAAGTTTTACATCCATAAGAGCATTGTCTTCCTTATTATCCATTGCGTTTTTCATTGTTCATCTCTAAAAAGACGAGACTTGCTCGGTCTCAAACGATATCGGTATAGATGCACTACATATTAAAATGAAATCATACTCTTACCATATACAGAAGATCGCTAGGAACGTTGTATCCTGTTGGATGGCGCATGCACCGGATAGGGTCTGACACCGGGTGGGCTATGTCTATCACAGTGCTGTCTCCGTGGTTCAGGTATTTTCCGGGGGTCCATGCTGGAGCTGAGGTCATTTCGGGTGTCCATGCTGAGGTCGTTTTGGTTGTCGGTATTAGAGTAGAGGTCATCTTTGAGGGTTCTTTCAATTTCAGTGTCGTTTCAATAACCCGCGGGACCATTTTCAGAGTACTTGTTTTATTTATGATAATAGACTAATTGAAATTTCAGTCTTGTATCACCCTGTAGTTGATATTTTATGAACGCTTCACTTATAACTGATTTAACCAGCCGGTTTTAATGCAAACGTCGATGTAGTGAGTAAACCGGGATCTAGATGAATGTAGGCCATCATACAATTATAGGTCTTTATAGCCTTTAGGAAAAGCGTTGAAACAACACTCCGTTAAGCCGTTCTATTGTTTCACCGATTTTAATCCACTGAAACTCACTGCCTAGGGCTATTGGTCATTTGAGTGAGGTCAAGGTGTCAATTCTTATGACAACTGCCTAATAGGTGATAATTGATGGCTACAGTAGAATAACACTTCACAACTTACGAGACTAACGTATTATTTCTTTCTCATTATCGCGTATAGAGATCAGGTGACAGGTTAATTGAGTGGATATGTTAGTCAAATATATGTCTATGGCAGCTTTATTAACTAGAAAGTATAATCATTCTCGGTTGATTTAAATTCTGTACTCAATTTAATTCTTTATTAACCTTAAGTTGAAGAACTTATCGGTGGTTACATGATGATGATAAATAAAATTGTACAGGGGGCTGGTAATACAAATCCGCCAATGCAGTTACCTGTTACTTTTACTCTTTACTAAAGGAATACAGTCCAAGGTGAAGTCAAATTCTTCTCTGCCGCATTCGCCTCGGTTGCAGCGATCTCAATTCACATTTGTTTGATAGAGGGTTGTCAGTAAATCTGTTCTTGTGGAAACATTCGGGTGGATCCTTTTCATTACTTCTTTTAATGCCCAACATATGATAGATTCCGATCAAATCAATACTTTTTTAAAAACGATTTAACATTAAAATCCATCTTGAGTGCTAACGAATCCCCTACTTATATCTGTATATCATTTCATAAATGATACCAATTGCAACCGATTTTAATAGCTCTTTTATTAAATCAGTACCAAATGCAAATGTAGACAATGCTTAATATGAATTTGAGTTTAGAAAGAATAATTGCAAATATATATTTCCGCCAATGTATTTGATATCTTAATCGTTTATGTTTGTTTCAGGAGAAGCATTATTTATCACTAGCCACAAACTGAGAATAAACTGTGATTTTGAATTGTCTAGCAAATCTAATCAATAAGCGAATTACAATTGCTAAGGTTCTTAATAGTCATATTTTAGCTGAAAAACAAATGTTTCAATTACATGTATGTATTTTTTTTCAAAATATTAATAAAGACGCCAGTGTAAAGAGAGTGCATCATTTTACGTCATGCCAATAATTTCTTTTCAACAAGTACTTAAAACGTCTTAATTTGCATGAGGAAGCTATTGGCCATTATTGTTGGTATTTGTTGAAAGCATCGATAAGGTCTCAACACCGAGCAGAAAGTGAGAGAAAGTTTTATGGTTAAATTTTGTAAAACTACTTTTAAAACAACGATAACTATAATAGTATACATGATTTTCTTTACGTTGATGTTTACGAATCTAGTAACAATCACTTATATTTATATATGAACAGGTTCTATTTGGTTTTCTATCAAGTGTGTGATATTTGTGGATATGTTTCATAGGTACAACTCGCATGGTTTCATTTCTTCGTCTCAATGGTTGGCTCCTTAATCACTTTCATGATCGCCTTACACCTATTGCTGCACGAAGAGAGCCATTTGTTCGCCTATTGCTTTACGAAGAGAGACATTTGTTCGCCTATTGCTGCACGAAGAGAGCCATTTGTTCGCCTATTGCTGTACGAAGAGAGCCATTTGTTCGCCTATTGCTGTACGAAGAGAGACATTTGTTCGCCTATTGCTGTACGAAGAGAGACATTTGTTCGCCTATTGCTGTACGAAGAGAGACATTTGTTCGCCTATTGCTGTACGAAGAGAGACATTTGTTCGCCTATTGCTGTACGAAGAGAGACATTTATTAGCCAATTGCTGTACGATATGAGATATTTGTTTGCTTATTGCTGTACGAACCAAGACATTTGTTCGCCTATTGCTGTACGATATGAGAAATTGTTTGCCTATTGCTGTACGATATGAGACAATTGTTAGCCTATTGCTGTACGATATGAGACATTTGTTCGCCTATTGCTGTATGATATGAATATTTTTTTGGCCTATTGCTGTACGATATGAGATATTTGTTCGTCTATTGCTGTACGACATGGGACAATTGTAAGTCTATTGCTGTACGATATGAGACATTTGTTCGTCTATTGCTGTACGATATGAGACATTTGTTCGCCTATTGCTGTACGATATGATACAATTGTTAGCCAAATGCTCTATGTATTTTTATTGGTAAGCATCCAGTCACATTTAAAAAACGACCACATTTTCGTATTGATATAATTTACTTAATGTTAGAAGTTATCTTTATGCTAACCATTTTTTTATTTTATTTATTTTTTTTTTTTTCGAAATGTTGGATACTTTCGATGTGATACACATTTCGTGACGATCCGTTTTCTTTTTATTGTTCTCTTTGTCGTAATGATCAACATTTTCATAATCATTAATCGTAATGATCGCTTTTCTCTAAATGATCGTTATTTTCGTTTTGATCAACATTTCCTTCATGATTCAAAATTGTTTGATGGTCTTCATTTTCCCCTATGATCCACATTTTCTCCTTGTAATATAAGTTTATAAAGATAACAAGTAAATTAAGACGACAAGAGTTCATGTCTTGTCCGCATAATAATCTATTTTGCCGATATAAGTCACAACATCTTCTGACTTGAAAATAATTAGAGACTTAGTCATTTGTTCTGAATCAACAACAAATCGCGAGAAATATACATAATAAATTATTTATTATCAACAATATATAACAGCTGTAACCAACAATTAATCTCTGACGGTATTTAAAGCTTTGATTGCGTTGTACATCATAGCACCTGAGATCAGTTCCTTTTTAGTATACCTGGAATGTCATGGGACCAAGACAGGCAATTTTAAATTTCATACTCTCATCCACTGGTTTCGGAGCACCAGAATTAACAGCTTCATTTATTATTTTGATATGAAGGTGAGTGAGTGAGTGAGTTGGTGTTTAACGCCACTTGGGCGATATTACAGCCATTAGCGGCGTTATATGAAGGTATATCTTCATGACGGTATATCTTCATAACGGTATATCTTCATGACGGTATATCTTCATAACTTAACGCATCAATATACGTAACTCTTCTTACGAAACGCATTTTAAGAAAAATATACGCATACAAATTTAATTTTCATTTCTTCATTTAATCAATTTGGAAACCACGGAATAACCCTTCCGATCACACCTGTCATTAAATGAAGTAACCAAAAGAGGCGTGATATATTGACACTTTAACAAATACTCCGAACTGGTAAAGTGATTGGAATGAAAAATTACTTAATTGTCAGTTTGCCATTTTCCATTAAATCGTTGGATCCATAATAAAATGTAAGTGTAATGTGATATTGGCATCATTGTATGGAATGGTATATTACCAGTTGCAAAGTTTCTTTAAACAATATTCACACTGACCTGTACAATCACATTGCATTCACACATCAAACCAACACTGACTAATCATATATCATCCTATTATAGGATATAAAATCTATGATGAAGAACACAATATTTTATCAAAGTGACACCCAGAAATGAAAATGGGCCGTTCTCGAATGTTTAATTTCATATCGTGTAAACTCAATTGTTCGGTTTTCTTTTCAATTAAAGCTTCACTGTGTCATACTCTTGTTACAGAAAAAATGACAACGATTTGTCCTTTGATAGTCTTGGGAGTTTGAAATAATTTCATTCTGTTTAAGTTTTGATCAGACGAATGTTCATTTTATATAATAATATCTCATTCACACTTCACACACTTGCCATTTTTCTCACGTCACAATAACGAACTCATAAGTATAGACATTGAACATGTCATTATACGCTCATATTGCACTTTTGGCTCGATCATTACAAAAATATGTGTTACATTTCATTATGCCCTCATATCAGCCGTTTTGGCATAAGAATTCACAGAATACAGTTCAAGTTCTCCTTATGGAGATAATTATTGTTCTCATACTCAGTGAAGTTAACATTTCTCGCACTTGTTAACTCCCCTTTGGCCAACAGTCAAAGTTTGGTAGACAACTCCTTTTATCCGTTAAATCGAATCTGAGGGGACTAGTCTGACCTCATTCCAAGCAAAGGTCAAAAGTCACGGTCTTTCCGCACCTGGGTGAGACAGGGATGTATGTTGACTCCGTACCTGTCTCTGCTAGAGGATCACGAATATTGCGTCACACTGTGACAGTGTTTAGAATAGATCTACAAGTGTATGTAAGCCAACAGCCCGAGGGCTAGTGACGCAACTACACAGCACACCACGATGAGATAGGCAGACCCCCGGGGTAAAGGGCCACATGTGTCCATAGAGTGCGACTTGGGCTGAAACAGAGATGGGAACTTTAAACATCTGGACTTGTAAGGTTAACCATCAGTTCATGAATATGTAAGCTTATGCCAAAGGATTGTCGTAGTGAATATACATCGCCTTATCTTTTGGGCTTGTTACATTCTAATTCTGGTTTCTTCATGTGTAAGATTACGTGTCTCAACGAATGTGGTGATCCTACAATGATGATTAGGTTATACATCGGTTGTAGATGATGTGAAATTATTTTTATGTCAAACGACTGTTGTTGTGGACCCTCAATCTGTCAGCAAGACCTTAAGATAAGATAAAATCCTAAGCAAGAAGACAAGAAGACTTTAAAGCATGGTTTTAGGAAACCATTTCATTGATTTTTCTAAAATGTAAATTAACATTTATTGACATTTTCATTTCAGAATGTTTAATCTAGTCGACGTTTGAGTGATCGCATTTGTCTCATAACTTGCATTTCTCATAAATATACTCAAAAGATAAATGACCAAAATATGGCAGTGTTCAATCAAATCTGATAAATGTCATTGCATTCTTCATACGAGGGAACTTAAGATCATTCGATGGACAGTCATTCAACATGGCCTTAATTATCGTTGACAAATATGTTTATTATTCCCTGGTATTGGTTCTACCATATATGACGAATCAACGACATGCTAATGACTAATTAAACCCCCACTGTGACAACACTAGTAGCACGCGAAATAATACACGATACCACGGCGTAAATCAGTGTATGACTATTAAACACCTCGTCTTGATTACAACATAGATTGGTTGACATACAATAGCTTGTCACTAGGAGGTCAAACAGATAGCCTCTTGTATGACATATACGGTATGTGTAAAGTCGGTCATTTACCGAAAGAAAAGTGTATTTTTCATAACGACTTACGGTTAGCTTGGATGATTTGATGATTATATCATCATCCATTTATCTTTGACATTAGCATTTATGGAATAAGAGATATGTATATCTAGAAAATTCATTACATGTCATTAGAAAGAAAAATAGTTGATAATAGTTTTTACGACGAAATAAACATGTCAAAGGAATCTGCATGTAGCACTTTAAATCGGGATAATCTGATGTATGGCTTTATGTATTGTCAGAGGTATGTTTATGACCGTTCATTTTCTCAATAAATCATGACATTGTACCTTAAACGCGACATCTTGAGATTGTGATGAACCCCCGAATGACCCTTGACCTCTGACCATCAAGGCGGGGTCATAAACCGGGGTCATATCCAGCACTGCCGAGTCCCCTGTACTGAGAAACTTGCCGGGGGTCCAAGCAGGGGGTGGGGACATCTCGCTGGTCAGGGTGGGGTTAGTAGATCGGGTAGTCGACATCGGTGGATCTGCAATAGAATATTACATTTCAAATTCAAATTAAACTTTTCATTTCATCTCTATGTAGAAATTTTTACATTATTGAGAATAATTAAACTTGTTATTTGTTCTGATCCCTTATTCATATCAAGACATGGCCGTAAATAAATTTGCTTGAAAGAAATTATTAAATGAAGGAAGGAATGTTCACCTTTTACAACATGCAAGGAAATATTAAAGCGCTAAAAGTAAACAATGAAAGGGCGAGGTATGACTACACGTCAATGATAATACGGCGATATCTTGCATAGATGTATTTTGAGTAACGCCCTGTGTTTGATTTTTCTTAATAATGAAAAGAGGACATGAAGACCATGAATAACATAGTAAATTTCACTTCCCATTGATAAGTGTTTTCATTCAGCGAATCAGTATACATGCTAATAGCGGATATATATCGCCCCGTATAATTGCCCATATATCCACATCCTGGTGTAAGTGTTTCCCCCATGATTCTTGTGTGACTATTTCAAGTAACAAAAAGTTCACATCCGTGTAACTTGTCAACACAGAATGCCAAACTAGGTGTCAGATTTTTTTTCGAAAGTGACACTGGAAATATTCAACATCGTAGTTTTGTATTATACGAAATACAATTTACATTACATTAATATCGAAATATCTTCATTTTATACTTTCTGTTTGATCTTGACCGATTTAAAGAGGAGTTCTTTTTATCTATTTTTAGAAAGTAGTAATGGTGAATTGTATCCAATAATAACACCATGAAATTTCAAACAACAATATACGACTGCAAGCAGACTACATTGAATTTCAATTTTTTTCTGATGGTCGCATGACACAAGATTTGGCAGGTTTACACAGGTGAATCGTGACTGTTAATGTTGTGAGATACTTGTCTATCCGTTTACATATACAGAAAAATGCAGAGGGAGTAGAAAGAGAGAGAGAGAGAGAGAGAGAGAGAGAGAGAGAGAGAGAGAGAGAGAGAGAGAGAGAGAGAGAGAGAGAGAGAGAGAGGCAGACAGACTGACACAGAGAGACAGACAGACATAGAGATACAGAGAGAAAGAGACAGAGACAGAGAAAGACACAAGAGACAAACACATGTAGATAGAGAGAAAGACAGAGACATACAGAAAGACAGACAGACACAGAGAGAAAGAGACAGAGACACAGAGAGTTACAGATGAACACAGAGGGACACAGAGAGAAAGAGACAGACGCGTACAGATAGAGAGCGACAGAGAAAATGACAGAGAGTCATAGATGAATATAGAGGGACACAGAGAAAAGGAGACACGAAACAAACACATTGAGATAGAGAGAGACAGAGAGAGGGAATATTTAAAATTGAAATGGTTTAATTTAAAAAGAGGGAAATATTGCCCGGGATTGTGTGGAAAGTGGAATCAAAGACAAGACAAATATACAAGTGAGAGACAGGGGGACAAGTAAAGAAGGGGAAGACGATTTATTTTCAGGTGTTGCTTTATCAATTATTTCATAACCTTGTTATTCATACAAAATTGTAAACAACTTAGCAGATCTTGTGAAGAGCTCACGATTCGTGATCGTGTAATAAGTTCATGTTAACCTCTTATTAACCTCTAAAGAGACAGTCGGATAAACAGAGAAAAACAAACATATATCATCGTCTAGAAACATATCAAACAGCAGGTATATAACCATCCATATACTTCTTAAAAATTACTTTATAAACAGCTCTTTTGCTATTTGCTTCCATTTTTCCTAAATGTTGACGCTGGCGCCTAAATTCTGCTTACATCGACTAAACTACAGAAAGGCATATTATTCAAGAATCTTCTTTTTATTTATTAAAATGTCATGTATAAAAAGCCCTGCAATACATTAAAAATAATAGCAGTTGAGCCACACCTAATAATGATCATTAGAGATAAAAGGCCCTTAATTCAGTTAATTGTAAAAGAGGAGGATAATTTAGGTTCCTTTTTTAAACCGAAATTCGAACGGACGTTCCGGATCCTGCTAACATGCTTATTTCACAATTTATTTCAAACATGTTACTGAGTGTAACATTTTGGTTTCTTAAGATTTCAATTGAACAAAGAATAGGGCGTATTCAGTCATGATTAAAATATTAAAAATTGTCATGTATAAACGATACGACTGTGATAAGACTTTAGAGATACGACACGGCAAGGCAATTCCGAATATCATGATCATTTTTTGGGAGCTATTTCGTGCATTATGTGTCAAAACATGTTGTTCATCATCCTTTAGATGTATGGTAAATAGAAATACAGCTTTTATACATAATGTCAAAACGAACAAAATGGCGGACCGAAAGCCGACAGTACTCGTTCTTTAAAGGTGTTGTTGCTGTGATATTATGTCATATCCATGTTATAAGTACTTATATACATCATGTCTGTATGTCGGTTGCATAATTCCCTATATGTAATCCCTTACCGGTCCACACCCTCAGAGTATTAGTATAATCACAGGCTAATTACTTTGGGTAATTAGTGTTGGGTGATAATCAGGCGAAAATCACAAACTAAAACATCCAAGTGATTGAATCTGATATAACATTATGTCTGTCAAGTTTATGACAGTTGTAAGAATTAACGATATATTTGTCTGCTGAAAGTGTTAACATATTTTCTGTTATATCAGTTATTGGAGATATCGAGTTACATGTAAATACGCATGACGGATGTGTCAACATGTTACGGTTCTTGATTTTCTTGCTTTTCTCAACAAAAGAAAATAATCACGTCAGAGTTATCTACATGAACATCTTTGTAAGCTTTAGTTTTAAATGAAAACATATTATTCGTAGTAAGTAGTAAATATAGATATTACATAACATATACGCACGGATGTTATAGAACACATATATATATATATATATATATATATATATGAAAAGTTGAATTGGTTCAAACGCAAGGTCACATACAGATTAAATATAACATACTTCACATAGTCGTTGATTCTGCAAACGACCATGTGAAGTATCTTATATTTAATCTATATATATATATATATATATATATATATATAAATTAACTATATATCATATGAAATGCATTGTTCTTTGTTAACAAAACAAATACATTACTCATACTGCATCAAAAGAAAGTATAAACCTGATAAACACTGTAACAAAATAATATAGAATTCATGATCGCTCATAGACACTAATATATAAATTTACATTAAATTCATTTCCCACAACCGTAATACGTAAAATGAATCTAGACGAGAGAAAATGCTCAACAAAGAAAACAACACAGGCCAGACAAAGAAACATGACAACTATGTCTTTGTGTTGTTGTCCCCTAACAAACAAGAAAATCGATTTCTCTCAAAATAAGCTACTTACTATGAAAAAGGACCTCGCTGTCGGTTGACCAAAATATTTATCCGATTTTCTTGTCCCTATCTCTCACGGCGACAGTCCTGTGTGTGTGGCCAGCTTAGAAAACCCCGACTGTCATCCTTGAATCGTGACGTAAGCGCACACGAAGCGATAAATAAGACAGGGCAAAACCGAGTCAATCTAAAAATAACTCCACTGCGTGGGCTTTCTCGGGATTGGTCTGACGCAGTCGGTTGTCATGGTGACTTGTGTTGATCTTCCGTTTGGACGTCACTTTCGCATCCTTCCTTTATCATTTGAGGAAATTTAACACATGTTACGCTGTTTCTGATTGTATTTGGTTACACGTGGTCGTTGAAAGAAGTAATTTGTTGTTTGAAAAGAGAATTAGAAATGAACACTGTGATTTGAGTGACAGCAGAGATGTTGTTGAAAGCTGGTTCAGTGATTTCGTTCCATCGATCCGTTCATAAGATACTCGATAATGGGAACTATTTCCGAATAACAAAGTTGATAACGACCAGATAATTTTGGTTTAAGGTGGTTATAAAATGGGTCCGAATTTAGAATTAATGAAAAGGTCGGTAGTGATAAAACCGTTAAGTGGGCAATACTTACCGATGAATCGATGACGTTTTATACAGAAATAGATTGATTTAATTGTTTTGCTTGATAATCAAATTTGACAAATGATTTTCGGGAATTTATTAACTGCACTAATAAATTATGTATTGTTACTTCAGTACAGCTGTATTTGTTAATCAAATTTGGTCTCTTGTGTGCAAAAGCTGAAAATTTAACGATTCGCGCGGATCGGTTATAATTATAATTTTTCTAAAGGAGTATGTAAATAAATATTATCATTGTAAATATTTTATCAATGATTTTTTAAATATTGGGTTCAATCTCCGTAAAGATTTTCGTGTACCATCACTCGGCTAATGAAGCAATATCTGTGGTGAATCTGTTTCTAATGTCTTATACGATTTTAACCGTGAAATAAGGGTGATATCTCCATCAATAAATTCATATTTTGGTTCATCAATTCCCACTTGCTCAGGTCATGCTACATTATAACAGTGACTTACAATTATAATTTTGTGACATTCTGAGCGAGGAATACAAATATTTTCAAAGCACCCGATTTCCTTAATCATCGAGCAAGGTCAAATTATATCTGTTTAAAGTAAAACATGAATCATTGACGCTTTACCCTTTCAATGTTTAGTTACTATACCAAATTGAATGATCTCAAACTTCATAAACACTTTGTCTTTCACTAAATTTGAAAATATGGAACAAATCGATTTGATTTGTTTATTTTGAAACACTTATGCTATAACGGTTGAATGAGAAATCACTTTTTAAAACTATTTTTATACTGAGAAATATGAATCGTCACTGTCCAGTATTTTGATTAGAGACTCGTATGCTCATTAAATTACCTTCACTTCAAATTGGAGTAATCACCATTAGAATTTTCATCAAGAAGGAAACTTTTGAATTAGCTTGAAGGCAATAGAGCACACCAATATTTCGTTAAGACAACGAATGCACAGATAATGCATACCTCAAAATATTCCTCCAAGCAAACTTCAGTCGTCTTGATTTTTTCATTGTTTATTACAGGTCAAATGTAAAGCGTAATACGTATTTAACTACATCGATAGAAAGCTAAAGTGAGCGCCTATATCCTCATAGAAGTTAATATTGTCAAGTTGTGCTATAGTGATTTTAACACATGATTCGTAACGTTCATATTGTTTTCTACGTTGCAAAACCATGATCTAACGCTTCGTTTAATTATTTTCGCATACTTGGGCGAATCATTCTCATATTTACATGGAATCGGGGGGAAAAAGGAATTTATTTCGTAGAAAAGTACAACCCGGGTTTTGAAGCGCAATTTTCTCTTTCTCTTTCTTCATTTCATTTTTAAAAATATCATCCAAAGCTGGATTTCATAAACTAAGAATCAGAAATATGACATATATATTTTGTAATTTCAAACTAATTAACAGTAAGCGATGCCCTTATCATTTGTGCTATGGTGTTTAAATTCTCTCTTGTTATGGTTTCCCCGCCTTGGTTTTATCAATATAATCCGTTTTTATCATGGCGACATTAGGTGTTCACTGGAGTAAACATTACTCTCAGAATTGATAGTGTCATTTCAAATGCTGGTAAATTCTTAATATTCTTTCTTAGATTTCATCAACTTGTATTCAAATATCCATTTCGACTTAAAGGCATACAATTTTGTAATGTAAGCTAATTTGTAAGATACGTGCCCAAGGTCATAACAGACACATATAATTAATTCACTCATTAGTTAATAGCCACTTATCATTTAACCAGAGTCATCAGTTATGTGTCCATCCCCTAACGTCGATCTATAACGTCGACGTCGTTATTTAATCGACTTAACTAAGAGCGTTAGCTAACTTGGGCTCGGTGTATGTCCCACTGATGACGAATTGACTTAATGAGAAGTAATAATGAATTTTCTCTGTTACAGTAGCCACGAGCTATGCTCAAAGGACACGAACCTGCTCAAAATAATTCAAATCATCTAGAAATAGATAAATCATTTTCTTTAAAGGATCACGCAAAAAAACATGAAGTCCTAAACAAAAATATATTTGTAAACTTAGATGCTAGTTGGAGTGATCAATCAAACGGTGGTGGGAAATATTTTCTGATTATTTGACGTTATTTATTTATTTGATCTTAATCCTGGATCCGTACGTAGGCTTTAAATGTTAGGGATTAACATGCAATTGTTGAAATTACAAATTTTATCCTACAGGAACGCAAAAGCTAATTAGCACTATTTAACATTTTTCATCTTTTTCGTTATCTACATAAGGTCAGTTAGTCTTACGGTGTATACAAACTAAAATAAAAAAACATTGGGTGGTAGTTGTCCTATAAAGAAGACATACATATGACATACATACAGGATTTAGGTGACCATTAGCACTTTACAGGATAAGTAAAAATGAACGATACATGAACAAAGAGTACAAAAAAGAAAGAGAGCACAAGGACAAATGTTCTTATTTCAATATTTATCAGGGTGGATATCTTGACTGTCGTTCCTCTTTATCGTAATGAGCAATATTTTCAATGATGACGCAAATACACCAACCATTGAGTGTTTTCTGAACATGGTTTGTAACTATTACAATGTTCAATAATCGTGGGGATATATAAAATGTTCGTCAGTTTGATTGATTGTAAAGAGAAGAAGATGTGGAAACGGAGGAACAAGGAATTAAATCATAGCTTAGTACAAATCATCCTCGGATTTTTAAGGTTGAATGTTACGATGCTCACTTCATCACCCCTGGGACTTTTCATCAGAAAACTCTGAACAGAAATTACCTGCCCTTGATCAGAATAAGCCAATGACATTGCTACGAGCTCCTCAAAAGATATCTCTTTACATGCTTTGGTCTTGCTTTGAGGAAATCGGTTTGCAATTAGCTCTTAGCTTACACTTTTATGTTTTCAGTTTATCAGGAGGGAAGGTTTCTTTTTAAATTTGAAAAAGAAATTGCTCAGCATGCTCTGAAAGGGTCTGTTTGAATAGTTATTTCTACACCTCTTATTAAGCTGTTTCAATGGGTTATTGTTTTAAGACAAGTTTCAAGAGCGGATTATTTCAGTACACTTTCTTATTAAAATTCCAAGGGGTTAAGAGTCTCAGATAATAGAGCCATGGGTAACCGAGGATGAGTATAAGTAGTCCAGACAGCCAGACAGGCAGAAGTATGAACTTTACCGAGCAAGACGATATTGGAAGACGTGCATTTCAAAATACTTCATGGGTAGCTAATAATATGTTATGGAAAATGTGTTACGAAATTCTGTTCGAGATTTTGTCAAGAACAAGTGCGTCATCTATTGTTCAGTGTTAACTAGTCTTAACTTTGAAACTAACCGAGCAAAAGGGAGGAGTATTCACTTATTTGAAGAAGTTTCGTGAAGTCATATGATACACCCACCCATGATTTCCAAATCAATTATAACATAATTCATCATCAACCCTCTTAGTTATTATGTGAGGGGTAAATGATATTGACAGGGGATAACTATAAGGTCTTGTATTTAAAGGATAAATATGTTTTCCATTTTCGAATTGATTTAAATGAAATGTCAATTTTCAAATTGTTATGTTGATTGTTATGTTGTTAAGTCTTAGCATTTTTGAATGCTCTGTTTGATATTTTAGGTACGCTTCCCTGAATCGTTCTCTTAAAAAATGCAAATGTGCTTTTTCTAAATGCTCTTTTCAAATTATCCATTTGATTTCAATTTCAATCCATAAATTAGAAATTCCAAATATCAAGGTTTTTGCTTTCACTAATTAATGTTATCATGAATAAAGAGTGCCTTACTCACTACCAATATCTGGTACGAAATTATATTTGAAAATATTCCATTTGATTTCTTTTAGCATTTTGGTATTATCTCTGTATAAATCGGAAAATGCAAAATTAAAATTAAATGAATAACACGTGATTACAAAATGTTAGTGTTCGAGTAATAAAAAATGGGTCGAGATCTATTATTTTGAAGGAATGGAGAATTAGAAGGATAATAACCTACTTATATATATACAGCTGCATACCGAAAGTTTGTTCACCTACCACTGAATCGTAGTGCAAATATCATGTAATTTGGGTTTCGTTTAAACGCCAACAGAATAACTTCAGCAAGACTAACAATGGATCACCTACTGCCCAAGTGTGAAATAGCCATTCTTGAACTCATTTTGGCATTGTCTGGTCACTCGTGCAAAAATTCGAATTTTGGCACATTGATATAGACAGAAGGGGTCACATTTTCGAAATTTCGATTTCGTTAAATGTCGAATAAAATGTTCTATATCGACTCTCTGAGATAAAACCAACATAATCACATTGACTTTGTGCTAAGAAACAAACGTGACTAATTTTTAAAAAGGTTGATAGATCATAAAGGATTTTATGGAGAAAAATAAAAATGAGTGTTTTTGGAACTTTGACCCCAGGTCACTTCAATGACCTGCCAAAACTGTTACGGGTAATTGTAGGGTACGATAAACATTTGCCTTAAAGAAGAATGAATCTGCATATGTGTATTAACAAGTCAATGATATACGTTTCTTTTTCGCAACGCTACGATACCTCAAAGGCATCTCAAATTACATGATATTTGCCCTAGCATATTCAGGTATGTGAACAAACTTTTGGCATGCAGCTGTATACATATAACCTAACTCATTAATTTCAAATAAAATAATTTAAGAACTGTGAATCTAGGAAATTTTAATCTAACAAATTCTATGTTTTATGCAAGCTATAGTGTTTCAAAATGATATAGACCCGTCAGAAAACAGGAAACATATTAAGTAATAATTATAGCACATAAAACCAATACTCAATTGTCATTATTCCATGCCAAATGGAGATCTTTGATTACTGTTATAATATAGTGACCAATGTTTCATGTTCTCTAAACACATGTGCACCAATGGAAATGAAATGAATAAAAGGATTTGAAAAAAAAGTTGGTGGGATGGAGTATTCAACCTCTGGGTCATCCAGGTACATGTAACGGTCAAACACCACCTTCTGAATTCGCCACTGTACTCTGCCATTATTCAATGTCAAATGCAGAGCTTTAATCACTGTTTTACAATAGTGACCATTTTTTTCAAGTTCTGTAAACAAATTTACACCTATGGAAATGAAATAAAAAGGATTTTTAAAAACTTGATTGGGAGGAGTGTTTACCCTTGTGGTCATCCAGGAAACGGTCAGACACCCCTAGCCACCTACTGAATCAGCCACTGTATCCTCATATAAACGATGAATACAGTTTGATATATATGTATTTGAAAATCAAGATTGCTTTATATTCATACTAATATAATTTTACGAAATATGTTATGAATAAATCACGCATTCTGAGCAAACTACAACTAGATCCCACTTTTGTAAACGAACGTTAAGAAAATGAATCTAGGTAAAGTAAAATGTTGTATTACTCCTATTACTACTAAGACAAAGGATATGGTGATATATTTGCCGCTGTTATGTCATGATAAAAAAAATCAAAGCAAATTATGTAATTTCAAGTCATGTGAAGCCTCGTGTTGTTAAATGAAGTAACCAAAACCATGCACACAGCCTAGTCCGCTTTAAAGGTTAACAAATTTCCCATTACACTATCATTTGTTTTCAGGGAAAAACATACTCTTGCAAGTCAAATAGAGGAAATGTCAGAACTACGGTAGCATATACATGTAGATGGTCTGTTTAAAGGGACACTCCGTGTTTTCATAAAATTTTATTTTGCAAACATCTCAATAATCATTCAGATTATCTGTGGTCGTAGATGAAAATTAAGGGGAAATTGCATACGGCCCCTATAGGATGAACATCGTTTAGTCATTTGAGTTATTGAAACTGATCTATCTAACTTTACCGATCATGGCACATTCCTTTAAAGACTTTTTTTCTATCTAAACGATTGTCTTGCAGTTGCTAACATTTATTTTCCTTTTATTGGATCGCGTTATATGCTTCTATACGTCCTACAGTGAATTTCAGAAAGCTTGTTTAAACTCTGATATAATTTCATTTTCAGAGTAATTTTTCACAAAAAGAAAATGACAACATGGATTAAGAAAAGACATGCTGTTTCAAAACAGATAACATTTTAAACGGTAATAAACAATTTTGAATGAGGAACAGAGGAATTGAACCATAAAACATTTTCCAAGCATTATCACAGTACTTAAAGGGGTAGTAGCACGTTTTTCGAAATTCTTAAAATTTTCCCAAATAATCATTTGTTTATGCCAAATGTATTAAGAGGGTGAAACATGTCAATACTCAACCTGGTCAACCGTAGTCGTAGATTAGATTATAAAGTATCAAACACCAACCACTGGCGGCCATTTTTTTGTGAACACCTTTTAATCATATGAGGTAGGGAAGGGATCCCAATGGCTTAACCGATGATAGTATGTTCGTTCTGCTCATGTGGAAAATAAATATTGTCTTGCAATAAGAAATATTAATTTCTTTATCGTGAAAGCACTTTATTTATCTTAAAGAGGGGCCACTGTCCCTTTAACTTTAACATCCGGAGGTGAAGATGTTACCTCTGACAGAACATTCGTCATGAACACAATGCCCTTCTGAGACTGAGAGAGAATGAGAGACAGAGAGACACCCGATACTATGCCCTGAATGTAACAAGTACAATGTAACCAAATACCCGCACTCTGGCATGCTGGCCCAATCTCTAACTGTCAACAAAGGAAGAGAGTAACATTGACATGGAAGGTACGTTAACGCTTTTCTCATTACTAAAATGAATTTTTCTTATAAAATGTATTCACAACTTTGCATATGATAACATGCATTTAAAAACTGTTCTAAATTTGCGTGAAAGGTGCGAGATCTTTAAAAACAATTCGCATTACTAAAATGAATTGTTCTGATAAAGTTGTTTCCACAGTCTTGCGTACAATTACGTACGTTTAAGTACTGTTCTATTTATTAACATGGAAGGTACGTAATCCTTAACCTTTTTTGTCATTATTGAAATGAATATTTCAGTTCTTATGAATGATTTTTATCTATACTTTTGAGTGTGTGATAATGCATTTATGTACTGTTCTAATTTCCGTTCAATTTATTTCTCTATACCATATTTTCTTGGAATGTCTGATTATAAGTGAATTCGTGTTATCTGGTCTTTATTTTATTGATCATCCATCGATGTATTCAAGAAAATATAACGTGTTAGAGGTCAAGTGACATGTCCAAGGAGATATCTTTAGTAGATTCAAAATAGAACGTGTCAAGTATATGACATCATAATTACTTCACGTCATATAGTAATAAAAACGAAAGCTATGACGTCATCGAAATTGATGGCTTGGGGTAGTACGTTGTTTCAAGATGTTCATTTATTCATATTAAGTAAATCTACTTTGAAGGATTTTACTGTGTAATACGATTACATTTATCTTGTGATTCTAAATATATCATTTATAGAACAAAACGATAAAAAAAACATTTATTACACAGGTGCGTTTCTTTTCTTAATCCGTATGCTTGGAAAACAAGTGTGCGAGGCTTACACAGAGGCAGTCGATATAACAATAATAAATTGCATTTGAAGATAACGTTTAGATTTATTTGTGTCGTCACTATGGCAACCTTATTGCAAGCATTGTTCTTGAAACATCATTGTTTACAGTGTAACAAATAACATTGAGTTATCGTAGTATCTAATGTTTAAAATTCTATGTCTTTGGTTACAGCATATGATAGAAATGTCTACATCAACAGTCAACGCGATTGTTCAAATTCAATGGTTTTTATTTTTTCAAGGCATTTAAACCAATAATACAATACCTAAAAAGTGTCATATTGGAAAATACGCTAATGTTCGCATTAAAAGATTTTTCCTCGTACAAGAAACAGGTTATACAAGCATTTCCCATCACTGAAATCAAACAAAAAATAGTCGCTATTGATATGTTACTTGGTATAAACTTATGTTATATTTCGATGCATCACAATAAAAGTTCTTGACTAAAAAATACATTTCCGCGGAACTGTCTTTAGTTTGTATGAATCAATTACTAGATAATAACTATGTCGGTGTTAATAAACATTCGTACACTGTCACACTGCGCTTTTCAATAAAGATGTCATAGACTAACTAAAGTGTTAAATGCATGTTAAAAAAAACGTATTTGATTTCAACTGAGTGATATGGAAATGACTAAAATCTCCTTATTAGGAAGGGAATAAATAAATAAATAAAACACTTTTATACGTCAATTTCAGGTTTCGTGTTGATTACAGTTTTGTTTTTCTGCACAATGGATATGACGTCATGTGAACAATGCAACCATTATGACGTCAATGGATGTAGTACGCCCCTCGGGATGCCATTCTTCTATAAACAACGATTCACTCCCGCCTGCAATAGGCATGATATATGCTACAGATGCGTGAGTTATTTTTTCTATTTTATTAAATTTTCAATAATTATTATGGAACACTGAAACCAATGGGTATTGTGCTGGAATAATTAATGCTGATATTAACTTTTGATACTAAAGTTGGTAAATCATTTTGTTTAAACACTTAATTTTTTTTCGATGCAAAGAGACAACGAATTTGTTGTTGCAAATATCAAACAGTAAATACACATTTCCCAAAAATGTTTATCTTGAAACTATTAAACAATATTTCCGTCACGTAATGTCTTCTTATGAGTATTTTATGAATGCTTCAAACAGTGTAACTTCAAATCAAGAGTCACTTTACTTATCCCCCTTCAACCGTAATCTCGTTCGAAGTCTCGCAATTTGACCGCCAACAAAAAACAACGTTATTTTTAATGATGTTTTATTCTGATTCACACTGAATAAAATCCGTTTGTCTAACCTACGAATCTTGTTACAAATACTGTCATACTTAGATTTGATACCAATCCAAATGTCATTGATTCATCAAAATAGTTATCCTTTCAGGGCTGCGAACACAATATCAGTAGAGATAAATGTGATGACGTCTTCCATGAGCAGATGAGGGCGGAGTGTAGCAAAGGGAATGCAATAACACGGCGAATATGTAACGTCTTCGCAACGATATATTACAAGGTGGTTAAGAACTTCGGCAGAGGCCGCTTCAGGAACCCTTCCAAGTGGTACTGTAATCAACCGTGGGTCACCAGTTGTCTCCCTTCTTCTATATGAAGACACCTTGTTCATACTATCTCAGACCTACCATAAAAATGGCAGTAAATCGTCAAGGAAATTCGAAAGCAATAAAGAAAAATGCAATGAACCCTTCCAAATTTGAATTTATATTCTTGTCAGGAAACAAATGCCGCAAAATCGGCAAACAAGCGTTTGAAATGGAGAAAAACGTGAATAATGATGACAAGAGCAATGAAAACGGTCGCAAAGTGCGCGAAGGGAAGACATATCATCCAAGAAGGTCAACATGTCACCTCTAGGCCTCGCTTTCAGTCTAGCAAAATGGCGGTCAAAGACTATGGACATGTACAGGTTTCGGACGATGATGGTTCCCCTTACTTATGTGTACTTATGTGGGAAAAGTAAAACCTTTCGAAAGTTATGGTAACAGAAGAAAGGACCTCGAGCAACTATGACTTTTTCAATTATACAGGGTAGTCACATTTTATAGAAGATTTAGACTGCCCTAATATAATATGTTCGTTAAAATGCAACATTTTTGTACATAATTGAAATTATTTAATTGAAATTTTGATATAAAATGTATATTACAGCTGTCGGTGCATTTATGTTTAACAATAACCAATACTTTGTATATGATTGTAATATTTGTTTAAACCCAGTTTGTTTACATCCTCAAACGAAGTTCATACACTGTTTTATGTCAATTAAATATACACATTTGCTGCATGGATTATCACGATAAATCTACACGAATAAAACGGCAGCGTCTTCAATTATGCATCAAAATGAAAATTGATATATGTTTCTACACAGTATATGCTGAAATGAGTAAACACACCAATAGAACATGAACTTAAATCGATAACCACTATGGATTTATATTGCCATTCAGACGTTTATTGTTGTTAAGTTGTTGCTTAATTAATAGCCAAAACACTATATGTTCTGCGTAAGTTCAAAACATACCGTAAAATTGCATTTTCATCGCTAAAATGCCAAAATTATACATACTTGGTTTTTTTAGTAATCGACATTCTACGTTGCATTTGCTTGTATACTAGTTTTATATATATATATTTAACGCTACCAAGCCAAGAGCATTTATACTGATGTATTAGTAATGTCTTTACTACTATGTAACCGATCATGGTGAATATACGTACGTGAATACTTTGGGCATCTTTTTTTTAACTACGTTTTCCCGCAAATGGTACATTAGTGATGCGGCATGATGAGATTCAGTTACAAGATGGGAAATATTGCTCCCTTATACGATGCCCAGCAATAAACGGATCGAATGTCGCTTGAACTGGTGCTGCGCTGTGGCCTGCCCAGGGCCCCTTTCACAAAGCCTTAAGGTAATCGTAAGTAACCTGCTTCGTGACTGTGTATATAAAGGAGCCTTTAATACAGTCTAGGTCCACATTCATCAAGTCTATAGATTGACTGAATACACAGGAGCCAAAATAAAAAAATATTATGGATGAAGGAACATTTGATTATTAAAACTTTTTATGGACTAAAGTTTGGTTTAACCTTTGCGCAATGTTAAAGCATGGGGGTTAAGATTAAGCTTAGTAAATGTTGTGGCCCTGAACACAAAACGAATTTCCGAAATTATGTTGTTACAAGGACAATTCAGGGCCTCACGCGAAAAGCATGCAGCACGTGCAGTGTCGTTTTTGTTGCTATAGCAGTTATTGAAACAGTACTGAAGAGTCGATTCAGCTGACTGATGATTTACAACGTGATATTTTTTATATTAAAAATTGTCGAATTTTCTACAATCGATAGTTGTTTTTATACATATCGATAAAAATATCAAAGAGTTATCTTTGAGTTTCAATTATGTTGTTAAAATATGGCGCTACATATTCGGCCCTTTTAACCGTGCCTTTACCGTGACCGATATACTGATGTATCCGTTTGCAGTGGAACGTTTGCTTTTTCTAATAATCCTATATCTTGCCGTCTAACGTTATGTATAATAGAAATATTTATGTCATATTGTTTGCAAAACACTTGTGAAAATAAATATCATTTTACAGCCATTCGTGTTTTTAAAACATCTATAAGCTATATTTACACAAATAGTTTTAGCAAGTGTTTTATTATTAAATATATTTCATAGAAAGCTATTAGATAAACTTCTTAGATTTAAAAATCAATTTAATTATTTAACATTTTTCTGTCGACAAGTGCAGGCATTTATACCAGTTTAATTTTTATATATACATCAGTGTTTAAACACAGTCTGACACCTTATTTTAAATTAAGTATGTTTGATAATGTTTTTCAAAGTATTACGATGACCTTTTAACAATACATTCTAGTAGTTCTATCACATCGTATAGTTTGAGCACCTGCCTCAAAAGAGTGTTATGGAAGTTGGGGCTTTGTTCCATCTATGTGTATATAAATTATGTCGGAAAGTTGGCACAGCTCGAAAACCCTCCGCTTTGAACCTACGTCATGGAAATTAATATAAGGAACAGACGCAAGATGAAATTATCATTCTTCAGCCTTTCGTAATGACCCGCGGCTTCGCCTCGTCAAAATAGAAGAGACCGCAAATATGTTACGTGTCCAATATGAAAAAAACAATGATTTTAAAAGAACATTCTTTATATGCATGTGGTTGCTCTATTTGCACCGAACGCCCCACTACATCGCTGGAAATACCACAGGGAATAATGTATCTTTCATCTGGCCATTTACCTGAACATCTATTCACAATTGAATTCTCCCGCTAACTCGTGATATAACCACCCATGATTTGATTCATAATGTCTGGTCGCTTGCTATGCACTTTAGGATATTTGGACATCCTTCCTTCAATGAAATATTAACGAGAACCCATAAGCTGTTGACAATAGACAATCAATGTACATAATTCAAAACGTTTTACCGGATTCATTCCATTATTCAAGGGCAATAACTGGAATAGGACCATTGTAATGTTACAATATGAACTCGCCTAACCTCTATTCGTACACTAATGTGTTATGCATTTGTTTCAGAATATTGCAGGCATTCGCTGATGAAAATGCTTATTGTCTGGTACTCAAATATGGTTCTAACAGCGTGACAGAATAGATCTTTGCTTCTATTGTTCGTGTAGAGTTTGTAATTAGAGTGGGATTCGCAGTTTACCAGATCTATGTACTTATTGGAAATGACGTTCGTGTTTGAAATTCGTTATTGTATAACGACCAAATTTGAATAAGAGGATTTCTCTCCTGCGAATGTTGATATCGGTTTTGCAAATCGTGGAAATGGCAATAAGTAGCCTTTTCTGTGTCGGGTTTTCAAAAAGGCATTGATTGAATACAAAAGATCACACTTCACGATTGTAGCTTGAGATTTGAAATATCAGGATGAACACGAGTGAAATTGAGGACTCAACAGGAGTTATCTACTGGGCATTGAACAATTATGGTGTTACAGGATTTGACCTCTTCATCAATGTCTTCATCATTCTTCTTGCATTTTGGATAGTATTCTTAAACCTGCTTGTTTTGGATACGCTGGTGCGGATATCTACCTCCCAGGAGCCCACAGACATCTTCGTGAGTAGTTTGTCTGTTGCCGATGTAGGCAGTGGAGTCTTCCTCTTATACAACACAGTGTACAACCTCACCAACTTTCAGAACCGATCCGAGTGTATGTTCAGGTTAGGGTTTATTCAGATCGTTGGGCTCAGCTCAGTGTATCACATGGTTGCCTTGACCTTTGACCGATACGTTAAAATTGTGAAACCATATCACTACTCCACGATCTTCAACCGAGGATCGGTGATTGGAATATCTGTAACAATCTGGATAATAAGTTCTCTTTTCGGCTTCGCGCCCTTAAGTGGATGGCACAAACCGGAAGCACCTCCATCCGAATCCGATGAACCAATTTGTGGATATTTCGCGGTCTTCCACAAATCATATCTGAAGGTTGTGGTGTCCCTGTTTTTTTGTCCACTTGTGTTAATGATTATTCTTTACACACACATATTTAAGATAGCTCGTAGACATGCCAGGGCCATAGCTACCCAGGAACAACACAAGGACAAGAAAACGCGAGACAGACATTCGTTGAAGTATACCAAGACTGTCTGTCTCATCGTGGGATTATATTTTCTCTCCTGGATACCTACAGGTAATATCATAACTTTAATAAATCGATAATTGTCTCAAAATCTCTAATTGTCTAGATGTAACATTTTTGAGATTTTTGCTACTTATGAATCTTTAACTTACATATTCTAAAACATCCTCAGGGACCATGATATGAATGTTGATTCTCAGCACTTAAAAACCTTTTGGACTTTTCGTCAGCTAAATTTTTACTGTTTTAACCCGCCCTTGATTTGAGTAGATCAATCAGTGCTCATCTTCTTACGAATGGCCTATATTTGGTCTAGCTCCTATGCCTTGCTTAACTTAGGCCTTTCCGCATTACCTTTTTCTGTCGTTCCTGGCTGCTGTGAAGGATCGCGATAGTCCAATGAGAAAGTGTATGAGAAGTGCAACGTTTCGCCGTCGCGCTGCACTCGACACACGGAGTTTGATGTTTTGGCAGCAAGGTTAAAAATAAATACTGGTAAAGGCTTGTGCAATTTAAAGGATTGTGGTGGAAGATGATCACTGCTACATCGAGACCTTTTACATCCCGCTTGTTTTGAGGAAATTGCAATTCACATCTAGCAACTGTGTGATTCAAATTTCTAAATTCATTTTGCATGTTGGTCGAAGGCCCTTCAGCTTTTAAACATCAAGGAATTCTGCTTATGATTGCATATCTATCTATCTGTCTATCCATCCATCTTTCTATTTATCTATCTAATTGAATATCTATCATTTCTACTATCTACCTATGTATCTTTCTATCTATCTATCTAACGGGGATATCTATCATCTGTCTGTCTGTCTGTCAATAAAATAAGATATTATCCTAGAAGGATATTTGATTGAGCTCTGATGAATTGCATTAAGTATAGTTAAAATAACATAGAGTGTTAAAAAATAGGTAATAACAAGATAGTAACATCAAAAAGATTTTAAAATCCCAATTACCCAAAAATTTAAAACGTGAGCTGCATATACATAAAAGGAAATATATATTATACAGCTAAAAGTGAAAAAAAAAGCCACTTAGGATAAGAACGTTAAAGACTGTTCAAGAATAAGAATGCTGCAAGCTAAAAAAGATTGAAATTCGTTGCTTTTGTAAAGTGGAATTCGAAGTGGCGGTAGTTAATTTAAAACATTGGGCCAATCTGCCCATTGGAAGTGGGTTTTTTCCGATCTGAGTCCAGTATAATTCCAAGATATTTGAATTTGTCTATAAAAACCTGGACATCCTTTCCCTCAATAAGAATTCATCCAGAGATTGTCTATGCTCCATGTATCTTCACTTATTTATTTCAAACATGAATAATAATATCTTTGTTTTTTCAGGAGTTCTTCTCATGCTAGATTTTGACGACAAACTGTACAACTATACAACTATACAAAAAGGGACGCTTCTCTTGTACGTTAGTTCCATCGCCTTTCTGAATTCCCTTGTCAACCCAATAGTCTACGCATTCAAAATCACTTCGGTGCGGTTCCGGTTTAGGACCATCTTCTGCCGGAAGTTAGTAAAGCCCGGAGAACCGGAACAGAGCATGACCGAAGGTCCCGGAAGTAGGGTTACCAAGAAAACTCGATTTACATCTAATACTACAACTTTAACAGAGATTGAGGAGGACGACTGATTTAAATGATGTCTTAGAATAATATAAACAGTGAGAAACTCACACTGAGGAAGGTCAACTGTGCTTTTGAAGATGACTGTTCAATCTCATTGAAATACGATCTAGCCATTCGCTCACATTGCGGTTTTTCTACACAACTTAAGTTTTGCAGTTAGTTCAATGATGGAGAGTGAACGGTAATTCTTATATACAATACAATAGCGGAGGACGAATCCGGAAATTTGCTTCTTGACTTCGAGTGCAAACTCTGAACATCGCAAACGCTGTAATGATTTAACACTGCGGGAATTGGGGGTCATTTCCTGACACCCGCTGTAAGGACATTTTAAAAGAACTATACAGTGGGGTATATTAATAAAATAAGATAACCTAGAGCTTGTTTTAATGAGATTGGATAAATGTTCCAATGAAGCAGGATTTTGACGCAGTGCTGTATTCAGAACTACATGGGCTGAATTCGTGTTACACGTTTTCACCATAATTTAATGAAATATACGATACGCTCCAGGCATACAAATTTTTATGACATACAAAGTAAACTAGTTAGAATAAAGATAGAGGATGATGCAAGGTACATCTGTACTACTTTTACAGGAACATTTGACATTGACTGGGAGGTTTGTGAATATATGTCAATGGAAAGTTATGTGATCTGGAATTACTTTCACTGAGACATAAGAATGTGGTTTATTATTATTTGTTGTTCATCTTATTCATGTAATCATGATACGTAGAGAAAGCTAACTGGAAACTAATGAAACGAGGGATTGGTCAGGTACTTTATGAGCGGAATTGACTGAATTCAGACATTTTTAAAGGAAGTGACGCTCGTCAGCTACACAACCGTGCAGAGCCACATCGTCTGCCAGTATTATTCATGAAGTGAAATTCATCAATGCTTAATAAACATTATATATTTCCTTACTCTGAAGACAGTGAAATAAAAACCGCCTGATTCTTTGTAACTGGATATATTCTATCAAGTAGTCAAACTATTAGCTATCTCTCTACTCCCTCTGCATTTTTCTGAATATGTATCATGTAGAAGGAAGGTAATAAAATTATCGGGTCGGGCCAACGATGGATCCTGAGTATCTTAGATTGATCGGACACTTTACTCGAGATTATCGAGGATGCCTATCTGTCAGCTGTTGCAAAACTTACTGATAGCAGTCAACTGTGCACAGGACCACGTGCTACCACAAACTAAGTTTCAAAATAATAATCTATGTACGTTTTATATCACATTTTCCCATCGAGGTAGAAATTAGAAATAAATTAAGCAAAGGCATGGCATTTTGATATTATATATGTTCATTTATAATCATGTTCATTGTATATATGATATTTTGTTGATAAAATTTGATAGGTCACGCATGATATACAATTCATAAGGTTATATTTAATATCATTGTCATATAATTCTTATATATTCATACTGACATTAGTAACTGCTTGTCAGCTTGTGCCTTGGTATAATTATATGATATAATGCTGTTACTTGTTTCACAACTGAATTAATGTTTTTAACCTTTTAACTGGATTAAAATGTCAATCAACGCCCAAGTAGTTTTGTACAGCAATCTGTCGTCCAGACCCTTGAAATAAATAAATGGTAAGTTTCTAATATATTGAGAACGTTTTTACAATTTTGATACTGAAATGACATAAAATTTCTTTCCAACGCTTTTGCTTTATATAATTATCCCCCCCCCCCCCCCCCTAAAAATCTAGATTAAGAGACTTATGGTCAGTCTTTATTTTTTCAATTAGTTTCTATTATTTAGATCTCCGTATAGTTAATGTCCTCTTTACACGTGACATTAAACACTCTGTATCACCAGTCAATGGCTCATTGATAACGCTTTAGATAAGACCAAAACTGTAACGTTGCATTGATAGCTTAGAACTGACCAATCTAGGTAAAATTAGCTGTATTATTATACGTCCCGATGTCCTTTATTATATCTATAGTTAACACATATTTCAGCCAATCATAAGAGAGGTAGCCGATATCTCCGATCTTGTGCACCACGATAAGAGCATCCGAGTGTTACCTTGTTTCGCCGTGAATTATGCAGAAAACATGTATTCTCATTTGTGCACAACGGAATTAATAGTTTAGGTCACACAATAACCACAATTTTTAAGATAAATATAGACAAACGTAGGGCCAATGACAGCATTTGAATGTAGCCACGCCAAAGAATCTCATCTTTGATTGGTTCAAAACTGACTTCCTGTCCTCATTTTATTGGTCGGTTCAAAGTTCGTCAAAGGTCAGATGAACATGACCTCAATCAGTAATTCTCTAGATGTAATCTTACAGCTAGTTTTCGCTTGATAGATAAATGAAAATTCATCTTTCGCTCACTAAAAAAAAACTCAATTTATATGGCTGAAAAGCCTCAAACACACAAAAGCGCTATGATAAATGTAACATTGCCATTGGATATACATACATGTAAATGGCAACGAAGATGTAAACAATTCCTTGCTTGTTTTGTCTATGATAATATCCTTCGTTACCTTAATAATTCAATCTTTATGAAATACAATGCCTTGTTTGTTATACAAAGTCATTTTCATTTATTTAGTTATTGCTCATCAAAAACACTCTGCATGTGCCTACTGAATATTATGTACATACTTGAGGATCAGTTTTTACGATACAACAAAATATGTGTATATGTTATAAGTGTACATAAGTTAACAATGGAAACATTCATCTCTGAATTAATAAACACAGGACCAAAGTAGGAACCATCATCTGCCATTGACGATTCCACTCTCATCAATTAATGCTTTGCGATGACTAGCACTAAACTTCCTTTTACTACTGGTAAATGATAACTCTTACTAAACAACTGGCATTCTAATAACCCATTTCTCTGTGTTTGTCAAATCGATAATACCTATAATAAATTAGTAATGGATCAGGCTTTCAAACGATCTGAACCAGATCAACAACAAGAAAACATTATCAACAAATCAAAACAAACATTTTGCATTTTATTCACCTGTCAAAAGTAATCTAGGCCAATTCCATTCCAATTCTTATCTACATGACAATCGAACAATTCCACTACTGTACATCACCATGACGTTAGAACAATAAGGAATGATACACTAATAATCTTAGTTTCATCCCGATTTTGAAGTTTTCGTTTAATTAAGGTTTGCGATTAAAACATGATTCTAAACTTAGTTCGGAGTTATATATATATATGGGGGGTTTTTTCAATACCATTTTTTGACTTGGGTTGTATGATATGATGGTTTAGTCATCATTCTCGACTATTAATATCACTGCGTGATCCCTGTGATATTTTAGCGATAGGTCGAACACAAAAGATAGCTTCCTTCATGTTGTGTAGTCCAATCAAATGATCCGAATGCTTGCCCTGTGTCTATTCCGCATCGAAATGATTAAAATCGCCCAGATGTTTCACGAAATCCTCCAATCAATGTAAAACATTTAATGAAAAAGGCACTTGTCAGTTTTACAGGGCAAAGTTCAGCCATTGTTTGCAAAATACAACCTAAAATATCATGAACGAAAAAAAACACTGTCCGACAAATGTCATATCCCTTAACGTTATGCTGTATGATGTAAAATGCATGATTCTAAGTTCGAAAGATGTTGACGTTTTGTTGGAAGTAACGACGTTCTAATATAATTCATTGTTCTTGTCTATATAAATCATATAATAATCTATCTTTGATATGGGTACTTCCCGCTATGAGAAGACCCATCTTTGAATGTTGAAAAGGATATCAAAAGTGCAACACGTTCTCAACTATGACCTTCTGAATAGTCATCATCTTAGGAACAGTTTCATACAGGAACTGATCTACAGGAGGAAGATTCATGATGAGACATTTTCATTTTATTTTATATCGACAGCCATTTCGGGGCAGTCTTGAAAGTCAGTCTCAAGTGATAAAATATCGTTCTTGCAATGAGGCACACGTTCAATAGTTTATTTTGATTTGTCAAACATCTGACTGGACTGACATGAAATATCAAAAACTTTTCTTCCATAAATACAAATATTAACAATAAATCATTGGGTTTTAAAGTCAAAATGTCTTTGACTTATTACATCTGATTGTTTTATATCTTCATTGTTATCTTCTTTTACAGATATATATACATCTATTTTCAAGGTGATAGTCAATTGCTAGTTTTGATCACGAGAATCGGAAAACAATTTTGATTCCCTATTTGTATTAAATTCAGAAGTAAGCTGGACACCAAATAATGTTAGAAATACGTCAATATGCTGAGCTTTAAGTTCAAGGTCAGCTTGAGGAAGGGAGGCAACTCTGAACCCAACTCTGTCCACAATACCATTTCGAGGGCCTTCTGTAACGTCGTCTTCCAAACCTCTTCACAGCATTATAGTAAGCCTTTGCGAAGAGTTTACACACAGTCCGCTTTAAGATTCCGCGTGGACATGAAGTCCGCATCTGTTCATGGAACACTTCATCACATTGTGTTCTGCTGATCCCGTATCGGTGTGCCTGGAAGAGTGCAGATTTTATTTGAAATTTTCTGAAAAACATAGTTTTGGAACAGCAAAGGTTAAATGTGCTATAAGAATATGACAGTATACTGCATGCTCTACATCATTCCCAAAGGACCGTATACAGGTTGATGTTAATTCTATTTTTACCTCAAAATAACTTCTTGAAAAGCAAGTCTAGATTTGAAGTCAAAGTCAAAGAGCAATTTTTTTGGGACTTCTTTTTTAGTCTAAAAAACGTTTTTGAGAATTATTTGTTGCAGAGACTGAAAATTAGTCTTCTTGATGTAGGAATCATTTTTATTTCTCCACTATTGAATATATAAATATTTGATAAAGATGACGTCATGATTGTAAGGATATGACGTAATAATAATGGCGTCAAGGTCGCAAATGTCAAATTCAGCTACACTGAACGATTCATGTTGCAATCTTGAAATTTTGCAATCTTGGAAACGAATGGAATTCACATTGAATCATCTTGATTCCATCATACGTTTTCTTCAAGATGATTGCACTATTGTCAAAAAATAATGTCAAAATTCAACAGTGAAGCAAGTTACTGTTTGATAAACGTTTTAACCACTCACATGTGTTCTTCAACAAAGAGGATATGTTTATAAAAACAAAAACTCGTGATGCTGTATGTACTACCAGAAGACACTTCAACGCTGTTCTCTTATGTATAACATAAACAATAATAATTTATAAATAATATAATCTTATTAAATTAATTATCTCAATTAAATGCACAGTCTTCATAATAAAGAGCCTTAATAATACACAGTCTTCATAATAAAGAGCCTTATTAATGCACAGTCTTCATAATAAAGAGCCTTAATAATGCACAGTCTTCATGATAAAGAGCCTTAATAGTAGAAGCACAAAAAGTTTTCACAATAAGTGCAGGCAAAGGTTGGAGGGGAAAGGATACTTTATACTGTAGATAACATCAGCACCTAAATGTCAAAATAATTGAATAATATCAATGAGTGAGAACGTTCAACCTTGGTTTACATCATTAAAAGGCATTAACATTGTTTTCAATACGCAATAACAATGGATAATTTAGATAGCTATGATACTTACGATTGATACATATTGCTACAAGAGGTTATCATTTTTTCGCATGATTGCTGAAGTGAATTATTCTTGAATAGAAAGTTTTTTTTGATTTGCTTATAACTGTCACTATTGATACTTACACATCTATAGCATATATCATGTTGATTGCAGATTGATACTTATACTCTATAGCATATATCATGTCGGTTGCAGATTGATACTTACACATCTATAGCATATATCATGTCGATTATAGTTTGATACTTACACATCTATAGCATATATCATGTCGGTTGCAGATTGATACTAACACATCTATAGCATATATCATGTCGATTGCAGATTGATACTTATACTCTATATATCATGTCGGTTGCAGATTGATACTTACACATCTATAGCATATATCATGTCGATTGCAGATTGATACTTATACTCTATATATCATGTCGGTTGCAGATTGATACTTACACATCTATAGCATATATCATGTCGATTATAGTTTGATACTAACACATCTATAGCATATATCATGTCGATTGCAGATTGATACTTATACTCTATAGCATATATCATGTCGGTTGCAGATTGATACTTACACATTTATAGCATATATCATGTCGATTATAGATTGATACTTACACATCTATAGCATATGTCATGTCGATTATAGATTGATACTTACACATCTATAGCATACATCATGTTGATTGCAGATTGATACTTACACATCTATAGCATATATCATGTCGATTATAGATTGATACTTACACATCTATAGCATATATCATGTCGATTGCAGATTGATACTTACACATTTATAGCATATATCATGTCGATTATAGATTGATACTTACACATCTATAGCATTTGTCATTTCGATTGCAGATTGATACTTACACATCTATAGCATATACCATGTCGATTAGAGATTGATACTTACACATCTATAGCATATATCATGTCGATTGCAGCTTGGAGTGAACCGCCTCTTGTAGAAGAACGGCAACTTTAGTGGTGTGCTACACCCGTTGACGTCATAATAGGAACATGTGTCACAATGGACCAGGGTCACGACACATAGTACCACTAATGCTAGAATACAATTTCCTGGAATAAATTAAACTTTTTATAAATGTCAGGTGTTATAAATAAAAAAATATTTCATTCTATAACACCTCTGAATTTTGTGTCTTATATTTTTTATACTAGCATTGAAAATTCTAAATACTGTAACATAAAGCTTTATAACAAAATGTAACTTCATGGCTTCAGCTATAAGTAAAGTGTCACAAAGTTTTTAAATTTAGCATTGGATCTCTGAAACACTGTAACATGCAGCTAATTTACAAAATTGTACCTCCCTACTTACATGTTGTAAGTTCAATAAAAACAAGCAAAATCAATGATAAAGAATAAAGAATTTATTTTAGCATAAGGTGTCTATTCCTTCAATATAAAGATTAGTTGGACATTGGACAATTACAACGTGTTATTGTCGCCTCAAATGACGCATCACAACCCGAATGTAAACAATTGAATAAAAAGGAAAGACTTGTCATCTTCAAAACCATCAGGAAAATATATGAGGACAATCTTCACTGTAGTTAACATCAAGGAAGAAAGGCTTTCTTTTCAATTAATTAATCAATGATAAAGAAGAAAGCTAAATTTCGATCAAAAGCAATCATAAAAAGAAACGCTTCATTTCAATCAAGATTAACCAGTGATAAAGAATAGAGGCTTGGTTTTAATCATTACAAGAAAAGATAAAGGATAAACTCTGTATTAAACTCCTAACAGTAAACCAAATGATAAACATCGGAGTCTTTTCTTTCATCAGAAATACAGTTAATAAAGAATGGAAAGATCTAATTTCGTCGGAATGAACAATGACGAAGACCTGAGATAAAACTTTCTTCAGAAACATACATGATAAAGAATTGGAATATCTAAATTCAACAGCATGATCAATGATAAAGACCTGAAACTCAATTTTTATCAGAAATATAGATAATTAGGAAGCCTAACTTCATCTGAAAAAACAATGATAAAGGACTAAGACTCAAAGTCTCTAAGCAAAAGCAATGATAAAGGACTGAGACTCAAATTCTCTAAGCAAAAGCAATGATAAAGAAGAACGACTGACCTTCCATAGCCAAGTCCTCTCGGTATGTCTGATGCACGCGCTGAGTGAACAGTCTATGTAGATGGTATATATTGCACTACTTATCAACAATTAGTCAACGACAGAGGTGTCGAGTTTCATTCTTGCAACATGGGGATGACGCACAATGATAGGAACCAACTCCATAATGGCGTATATTGTACTATAAACACTAATGTCCCACTTCCTAATAGATATAGGGCGTTAGGATGTTATTACAGTGACGCTCATGTCCCTCCCCTACACAAGGATGTTACTGAAAAAAGTTGTACCACCTACCTATGACATGAGTACTGTCCTAATGTTCAATTGATAAATTTCAAAAGGATCATAGATAGGAGTTCAACATGCAATGTGAGAATTTGAACTGGCCTATTAGGGTGAAGGAATGCCAGAGAAGGCGGATGTTGTTAGCAGGATGGTTCAGAAGTCTACTGCCCAATATAAGTACCGTACTCCCTCGTTAACTAGTATGTATCCAATATGTATAAGGGACAAAATTATCATTTTTAAATGTATCCGGTATTGGAGACTGGTCGGTATCATTTTCATTTTATTGCAAATACTTTTCAAAATTGTATCAAGCATATCTGTCCATATTCAATTCATCCCTAGAAACATCGGTTCTCCAATATTTGTGAGTTTGTGAGTCTCTTTAACCTGGTGCTAAAACGTTTATTGACAGTCCCTTGATCAGCAACGAGTCCGGGATGTTGGAAGATCAATTCATTATGATATACATTCCACAAGTTGTTGAGATGACGTGGAATTTGCTCTCAGCTAACCAAACGTGAACTATAATGTCAAAATGTACGACAGATTGTGAGCAACACGTTTGACCTCATGACTTGTCAACGGTAGCAAATGTCACCGTCATTACCTGTCATCAAAGCTATTTTATTATCGTTTTACAAACACATCAGAACGGATTAGGACGCATTTAGGATGGACTGAGTAGAAATGAACCCCGAGACTTTTCTGAAACCACTCCTGATGACTTGCAGGATCTTCCTTCTTTGACTTCGGGAATTTATTAAGCCCCCCCCCCCCCCCCCCCCCCCCCCCCCCCGCCGCCCAAGACCAGATAGGCTCATAATTAGGATATTCTTGAAGGCACTATAGCCCGTACTTTTATGGAAAATAAAGGGATATGATGAAGGCAAAACAAATTCTATCATACATATATTCTTAAGAATAAATGACTGAAGATGAATCTTTGCATTTCAGTAATGAACAGATTTGCAAAGATTCATCTTCATTCCTATGTTTAATAATATTTTACACATAAGCCATGAAAAATTAATTTTACATAGATTAAGAATGATTTAATTATCCACTAAATATTGCAAACATCCGTAGAATAGTTTTTAAGATGTCACATCCAAAAGTACATAGGGGTGTAGAAACTGGGAAAATGTATGATGTTCGAAGGCGTGCTGTCCTCAAGTATTTGTTCAAGATAGTCTACACAGGAAATCCATGAAGACATGGTCGATCCATCGGGTGATGACTCCCTTGCATGCGACACAGTTGCCAAGTGGATTGCTGACTTTAAACGTGGCCGGCAGAGTGTTAAAGATGGTGCCATGCAGATCCATCCACGAACCTTCACGAGTGATGTTAAAGTTGATGCTGTTTACGATACAGTTGCCAAGTGGCTTGCCGAATTTAAACACGGCCGGTGTCCCGGTATAAATTCGCCCCCGTATAAAATCTCCCCCCGGCGATTTTGTACCAGTACAAACCCTCCCCCGGAGATTTTATACCGGTATAAAATCGCCCCCCGACGGAATTAATTCTCTCCCCCTTTAGAATAAAATCTCCCCCCTCAAGTTTTTTATCTGCTAGTTTCAGAATTGATTGTAGACATATTTTATTTACCAGGATGAATAGATGTTTTGAAACAATGACATTGAAGATTGTTTGAAAATAATATTTTGAATTAGAAAAGACTTTTAAAGGATTTATTAAATTGTACTATTTCGTTTTTACATCTTGCTTTAAGTGTGTCTTTGGGAAGAATATTTCGGTATTAGTTAAAAAAGAGGAAGCTAAAAAATACTGGGTTTGATGACAAACTTAAATCCGTTTAGAGGGGGCGAATCTATCCGGGTTTGATTTACATACTTTTATACAGTTAGAGGGGCGAATCTATACTGTGCATATACTTACATACAATTAAAGGGGGCGAATTTATAACGGGTTTGATGCACATACTTACATATATTTAGAGGGGGCAGATGTATATTTGATGCATATTCTTATATACAATAGAGGGGGTGATTCTATACTGGGTTTGATGCACATTCTTATATACGATAGAGGGGGCGAATCTATCCGGGTTTGATTTACATACTTTTTTATACAGTTAGAGGGGCGAATCTATACTGTGCATATACTTACATACAATTAAAGGGGGCGAATTTATAACGGGTTTGATGCACATACTTACATATATTTAGAGGGGGCAGATGTGTATTTGATGCATATTCTTATATACAATAGAGGGGGTGATTCTATACTGGGTTTGATGCACATTCTTATATACGATAGAGGGGGCGAATCTATCTGGGTTTGATTTACATACTTTTATACAGTTAGAGGGGCGAATCTATACTGTGCATATACTTACATACAATTAAAGGGGGCGAATTTATAACGGGTTTGATGCACATACTTACATATATTTAGAGGGGGCAGATGTATATTTGATGCATATTCTTATATACAATAGAGGGGGTGATTCTATTCTGGGCCTGATGCACATAACAATATTGAGGTAAAGGGGCGAATCTATACTGGCTTTGTTGCACATTCGTGTGTACAAAAGAGGTTGCGAATTCATCCTGGGTTTGATTTACAAACTTCTACACAATAGGATGTAAACTTATGTACAACTCTCGGTGCCGTTTTTTGAAAAAATTAATACTCCCAAAATATCGAAAAAGCGACCTACACCTTTAAAGAGGACATTGTGTCAAAATACATGCTGCTTGATGTTTCACCTTACTTTGTTTAACTTGTTCGATATTTATTTTGTTGAACTGTTACTTTTTCCCTGGTACTTTGTTAATGCCTACATGGAAGAATGCCTACAGTCTTATCAAAACATCTTCATGCACCAGTGGCTCTAAGTTTAACAACCTTCACCCTATAAGCGAAGTGGAATGTTTAAGTTTTCGCAGTATCCAAAAGCATAACTACATGTATCTTGATCATATTTAGCAAAAGTTAACAAGAATTTAAAGAGAAACATACTAATACCTGCAAAGGAATGAATAGGTCTTTGGTTTCTGATGCAGCAGCTTCAATGTAATACTCGTACCATATACACGACCATATAAGTTAGCTTTATGATAAGAAAATATCGATAGTATCAAACGCACTGTATGTCATTAGAGACATAACACGTAGCAATGCTAGTTAAGAGCGATATATAGTAAAAATCTAGCCAATATCAAAACGTCCTCAAGTTAAAATCATCTTTAACTATTAAATTATATTCATCCCTATATCATGAAATGTAATCGATTAATTCATAAGCACTTTAATATAGTTCGACCAATAAACAAACAAAATGATATTCATTACGATACCAGTATCTTCGAAACTGAATATTGCGCCACATGCGCCATTGGATTTCATTGATTTGCTTATGTTAACGTTTATATTTACTCAGTATCGATTGTTTTGGAATTGCCTTACGATAAATACTCCAGGGCATATCGAACATTAACATCCCACCCAGTACAGATTCGCCGCCTCAAAGCATTTACATCAAACCCAACATAGATTCTCCCTCTCTGAGAATAAACATCAAACCCATTATAGATTCACCCCATCTAAGCATTTATATCAAACCCAGTACAGATTCGCCATCTAAAATGTGTCTAAGTATGTGCATCCAACCGAGTATATACTATACGAGTATAGATTTGTCCCCTCTAAGAATTTACATCAAAACCAGTATAGATTTGTCCCCTCTAAGAATTTACATCAAAACCAGTATAGATTCGCCCCCTCTAAGCATTTACATGAACCCAGTGTAGAATCGCCATCTAAAATGTATCTAAGTATGTGCATCCAACCCAGTATATACTAAACCAGTATAGATTCGCCCCCTCTAAGAATTTACATGCCACCCAGTATAGATTCGCCCCCTCTAAGAATTTACATCAAACCCAGTATAGATGCGTCCCCTCTAAGAATTTACATCAAACCCAGTATAGATTCGCCCCCTCTAAGAATTAACATTAATGCCTAAAATGTATCCAAATATGTAGAGCCAACCCAGTATAGAATCGCCCCCTCTAAGCATTAACATTAAACCCAGTACAAATTCGCCCTCTCTAAGCATTAATGTTAAACCCAGTATAGAATCGCCCCCTCTATAAGTATGTTCATCCAACCTAGTATAGAATCTGTTCTTTTTCTATATAAGTAGCATTAAGACTTCATCACTTGGTAACATTGTGCAAAGTATACAAGAAAGATAAAATTTTCTGCCTAACAACGTCTTTATATAACGGAATATAAGCTTACTCCTTCATAAGGCTAAATATGCACACAATCCGCCGCACGGGAATTTACCGCATATACTGTAAATTCAACAATTGCCAAACCCGTTAAATTTCCCCACTTTTAGTGTACAAAAATAAAAGTTCACTATGCTTCTTATAGATAATTCGATACTATTATAACATGTATGTATGTAATCCAATTAACCGATTGTACCCAACATCTCTCCTTTCATGGCAATATTATAAGCTTTTCTAAAATCGCTAAAATATTTCCGAAAATACTTGTTAACAAGCAATATACAATACATTAAATATAGCAACTCCCTTTTCTTGCATTTCAAGATATAAACACTATTAATAAAGCATTTATGGAGGGGGGGCGAATCTATTCTGGGTGGAGATTTTATTTCGTGGAAGGGGGCGATTTTATACTGAGGGGGCGGTTTTGTACCGGTATAAAATCGCCGGGGGGGGGGGGGGGGGATTTTATACCGGGGGCGGTTTTATTTCGTGACACCGGCACAGTGTTGAAGATAATGTCAGGTTTGGTCGGCCAAGAACCGTCACCAGTTGTGTTAAAGTTGAAGCTGTTCACGACATGGTGCTCGCAGACAGATGTGTGACCATTCAACATTTTAGATGAATTAAAAACAGTAATATGATTTACTCAAATGAATAACAAAATGATTACGAGAATATTAATAGGTGGCCATTGGATGTTTTTCAAAACGTGAATGACAATTTCCAAAATACCTGCTGGAGGTAAATACCCAACGTAAAAGCAATAATGTTGATCAATTTAAGTTTAACTTTGAGGGCCTACCATGTAAATACTTATAACAACAATATATTTGTATAAAACATACATATATGTTAAACAGAAAGATCAGATACTTCCTTGAACAGAAATCAGGGTTAATTAGTTTTTGTGGTGACACAGATTGCACACAGATGAAAGCTTTGTACAGCTTTTCATTTACTCGAGAAGACAAAATATTGGTTTTTTATCAACACTTTCATAAATTACAATCGCCATTGCTTCAGAGACATTGTAAAGGATTTGTTAATGCTAAGACAACAGAAATTTGGACCCCTTTGGATTACAATTGACAATACCCATTTGATATTGATTTTAGCTCGGCCTTCAGAGTCGGTAGAGGGAGATGGGGTCAAATATTCACCATACCTACAATTGACACTACATGTTATAATCACCATTTGCAAAGGTACCTCAACACGAAATCTCAGGCCTCTAATTACTTGTAAAGATGGTGAAATAAGGTGTTCAGGGATTTGAGCCCTTGCCTTCATTATGGGGCACAGAGTGGCCAAAAAAACAATTTGTCCTAATGTACTTTTTTACAAGATTTGAGTTCTCCAAAGCAAACGGACCTGGAAAGAAGTCGAAAGGTTAAAAAGTTTACAGATGGAAGGAGGGAGAGAGAGACGCTGGATCGTAATTGGATCTTCTTAGGGTATTGTTTTATGAGTTGTGACGCACGGTGGCCTTATAAGTGACATTATAAGTAACATGATTTGAAAATTCATCTATTATGAATCTCACTGAGTTTGCACATGACATTTATGATTTGTTTTTCGTTTACTATCTACATCGCGAAAGCGAGGTTTTCACTACATCATTCACGAGTTAAATGAAAGTAGTTTTAAATGGTAGCAAGTTTAGTAATCAGGCCCCCTATTCTCGAAACGTTCGTAGAGCTAAGAATTCTTACGACAGTTCTGAAGATTAGACAAGATCAATTCTCGAAACATTCGTAACGAGTTCGTAGCTGTAATTTATTACTCCCCAACAAGAACACGCATATTTGCTTACACTGTTCTGAAACGAACATTTTGAAGCCTTGGTCGCCATTGTCACTGCGGTGCTAACATTGTGACGTCATTCCTGCAGCGGTATTATACTAGTTTAATACCGCTGTATAGATATTACACTGCAGTATCTTACACGGGCGAGTAATAAACTATATTATATAATGGATAAACGAAACAAAAAGTCATAAATGCGAACCCAGTTTATATCTTTTTGAGAGACATAAAGATGATATCGATCTGTGAGGAAGCATCCTGCTACATCAGCGTAATTGAATCCGCTGATCTCATTCGGGCCAAATTCCCTCCTAGGCCTGGCGAGGCTAGATATGCTCACCTGTAATTTTTTCAGCCAATGAAATGTCGTTAATTAAGGCGCATGAAGCTACTAGCTTTACATCAACGGATTTTTTCCGTCTGGGTTGTGCCGCTGTTGCTGAATGTGAGTCGCCTCATTGGCTGGTTAGATAGATGCGAGGGTTTTGGCTTGAATGAGATCAGGGTATATGGAAGGAGCTCAATCGACGGGTTCAATTACGATGATGTAGCAGGATGGTAAGGATGTGAACCACATCTACCCAGTGAGACTGATGTAGAGCCTGCCCAGTGCTGTAAGCTTTGAGGAGTCCGCCTCCAGGAGACTGTTGACCTTGTCAATGAAGCTGTTCCCGTGCTTGATTCGGGCCTGGAACCAGGAGTACCTGTATACGAAGGGCGCCCTCTCGAGGCGGGGGATCAGACCCCTCATGTAGTGCTCGACGTGTGTAAGGGATGTGGTTCGGGGACAAGCGAACTCGGTCAACCAGACAGGCTTCTTGTAACGAGCATGGACGGTCTCCAGGAATCTCATGTCGTTTTCAATACCACATGTGTAGGAGTGCACGGCCACATAGTCGAAGGTACAGTTGTGGCAGGCTGCGAAGAACTCGTCCAACCACTTCAGAGTCTCCTCTGTGCATTCCGAGCTACCTGCACGAGGAACACATCTAGCAGGGGCTGGACTCACCATCTTTACACCGTGGACGGTCGCCTGGACGGAGAGAAATGATAGAATTCAAACGTGATTCGTTTACAACAATGTCATTACACAGTAAAAACATGTTTTAAAAGGAACATTGCACATTCTATTTTCTTTGGGGATGATACAACATTAAATTTGTTATATAGATTTATGATGTAAAATATAATGAGTGTTATTCATGTCTGCGGTTTGTGTTGAGTTTTCTCAATACATCATATGTGACTCAGTTCTGCACTAGTTAGATGATTTGGTCGATTCTTGCCTGTATATGCTGCCAATGAGACGCAGCTGCTTTGGGAGTCATATGGGACTGTTTCCTGTGGTTGGGCTCGTTGAAGCCCAGAAGGTACTTGGAGGAACTCGGGAAGGTGACATGCTGCCCCCAGTAACCCCACACCATGGGCACGAACTCCCCACGGGTCGGGCAGCCTGTCAGCAGGGAATTATGTGCTGCCAAACCCCAGTCGTACCTGCAAAGGAAACAAAAAAAGTGAGCATGGCTCACATACAGGTACCCCCGCAGCCCGTCTGATTTCTTCTCCCTCTAGTCTGAATTAATATGATTCTGGATAACCTGATTTACTCAAAGTTACTGTAATAGTTTAAGAGTAAATGTGTCCCCATTGGAGCAACAGATCTGTTAATCGCTACAAGTCCAAACTTTCATTCACCTAAGTGTGATACTGTCTGAGAAAACTTGTCCCCATTGAAGCATCAGACCTGTTAATCGCTCCAAGTCCAATTTCAGAAGCAAGGGTCATAACAAAACATAAAGTCAAATTGCGCATTCAAAGGCCATGACTTTGTGAAAAATAAAATTTTGGAAATTGCTTTTGAACTTGATCAAGAGTATCATCAGGTGTATCCAAAAACAACATGTCCCTCCTCTAGGTATAATAGTTTCTGAGAAAATCTGTCCCCATTGTACACCATATAACTAAGTCCAAAAAATTAATGACTAATTGATGAGTAAGTGATTCAAGATCTACTACGGGCGGTTATATCCGGCTTCATCTTCCTCATTTGAATCTTTTTATGATAAAATCAAGAACATGTATCACATCAGAAAGATTTGGTGGTCATGGAAGACGCAAGGTATTGTTGAGCCTTTAAACTGTTATTCTCATATCAAAATAATCAGGATTTTTAAAACTTTGAATTGATTTATATAAAACGATATAAGATTGAAAGACAGGCAAATTGATAGTATTAAAGGGGAATTAGGTATTTCAGTTGTAATATTTGTTCAATTTCCCTATCACAGATGTACCTAGAGAAATACCTTCTTATCCTCTGGTTGAGGAGAATACATGACACAAGAAACAATTGTATGAATGCACTGGGGACACCTTTTTTTTGTTCAATCGCAATTTTTATTCTTGTCATTGTTTTCCATGGACTCCAATTGACTGTTATACTAACATAAATGGGGTCCATTCGCACATGAGTAACCTCTCAAATCACCAGGGACCTGCTTCACTAACCGATCTTTGCCTTGAATTAATCTTAGCCGATGGTATGATGAAGTTACTATTGGTCGTCGTTTCAAGAAATTTAAGTAGAATGGCGACCAGGGCCTAGGTTTTCGAAGCTCTCTGAGCGTTAAGACGGTCTTAAGCCAGTGTTAATATATTGCACTTACGACTATCTTAGTGCTAAATGAGCTTCGATAAATTAGGCCCAGAATTTTGAAGCATATCAAGAAGTATGATATACTCCAGGGAGATTTATTTATCATACTCCAAAAATTAAAGAAAAATCTTGTCATATAATGAGAATGCCTATATTTCAATTCCCACGAAAGGGGATTGAAAACTGTTAAATCTGTTCCATAAAGTGCTGTTCACTAATGTAACCTCCCATTCTTTACCATTGCACTAAGGTCACCTTAGTGACTTAACGTCGTGCTATTGCTCTGTGATAGGAGGCCCAGGACTACTGCAAGTTCACATAACTGTAATATGAGTTATTCAATGACTTGGCTATTTGTACAATAGACTGTAGATTTGGCTCACTCACGAAATAAATATGAATTATGTACTGGGAAGCAATTGAAGCGCTTAGTAAAATCTAACAAGACATTAATTTTGTGTTGCTTAATTTCGTATTTTTCATAGTATCAGACTTAGATAAAAACCGTGTATGCCCTACTTACCACCAGGACACGCCGTGAAGCGCCTGGGTGTCGTTACAATGATACCCTTTCATGAACAGACACACCCCCTTCTTCTTGGTGGCCGTCACTGACGTCATCAGTACCGCCACTAACATGGGTACCAGGCAATATCCGAGCTTCGTCATTTATGAGCGCTGCACAAAGACTTTTTACATTCGAAAAACGGTGAGATTGCAATATTATGTATCAATGTCAATGAAAACTGGAAATGTAACATGCGAACCATAATGGGAAACATGTTCAAAGGGACGTAGAAAAGAGAATACCTTCATACTCAATAGACATGTGACAGAGAAAGTACTTGCCATAGTTTAGTCGTTCAAGCAAAAGAGGTTTTATTCTTCTCAACACGGATTAGATTGTATTGGTTATAACAGCAGAAATTTACACTCAGGTGAGACAATATTATTACCCATATGGTTAATCATAAGTGGAGACATATTTTCAATATGAGCACATGTGCACATATCAATTTTTCCTAGCAACGAATGTTACCGTAGTACGTCGTATATGACGTCATAAAACCATTGTTCATGACGTCACTATAATGGGCAGTCGCAAGGGAAGCAGGCCGTTTTCTGAATATTTGAATTCGTTTTAGATTGAAGAATCGGTAATAAAGAAATTATTACACTTGGAAGTGTGTCATATGAATTTTACGAAAGGTAGTACAAAATTTCACACATTGAGTAAATGTCATATTACACACATACTCGGGTAATAATCTCTATGTCTGTTTGATCTCTATTGTCAGTCCTCTTTTCTCCTCTCCTCTCCTCGGAGGAGACACCAAACTAACTTCAAACTTTAAAATATAAACAACCTCACCTTTCTTGAATATTCCAACTTATGGTAATTTTAGTGACATATGTTTCGTTTACTGCTTAATAATAAAAATCACAATGGCCTCGATTCGTTAAGATAACCCGGATATATTTAACACCTGACCTTAATATGAACTCGCATAAATCACAATGAAATGTATGGTAACAATCCATGAAGAGCCATTTACGTAGACGTGTTTTGGCTGATATCAACATCCTGACTGCTGCCATGGAGAGTTTTCTTGAGACCCAGGATACGGAGTTCTACAAGAATGGCATTATGATGCTCGAGCATCGCTGGTCCAAATGTACTGATGTCAGTGAAGATTTTGTTGAAAAATAAAATGCGAAAATCCTTTTTTCTCTGTCATTCTAAGGACTTTTGTATCGACCCCTTACTTTCCCTTTCTCGAATCCTTCTAAGGTGTTCATACTTACATGTAAATTGTTGTATAAAGGTTTTACTGTTCAAGTTACACATGCTTTACGAGTCAATCAATCTTTATTCAGTACTGGAGAGGCCACGGGCCTGTAGTACATTACATGTCTCATGAGTAATAAGCTTTACGACTCCTGAGTATCATGTTGATGACCAAATGTTTAACCCCAAAAGAAAATATTTTGGAATTAACCATCAATAAAAGGCTAAATTTGAACAAAAATAACATTTTAACAACTATATACAATGCCTATTAAGTATGTTATGTGATAAACTCCAAGGGGACGAAGCAAAGGCTGTTTAACAAATGTAAATATGCTATTTTTCTAGCTATCTGTTCTCCCTATATGAATTCCTGGTATCTAAACAAAAATCATTTCATATCTGTACTGCCAACCTCTGGAATGTACGTCAAAATGTTTATCTGATTGGTGCTATTGATAACGTTTTCGTCCTACATCGACTTGGCATATTTAAATGCGTGATTTCGTTCTTCAAACTTCAATACATTGTCTACGTCGGAAAATTTGCATACTTACTTTGATAATTACCCAACTCAGATATGGTAAACGTCGGGTCAGCGGGCAAGTTGATCATTTTACGTGCGCTTCTCCTTGGTATCAAGTTATGTAGCACTTTTAAAGTCCGAAGGTACACATAGGTCAAGATATGTATGATGTTACAATCACTTAATCATAATTCTATTTTATCAGATAGGGGATAATTTTGAAAAATTAGAAAGGCACTTCAATCACAATCTCTAATCAGGATAACTACAGGCATCATTAAAAAAATTCTAGAAATTTACCAAAAATATCAAATAATTTATGAAAAAAAAGATACCGATACAGAAAGGAGAATACAGATAACAGTTGAATTTGGCATTTGTCGTACGGTTCTTTCTAAAAAAATCAACATGAATATTAGTGCTTGTTACATTAATTCCTGTCATTTTGACATCAATAGTACCGCGCCTTCATAATCCTATTTCTCTAATACTAATATCCCATATTATTAGCTTGTCTCTCGATTTCTTTATCATATAAATAACTTAGAGACATACAAGCCAATACATGTGACAGGCATTTTGCAACAGTTCGATCTGCTCAAGCAATATTATATGGGGGAAACTAGGGGAAAAAACTACTCTTTTTGCTCTTTATTTCAATGTTTGTATGAAGAAATAGAATATTATAAGTTTCATGAGGCATGCCTGCATGTTCTGTGCGCCCAACACTTTCAAACTAACTATTTCCTTTCACGACGTCGACAGTCGGCCATGACAGTCCGACAGACAGCTTCAAATCGAACGTTTCCAAGGTGGAACGTGTACACGAGGTCAAGTGACCAAACAATCAAAATTAAAGAAGCCCTGCAATACTCGTAATGTTTATTTAATTTTTTTATTCCGCATTTACCGTCTAGTACCGTTGCACGACACTAGACTATACTTTTTAAGCTTTAAATGGTGATATAAAAATAATTTGTGTAACTTTATAAATAAAAAAGTTATACTGACAGGACCAGACGCCATTTTGACCGATCCAATCTTTCAAGCCATATCTAAAGCATACAATAAGGGTCCTCGTCGAGATAAATACGTTACCATGTGTCCGCGAGTTTGATATAGATATATATCATGTGCCCGAGTCAAATATCAAACTCGAACTTCGTTCTCGTTTGATATTAAACTCGAACACATGATATATCTCTATATCAAACTCGCGGACACATGGTAACTTATAATATATCATTTTATTTCATTATCATTATTATGAAAAAGGGCTATTTTCTTCTTTTTTTTGTAATATTTTTTTGGGCAAAATATTCCTTTTTCATTGTGACGTCACGTCATAAACAATGCTTTAACGTCACAGTTCGCCTACGACATTGCTTTCCAATTGTGACGACGGCGGTGCTTACGGGTTGTTTGATAATTTCCTTTGATTTGAATAAATAGAATATCATATTTGTGCCCATGACATACCATGATTAGGATTAATAAAGATTTGAATAATGATACAACTCCTATCTGTATATTGCATAAATTTCGATCGCTTTTGCATATGGAATTTTTGCTTTTTAAGAAATAATTGGTCACACATTTTTCTATTTGATTTGCTATTTTGCTATTTGGTAAATTTGGGGGCATTGTTCAAAATGTATTGTCTTCAGGAGATATCGCTTGATCTCCCACAAACGATATCTCCTGTGGAACACAATTTTGATTGATGAATAATATTCCTGTCAAGTATACATGTACGATTAGTACGTGGCACAATATACACTGAGATCCGCAGTGAATAACGATAGTGTGATCAGCAGAATCGTATATATTATCTCTCGCTGTCACACATCACGCAATACGAGTTATTTACGTGTGAATCACATCAAAACCGACATCAGATCAAATAAAACACCATGGTGACAGATAATTCATGTAAGAGCGCCTATAACTAAAGACAAATATTTATGATCGACAAAATATAAATAATCTATGCTTTGTTTGTTTTTTAAATCTTTGTTAAACAATCTAATTTTTAAAAATTAATTTCTATCATTCGCTCACTTTACAAATATACTCAACTTATATATTCGTTTTCTACTATTGTTTTAAAAAAAGCTCATCTAAAGTTTTGTATAAAAACGAAATAGGAGCGAATGGCTACAACGTATTTTAATGAGATTGTATTATGATCACATCCTGCATACTTGACATGCTCTATCATTTTATGACATTTTGTTTCTCCTTTTAGTATAACTGAAGGTATAACTTATGAGAATGAATTAACAAGTTTTTCAGAGATGCCTTTTTACAAAAATTAAGTGATTTTTTAAAGATTTTTACTGTCAAATCCCCAGGTGTCATTTAAAACAGCCAAAACCTGCTATCTTATTTCACAAGGTCAGTGACCTTTACGTTCTTATCTATAAACACTTTTATTACATAAACCATAGTTTTCATTGTATTTTTCACGTTTTGGTCTCGCATAGATCAATGAAGATCGGTTCAACATTATATAAATTATTCCAGAACTGAACGTGTATGTGTGATATAAAGGTAAGACTCACATGAATCAAATGTCTGTCTGTAATTCTGTCTGTCCTAAAACGTGACGTGCATACGTCAATGCACGCCATTATAAATCGGCCCGGAGTTTATGAACCATGAGCCGGTGTTTAAGGTATTGTTCAACGGTGCATGAAGTGAATCGGGTCTCACCTGATCATTTACCTGAAAAGACAGGTATGTTACTTATATAATATTTATGAAAAATGTCATACCTACCCGTACTGACGAAACATATTTAACATGAAAACAAAGCTGTATATGAAAACAAGTCGTTAAGTTGAACTGTTTGTTGTAAAAGTGAAATACAATTTTAATCTGATTCCAACCAGTTTATATAGGCTATGAAGATGATGAAAATATCCCTTTAGAGTCACTTCGGGTGATTATGTGCAGGATAAAATCGTTTATGTTCAGAATACGGTTCGATTCAGTAGACATGTGTCGTGATCTGCTGTACCAGTATTAGTGTACAAACAGAAGGTTATAATTATGTCTTTGTTGTGCGACTCTATAAAAGTGACACTCGGTGTTTTGTTTGAGAACTATGTACCTTATGTAATCAACAACGTCGTCAGAACAAAAACATAATCGTTGCTAAAATTATCATTTTTAAGTGCTTGTGGTTTCAGTGTAGTCTCAATATAAAGGTATAACGTCGCCATTTCTTGGGCGAAATACGGACGATTTAATTAAATGCTTGATCTATATAAGTACGTTTATTTTTTACCAAAGAAATTAGAAACAGCAGTTATTCTTTTGTATTGTTTTTGACTATTCACTAAACATATGTTTTTAGATGTTGGTCTGAAAATCTTGAAGATATAAGGATTATCATCATTATAATTACTTTTATCATTATAAATTTCATGTACATGTACATAATACGGAAATTTCATACTTTCTTTTCTATACAGTCTTAAGTCGGAATATGCTTTACAAATTCATCTTGTCAGAAAAACTTTTACAGCAAAATTATTTCCTACTAACACGGTACTCCATTTAAAAATTGAAAACAAAATCAAATCTTTAATGGCCTATTTCAAGTAGAGCGAAACTCTTTATCAGTGAGCTACGAAGAGTGTCCCAAAAGCTTATGGCCCGAATATATCAAATGTCCGATATGCAAACATATTTTACATTCATTAGGAACAAACAAACAGATTGTAAATGGCAAGAGATGTCTATCATTTAGATGCGTAAAAGAGCCTGTTCTTCTTTGGTACCCCCATATTGAAGATATCAATGAAACATGTTGGAGTAATGTTGGCTATGGGTATTTTTTGTCTTTGAATATATAATACTGTATACGTGTGAACTCTTTTTCAAATATAAGGTGAAAGTTCAATCAAGTATACAGTCTTCATAGTTAAAAGCGTTGATAAAAAAAACAGCACACAACATTTTCTCCTACAGGAATATATATGGTAAAAGTTATAGAGCTAGGTGACTCTATTCCACCCTTTTGCTGCATGAAATGCTGAATTTCCGCGGGATAGGGTAAACGAAGACTACCCCAAACATTTAAAACATGTTCCTCCAATGATCATGACGTCCGTTTACTTGGCCTCGTTGCGTGTAATAATGTTTGATTATTTGAAAAAGGGTTTTACATCCAATGGCGTATATTACGCAAATAAACTGCGGCAAGTACGTGGAAAGATGAAACAGAAACGAAGGGGTAAAATGCGCGAAGGTGTTTGGCTGTCTCGCCCAGGCTGCAATCAGTGCGGCATTTGATTCAAAATTCTTATTGGTGACGCACAACACAATTTTTCTTAAAGTGACACAGAGTATGTTTTTTAAATTCTTCGCTTAGATAACTTATGTTCTAAGTTATGTTCGAATCCTTTCCCATACTTGCATCTTTTTATCTAAAATGCCCAAATTGTGACATTTTCGTTTTTCAATGGTTATCAAACGGTCATATACTGTAAATGTTAGAATGTAGAAATTCTATGTCACATGTATATGTATATTAGTTGAATGACGCACTCAACACCGACAATTCATTTTGTCTTTGTCTCTGCTGTAAATAAATTTCCTAAATTACTTTTGAGTCGTAGACGCGCCCCAGGGTTTTCGATCACAAGTTACGACTTCAAAAAGTTTACAGTCACTATACAGAAGTGATAAGCCACTATACAGAAGTGATAAGCATTCAGATAGTAATTTCCAGAAACAACCACTTCTTCTCGATAAAATAAGATCTTTTATAAAGTTTGATATACGTTCTGTATTTGACTCCAACAACATACTCTGTGTCCCTTTAATATGAAAAATGTACAGATAATGTATATCATTCGATAATATTATCAATCCGCACCAGTCATTTTAAAGTATGTACGTATTTACATTGTAATCTTAATTCTAAAAAAAGGATTTGATGCAATGTTGCATTAAATCCGCAACAAGGCAATTTCACAATTTTGCATACAGCCCTTGTGATTAGTAGAACAACATGCATCTACTGTGTACAGTCAGACCTCGATAATCCGAACACTTCCGTTTTTCATCAAAAACGTTCGGATAGTGAAACGTTCGGACTACTGAAACGAACCAAATTTACAGACAGACAGACACTCGACCACGAATTACAGCTGTCTTATCAGCGCTTGCTGCTTCACCCTGGTAAACTTGTTTTGTCATAGCATGGCGAGATTTGAAGCGGAAAAGCCAACCGCGAGAATAGACAAAATCAGTAATTTGCAATTTATCACCAAATTGTTTTGCCTTTACTAACAAAATGTCATCACTGACCGCGGCATTTTTACTGGTCATTTCCTTAATCCAAGCATAAAGTGCTTCCTCTTGTTTTTGATGTTTGGCATTTCTTGCCCTGATAAGTGAAGCAGAATCTTCAGAATCAAAACTGGCCTTTACATTATCCTGCTTAAATCTACAAATTTCTCTTTTTTGTGAGGCAGTAATTTCGAATCGTTTACGCTTAGGGGCGGGACTTGCCATCGTGACAAGTGTCAAATGCAACTAAACTCATTCTGACACGATATTTATAACTATCACACAAATCACAAACTCCAGATACACAAAGTGAGACATCTCAATTTATTACAATCACAAACTGCTGACACGCTCAATTCAACTTGCACTGTCATTGATGTTTACCGATTCAATCAGTGTGGTGCTCGCTTGACTAGTGGATTACCGAACGCTTTGATAAACGTTCGGATTAATGAAGCAGAAATAGCTGTAATTGACTAATCCGTTACAGCTAATTAGCGTTCGGATACGGAGACTGAATCACCGGATTAATGAATCAACATTTAATGAGTTTACATAGAGATTAGTTTGGTTACAGTTTGCTACCGTTCGGATACTGCGAGATCCGGATTATCGGGGTCTGACTGTATAAGAAATTGGCGAAAATTCAGATATACCTTGATTAACGATATTTTATCCTCTGTTCCCAATTTTGAAAAAATTGTGTTTAAAACGGTTCCATACCACGACTTTAACCGTTTTCAATAACCAATATATGTAATTTTCGCGCAATGGACACGTTTTTGACATCCCTTAATGATTGCGGGCATATGAACTTGTTCATTATAGATTGCGGGTCAAAAAAAGATCATTAAGTATTTTCTTGTATCGATGGAAATAATTTAGTGATTGGTCTTAATGCCTTAAAATGGCCATTTTTTTTTGGTTTTGAGGGGATGTTTTAATTGATATTTTATAACCCCCCCCCCCCCCCCCCCCCCCCCCCCCTCGATTCCTCGCCCTCACAGATTTGAAAAAGTGATGACATTTAATAATTCATGTTTTTGTTCTATTAAAGTTTTCATTCTTACGTCCTTCTGTAAGATGTGTAGTGATTGGTTGCCAGGCGTATCTGAATGATGCCAATGGCTAGAAGGCCTTTGAACTCTTTTCACTTGTTTGGTTTAGTGCATGCGCACTTAACTGTTCTCTCTTCCGTTTGATAAAAATCACAGATAGCGCCAATGTTACAATAGTCTATTTGTGTTTCTAAAGCTGATCAAATATGCAGATCTTGTAAACTTGGTGAATCCAATAGTTTATGATAAATATATATTTCGGTACTATAAACGAAAAATTATGAAAATGCACTAGACAGGGCTTTCTCCCTGCAATATTATTAGCAGTCGTGATGTAAGTGAAATAATCTTGATAGCAGCGTTAAACCCCAGATCAGCTCACCTCACCTCTTGTACACAAAACTATCACACAGTTTAATGTATATTAAATGCACCAATATATATATTTAAATAAGGATGACATTTAATTAAAAGAGTAGTAAAATAAAGCCCATCTTGCTTCATCAACGTAATTGAATCCGCTATTTGAGCCCACTCCATATCCCCTGATATCCTTTAGCCCAAAAGCCTCGTATCGCTAGCTATCTATCAATGAGACGACTCGCACCGACAAACAGCGGCACAACCCGGATGGAAAGTACCGTTAAGTTCAAAAGAATAGCTTCAAGCTCCTTGGATAACGAAATTTCATTGACTTAAACAATAACAGGTGAGCACAGCCGCGAACACCACGCCACGCCAGCCGTACGAGGGATTTGGCTCGAAAGAGATCAGGGTATTTGGAAGGAGCTCGATCAGCGGTTTCAATTACGCTCATGTAGCAGGATGAATAAAGCCAGATCTCTCACTAGGCAGAAACATGTTTTTTCTTGACAACTCACTGTTTTGGTGCACCGTTATAACCAGTGTCTATGATTTTGGCATCATGTTTGACTTCTAAGCTTTGGTTTCCTATTCCTATTTGAGTAACATTTCATGTAGATCGAAATTCATTTATGAAACTAATTTACATTCAAAACAGAATGCTGTTTATATCTTTTTTGATGTTGTATTATTATATCTTTGAAACACACTCGAGTTTTATCATTCTTTGTCTTACCTAGTCTATGTAGTATTTCACATACTGTACAAATCGAAAAAGGGAAGGTATGATATTCAATGGAAACAAGGTTTTGTAAATTCATTTAGAGGGGTAATATCTAAAATATATCATCATTTTCAAATCGTATGTACATGATTTCAATATTTTGCTTTCAAATGTTAGTGTTAAAAATTGCGCTGCAATATTTACGTCATGTGCACGTAAAAAATATGATTTATTTCCTGCAAAAGGTTTTTTTTAATTATCGTTATTTAGTTGAATCATGTTTATTTTTGTTGTTGTTTTACAGTTCCGATACATTTTTAATGGCTGATGAGCAACAAAGGTTTCTGATTGGCCGATTCAGTCAGATGTTTGTATTGGTCATTCTGAATAAATCATATCTATTGGTTGTGGTATGTGATCTTGTGTATAGCTTATTTCGACCGCTATAAGTGAAAGTCAGCAAAACTGGGCGTGGCTCACGGATGGATGGGTAACCCCATGGTTGGATAATCTTAGAGTTAGAATAATATTGTCCTGCCCACAACGAGACATGAGTTGAAAGACAATTGGTGTCTCGTTTTGTAAGTGACTTTATTCAAAATATGCCCCTGTTCACCAAGCGATGCAAATGGGTACCTGGTAGAGGTTGTGATCGTTGAACAACTGTGATGTAGTAGTAGTTTTAGTAGTAGTAGTAGTATTAGTAGTAGTATTAGTAGTAGTAGTAGTATTAGTAGTAGTAGTAGTAGTAGTATTAGTAGTAGTATTAGTAGTAGTAGTAGTAGTAGTAGTAGTAGTAGTAGTAGTAGTAGTAGTATTAGTATTAGTAGTATTATTATTAGTAGTAGTAGTAGTAGTAGTAGTAGTAGTAGTAGTAGTAGTAGTAGTAGTAGTAGAAGTATCACATTGAATCTGAATCCTTTCTATCATTTATTTGTAAAAGAAGAATGCATTTACGTGATTTCTCTTCAATTTTTTTACAAGCGGGAAAAGAGACAAAGCACAATGTCAAATATGATATTTAATTTTAAAAAATACTTTTGAAGTAAAACCGCAAATATTTGGAAGCATGTTGTTGGTGAATCCCTAATTTTCACAAAATTTAAAACAATTAAAATTGACTTAAAAACTCAAGAAGTTCAAAGCGAATGATATAAATATTGCAATAACGGTGTCAATGGATAAACACAATTATGCTAAATGTATTATCTTCTGAGGGACAAACATCTCATTACTCGACCCAACCACCCGTCTTAGCAGAATTTATCAAGCATCAAGTAAAGATCACTGGCGGCCATTCTTCTGTGAACACCTTTTAATCATTTGAGGTAGGGAAATGGATTCGCAAAGCTTGACCGAACAAGGAACAAGTCTTTGAAGGGCATTATAAGAAGGCATACTTGAGGAAGACAAGATTTTATGGACAACAACTTCTTTATTGTGAAATTTTATGATTTTTTCCGTTCGTTTTATAGATACGGTCCGTTTGTTTTCAAATTGCTTCTTTTGATTAAAAACATTGCCTTACATTTGAAAAAATTAACTTTAGTTTACGTGAGTTCACTGTATTTATGAAATAATTGTGCTACCATTCCTTTACGTTAAGTGTTCCGATAAACAACTTCTCTATTAGGCCGAAGCAACACCGACACCACTGGTTGTAAAAACTGCACAGTGCGTTATGCTAACCTTCAGAGCAGCTGTGGAAATGCGCTCTAGTTCTGAAATGTCCTTAGTGTAAGTTTCCGTTTTTTGTGGGCCATTGAGGTCATTGCCTCTATCAGTCTATGCAGGGTAGCGTCTAGACACGTGAGTACCACAATAACTAGTAAAGCATTTTCTTTGATAGTATTGTGTCATGGTTGGAATAGTTGTCAATATCAATTATGTACGACTGCTGGCTTTCTCAATCGATTTTTATACGCAACAATGAATTTGTCTCTTTAAGGTCATTGGCATTTGATATTCATATAATTTTTTAGTTTAAGATTATTTACTTTGGGTAGCTCTAGTTGTTGGACAACGTTATATGTAGTTTTGTTATCGTTTTTTATGCACCATACAAATATGTAAACCAAAATAATGTCATGATGACCCAGCTAACGCTGTTAGATATTGATGTAAAACTTTATTTTCCCAAAAAACAAAGGGATATGATGACATTGGACAATACTGATGCACTTTCAAAGGTAACAATCAGCTACTGTGTTTGCCTCTCCCCTCTCCCCCTGTTTTCTCATTAGCAGGAACGTATTATTACACCTTGGTGCATATATAGGTCATGCAGATGATGTTCAACAGACATTTAATTTAGAATATCCTGTGTAGCGAAAATAATGTGGTTCTTAAAGTGTGCTTTGATATTGACGTCATCAGAGAGTTTGTAAATGATACAGTGTATATATCTAATAATTTTTTGTGTTTAGAAAGCGAAAGGTTCAATGTGAAGTGGAGCGAAACGAAGCTTTCTGATTGGTGGTTCTACCTCGCAGGTTGTGTAGGCCATTCTGAATCAATACACATGTACATGTAGCTCAGAAGCATTAAACTGTGTACATTCTTATTTCGAATGCATTCAATTGTCGATAACTTAATCTCTACTGAGTTATGTTTGTAATTCACAATGAATCTAAAATTGAATTTGCTGCTTTTGAATGACATTTTTTGGTGTTGACAATTTAGGTTATTTAGGCAATTTGTCATGTTTTATAGAAGTAAAAGTGCATAGATATCTCATAAAAACACCCATACTTTTATTAACATATTTTCAAATAAGTATAACTTAGATAACATTAAATAAAAATCAGATGTATAAATGAAATATACGTACTTTGTATTTTACAGTCGCGGGGTTCAAGAGGCTTTTTAATTTACAAAACAAATGCTCCCCAAAGCTTGGATATTATACCTTGAGAAGAGAAATCACCGAAAGCCTTGTGAACTTATTTAAACAAATATACCTGACAAATTTGTCATTACATGTATTTGGTCTTTTAAAGGACATAGTACGTCCTTGTTGTTGTTGTTGTTGGGTTGGTGTTTAACGTCTGCTTCCACCTCTTGGTGATTTCGCCGACGTGGCTATGTTACTTATTAAATTAGTGGGGGGAATAAAAGAAATTAAGTAAAATAGCCATGGGGTATTTACTGAGAGAGAGAACGGGAAATGGGGATGGGTAGTGGCGGTGGGGGGGGTGGGGGTGAGGGGGAGGGGGGGGGGGGGTAGTAGTGTAGTAGTGGAGTGATAGTTTGTGAACCGACACAGCAGGGTCAGCATGGTGTAGTCCTCCTTAGGCAGGCCCCCGAAAGCAGCAGCACAAGGCGGCACGAAAAAGCGACACCCCCCCCCCCCCCCCCGGGGAGGTCAGGTGCCCCACAGGTAAAGGAGGACTTAACAAAAAAAAGATAACGAGAAAATAATAAAAGGGGTGGCTGGGATGCTGGCTAGGCAGCAAAAGTAAAGAGGGAAAAAACCTATAAAAAAATGTAAAGAAGTGGTGGGGGGTAGGGTTGAGGATGTTTATTTATAGCTGTAAGAACATAATATAGGAGGACTTGATGGTAGTGTCCGTAGTAAGTTTGGATGGTTTTACACAGAAGAGGTATCTGGCTAGGACTTTTTGTTGAAAGGACATGGGAAACTGTAGAGATTCCATAGTTTGTAGAAGGTGTTGGCAGTCGTTGATATGGATGTGTTGGAGGCGGTTGTCTGTCCGAAACTGTTTGGTGAGGATGGTGAAAGGTCCTGTAATTTCTTTGGAGGGAGCAACATAATAGTTCTGATTGTTTATATTTCTGATGGCTAAAAGGTCGGGGGTTTGATGGGTGTGGACTGCATTCTAAAGAGCTTGTATGGCTTGTCTGTCTTTATTGTCCTTTGGTAGCGGTCGGAGAAGTTCTCGTGCAGCTCGGGGTGGGTTGTTGGTTTCAGTGGATCGAAATCCGGGATCAGAGGCAGGTGGATCGAGATCAGAGGGCTGTACATTAACGTTAGGTGCTGAGTTGCGATCTGGAGCCGGTTTTATGGATGGAGTGGTTTGATTGGCTGTAGGTGGGCTGGGAGATGGAGAACTAGAGGGGGGTGAGGGAGATTGGTGGGGGGGGGGGGGGGGTTTGGGTTATAGAGTCTAAGTTGAGGGGGTTATCCATGGGTAGAAGCGTGGGTGGGGGGCGAGGTTCATTGGGAAGGTCTTGGTCCATAAAGGTGAAAGAATAGTGACTAAGGTTGGAGTGGTTGCTTGGGGTAGTTGATTGGGGTCGGGCCGGGGAGGGGGTAGAGCCGACCCTGGGTCGTTTAGTATTGGGCTTAGTAGGGTTTGTTGTTGGGTGGGAGTTGGATGGTTGAGTGGATTGAGGGGGTTGATATTGAGGGGGGAGGGTTATTCCCGGGGGGTGGGGGAGGTAGGGAGGGTGTATCCTGGTGGGTGGGTAAATTGATAGTTGGTATTTGGCGGGTTTGGTTACGGGGTGGTGCAGGAGGTTGTTGATAGGTGGTTGGGTTTGGTGGGAGTTGTGGTTGGCGGGGATTAGACTTACTTTTATGTTGGGATAGATCAAAGTTAATGGTGAAAATAATCCTGTTGGCTGTGTAATCTGTTTTAGAGGTGAAGTCCGATACACGGTAATTGAGGCATGGCTGTATGGTCTGAGTGAGGTGGCGCGGTAGGGCTTTGTCCAGGGAAATCCAGCGATCCATGGTGTTGTGGATGAGTGTAGCGTGGCGAGAGGGACGGGAATGGAGTCCGCGAGCGCAGTGTGCAGTGAGGTCTCCTTAACCAGTGCTCGTGAGAGCTGTAGAACATGTAGAAGAGACGTCTGAGCAGTGTGAGGACTCAGACGACTATGAAAGTACGTCCTTGATTTAATGTCTTACTATATATGACTTTCAAATGGTAAAGCAAACAGCTTGAGAATGTGTACATATAATCCGCTTTACATAAACGTTTCTGATGCCACTGTAGAGAGGAATTCAAGGCGTATTTATATCTTCTTTCATGCCTGCTCACATTACGTCGACAGTGGGACGTGTAAGCAAGTATGAATGGTTGACCCTCAGCAAGTTATTAACGCGTTTACTTTTTATTTCCTTATCAATCAGCGGTCATATGATTGAAGACTTCCTCTGACGTCACAAGTAGGGAGTTTCCCTTGCATCGGCTTCGTATCATTGTTTCATACGTCACATGAAGTGATTTCTCAGTACAGTTTGTTGCTCTCCTGCACACTGTGTGTAGCTTGATACGAAGCGTAGTTACCTTGGCACGTGCCAGTTCCCGTATTTTCGGGGTCAGTGAAGGTCAGAGGGTGAATCGGTGATTTTGTCTGCAGCAAGCAGCATCCGTTTCACAAGTGAGTACAAGAATGTTCCTATAAAGTAATATTACGTTCTTCCCCCGTAACCGTGTTGTTTCGTCAATGATAATGTATTCATCGATCATGTATACTTTCTCTTATTTGGAATCGTTACACATTATATATACATTCAACACACCTTTCTCTAGTACCTTTCAAGAGATATTGCGACTTTTGACTTCTCCACATGCAGATACAACTACAAACACATATATAGATATATTCCATTTCTTTACTTTGATGTAAAATAGGTAAGTTTTTGTCAATTATTGCAGCAGCGCTCTGATGGTTAGGGTTAAAGATGGAAACCAACGGGACAATGTTTTTATCACACCGTTTATTAGAATTACGTTTATTCAGATTTTTTATTTATATATATACACATATGTAATCATACATACATACATACATGCATATATACATACATACTTACGTACATACATACTTACTTACATACATACATACGTACATACATACATACATACATATGTGTATATATACATATAAAAATAGATTTACCTCTCAGGTCTGATGTAAACATTAATTTTGTTGAAGAACATCACATGTATAGTGGTATTCATTGAATAAACCTATTAGTTGGTTTGATGGATGTCTAAAGCTAATATCATTTTACTAAAAAAACTTTTACATTTTACAAAAAACATAAAAGTAACGTTTCCACTTGGTTATGTTGTACTCATGTACTCATGTACTCATGTTCTCATGTACTCATGTACTCATGTACTCATGTTCTCATGTACTCATGTACTCATGTTCTCATGTTCTCATGTACTCATGTTCTCATGTACTCATGTACTCATGTACTCATGTTCTCATGTACTCATGTACTTATAATAACATACTTTTGTAAACGGAAATGTTCCCGGGATATTTCGTTTCCACAAAAATACCCCGATAGGACTGTCTTTTTAAGTGAAAACAGGAATAGACCACCTATCAAGTTCCGTTTGATGCGAAACTCATAAATTTTTATACGGAAGGTTGCTTTCAATGAAATGAGTTTTTCACGGCAACATGTGGTGTTTGATTAGACGAGCGTTTGAAATGATAATTTATGGAAACGTTGAAGTGAAGTGAAAATGAAGTGAATCATCAATTTAGCGGTCATTTTTTTCCTCTGTTATTTGACAACAGATGTCATTCGAATTATTTTGAATATTGAAATAATGGAGTACAGGTTGGTTCTAATCTTGGTGATCTAGTTCTTGGAAAGACAAAGAATTTGTTGGCTTTTGGACAGTTGGATCATCTTGCATGTAGGTAATCCTGTTTAGACACTTCTCTATAGTTAACATTTACGATGTTTTCTTTATCGGGTTAACGTAACAAAATATATATTTCAAAAAATCAAATAATTTTCATTGATTTAAACATTTGTATTCACAGAAGTGAAATGGATTAAGCAAAAGTTGTCCAACTTATCAAACCCTCTCCATAATAGTTACATTTCACATTTGCATTATGTATACAGTCAGATTAAATAATTTTCATTTAGTCTTCCGCCCATCAAACATTTAGGAAGACGTTTAATAAGAATATATGAGTGTATGTAAAATTAATCACCGTGAGTTAAACCAGCACATTAAAAAGTCGAGTTAAGATAACTATTTATCAAATATGGGGAAACAAATTCTTGATTATTTTAGTGTATTTTTGGTTCGCATCATTGTTCTTAACAGATTGATTCCATTGACATAATAATATCCCTTAATTTGAATTCATAATTATAGAATCAAGTCTTTCATCAACGGAAAGCTATTCCAAGTCAATGAACATGTGTCTTTCAGCGACAAAACTGTGCTTAATATATCATTACGTTTTGGGCACATCTATTTAAGGCCTTTTTCCTGGTACAAACATCATAAAGTTTGTTAGAGTAAATGTTGTTTAAGAAACATACATGTAAAAGAGCAATCTATTATTAACAATAGACTACATCAGATTGTACATTTGATAAAATAAAGAAGATTAAAACATCAGTTTAAGAGTTTTAATAATGTTCGTGTTAAATTACTTTTTCAAATATTTACAGTTAAAACAAATTGAGATTCGGAATACATTTAAACTCCATGAGAGGAATATTCATGATCTTTTCCTGAACAATAAAATTCAATCATGCAAAATTTATAAATCAGTGCATGTATTGTAAGTCTGATGTTCTCTCTCAACTTTACATTTTTAGATTTATAGTCACACGTAACATAGTTTCACTGTTAGAATGACAACTTCTATGCATTTAATGATTACAAAAACTGCAAACATCAATTCATCATTGAGATTACGTTTTCCGGAAATATCCTGAAGAGATTTATTTGGTTTGAGCATTTCAATGTAATACGTTAGCATTTATATACATACTGCAGAATTTAAGCTGCCATTTTGCAAATAAGTTAAATAAAACAAATCGCATTCGACACTTAATCATTTACACCTGGGACTTTGTTTTCCTCTTATTTAAAACAAACATTATCTATTTATTTTCTTGTTTTTAACGTTCACAGTAAGTAAGGAAATACATTGACAGGCAGAATGTACATGGATGCATTTTTTCTCAAAATAATCCTCCGAAAGAAATTTTAACTTTTGTTTTTAAAATGTAGCGAAAATCATGAATGCATTAATTACCGAAAACAACATGTTTAAAACAACACAGGGAAACGTTCGTATGATGGCAGGTGATGACAAGTGGTTATATATGATGACACATTAATATAAACGAAACGGACGGAATAGCTGTGAGAATTTTCCCTGGTTGGTATGTACTTTATGTACATGTAAACATTTAAGGAAGACAATGATATATGGATGTACAACTTCTTTATTACAACAATGTAAACATTTACCTGAAACATATAATTAAATGTGCACATGTTATATAAGCAGTGAAGTAGGAGGTTCGTAGTTGGTTTACTTTGTTATCATGTATAATGTATTAGAACTTTTGAGTGCATAAATTATCTTTAACCACATGTTGTTCATTCTCTCCCCACAGATAGCTCCGTCAATAATTCCTACGCAACCTCTGTTTTAAAACAAGCTCTTCTCGAGCTTCCGGCAGTTTCCCCTAGCGGCAACTAACTTTGATTGCATCCAATCAGATTTCTACATTTCTTGACCACGCATGAATGAGGACAAAGGTTGTATAGGAATATATGACGGAGCTACCTCTGTTTGGAGAGAATGCATTTTGTTAAGATCAAATGATCTGGTTTTTTAAAATTGCTAAACGATGTCCCTATTCCGTGGTATACTGATTGTAAAAGATGCAACTAATGAATACAAGTCGACTTTTCCTTTCTCAATGTTTATATATATTTTTTTTTTCTAAAATGAAAAATTTTCTGTTGAATTTTAGTGTATTATCATTTTGTTTCATTGTGATTTTTAGTTTTCATACATTTAAATATATATTTGCTTAAATTGGAATTTATGGATATTATATCTGATATTAAGGAAACTAGGATCATTGGAACAAAGGTCTTCATTGTTGGCAGTCGTCAGCTAAATGAGTTAAAGCCTGACCTGTTATAGCATTAATGCGCGATCCATAAAGCTATTTGTGGATCAATATATATGTCATAACGTCAAGGTCATTTCTTTCTACATACACGTATGGCGAATTAATTTTACTTGTTCTGCGCATGTGCGAATTGACGTAATTATTGATCCTATTCACTATTGATATTTTCAGCTGTGCATAGCCACAGGAAACCTCTCTGCTATTAAGCTTGATTGCAGTTGTGTGACATCGTATAATTATCAATTCTTTTTATGTAACGAAACAACATAGCATGTGCCAGACATAGGCGAAAAACAATGTGGTTGGAATCGCCGTCAAAGTGATTGGTTTTCTGAAGGTAAAATGTTCGTTTTTATAGATTATTGGTGACGCTATCAAACTTTAAGCACACTTTGATCAGTGTGAATAAATAATTGATTAATGGCAGTTAATAGCTTTCTAGATTGAGGATGTCAATATGGTGGATTGGGAGACTTAGGCAAGCTTTTTGTAGTCTGTCAGCCATACCCTGAAATAAGATAGAAACCTAAGCAAGTACAGAATCTAACGAAGTTAATGAGGTCACATGAAACTTAAAGTTTTGCGGGACCGATACGTAATTCAATGTTTATGTGAAAAGTAAAACTTTGTTTTTGACATACTCGTAGGATTATAGCTTGATTTTAGAAAATTGTGTGTTTCCTTTTCATTTTATTTTCATTTGATTACCATGCAATTTCATTTCAGAGTTTAATTGACTTAGCTTTTTGGTGTAACGTTGTGATCCTTGCCCCTGACCCATTTCCATTCACAGGTTTGATCCTATCAGCAGTCCGTACCCATATGTGAGGTTTAAAGAGACAGGGGGACGTTTCATAAAAGATTTATTCCTTCGAATTTCTCCGTAAAACATTAGTTATTGCCAAATGATTTATCTCAAGAGGGTCAAAACATCTCATTACTCAACCCGATTATCCGTAGTCGTGTAGAAAATGATCGAGTAACAAGCAAAAATTACATTTTTGTGTGAATACCATTTTAATATTATAGGTGGGGAAATTATTTCGCTTAACAAGGTAATGGAACTTTCGTTTTAAAACTGATTTTGATACATCAAAATATTGCATCTTTCATCGTGAAATAACTTTATTTATCTAAAACTTGTCACTGTCCCTTTAAAATTAAATAAGAGACATTATGGTTAGCCAGATGTCCGGGTGTTCCAGATGTCCGGGTGTTCCACAGTTCCACCTCACCTCTATCAACCATATTCAAGCCCCACTATGCGGGGTGTATGTGTGGTCGATGCGGGTGTGGATGGTTTATCCACACCTCTCACAGTCATGAGATATGCACACCCTAATGAGGTCTTATATCATTTGTGCCTGTCCGTCAATATCCGATGAGACGTGTCTACGTGGAAGATTATTTATCCACATCTCCTGATACCGTTGTTATGAGGCTCTGATTACTTGACGTATCACTTAGTATCACCTTTACGTGTTTGTTTACGCTTATATACATATCTACTTGCCCTAATTCATATCACAGCTTATACGTGTACCCATTTGTCTATATTCCAGCCCCACCATGAGACGGGTGTGTGTGGTTTCTTTATTGTCACTTCTCAACATCCTGACGTCTCTCTGACTCCTATTTCAACTTATATCCTACATACCTATTTGTCTATATTCCAGCCCACCATGAGACGTGTGTGTGTGGTCGGTGCGGGTGTGGTTGGTCTCTCCACTGCTCTCAACATACTGCAGACAGTCCCTGACGTATCCCTCACTGTACTAGCAGACAAGTTCCTGAGTGACACAACGAGCAGTGGGGCAGGGGGACATTTCCGACCCAACATCAGACATATGAGCGGGGTGTCAAAAGAAAAACTGAAGTATGTAAATGTCAAGATAAAACCGACTCCATGCACTAGTAAACAGACACATATCTTGAAAGAAGATATTTAGCCATGTCTGTTGAAGCTTTAGAAATATGCGTTTGAAAAATTGAATGACAGAAATGAAATAAGGTTATCATAGTCACAAGCATTAGTTAGCATAAGCATATGAAAATTAGTAATTTTCATACCGATTTGCTACCTAGGAGTTTAATGTCATGAATTGTGTGACCAGAACCATATTTAAACATTTATTTTTCCATTTCCTTTTGAACATGTTATATGGAGTAACTTGGAAAATCTCATTTTTTCTGCGTCATTAAGATCTTGGGCCTTGACGTCACGTGATCACTTCTATCGTCTAGCTGGGTCGTCTGATTCAGGGTCTTCAGGAACTATGTTCATGGGCGGTTATCTCCTCTTGGATGAACCAGAAGTAAATATATTTTAATTTTCAGAAATATTAAGAATTATGATTACAATCGCCTAAATACTTCTGCTCGTGATCGTATTGCCTCAAAAAAAATATTTTAAAAAATATTCATAAAAAAACTATGATTTGACAAATGCTTTCCTTTAACATATAAGTTATTGATCTAAAAAAAAGGGATACTAATTTCTACAACGATTTACATATACTATATACATAATTTATTGAAAGAAGATACATTTTTCTTCAAAGATTTGCGCAATATATATATGTTATTGTCTTTAAAAGAATTATATCTTCTTATAACACGTATTGCCTTTGGTGTATACATGATTTATTGAAATAAATAGAAAAGAAGAGTTTATACGAAGTATCTTTCTACCGTAAATTTATTGATATAATTTACATAATATTTACAATACCTATTCCATGTTAAACATGAAGAATGTTAAAGAGACACAGAGTGTGTTAAACGTTATTGAAGTCGGATATCTTCCCATAAATTTTTCCTGGGCGTCAGAGTGTGTTATTGAAGTCAAATTCATCAAACTTTATTATTGATGTTAATTCATCGAGAAACATCGGTTATCTCTTAAAATCATAAGTTTAGAGCTTAATGGTTCAGATAAAAGACAATAAACAAGTTTAAGTTGTAATTTTTGATCGAAAACCGCGCCAATGACTCAAACGTAATTTTTAAAACTTTGTTACGGCAGGCACAAATACAAATACATGTTGGTAGTGTTTTGTAGGTCTTTTAACTGATATTTAAGTAAAGTTGACACAGAATTTCGACTTAATAACATCTTTATAAGTGATTTTGTAATATCACAGAAAACAATTACAATGATTTTGGCAATTTAGAGATAAAGGAGTTTAGGGAGGATATTGGAACATACCTCAGGCTATATGGTATTTTGAATCTTATTCAAGCCTCATGAAAAATCAAGAAACATACTCTGTGTCACTTTAAAACGATTTGTCTGATCGTGAAAATCAAACGATTCGTGTCTTAATCACTTGTGTACATGATGTATTGTTCATGAGAAATCCTTCATCCTTTCAGGAGGGAGTTTTACAGGATATCGTCCTTCACTTCAGACAACTCTCCAGACAGGAGATGAACCGGTTAAACTTTAAACACAGGTTTGGCTTTGTCTTCCTTCTTTTTGATCGGTCTTCACAGCTACGCATAATTTGTCTTCCTTCACTTTGATCGGTCTTCACAGCTACGCATAATTTGTCTTCCTTCACTTTGATCGGTCTTCACAGCTGAGCATAATTTGTCTTCCTTCACTTTGATCGGTCTTTACAGCTACGCATAATTTGTCTTCCTTCACTTTGATCGGTCTTCACAGCTGAGCATAATTTGTCTTCCTTCTCTTTGATCGGTCTTCACAGCTACGCATAATTTGTCTTCCTTCTCTTTGATCGATCTTCACAGCTACGCATAATTTGTCTTCCTTCTCTTTGATCGGTCTTCACAGCTACGGATAATTTGTCTTCCTTCACTTTGATCGGTCTTCACAGCTGAGCATAATTTGTCTTCCTTCTCTTTGATCGGTCTTCACAGCTACGCATAATTTGTCTTCCTTCACTTTGATCGGTCTTCACAGCTACGCATAATTTGTCTTCCTTCTCTTTGATCGGTCTTCACAGCTACGCATAATTTGTCTTCCTTCACTTTGATCGGTCTTCACAGCTGAGCATAATTTGTCTTCCTTCACTTTGATCGGTCTTTACAGCTACGCATAATTTGTCTTCCTTCACTTTGATCGGTCTTCACAGCTGAGCATAATTTGTCTTCCTTCTCTTTGATCGGTCTTCACAGCTACGCATAATTTGTCTTCCTTCTCTTTGATCGATCTTCACAGCTACGCATAATTTGTCTTCCTTCTCTTTGATCGGTCTTCACAGCTACGGATAATTTGTCTTCCTTCTCTTTGATCGGTCTTCACAGCTACGCATAATTTAGTCAGTTTCATTAACAATTAACGTATTTAGTCATGCTGTTGCCAATCATCATTAAGAAAATTAACAATACATGCTGATTTCGCTTAAATAAAAAATTTATTTTTAACTATTGACAATATCACAGCAATCGATATCATATCGTTTCAAATATCGTATATCATATATAAATGACATATATCATAAATCATAAATCATAAATCATATATCACATATCACATATCATATATCATATACATTGTATCATATATCATACATCGAGTCCCGTAATATGTCTTAACATAACCCTAATCATTTCTATTGAAAAAATAAAAATAAAAACCATCCATGCCATAAATTATGTTTTGCAGTTATGGATATGTTTACACAACAACAGTGACGGAAATGAAGAAGTATCTGAAATGGCTTAGCTCAAGGTAAATATATGTTGTTTTCTGTTGAATTGTTTTTTTCTTATAGTATAAGTTGGAGATATGCCAATGTCCATGTAATAGTTTGTTGCATAAACTTCACTATACACTTCAAATTGTTTTGCCAAATGTACAATACAACAGGGTAACATTTATGTTATTTAAAAAATGTCAAGCTTTGTAAATACTGTTATATTATCGAGAAGTAGTGGTTGTTAAGAAAATAACATCACGATGCTTATCAGATCATTACAATAAACATGTTTCCGTCGTGATTTGTGATAATAAAAAAACGGGCATGGCGCGCGCCAATGACTCAAACGTAATTTTTAAAACTTATTTACAGCAGACACAATACCGATTTGTGAGATAGTGTTAAGTAGGTCATTTGAGTAAAATACGTGTAAATGGGACGCAGGCTTTCAACTTTATGCCCGTTTCCCAATTTTCATTGAAAACATAACATAATTTTGGCATTTTAGACATAAAGTTTCAAGTTTAAGGGGTGATTTTAACTTCAGTATTGATATATGGTCTTTTGGCTGTGATTTAAGCAATATAAAACATCATAAGACTTACACTGTGTCAATTCAAAATCAACAGAATGTTCTTGTTGTGTTATTATAAAGCAGTTCCAGGGTAACAACATTTAGGGTAAACAGACAAGACGAATTGTATCTTTTCAAAATGAACGGTCTTATCCAGAATTTTTTTTTCTAAGTATTTGACCTCTTAAAGGCACTATAACACGGTTTTTGAAAACTAGTTTTTTATAATCTTAAAAATTAAAAACATATAAATATAAGTTTCTGCACAATATATTATTATAACGTCATTTATACTTAGTGGAGAAAAAGAGATTGGGATTCTTTTATGTATGGTCTACTATCACGAAACAATATCTCTGGATAACATTGTTTTCTTAACCGACAGGACATTATAAAGAGAGGGTAGTTATCAAGGAATATTGTTGCTTTTATATATCATAATACCATTACACTTTTTTTTATTATCTTATTGTATAAATAATCTTCAGAGGGTAAAACATTTATCTATCCAACCCGTTTGTCAGCTTTCGTAGAATAACATGACATTATTTAGCAAAACTGCATGCAGCCATTTCAGTGTGAGTCAGGTTGAGGATTCTTAAAGGATAATCAAACTTTTAAAAAAATTATTTTTATTAGTTCCCTATGTATATATAGTTACATACAGGCAATGTAGAAAACATAAGCAATGTTGAATAGAACATACAATAAAGAGTACAACATGTAATTCGAATATGGAATACATATGTTCATTCAAGAACTGGAGAGAGGAGACACCATTTATTATCAAAATCATGATTTTTATTGTTTTTGGTTGCAATAAATTTTTCCACAAAAAAAATTTCAAAGTTTTTAAATACATGTTTAAGTTTAATGATGAATTTGTATGTATTTATTGTATTTTTATTTGAAGGATAATCAAACTTGGTACGTTCCTTAAAGAGATCCGCTTATTGATTTTAAAACTTCGAATTCTTGTCTAGCAATTGGCAAAATTTGTTCATTTTCTTCATGTTATGCCTTTATTTTCCTATGAAAACGCGCTACAGTGACTTTAAATGAAAAAAGCTCTGTCTTGTATGAAAATAATACATATTGTCATCTGATTTCGTTCAATTGTTGACCTTTTATTTTATTGTAGGATAACACAGAGGGGAGGGTCCATCGTGAAGAGGAAAGTTTCTTCTCTTGCCGGGGTTTGTGCTTACCATTAAGGATACTACACGATCTAACGCATGATACCGTTTCATCATACGAGTTAATGAATTTTCAATTCGATGACGAGTTTGATGAAAATGTTATATTAATTATATCATGAAAGCATTTTTTTACAATATGTTTATTTACGTTTTTATTTAACTCACATATATCACACTATAATATCTTTAGCGGGGATTACGAAATCTAATACTATGTTGTCCCGTCTGAATTGTTACCGTATAGCTGAATTGCAATCAAGTCTGATCTCAACCCCCAGCTTGCTGGTCAGTACGATGTGGTGGTCAACTGTTGTGGACTAGGGTCAAGGGAGCTGCTGGGTGATGAAAAGATTGCACCTGTGAGGGGTCAGCTGGTCAAGGTAATACTTATTGACCACACTGATCGAGTATTTAGAGTTTGATAACTAAAGTTCAACTTAACTTAGGTATTGCGGTCCATTGCGGACTGAAAAGTTATGATACCAAATTCAGATGTTGTCAGGGGAAAATATATATCATTTGATTAATCTACACTTTCGAGTGACGTTTTCAAAGTTTAGAACTGAAGAGGTATTTGTGAATGCTTCAGGAGGGGCGAATCTGCCTACACGCCTATAAGGTTAAGGAATTTTCTTGCAAATTGAATATATTTCAAAGTCAAGCCATTTGAGATTTAAGAAGTCGCATTAGATATTTCATGATAAAATAGAAATTAGTTCATGATAAAGAAGAACCATTCATGATTAAGTATAACATCGTTCATGATACAATAGCCGATAGTTGATGATAAAAAGATAGTTCATGATAAAGCATAAGATAGTTCATGATAGTAGACGAAAGTTCATGATAGTAGAAGAAAGTTCATGATAAAGCTGAAGAAAGTTCATGATAAAGCTGAAGAAAGTTCATGATAATGTTGAAAGTTCATGATAATAGAAGAAAGTTAATGATAGTAGAAGAAAGTTCATGATAATGTTGAAGAAAGTTCATGATAATAGAAGAAAGTTAATGATAGAAGAAAGTTCATGATAATGTTGAAAGTTCATGATAATGTTGAAGAAAGTTTATGATAGTAGAGGAAAGTTCATGATAAAGTTGAAGAAAGTTCATGATAAATTGTTTGTGCATTGTTTGGTGGTTACTCCAAGCTTTCTGTAGGTTCGAGCGCCCTGGATAAACATGTTCTATACGTGCGAGTCTAAGGAAATAAGTACCTACGTATATCCACAGTAAGTTGTTCCATGACAGGATGATTTTGTTATCATATTTCGTTATATAATGTTTTTTTATTCGAAAACGTTTTTTCTAATAGAAGTGTTATGTTATTATATGTCGTAAAATAATGTTGTTTTTTTATTCGGAAACGTTATTTTTAATAGCAGTGTTATGTTTTGAGCTTAAAGAGGCAACAGAAATTTAAAAAATTGATGTTTCTTTATCAGAAACATATTCTATGATTGTGTATAAAGAGAATGACTAACTTAAAATGGAGTATGTGATTAATCCTTACAAGATGTGGTGGTTTAGAAACATATTTGTTTTGTACAGAAAACCAATAAATGTAAATAAAGCAGTACTCTAGTTTTGAATAAATTCAATGGAAATATACAGTGCACTTGTGGGGTTTTTTCACTCCAGCTCTGATATTGTTAACCTGGGCGGAAGTCGACAAACAGGCAATAGTGACCTTGACCCTGACCCGGAAGTGACCAAAAGTATACTGAAACGGACCAAGGCTCTTGTACCATCACTTGAGGTATACTTATATTTTTGTTACATGTTTACTCTCAAGCTAAATTATTTTAAAGACCGCTTTTCCGATATTCAAACAACTTATTTGTTATAAAACAACCATATGTTTGGTGTTGTCGGGTTTTTTTGTATTTTTTTGTCCCAACGATATGTCATTTCTATATCCGTCTGTAACTCTGTCCGTCCATAATCATTTCGTATCCAGACGGGAAGTAAAAAAACATGGAATCTTTATGTTTGTGTTGACCAACATATAAAGTGTTACCTTTTGATGGTATAAAACAGTTTTCAGATTTATGATTTATGTTTTCGTTTCCATGGAAACATGTTTGATATACACTCTATACAGATATAAGTTTGTTTCCGAAATATAATTAAAAAGGAGTTGCTTCTAATGATACCGAATCTTTGCATGTGTATTACTTATTAATTTAAGCGTGCATTTTGATGTTATCAGACCTTAGAATATTTCAATACTCTTTTCAAAGGTAACAGTTCAACCCCTTACAGTTTAAGATTTTTTTTTGAGCTCTGCCAACAAACATCCCAAATCTTGAAATTTATTTAAGTAAGGGTGATTTTACATTACATATTACGATTCATTTGAGATCGCCTTTTCATTGTTTTACAATGTTGACAGCAGGGGTATGAACTAGATCAAGCACCTATACCAATTTGGTTTGTCAGCATTCGTCTCATATATATAATGTGACGGTGAATCAGCCTTCGTGTCTGCGTTGAACTCCATAAGTTGAAAACGGGAGAAGATTTCTCACTTGTCATTAAGTAAGGGGACGTTACTCTTACACACTGTACATGGAGTTACGTCCCTTTGTTTATTGGTCAATGTTTCTTAAGTTGTCAACAAAAGCTGATTCACCTTCGGACTTTGCGATCCATCAAATTGATACGGAGATTTATCGCCCCGGTTCCACTTACATACCCTGGGATATAACCCAACTAAAGCGTTTGAAATGCTAGTCGGCAGTATCAAGATTGCAAAGCCTTCTTCGCAGGTTGCCAACTATATTCTTTTTGGTGGATCACTGCGGAAATCCTACATTGAATAAATGCGAATAGAATTTGATTTTAACTCGCTCGTCGCCATGTTGCGGAAGACCAAAAGCCAACTGTAGCATAAAATGGGCTATCTATGGTTGGTTGAAATTTCTTCGTGAACCGCCACGAAAAAACTTTGATTGGCTGGATTGTTGGTCACGGCGGGGCGCGTAGATTTCAGTGGGTTTATTTCCAGGGTATGTAAGTGGAGCGAGAGCGTATACGTTGTACACTTAGACAGGAGCATATGCAATTCAATTCTGTAATCTGCTGATGCAGGGGTGTGAGGTGTTGGACACGTGGGTGGGACTCAGACCAACCCGATCCCCTTTGAGGCTCGAGTCGGAGACGCTCAAAGTTCGGGGACATACGTTAAAGGTAAGAGGTGTAGTAAGAGCTTTTGATATAAAAACTATTTGAACTTGTCAACAGTTAGACGCTTCTATGGTACATTTTGTTCTTCTCTCCGCAATAAAACTTTTTTCAAGTACGTCTTATGTTAAATGTAGTATTGCTTCTATGAGCATTGGGTTATATTATAATCATTTACTAAACACAGATATTTATTAACTGAAATGCCCCTTCAATTTCGTTTCCACAAAAAATACCCGGAAAGGCCTGTTCCTAAACATGTTTCATTTTCCACCCCAGGTGGTTCACAACTATGGTCACGGGGCGCTGGGTATCACTCTGAGTTGGGGAACAGCAGTGGAGGCAGCACAGCTAGTCAGGAAGCATATACAGGATGTGGCAGTAAAGTCTAGACTTTAGGTAATTGTGTCAATTGTGTATTAAATGCACCTCTTTAAACCGACACCCCTCTATTCCAACACTCTTTCTAAAGGTTATAATTCGGCCCGAAATTGGTATCAAAAATAAAATGTTTAGTATCAGTCACTTTTTCTCCACAATCATTTTGCAGTTCATTTTTGCTGCAAGGACAAAATCTACTTTGAAAGACTTGATAATTTGATAAGACTTGACTTTTTACAGATTAATCGCCTTAGAAAGGATAATTCTAAATCGTCTGAAGTTTCATTACTCGCTGCGTATTTTGAGAAAACTAACAGACGAAGACACGAGAACACTGTTTACAGGGCGTTATGTACACTACTGTGCAGAATAAAGTATACCTTTTTGCGCGAACACGATGCTTGTACTTCATTTTGCACAGTAGTGTCTGTCGCTGCTTCGATAATAATATACAGTTCATAAACGCAGTTAATTAGTTAACAAATAGGTCATGTGAATAAGATCATCCGTCTTTACTAATAATAGCTTTTAATGTTTATTTTATTGTTATTGCAGCGATTCGTCAAGGAAATCCACAAGATGCTGTTGACATGTGATATCTGCCACACAAGTATATGTACGATTCAAGCAATAAAGTTATAGTCATTGCATTATAAGTCTTTTTTCCATTCCGTTTGTTACCGGAGAATTGATATGGCTTTAATCCATGGTGATGACGTCATTCTATAAAGAATAGATTGCAGTCAAAAAGCTAATTATCATTGACTGTCCCGGTCAGGAGGGGTTTTACAAATTCAAATATAACATTTCTCGATATAACTGCAAAAAGGCTAATGTATAAATAGGAGTTGTATATGTATACCCCTTAAGAACAGAATTCTCTGGGATTTCAATTAGATGAACAGATCATTTTAAACATCAAAATTATGGTATATTCAAATTATACGGAAATAGACCAAATTTTTTTTATTAGATATATATTTGGAAATCTAAATAACGAATAAGAGTATATATTTTTATTAAATATTTATAAATTTTAAAATATTCTTTTTATGTAGAAACTTGCTTGTTTAGATATCGTTCATAGATTTTTCAACGAAGTCCATTCTGTGGCACCCTTTATAAACAAAGCTCAGGCTTTAGCATTATGAGGATACTGCTTATCTAGTAATACACTCTCTTAATATTTGTCCACCAGTTTTTTGCTTCACTACAACCAGAAACTCTACCAACCATCGAAATTTTACCTCAAAGTAGGTTAGATTTGAACCTTAACTAAGAGCAACAGACTATCTCTATGTTACTTTCACTGCAAGTTGTATTAAGTATGCTACCCTGACATTTCCAAGGTCATTTGTATAGAAAAAGAAAACTAGATTCGAACCCGCAATCCTTCGTACTGTAGTCATATTCTCTACCGTAACACCACATAGGACTGGTGTTCAGTATGCGACAGTTGAATGTCTTTCTAACCTTTTCTGAGGATGTATATATTCAATGTGCGCTTTAGGATTGGACGATGTGCACTTAAAACATTTACATCATTGCTTTAGTTTTTTTCTATATACACAAGACGGTATAGTAGTGAGAGAAAACCCTCATTTCGGAATAATTTTTTTAATTTGAGCATTTCATCAAATGTATCTACCGTACGACTTTGCTGATGTGGAGACTGACTTCGGTTCAGATATGTTTCTTTCTCTTTCTATTGAGTGATGTTTGCAGGTCTTATCCCAAAAAAGATGCCAGTAGCGTGTCTATTCGCTATGAGCCCGTATTACAGCGTCGCTCATTTTCCCCATGCCTCCGAGGAGTCTACGAATTCGTTCCAAAGGCAGCTGTTACACTCATGATGCAATACAACCTCTAAACATGCAATATATCAGTGCAATCTAGTTAAAACTAGATGTAATCCTTACGTCCCCCAAGTAATAACGGACTTTCGAGGGTGTCCATGAATGCCATTTTATGTTCCAAAGGATACAGATCTCATTGCAGACAAGAGGATTTGGGGATGGTGTTCAGAATCAGAAGTTAATCCCTCACAACACGGGAACAGTGAGGCCGAACATAATTCATTTAGAATACGACGAGTTATTAATTCATAAACGTAAATATAAGATCGTGAAGGATGTCCCGAGTATGACATGGCCATTGAGAATCTCTTCCCGTCATGACAAATCAAATCATGCACAAAGTCATGGCAAAGGCATCCAAAGACCATAAATGACTCCAAACTAAACGAAACTTCACCTTGGATGTTTCCTCGCAGTGTATTTGGTCATCTACAGTTGTACGCGTGGTTGATGGATATCACTATGGTTTGAAAGGAATCGGCCCTTAATCAAATTGAAAAATCAAAAAACCTTAATAATATCACAACGCATTTTCTCCTCACAGAGGAGCTTCCGTCATAAGTTCCTCTACTTACCTCTGTCCTAATACGAGCCTTACTCGATCTAGCAGTAAAGGAGCAATGATGCAATCAAAGTTAGTTGTAAAATCAGGCCTCGGTGACAACAAATATGTTATCCATGCATGCGGTGTTTTCATTGGTTGAATTATTGCATAATAGGTTAAGTTTATTATTTGCCGCAAGGGGAACTTGTCAGAAAGCCCAGATGAGTCCGTATTACAACAAAGGTTAGTAAAGGAAATACCTCTGTTGGGAGTGAATGTTCACAACCGTTATATAATGAAGAGATTCATCAAGAAAATCATCATGGGTTTTTATCATTTCTACATAAGGACACATTCGATAAGAAATTTTGAAATATTTTGTTTATGATAACATCCACAATTTGTGCCATTCACAATATTTGATAGGTAGAAAATAACGAAAAATGTATCAGGTGCAGCTCAATTAAATTCCATGTTTATATACCAAGATATGAAAGAATCTGTAATATATACATTTCTAATTGCATGGCAGAAAAGTACCATTATATGTCTCAATGCAATATACATAAGAGGCACTGCATCTGAAACTTTCATCGGGGTTTTTCTTCGTTTTTGTATAAAAATGGTTACAATTAGCTGTAAATTTTCTTGTACTTCACTTTATATAGACATACCCCCATACCTATTTTCCTCATAAAGGGAAGATTGGAACATCATAAATTTATCTGCAAAGACACCCAAGAAATTGCCTAATTCATCAAAATTATTATCTCATACCTTAATAATAATTATTATCTCATACCTTAATAATAATTATTATTTCATACCTTAATAATAATTATTATCTCATACCTTAATAATAATTATTATTTCATACTTTAAAGCCGTATAGGTTTTTTAAATCACGTTATTGGTCTGCTTTCTTGAATTTTAATTTTCATAATATGTTCTGAAATTATGCACTGTAATTAAATTTAGCCTAATGTGTCTCATCATTAAACTCTTATCATAGGAACAAATCTTTAAAAGTTTGATGAAATATTATACATGTAAAAATAGATCATGTAGAAATTAGTTTCGAGGTTTGTGGGACAACGCCAAGATTATATATATTGAAGGTCATATACAGTCATCTGGGCACGTATGTATAAAAAAGGGTTAATGCAACAAAACTAATCAACGTCACGCCTCTAGCTGTGTGAAGAAGCGAGCAAGGACTAAGTCCCTTATGTATAACTGTTATGTGGACACTCCCAGTAAACACGTTTGGCTACGCTCACAGAATGATAATGTTTATAGGGATAAAGAGATATTCAAAAACTAAGCGTAAGTTTGTGCGTATCTTTCAGGAATCGTGCATATTAAAGAGCCACTCCGTGAGTGTTTGGACTCATATATGCCAAACTTAATCAATGGTGTCATTTGATCGCGGAGTATCGACTGTTACCAAAAAGACACATTTTAAAGCTTATTGGGTTTTTTTTTACAGTGACAATATGAAGGTAGAACGTCGCAGTTATGATCGAAAACCGGACAGTAGTCCGTGTCAAATAGTCAAACGTAATTTTGGAAACTTATCTAAAACAGCCAGGAGGGAAGTTAGGAGTTGATAGTGTTTGTCAGGTTATATAAATACTATCAGACAGACCGACAGACATATTTATTCAGTAGTTAAGGCCTCAGGCCCATAATACAATGAAAATTTGAGAAAGTAAAGGAATGTACATGCTGGTAATTCATTTAACGTTTATACCTTTAAATTCCGGATGCGGCGAACTTGTGTGAGATATCTGCTCATTGATTTTAGTACATTAATATTGTCAGATGACATCAATCGAAGGAAAGTTTCAGTCGTTGGTGGTGTAATCTGATAATATTGAAAACAGTCATTTCCGAATTGGGAATATTTCTGATAAATTAATATTACATGGAATTCATCCTCAATGCAGTCAAGGCCAACAGCATGGCAATACACGCAGAGACGTTCATTATATAGGGTATTTGTATGGCGGCCACATTCCACTGCAAGTCTGAAGTTACAACATCTAAATTGGGTTATGATTGCACGCTGGCTTGGTAATAATTCGTTGGTTAGATATGGTTCGACTGTGAGGAGTGATTTGAATTGAGAGTAGTAGTAACATTTAGAAGATGAAAGAAGCGACGAATGCCAGTCCTGGGTGAAGCAGTCGTAAAATCTCTGTTTAAAGATTTTCATGAAAGTTGAAATACATCCTATATCTTGTGATATCCATACGATATCGAATCCATATTGAAATAAAATCAATCTTAAGTGGGAAGCCCATGTTATTTTTCCATTATCGTCCAAAGATTTCATCGCTAAATAAGCATGATAAGGAAGTCTATTCCGTGGAAGCTGCATCAATCTGCACCAGTACAGTACAGCACCCCATATCCTGAACCATAACACAGTATTGGTGATATCATTGAATCAAATATCTTAAAGAGTTCATGATGATTATTATATCCAAATTGTTTTTGATAACTGTTATGGCCTTTCTCGCTTTGCTTTTGTCCATGATAATTTTGGAGTGAACACAATACCAAGGTATCTGTACATAATAACAACTTCAATTTGTGTTCCATTCAGAAACCACTTCTCATTGTCTCTTAGAGGACCTCCATTGCGAAATACCATTATTTTAGTCTTATTAAGATTCACTTTCATCCCAGTTTGAGCACAAAAATTTTCAATAACATTGATTTTTCTTTGTAGTTGCATTGCACTGTCTGATACAGAGGAGACGTCATCAGCAAACATAAGAGAAAAGACATCATCTATTTGAGAGGATATAAAAATACCTCTTCCACCATCACTCTCAAACATTTGAGATAATTGGTTGATAAAAATTATGAACAGTTGAGGACTTAAGACACAGCCTTGCCTAGTGCCAACATTACAGTTGAAATAAGATGATAGTCCAGTATCAGTTCTCACACAAGCACTTACAGATGAATACATCTTGATAATAAATTTCATGAACTTGCCCTTCACACCAATATTCATAAGACTCTTAAACAATGTTTGATGATCAATGCAATAGAAGGCTTTTGTGAAGTCAATGAATAAACAATAAAATCTCCCCTTCTTTTTTGATAAATATTTGGTGGCCATAGCTTGCAAGGTGAATATGTGGTCAGTGGTTGAATAACCCTGTCTGAAGCCTGCTTGACACTCTGAAATTATGTTGTTTTCATCACACCATTGCTGTAACCTTTTGTTGATTATTGAAGTGAGAATTTTACACATTGAGTTTATCAGAGAAATTCCTCTGAAATTATTTGGGTCTAGTTTGCTTCCAGATTTATGCAAAGGGCAAATTATACTCCTTCCCCAGGTGTCAGGAAAAATACTCTCTTCAAAAAGTTTATTAAATAATTTAGTTAATAATGGTGATATATAATTTTTCGAAGCCTTGAAAAAGTCGCTGACTATCCCATCTGGCCCTGCTGATTTGCCACTCTTGATATTTTGGAGACTATGCAATACTTCTTGTTCTGAAAAGGGGTCATTCAACTGTGATGATGAGTTCCCAGCTATATCCTCACACAGTATGTCATCAACAAAATCATCAACAGATTCAGAATATAAGAGATTCTTAAAGTGATTATGCCATTCAGTAACAGGAATATTTGGACTGTTTGAACTAGATACGATATTTGATTTTAATACACTCCAAAACTTTGTTGGGTCTTTACTTGAATCACCGAGTAATTTCCTTTGTTCCTGAAAGTATAAGTTCTGTTTAAGTTTAAATTTTGATTTAAAGAGTTTCTTATGGTGGATATACATGTAGTTTTCAATATTGTCTCCCCTTGATCTGTGTACCCTGAGAGCTGAGTATTTCTTCTGTTTGATATTTTCCAACTCAAGATCCCACCAGGGTGGTTGTTTAGAATTCATTGATGTTGGTTTACTATATACTTTCTTGAATTTATCTGCTGCAGCCTTGTATAGATCAGTTATTGCTTCAACACCTTCTTCAACATTTTCTTCAATATGCTTATGTATATTATCATAATGCATTACAAACAATTCATGGAAGTCAATTAAAAACAAGTTGCACATGTCAGGGGACCAGATGTATTTTATCCATAGTTCTTGATCCATGTAACATGATTGATTGGCACAGTTAAAATCACTGGTTTGAGTTAAAGCTGGTTACGGAAATTCAATAGAGCAATACAAGGGGAAATGGTTTGACCCATCTCTCTCAAGAACTCCAAAAGAGTTACGGTAAAATATGGGAATAATTCAGTGTTCGCTATGAAATAATCCACTACACTAGCACCATTATGGGTTATACATGTGAAATTTCCTTCCTTGTCATCAAACATCCTTCCATTTAGAACATGTAGACCATGTGTGCAACACATTTCAGCAAGGGATTTACCATAATTATTGTATCTAATGTTATCTTTGCTATTTCGTGGAGTTTGGAAGCTATCACTTGGGTCCCAGCAGGTCATTTCGACGTCAAAATTTGGTTGAATTCAGGTCAGGACGTCGATCAACCAATTTTCGACGTCGGAACAACGTTAGTTCCCTGACGTTGAAATTTGGTTGGTGTTTTGACGTTGTTTCAACGTCATCAGAACAACTTTAAACTGAAAAGTGATTACTTTTATAAAATTTCATTATTATTAATAACATCAAATACGTTACGGATTGTTTTAAAGAATGAAATAAAAAATGCAAAAACTCACAGCTACCATTGACATTTAAAAGTGTTATTGATATTGGAATTAGATAAAAAAAAGTTAATTTCTTTCAATTTCACAACAAAGGGAAGTAACTCTGCCGTATGTCCAATTAGAATAAACAAGGTATATGGTATTTTTCAACAGTTTTTATTTTTTCAGTTATGTTCACAACTGACAACATAAATTTTCCATTTGAATAAAGTTAGTAGTTCTTAAAAAACGGCATTTACGCATTTTTTAAAAAACATTTTTTTCGTGACACTTTGGTCTAAATCGTTGCAGTGTCATATAAACGGTAATACCCTCACCATTTATGTAATTTCCATTAAATGGAAAACTTCTCACGAGCAGCCATCAAAGTCTTGCACCGAGGCCTTTGAAAGAGCTGAATTTGAAAGCGTAGCCTCACAGATAATTAATGCATTGCTTCAAGTAAACTAAGGAAACTAAACAACACAACCTGATTGATCAACAAGACTTGACGTCGAAATGACGTATTTTCAACGTCAATAGAACGTCTTGGCTTCAACGTTGAACCGATGTTGAAATCACGTCGGATTTCGACGTCGCCGCAAATTTCAAATCCAATAAAATTTCAACGTTATTTCAACGTTGCTAAACGACGTCGTTTCAACGTTGATACAACGTCAGATTGCCTGCTGGGGTAGTCCTCACTGTTGCTTTGAACATAATAGAGGTCATCACTGGGAATATAATCTAAAAATGTTTTCATTCTTGCATTAAAATCCCCTACAAGTAAAATATGATGTTGTTGAAAGTTATGTTTTATGGTCTCAACATAATGTTCCAGGCGCTGGATACCATCAACATCCTTACCAATATAAATAGGCGAGTTTTCCGGTGATACGTAAACAAACATTAACACGTTATCCTTGTAGTAAAGACCGAGACATTAACACGTTATCCTTGTAGTAAAGACCGAGTTTTGTTGATTTTAGCAATAGCACAACACAGTCTTCAAATTATTCCAATACTCTACTCATATATGCATCAATTTCAGGTTTCACAAACACAGACACCCCACCACTATACCTACCCAGGAGTTTTTGTTTAGGTCTACAATAATGATATGATCGAAATCCGGACAATAACATATCATAATTCTTTGGGTCTTTAGCAAATGTCTCACAAAAACCAATAACATCATATTTGCAACAGAAACTCTCAAAATCACTATAGGTTGAACTCACGTGTTTATCTAAACCCTCTACTATTCCAGCCGAGAATATTCCTTGAGCCTTGACCGAGACCTCATTTCGCTGTACTCATTGATCGCGTAGTTCTATTCACAGTGCTCTCCCCTTAACTTCCGTTACCGCGTGTAAACAAAGGGGCGTGGTCGTGTTGTTCATCAGTGGTTTGTGACTTACTGTTTTCCTTCTGAAATGCACTTATTGATGTTATTTTCCCGATCATGTATGTATACTTTTCCATCGATGATTAGCCTGTCGTGCCGTATCTTTGGTTTGAGACCTGCCTTGAGAGCATCCGAGTATAACGGAGCAAATGATCTTAATTCTTGCTTCTCGTACTCGCTGTGTCAGGTCCTCGGTGACTCGTCGAGTTGTGTCCCTAATTTTCCTCTTCGCAGTAAACAGAACGTCATTTCTGTCATTTGTCAGAACGAAATTGGCAATTATAGGTGGATTTCGTTTTCCATTCCGAAGTCGATGGGCCCTTAATTGCTATTTATTTATTTTATTTAACCCTCTTAAAAGAATATCGTCTGCTTGAGGGATTTCTTGAAAGTGTGTCACGAATAAACACACGAACTTTCTTTTCAGAAGTTTCCCAAGTTTCGTTAAAGTTAAAGTAGGTTAATAATAGGTTTTGTTTTGGAAGTCAGCTCTAATTCCGCTTGCCCTCTTTGGTTATACTACCCAAACAAAACATTTTTATCCTTTTTGTTATCCTTCATAATAATTTCTTATCATGAAATTATCCTTTCTAAGATTCCCTATGATTAATCATTCCTAAACTACATGACGCTTAATTGTAGCATGTTCAGGTTTCAGAATATGATTATACCAATAATGAATTTCACGTTAACTTTCTTGATTGTGGTGAATTTAATCTTTGGCCATTTTTTTCTTATATCTTACTTACTCGTAGATAGTGCTGTACATGTGTGAATGCGTGGTTGTAGATACTATCTTATCATTGCATACAAGAGATTGAGCAAATTTGACCTAGATTTTTAACACACGACATGCAATGTTTTTAGCCTTTATAAAATGCATAGTCATAAGTCAAAGCATCACGTCTACAAGGGGGCTGATAGATGATATCTACGAGGAACAATTGGAACAAGAAGTAAGTTCAGTACTGCTAAATTGACTTTCAGAGAGAGTGTCACCGAATTTATTAGATAACCAGCTGTGTGTGTACATATTTATTGCTAAGGATTTCTCCATAGGTTTTTTATTCCAACTTGCTTCCTTGCCATCCTGTTCAGTTTTCGATATGATATCTGTCTTTGTGTTTTGGTATACTGTCGAGTGTTTGTATTTGTGTCTCTTCTGTGCTATTTTTTTCTGTACTTGTATCCGTGCTATACTATTCTGCATTTGCAGTTTGGTTTTTGTATAGCATCTTTGATTTTTTGGTATACTTTGAGTGTTTGTATTTGTGTCTTTGTAATCGGTTTATTATCTATACATGTGTCCTTTCTCAACTATTTAATATCTGCACTAAGGGATTTATTAATATGTTCAGTATCTTTACTTTTTTAATTGATATAGTGTTCAGTATTCTGTAATCCGGTCATTACTATACGTTTCAGTATCTTTACTAAAGGCTTTCTTGTAGTGTTCAGTATCTGTTCTTGTGTCATTGGTATAGTGTTCAGCATTCTGTAATCCGGTCTTTACTATACGTGTAAGTATCTAACTAAAGTTTTTGTCATAGTGGTCAGTATCTGTCCTGGGGTCTTTGCAATAATGTTCAATACCGAGAAAATACAGATCTAAACATCCTGGAACCAGTATTGGTTGTCTATATTACTCTGATCACTGGATGTATCACTTGTACTTTTTTTATACTTATATACTTATCCATGTTCCAGCCCCACCATGAGACGTGTGAGTGTGTATTTTATCAACACTTCTCAACATCATCACGTCTATTTCATTCTCCTCAAAACCGAAATCATGTGTTTGTCTATTTCCAGCCCCACCATGAGACGTGTGAGTGTGTATTTTATCAACACTTCTCAACATCATCACGTCTATTTCATTCTCCTCAAAACCGAAATCATGTGTTTGTCTATTTCCAGCCCCACCATGAGACGTGTGAGTGTGTATTTTATCAACACTTCTCAACATCATCACGTCTATTTCATTCTCCTCAAAATCGAAATCATGTGTTTGTCTATTTCCAGCCCCACAATGAGACGGGTGTGTGTGGTCGGTGCGGGTGTGGTTGGTCTCTCCACTGCTCTCAACATACTGCAGACAGTCCCTGACGTATCCCTCACTCTACTAGCAGATAAGTTCCTGAGCGAAACAACAAGTAGCGGGGCAGGAGGTCACTTTACACCGGAGAGGGGACACTTTATGGCCATTCCTAAAGAAAAGTTTAGGTTGGAATTTTGGCTGCTTTATATCTACAGAATTGTCTGAAGTCAATTCCTACCTTCAACTTCTTGACAAGAAATAATGAATCCTGATTGGTAGAAATCAACATTAGTTGTAGTTAGTAATTATTAGTAGTAATTCGTTTATAATGAGGATTTGGTCAGTTCTGGTAGCATTGAAAACATTTGAAATCCTTCAAACGTGGTATAAAGTTTATTTTATTCAATATTTTAGCCTGTCGGAGTTTTATAAGATTAAAGACAGTATCTTTTTTTTTCGCGTAAGGGGATTAGATAGAACAGGGAAGTCTGGCTCACTTGTAACAGAGCTTACTTGGAAATAATCATACGAGGGAATGTTTTCTGTTGGGTGGTAAAAATCTGAGTCCAACTGTACAAACTCTGTAGATCGAAGCTTGATCTCTTAAATATTTAACATGTAATCGTTATTCAGTCATAATTTCTATGAATTATCCATCTGCATTTTAATATCTTTAGTGAAATTGTCTTAGAAATTAAATGCAGTTCCGGAAATAATTATGTCAAACATACAAATGTAATACGATTTTCACTAATTGTATGTTTCATTCATGGATTTCTACTCCTCAGCAGCAAAGGTCCCAAGGAATCGCCACGAAACAAAGCTACCTTAACTTGAACCATATTATGTTGCAGTGATACGCAAATACACAAATTCTTCATACCATTCTCTAACCCTTTCCATGCAATCCCATAAGGGTTTCAGGAAAACATGACTTATATGATGGATATCCTGCAAATTTCAGAAAATGGGTGACGGCGTCAAGGGATCACTTCTATGCCCTTGCCTGTTCCTCAGAGGCTGCCAGTTCGGGGATGATGCTAGTGTCAGGGTACCACGTCTCAGACCAGCCTAACGTGAGGATTGGTTGATGAATCATTCTTTAGTTTTGAAAAGTGCCAAAATACGATACGTTCAAATATCATGAAACATCCAATTCCAGTCCAGAGCGATGAAACATGACACTAAATCAGAATTTTAACCACATTTCTACAACATCTTTATATATATGAAGAAGTTAAATAACACGTCACATTATAACAGTCATACAGCCTATCAGAGACTATGAACTCCAATCTGGCTTTCTGTCTGGTTTTGCATAATTACGTTTATCGAAGTGGCCGTGTAATTATGCTAATTCAAGCAATCTTCATATTGTAAAGGATCATCATATGTGATACTTAAGGAATTAATTTGTATGGCCTTTTTTTATAGAAATATGAGAATAGATATATAAAATTTTCAGAGAAATAGGAAGTCAACTACCAATGTGTTTCTCATGCACCAAAATTACTCTAATGCAAAAAGGAATTTACGTCATTGCCCTCAAGTTTGACAAGAATTACGTTCATTTGACATACATGCATTATGTTTCATATGTAATATTATGTAAAAATATATATATATATATATATATATATATATATATATATATATATATATATATATATATATATATATATATAACGAATGCCGTGTTGGTATTGTGCTTGTCGAAAATACAACCCTTGTAAAACGAGAAATTATTTTCTGTTCTGTTAAAACGAGAAATTTTGATTGGATCAAGTGTTTTTGTCCCTCCACTTAAGATAAATGTCACCAGCAGACACATAACAATGTGGAAGTAACCATTCGAATGAAACAGGCTCAAATTTAGTTGTTGCAAATAGTTGTTGACCTTTTCCTAACTGACAGAGAAAGTGTGTTAATGACAGTATATATGATAAACGGATAAAGATAATTTGTTGTGATTACTGTAATTATGATAATTGTTTACATTCATTTTTTGCATTATATATATTCGACAACCGTACTAAACGACGAAATTATACAAATCACATATAATGAAAAGGATAGTGTATTACTAACAATTTCACCATGAGTAGTCCGTAATACATGTCGTCTCCGGAATTAACTCTTTTTGTTGCAGTTTCAAAAAACGAGGAAAAACTGCTTCCCTATGAAAGTGTTATGTTGTAAGGAGCAAATCTCCAAAACAATTAATGCTCCACAAAAATTCATACTCATTATAATTATTTCCCTACGACGTAAGGTAACTTTGATGAGAGAAAATGATACATATTGAGTGTTTCCAACAAAAATGTTCGAATGATTTCATATATTTGGTGTTTATCTATCTTAAAAGTCAATTTAACAAAACCAAATAATTCAAAATAAATTTTGATTTTGATTAAGTGTGTTTGACTGGTATGTGAGCTGTCTAAAAAATATCTTCTTAACTCTCTTTCCATTTTGAAACAAAACGTTGTAAATAGTTTCGAAGGTATGGGCGGTTTGAGAGAGAGAAAATCTTTACTTAACTTAAATAATTTTCCAAGATGACAGTAATTTAAGCATTTTGGACGTTTATCGTTGATATATTCATTATTCAATGGGTTACTTTTTGTGGTATATGAAAATGATTTTAACTTTTATGTAAAAAGCTGGAACACTTAGATGATGTAGTGCTCCACTGTCGACAACTGTCACAACAGGAACTGGACTCATTGGGTTTTAAACAAAGGTTAGTTCTTTCAATGGTTGAAACCAGTCTGATTAAAATCGACCATGTTCCGAAGAATAAAAGTTTCAAAATATTGACTCTACCGAGATTCGAACTCTATATGTGTAGGCTATCTTCTCCACTAGTGGTTGAAACATAAAGAAATTTAAGCGATCATTAGCACGATTCCGTTGTTCATCTCACGATCTTTTGATTGAAAGTGGCCGATACAAAAATGTTAAAAAGATGAGGGAATATGTTAGCTTTGTGATTTAAATGAATTCGTAGATGAATATCATTTCCTTCTCATCTGTCCGTCTGATAATACACAATATATAAAGAGGATACTAAACGACCTTCCATTTAAAACTATTTTTATTAAACGAGTTAATGATTAAATATTAAACGAGCGAAAGCGACTTTGATACCAAATCATTAACGAGTTTAATAAAAATAGTATTAAATCGAAGGAAGTTTAGTATTCTGTTTATTACTTGATCTCAGTAATCAAGCATTACCGAAAGTGTACTGATCGAAGCATTTCCGCGACCAAGCCGCCATTGAGACGTCACAATCACACAATATTATGACGTCATACGGGGAGCGGTATTACACTTGTTTAATATTGCCGTATAAATATTACAGTGCGGTATCTTACACGGGCGAGTAATAATAAAATATATTACTATACGCATCTATGTATTAGAAAATTCCCGACTCTCGTTAGCAATACCAAACAGCTGATATTACAAAATCTTGCCATGTTCATCCATTATGCAAAGTTTGTTTAGAAATAATGTTTTATCGTTTTAGTTTGAATTTATGTGTGTATATGATTAGCATATATTTATGTAGTATAGGCCTGTGGACTTTTCAGTATGAAATCTTGAAAGATTGATCGTGGTGACCATGCCTGCCCGTACATCCAATGGAAGTATATATAAGCATATATTGGTATAGAGTTTTGTCCTTTTTTGAATGCATAGAAATCGTGTTACCAAGGCAACTCACATTAGAATAATGTCCGAAGAATAGTCATTTTAATTGTAAATTTTCTTATAAGGCTCTTCGTAATCTGTGAAACGCAATTTAAGTATTTCAATGTGTTAACGCCAATTTCGTTTCGATTTTGGTGTAATTGGAATTTGCAATCCTGTGTGCATTCAATTCATTTTTTCATAATGACATGCTTGGATACAAATTTTCCAGTCTAATTAAAATATCTTGCTTTGTTCTTCCTCCTATAATTGTTAAAAGGTTTTAAAAGTATTTGATATCTGTTTAACAAATCGATAGTTGTATTTTTAAAAACAGTAAGGAAATATAATACTTATTTTAAGAAGGCCCTACAGTAAAGTAAAATATAACTTTCTTCGAATTCTTCATTTCTACCTTATAAAAGAGCAAAAATCTTATAATTTTGTCAAATAAGTCTTGCATCAAGAGGAAAATATAAACTCGGATATGCTTTTTGGACTTGAAAAGCATATAAATAGAAAATGTGGTTAATTTAATTTTGCATTTATATTTGTGAATTTGTATTTTTGACTGTTCAAATTTCTCTTAGGTATGGCTTTATATGTACATCAACGATAACAGAGGTGACGAAATACCTGAAATGGCTGACTTCCCGGTTTGTATTATTTCTTTCTAAAATGAAATATTTTTATACCATTCAGTGACTGGTTATGATATAAAGTGTATTGACATTAAAAAATGTTTAACATTAATTTTTATAAATTGATGAATAAATAGTACTTTTTCCTTCAGAGTAAAGTGGATCAATAATTCACTTTTTTTTACATACGTTATCTGTACCAAAAGAGATTGATCATCATCATAATCATCAGCATCTTACCGTCATCACATTCATTTAATCATCTTCAACACCAATCAGAGTCATAATCATCGAAGTCATAATCAACTTCAACTTCATCATCATAATCATCTTCATCATCATTTTGTTTCACTTTTTATTTAAGATTTTCCGGCTCTTCGAACCTGATCGTGTAGAAGTATGTTACCAGAAATCCATAATCTTACATTTTCGACGATATTTCCTAGACATTATGCATCTCTTTCAGCATTGTTCAAAAAGGTGGTACCATAAAGAAATACAAGCTCTCTTCTCTGAATGAGGTAAAAACAAAATACCAAAAACTTAACCATGAGTATATAAACATTTTGACCAAACAGGTGATTTTAAAATATGGTTTTATGATAATATACACTCCAGTGCAGACATTAATTAGATGGAAATTGTTTCTGTACAAGGTCGCCATGTTTGTTAAGGGTAAGTTACAGTAACCATAATGTGAGCACAGGAAATTGAAATAAGTTATTCTTAAAAAAAGTAAATAAAGCGGTAATATTATCCCCCTTCTCTACATCAATAGTGCGTTGTCATATGCTTCATAACACGCAGCTGCGAATAACCAAACTTTGATGGGTGATACATCATGTTGGATTATAAAAAAATAAACATTATTATTAGATATAATGCCGCTTAAACAATCAAGTATCTGTGATGGAGATTGTCACACTCGAGAGTGAACTATGTTGCTTGCAGTCATTATAGATTTCAATTTGACGTTTCAGATAAAATAAAGAAGACGTATTAGGTTGTGAAAGTAATGATTTTAAATGTATCAAACTTTCATATTAAGACTACATAGTTCTTAGATAATGTTATAGATTTCTTACGATATCTAATAGTCAGGGGCGTAGGAACAGGGGGGCCCCCCACTTTTTTTCGAAATGTTTTTTTTTTCAAAATGACTATTTCCCCCTTTCTACTACATATTTCCCAATAACTGGTCTAGTATTGTTACAAAACAGTTGCTATGCACTACTTTGAGGGTAGTTCTAAAACTACTCTAAGGGTAGAATTAAAACATCCAATCAAACAAGGAATTAAACTGACTTGAGTATTATGTCCTAATTGATGATAAGATGGGATAAGCAGCCAGCAAGTTTCCTTTTTTTTTTTTTTTTTTTTTTTTTCAATTTTCAATTCAAGCCCCCCCCCCCCCCCCCCCCCCCCCCCCACTTTCAAATTCGCTCCTACGCCCCTGATAGTTGGATATGAGATGGTATGCTAAAGGTTGCTCCATATGTAAGTCTTACTTTTCTTTAACAACTCACCTAAGATATCCCTCTTTTAAATTAGCTAGCTGGTCAGTATGATGTGGTGGTCAACTGTTGTGGTCTTGGAGCAAAAGAACTTGTGGGTGACGAGAACATCCAACCGGTCAGGGGACACATCGTCAGGGTGGGTTACATCGTTAATGGTCAATATTATTTTTAAACCCGCAGCTGCAGAATTTTAGTTTGTTACAACACTTGCAAACTTCATTCAGTTATCAAATATTATTGTTAATAACGTAATATATATCATAACGTTGACCATAATTTTCTGTCTTTGCCGAAATTTTGCCGGAAATGTGTTTAATATGTATTTTAAAGCAGAAATGTTGATTTTTTACGCCGTAGGTCTTTTGAATAATGCCAGAATTGTCCGACATACCATAATATATTTTATATATGTTCCATGTTAATGTAGTGTATATGTAGATATTAACCCTTAACATATTGATCTAAAAGTATGGTCTGTAAACTTTTCTGTTAAGAATTTATGACATTTCAATATTTTCAAAATTGACGATTTATAAAGGGAATTATGACGTGTGACAAACTTTTGTTCGGCAGCCTTACAAGCTGTCTTGCACCGTCGTGGGCACCATAAGTCATTGCTAGTTTACCATTCTTTTAGATTGATTATATCAAAGCTAAGATTAGCTACTATCCCTATGAATAAAGATTCTAAAGTTACGTCAATGGGAAATGATTTGCAGTGATGTCAAACATTTGTTCAGAAATAACGCATCTTTTATATATTATTGTATGGATACGAGCTATATGGGTACAGCTGTTCTATAAAAATATCGCCCATGGAAAACGATAAATAAGTTGCAATTGATAGTATACATTTTTGAAGAACTTTGTACCAGAATTAAATACCTTGTATATTATCTTGTATAGGTAAGTACCCCATGGAGAGAGATGTTCTATGAAATGACCTCCAAGGAAAATGATAAATAAGTTGTAATCATTTTGTAAATTGTAGAAGAACTTTGTCCAGATGTCCCATATTTTAATATATATAATTACAGTTCTTTGCCTGGTCATTCTCTCCCAACAGAGGTATCTCCGTCATTTATATCTATAAACCAAATGCAGAACGCTTATTGTATGCAATCAAAGTTAGTTTTGCAATCAGCAACGCCGTTTCAAATGTATCATTCAAAGTTATTTTCGTAAGCTTTCCAAAAGCTTAACATTATTCGAATATGCACCTTGCACTTTCAGTTGTTTTACAGAACACTACGCTTCGTTTTGCGTGGGCCTGTTTGACAACAAATATGGTCTTCATTCATTCGTTGTTTTCATTGGCTGAAATAATGCCAGGTAGTTTAAGTTGCAATATTGCGCCGGTAGGAGGAACTTCCTTCGTATTAAAGAGCCACTCCGTGATTATCATAACATATCATTTACCTTTGATACGGACCTAAATGTCATATGTGGTGATATAAAATCAAAACATCTTAACTTTTCATGTCCAAAAGACAGACATTTGACAAGTACTGGTTTCCCATGAAAATCTAAAAACAGCCTAATAAATGCACAGAGGTGTAATTATTACGTCCAATATACATGGATACTAGTTATATAACCTAACAAACACTATCAACTCCTAACTGCCCTCCTGGTTGTTTGAGATAAGTCTTAGAAATTACGTTTGACTATTTGACGCGCGCCACTGTCCGGTTTTCGATCATAATTGCGACGTTCTACCTTCATAGTGTCACTGAAAAACAACCAATAAGCTATTAAATGTGTCTTTTTGGTAACAGTCGATACTTCGCGATCAAATGACACCATTGATTAAGTTTGGCATATATGACTCTAACAACTCACGGAGTGGCTCTTTAAGACAACGGTTGTATAGGAATTTATGACGGAGCTACCTCTGTGGGGAGAGAATGATGACAGGTAAGTCCGTATGTATAAAGATGTTGTATAAGAATTATGTCAGTGGAAAACCAGGGTCTTGTATAGGTGTGATCTCACATAAAATATTCTCCTTTAAAGCCACGTTAATTGAAGATACTCATGTTTGATATTTGTAGAAGTTTGTTCATGATGAAATACGCTCTGTACCATCAAGGTTCCTTTAATTAGATTCGAGCCCCGTGGATAAAGATGTTCTATACGAGTGACATCAATGGAATTGGAACGTATGTTTACCCACAGTGAGTTGCTTTAAAAACAATGTCAACGATAACCTTATAATCTGACCTTTCGAAAAAGTCTTGACCGTTGAGTGTTTAATCTTTTTTAAATAATCTGATATCAGAGATGAAAAGTGTGCAAAGTATTCACCGTGCATTAAGTTAGACGTAAGCATTAGAACGGCCGAATGATACTGATGAATACAATGTGCTTTAAAGGGACAATAACATATGTTTTAAAATTGTATTTCTTCAAATGTTCCAAATGTGGTTGATTCCAAATGCAGCATCTTCAGAGGGTATTATCATTCAAGGTAGCTTAACCGTACATGTTATCTTCGTTTAAGAATTACTTCTTTCGTTTAATTAATATTATCTTGCAATTGGTAACATTAATTTCTTTTTCCTCAGATCAATTGTTTACCAAAAATACTTGCCACTGTCCCTTAAATCACTATACTTCAAAATGGTTATCTTTTCACAAAATATTAGAATTGTAGATACACGTAATTAAGTTAACTGTAAATGCTGTGCCATACTTCCCATAAGTCCGTCGTCGCCTCTACAGAAATACTGATTGCGCTTATAAGTATCAAGTCGTCTTAGTAAAAAGCTCCAGCTACTTTCAAAACTAAAATAGGATTTTGATTTAACAATAAATGAATTGACTGAACTATTCAGTCTAAAACGTTGAGAAATTTGTTTTGGTGCTATTTTTTTCCAACAAGTATTTTCTTGTGCACAAGACCTTCATGCGTGATAAGCTTTGGTTTAAGATGTAAAAAACAATGTTAAAGCAAAGTTACTGTATCAGGTAGAGATATCATGTAGGTGTAAGAATCCGTTTTATTTATTCAAAATACTGAGGTTTCATAAATAAGCTTTTAAAATTTCTCGATGTTTCTTTATTCAATCCGTAAAATCTTATTGGCGTCAACTTTTCCCGCCTGTGACAAAATATATCAATACATATTGTCAAATTTTTCAATACGTAGCCTGTATAAAATGGTTTTAAAACTTTATAATTCTAAAGTTTAATACAGCTGTTGAATTATACTTCTAAACCCCTTTAATGAGACTTGTATCCATACGTTTCTGTATATCTTTAATGCTAATCAAAACTAAATTCATGTCAAATATTTCACTACAATTTTCTTTTCAATATCTAGTTCTGATATTGTGAACCTTGGAGGGAAGAAAGAGGTTGGCGTCAGTGACCTAAATCCTGACCCGGAAGTTGTTCGTGACATCATGAAGAGAACCAAAGAACTAGTTCCTTCACTGGAGGTATTTATAACATAAGCAGTTGGAAGAAGATGGGTTCTGGTTCTCAAAAAGCCATTAGGTATATATCGACCTAGAAAATTTTTTGCGAAAAGCATTTTTTTTACGGGGACAATGTCAACAAAGATGACTTAAAAGAAAACAGAAAATTTCTCAATAATTTTCCCATATTCAAAAATCATTTTCTGAAGCTCTTCGTTGCCTCAGGGAATGTCTTTGACGATATCCAATGTTTGGAAAGGGAGACAGGAAATCCGTTGACATTCGATCTGTACGGGGCTATCTTCGGTTACCGTAGGTTGAATGTTCCCATGCTCTTCAATTCAGCACTACTTGGACACCCCTTAGACCGTGTGACGAGGAAACCTCAGACACAATGAGTTCGAATCTCGATAAAATCAATTAACTGAAACTTATTTTTTGAAACTCATTCCTTGTAACACGGTCAATTCTATTCAGACTGAAATTCACCTAATGAAAACACCGCATCGATGGCACATTTGTTGTCGAGGGCAGTGCAAGGGACTGACGCAAGTTAGGCTATGTGTTGGCAGATGATCACACATTGGTTAATTGTGATTTCTGTGTGAGCTAGGAGCTCATATCATTTCTACTCTACAGGGTTGCGAGATGGTGGACACGTGGGTAGGCCTGAGGCCGACCAGAACTCCCTTGAGGCTCGAATCGGAGACGCTAAGGGTTCGGGGACACGAACTGAGGGTACAGAACTTTGACATATTCTTGTTTCAAATTTTAAAATATATTGAGTCTACATGTACAAAAATAGTTTTATGTGCATTTCAGCACACCGTTTCATAGATTTGAAACTCTGATTTGAAATTTGAACCAATGTATAAAATTTTATTTAAAGTGAATATGCCAAGGTCTTTCAAAGAAGTTTATTCCCCGCCACATCCTGCCAAATCAGAGTAAATGAATCTGCTTCGCTCTTTCCTTATACCTTGATCTCATTCGGGCTAAATCCCTCGTATGGCGGGCGGCTTGATATCCGTGGCTATGCTCACCTGTTATTTTTTCAGCCAATGGCATTTCGTTTTTTAATAAGCTTGACGCTACTAATTTGAACTCAACGGTCTTTGCCATCCGGGTTGTGCGGCTGTTGCTGAATGGCTGGTTAGATAGCTAACGATACGAGGCTTTTGGCTTGAAAGAGATCAGGGTATTAAGAAGGAGCTCGATCAGCGGATTCAATTACGCTGATTTAGTAGGATGCCACATGTCCTAATTATGCACACTTAACCTTCTAAAGAAACATTACAAATGAATTGAAAGTGTCAAGACTGACTCGAAAAACTAGTGGCACATTAAAGGCAAGAAAATAACCCTGGTTAAGATTGGTTTAGTTGAGATTTAAAACAGTGACAAAATATTCCCATGGCATATAAGGAGTTTTGCGTACCCTCGAATGGGAACATGTAAAGAAAAGTAAGTTTTCTCAGAAATGCTGGTTAAAATTCTCTAAATTAGGCGCCATAACTTCAGAAAAATTTATTGCAATCTCCCTTAATTCCAAACAAACAGCCACCCCGTCGAAATACGGGCATAACCCTGAGTGCATTCAACACAACCTTTCTCAATTGTGATGTACGCATCATTCATAAGATGCCAAGCTATGTTCAAATTTTCTGAAAGACTTAGCAAAATCTTTGAAAAGGAGGCGATTCGCAAGACAAGTTCACAGAGTCTGAAAACGGCGGGTTTCAGGTCAGCCAACATCCTCCATGAATCCGCCCTCGCTCCTTCCCAATACCCTTATCTCGGTTTAAATCCCTCGTATGCCGTATTATTTTTCCAGCCAATGAAATGTCGTGATGCGTTAAGCTACTCTTTTGAACTCAACGGACTTTTCCATACATAGCTAGCGATACGAGGGTTTCGACGTGAAAGAGATCAGGGTATTAGGAAGGAGCGAGAGCGGAGTCATGAACGCTGATTTAGCAGGATGGTCAACAACTTCTCTTGTATCAAATTTGCTGTTGCTCTGCTTGAACCAAGTGATCATTTATATGCTGAACAGTGAATATTCTGCTTCTATATACTTCAGGTTGTACATAACTACGGACATAGTTCACTTGGGATTACGCTAAGTTGGGGCACCGCCGTGGAAGCTGCTGGATTGGTCAGGCGGCAACTGGACTACCTTCAGTCAAAACTCTGACGGGAGATCTGGCTTTCTGCTTACATAGGTTCGAATCATAGAATCGTTAGAAATGTTAAATGATACAGAATTGATTATGGTAATCAGATCTCTTTTTGTTATTTATGTTTTACGGGGGGAGGGGGGAGGGGCAAGTGAGGCGTTGTTTAAGCATAAAATGAGCACCCCTTTCAAATCCTCCACGGCCTCTTTTGACGCAGCAACCTTTACTAAGGTTCACCTTAACCCCCAATCTCAACACTGTGCTAAGGTGGCCTTAGCGACTTACAATCCCCTTAGATCTATGTGGAAGGACGTCCCGTCCCGTAGCCATGGGCAGTTTGTGTATCTGAAGTTGCCATTTACGAAGATTAAACTGAACATCTAATGTGAATCAAGACTTGTCCCAAGACAATGTCCTACTTAATGTATCAACTGTATAGCTGTCGTCTCAACAAAGTCAGCAATGACAAACATTTTATTCAATTATCTTTTATTATAATATTATTATATTATTTATTATTCATTTAATCAAGGTGTGGCTGCGAGTTTAAAGTCATCGTACACACATGTGAAAGAGAACTCCTTGTCAAGAGCGGTCAGTATCAAGTTCCTCCTCTGAACTTTGACCTTGATTGTCCAGGCCTTCGTCTTCCCTACTTGCTGGAATAAAGACAATTCTGTATCAATACAATCGTGTTTTGAACTCTTACACTTACGTTCTTAACAACATTCTACAAAACTAGAAATATGTGCATGTGATGTCCCCCTTCCAAACTTTTAATCCAACCTAATCATCTTATCGCCACTTAGGCCAGAAACAATTTATACCAAACATATAATAAAAAGGTAAATATATTAGCATCAATGAACTTGACATAATAATAACTCCCTAGATATACAAGTTCAGTAGTGCATAAGAAAGGGTTTTTTGTATTTGTCAACTTCTTTATTGTAAGGAATGTGACATTTGATAGTCACACAGACATAAAATAATTATAATTAATCTACAGCCCCCCTCTTTAATATGCACTAAGTTAAAATGGTTTTCCATGGAAACCAAGTAAAAGGAAAAATTAAGAATAACCGAAGTAGCAAAAGGCAACGCTCCATCACTAGATCTACCCACATACCAAGTTGCGTAAAAACAATATTGATCGGTTTTTTTTAGATATGGTCCGGAAACGGACCCTACTCCCTATTTGCACTAAGTTCGTATTGTTTCCATGGAAACCAGGGAAAAAAATTAATTCAGAATAACCAGAATAGCAAAAGGCTCCACTCCACCTCTAGACCTAACCACAAACCAAGTTTCGTAAAATAATATTGAACAGTTTTTTAGATACGGCCCGGAAACGAACCTTACCCCCCCATTTGCACTAAAGTTAAAATTGTTTTCATGGAAACCCGGAAAAAAAATAAAGAATAACCAAAATAGCAAAAGGCACCACTCAACCACTAGACCTAACTACATACCAAGTTTCGTAAAATAAACTATTGAATGGTTTTTGAGATACGAAACGAAAGCATTTCGGAATTACGGAATTACGGGACCACGGAACCATGGACGGGACTGAAAACAAAGCTTTTTGCGGGGGACATAATAAATTAAAAGGCCAGTCCGATTTTCAATAATAAGAGAGTCATATAGAGGTCTTACCATGATCACTATGAATTGATATTGAATATTCGGGTGTTCCTTAACTTTTTTTCCAGTATATTTCGTTCCCAATTTCAGCGTCATGACTACTTTGCGTATTTACTAATACAATGTAGAAATTACGCTGTTATTTTGTATCTTTTTCGTTTACGCTTTCGTGATCCCATTCTCTCCCCGACAGAGGTAGCTCCGTCATAAATTAATACACGAACTCCTGTTGTAATACGAGCTATCCTCGCGCTTCCCGCAGGTTCCTCCAGAGGCAAAATACTGCAACATTAAATACCTTGCAATATTTCAGCAACACCGCTTGCATAGATTTTTTGTCACCAAGGCCTATATAATGATAAGGTCCAGAATAAAGTCAAGGCAGGAAGTTCATATTCGAATTAATTTGAGTTTTCCGAAACATAATAAATGAATTCAAGAAACTAAGCATTTTTGAATGACTAATTTTCCACAACTAACTTTGATTGCATCCAATCAGGCTTCTACAGTTCAAGACCGGGAAACGCTCGTATTAGGACATAGGTTAGTAAAGGAATTAATAACGGAGTTACACAGTGGCGGACCCACTTCCACTTCCAAATGAAGTAATGAAAATCTGAACATTAGTTCTGTACTATACTGAACAAAATAAGTTAAGGACCGTCCAAATCTTCATTGATAAAGAGCACGAGTGTTTTATATTATGATTCATATGAATAAATGATTATACAAAATAAATTAACTTTCAATTCCAGTATAATCGCATATGTGGCAGTTTCATATACATGTAATCCAAAAAGTTGCATGAAATGTAAAGAAAAGCTGATGACTTTTGAAACGAAACCCTTTAAATTTGAGCGCTTAAAGATTAAATCGTTTGATACTTAAGTTTGGTTAATATACAACAAATTTCTATATAATTTTATTTAAGTGATTAAAAAATTAGGCCAACTTACGTTGAAAGTGCAGTTTCTGTGGTTTACATCTTCAAGCACGTAGCTCCCATCCGGCCTGTATTCGCCCCCACACGACTCAACAATTTGTTGATCTTTTACGGGGTAAGCATAAACTGCCTCTCCGAAATACGTTACGTTTACTTTGCTCGTCTCGGGGTCGTCCCCACATTCTATGCGCACTAAAACAAAAAATATTAATCAAACATGTTGAATTTCTATTTGAACCACATCGTCACTACTACATTAGAACTCAGTTGAATGTTATGGACATTTCTATTATCAATTTCTTAGATTTGGTAATTAGCCATGATTTGATATAATACAATATACAAAAGGTTTCGATCGTCTGTACTCTTCTGTAGAGTCTTATGTACACATTCTCACTAAAACCGTCGTACATAGCAATTATTTTTATTTATTTAATACATGGTCTACTAAGTTAATACCTTCTCTATCAATTTGTGTTACAAAGTAAACTTGATATCGTTTAAGGTAGTGTTTAACCTCGGTTAGCCTGGGCTTATGTTACGATACTCTTATCAATTACCCAAGGGGATTTTCAACAGGAAATGTGCTCACAACTGCCCGTTCATCCTACTCAATCAACGCAAAAAAGCCTCGTATCGCTAGCTATCTAACCAGCCAATGAGACGACTCGCATTCATAAACAGCGGCACAACCCGGATGGGAAATCCGTTGAGTTCAAGAGAGTAGCTCCACGCTCCTTACATAACATTTCATTGGCTGAAATAGTAACAAGTGAGCTTAGCCACGAATATCAAGCCGACTCAGACTTACGAGGCATTTGGTCCGAAAGAGATCAGGGTATGAGGAAGGAGCAGAGCGGATTCTTGTACGCTGATTTTGCAGGATGCTGCCAGTACTTGAGTCTTGTTAGGAAACAATAACACAATCAAAATGCTGTTTTTAGTAGTTGAAGTAAGTGTGGGAACGTTGCATTGTGAACAGTCTGTTAGAGCTCAAGCCTAGCAATTCGAATTTTAAATTCAAGAAGAAACCCTCTCTCCTGAATGCATATCTCTAATAGAATATAAGAACTTCGTCAACAAACTGATAAACTACGCTTGTGAACACCTACCTTTGTCTGTTACTAGGTTACTGCAAACAGGTGAGACAAAAAGTACCTGAAAAATTAACCATGACCATTATAGATGCGACATTCATCTTTTCACTACATAAATATCTTGCAATCATTTCGGTTAACGTATTCAAAATCATGGACCATATCAAGCGTAGACTTATATATAATTTACGTAGTATAATAATTTTCTTACTAAAATATCCAGGTTGACGTTACATATATGTTGATAATCACCTGCCTGGTCTTATATGATGGTGCGGTGCATAGCTTACATAACCGTTACCACTCAAGTTCAGCAACAACCGGTGCGGCTCACCGGATGGAAGGGGTACCGGGTCTTGTGGTGTCATCTTGGGTAAGAGACTTTACTAAAATGTGTCTATGTTCACCAAGCAGTACAAATGGGTAAATGGTTTTGAAAGTGAATGCAATGTAATAGATAGCCTGACGCAGCGCCTTAATTAGTAGCTCGTTTACATACTCCAAGGGATTGAAAATGGAATAATGTTAGTTCTGACAAGCGGGTTACAATGTGTGTACCGCTTTTAGCATCGCCCTAATATGTATCCTAATAAACTCAAGTCTATAACTTTCTTCAAGGCACGAAATCTCACGATAACAATTAAAACGGAGCAATCATTTTCGAAGAAATAAAGGTGAAATTCTTGAATAAGTCATTATTACAAAGAATGGATGTTTATAGATTATACTTACCAGTAACGTTGTTTTGAGAATTACATGACGTAAGGAAATCGATTTCCATCGCATGTCTGTAAACATCTGAAATGATAAGGATCGTGAAATGGTAATTAAACAAGACAAAAGTGAGCAGGGCTCACATATCGCAACCAAATGTTTGTTAAACATCAGAGCATTTGTAACCACGATTTTGGGTTAATTAAGGTGAGGCGAGTTGGTGTTTAACGCCGCTTTCAAGATTATTTCACTTATGCTAGTATTATTGCAGGGAGAAAGCCCGCAACACCATTGTGGTTATGCGGTGAAACCTGCGAGCAGCGGCTGGAACTAACGAACCATGGGTGGTACTACGCTGAAATTCAGTGTAGCATTGCACCCAAACCTGATGGGTCAATTGAACAACGTAACCACATAAGTATTATATTGTATAACTCTTTAGCTCTAAACCGGAAGACTTCATGGAAAGAAGATAATTATGAGAAGATAAAATACGGACGTGATGAAAACATGAGGTGACAATCAAATCTCTCTGATTTAAAATATTGGATTTAAAATGTGTATCTTAAAGATCTGCAATGCACTGAGACAATACATCGCAATGAAAAATCAAGATCTTAACTTAAAAAGTGTTCAAAAAGGCATAAAGGCCTTATAGTAAATTCAATGATTAACAAAACTCGAACATATATATATATATATATATATATATATATATATATATATATATATATATATATTTTTAATTTTTTTTTTTAAATGGGAATGAGGTATTCAAGTTAGGTAATAGATGACAAATGTCTTCAAAACTAAAGGCTAAAGGTTAAAGGCACTAGTGCACGCTTTTACGGTTTAAATTGGCTATTTTAAGGTTTAAGAGGACTTATGCATTCACTTAAGCTTTCTATCGATGCAATAAAATACTTAAAATTCTTTACAATTGACCTGCAATCAACAATGAAAAATTTAGACAGCCGCTGTCGGCTTGGACAAATAAAAATCTATTGTTAGCTGTGCACAAAACGGATAAATTATAGACAGTTGAACGCGGCTGAACTAGTATTATGTGCAGCTGTTGAATTTACCTAAACCCTGCACTGAGAACAAAGAATGAATTATGTTTTATGAAAGCAATGTTGTAAATAAACCGATTTAATAACACAGCATTAGTAGCGTTATTAGATTGACCAAAGCGGCTGTCGTTCCCGCTTTTTGGTTATAAGCAAAATCTTGATATTTCCGATATCGTAGTTCATGCGGGTTTAAAGTTACGTTACATTAAATACTTCCGGTCTTTAAAAAAATCAATTTTACTACCAGATTACGTAAATATTTGTTAAATAACTTGGTAGATTACTTGAGTGAGGATCTTGAATAATATCGAGAGATATGCAGTATCTGTCCATTCGTTGTGTTTACGAAATATTGGTGTGCACTAGTGCCTTTAAAATCCTCAACAAATCATACAGCATATCTAATTTGTAGACGATAAGTTCGAAAATATTTCCATGAATTTTACAATTTGGTCATAGATGACAAAAGGTATAGTCGAGCAATCTAATAAGTTTTGATGATAAACACTTTTGGAGATATTAAGTAGACAAAACATCGGAAAATTGCACATTAAGTTATAAATTAAGTTATAGCTAATTGATTTCTATGAGGTGAATAAGAATACATTCTAAGCATATAAAGTGTAAACAAAATTCTTTTATAAAAAGTAGGTCAATTAAGTCAGCGTGGATTATTTTCTTCATGAGCCTTTAAAAAAGTGACCTTAAATGAATATGAAGACCACTTGTTTTGGGTATACAATGATTAAGAATTTTTGGAAAGGACTGGCGGGGCGCTATATAACCACTATTAACATCGTATGTTTTGAATCTTTATGTACGTGTATGTAAATATATGTAAAAGCGTTATAAACAATAATAACGAATCATTCTGGAGAAAGATTTCATTCGCACAATTGCAATTTAATACTTGACGTTTTACCTTGTCAAAAGTTTGTTTTGAATTTAAAATGTTCACATTTTAAATTGGTAAGATCCCGTGTATACCAACATTTAAAGGGTAGTTTTTTAGTTGAGCTAAAAACCTTATTCAAAGTTGCGAAAAGTCTCACCTTGAGGATTTCAGACTCAAATTCAGCAATGTTTCTGTATTACAGATGAAGTGAATGTGGTTTGTCAATCGTTGGCAAGTTGTAGCACTTGTCGATTTCACTGGTCACGTGATTCATTTCACTGGTCACGTGATTCATTGGAACGACACGTTTTCTCTTTGTAGCATGAAATTCATGTAATGCACGTGCAAGGAAAAGTAATTGTGTATATAGCATTACAGGGCTATCACAAAGTAACCATAAAACTTTAGGTATAAATTTGGTGATCATCTTAACATCATGTTTGTAATACATGGTGGCTTCACAAAAATTATGATATTAGAATTTTCGTTGGATATAATTTGTAAAGTTTCAGTTTAAAGGATAGGTCAAAGTTCATAAAAGAAAACATTACATGTTTAAGTAAATTTTATGCTTTTCATTCCTGTTTTTACCTTAAATGATGCATGATATATGGATATATGGTCCGGGGGCCCTATAAAAGTTAACGCTTGTGTTTTCACACAAGCACGGGAGACATCGATACAGGTCATATACAATATAGGTGACATACACGTAATTCCACTTTTAAATTGGAGGTTGGTCATTTATGAATACGTTACGAGTGATACTTACCGATGTCACTTTATGAGTATGTTTATAACAGCACATATATCGGAGCCCGATATGTCTATGTGGATTGCCTTGTTATATATTGTATATGACCCGTATCGATGTCTCCCGCGCTTGTGTGTTTTCACTACATAAATTTTGGCCATGAAAATAATGGGGGCGGCTTGCCAATTGTTCGTAATAAACACTGTCAGATATCCCTTTTTAATTTTATCCATTTTACAATCTGATTAAAATCTAATAATTGATTCGTTCCTTATTATGGGTTGTTACTTGGCACTCATCTATGATCAGACGGAAGCACGATTTGATTTTAAAGGCACTAGTGCACGCTTTTACGGTTTAAATTGGCTATTATAAGGTTTAAGAGGACTTATGCATTCACTTAAGCTTTCTATCGATGCAAAGAAATACTTAAAATTCTTTACAGTTTACCTGAAATCAACAATGAAAAGGTTTAGACAGCCGCTGTCGGCTTGGACATATACAAATCTATGTTTAACTGTGCACAAAACGGATAAATTATTGACACTTGGAAACGGCTGAACTAGTACTGTGTGCAGCTATTGAATCTACCTAAACTCTGAACTGAGAACAAATCATGCAATATGTTTTATGAAAGCGATGTTGTAAATTAACCGATTTAATAACACAGTATTACCATTGTTATGAGATTGACCATAGCGGTTTCTGGTTATGAGCAAAATTTTGATATTTCCGATATCGTAGTTCATGCGGATTTAATGTAACGTAACATTAAATACTTCCGGCCTCTAAAATCCACTTTACTACCTGAATAAGTAAATATTTGTTAAATAACGTACGAGGTAGATTACTTGAGTGATGATAGTGAGTAATATTGAGAGATATGCAGTATATGTGCATTCGTTGTGTTTACGACATATTGGCGTGCACTAGTGCGTTTAATAAGATTATCCATTTTATAAAACGTCAACTAATTTTACTTACGTTTATGCGACTGTTCACGCGATGTCAGAATATGTACAGAAGCGTCCGTAAAATGTCCGATAACCAGAAATCAGACCTTAGTAATGTCTGACATTTCTTCAGCTCAGCTGTGGTGGTACAGTGGGTTGGCGGTTTTCGTAGTATGGAATATGGCTTCGAGAGCACAGGACCTCGGATCATTGAAAAAAGATCTTTTGTTTTTTAAATTAAAATTTTCTTTTTTTTAGAACACCCCTTGAATCGAATTGCGTTATAGGCTAAGTTGTTTTTACAAGCTTTCCATGGAAACGGCCTAATAGAAATTTAGGAAGAAGTTAAAAACTAGAGATTTGACAGAGCTGAAACATTTGTAAAAGGCCAAGGTCACTGAGCAGTTAAGACCTTGTGTTTTGGCGTTCATTAAATTGAAATCATCGAAATGCAAAATAACCATCCATAAAACTTCCACAAACAAAACAGGTCAGGACATGGTCAACGAGATACACTCGGACGGAAAGCCCCTTTTACATATCTATTTCTATCATCTATTTTACATATCGGGAATCCCTACTTTTAATAGTCAAGCGGGGGTTACGAGCCCCTTTGCCGCCATTTTTGATTTGTGTATCTCAAATACAACAACCAAGCACCTGTCTTAGTTTTTCTTTTATATTTAACAATTCGTGCGCCAAGAACGATTTTAAGAATTCTTAGTTCTGCGAACGTCTCGAGAAGAAGAGGGGGCCAGTTCTTCTAGAATGAATGACAACGTTGAAAACGTTTGCAATATGTGACGTCAACAATTCAACCTTAATCATTATCAACCCGGTTGGAAATTTGACGTTTTATCAACGTTGAAACGACATCGTTTATCGACGTTAAAATGAAATTTCATTATGCATTGACTGAAGTTTCCGGCGACGTGTTCAAGATCGAACATTACGTCTAAAAGACGTCAGATCGACTTCAGGTTAAAAATATGCCAAGTTATGTAAGCATTTGTTTATTAAATGTGTTGAATGCAACATTGTTACGAGTGAGTCTATTCTCTTATCTTCAGTTGTATAACAAGCCTTATCATAAGAGAGAGCATTGACCTTCAGGTTGTTGCTTTTTTACATTCAATGGATTCCACCATTTTTAGCGTGAAAGAAGTAAATGCGCATGTGATCTACACCTCCCCCCCCTCCCATCCCCCATCCCATACCCGACAGTATTCAGTATTGTATTCATATTGTCACGTGACAAAGGCAACCTGCTATATCAGCATATCCGTATATCCGCTGAGCTCCTTCCAAATACCCTGATCTCTTTCGGGCCAAGTGCCTCGTATGGCTGTCGGTTTGATTTTCCTTCAACAAAAGAAATGTCGTTACGCAAGTAGTTTGAAGCTACTATCTTGAACTTAACGGATTTTTTCATCCGGGTTATGCCGCCGTTGCTGGATGAGAGTCCTTGCATTGGCTGGTTAGATAGTTATCGATACGAGGCTTTTGACCTGAAGGAGATCAGGGTATTTGAAAGTAGCTCGACCGATTCAAATGCGCTGATCTAGCAGGATATTGTGGTTAGTTATCAAAGATGTACTTAACTTTGGGACATATATTGATCCCCTTTACTAACGAGTAAAAAAATAAGACAAACACGCCGCACCATCACCATTTATAAAACACCTGTGATCAAGGCGAGTCGGCCACTTTGATGTTATCATACACACAGGTAAGAGAGAATTCCTTGTCGAGGGCAGTCAGAATGAGGCGCCTATTTCGTATCTTGACCCTGATCGTCCATGCTTTCGTTTTGCCTATTTGCTGGAATAAAGAAAATGGGTTTAGTAGGATTTTTACCACCGTGCATTATTTCAGCTATGTATTTAATGATATCCTTATTTCGTAATGGACTATTTAATTTTCTTTTAAATCTGTTCCGCTTCACATTTTAGAATTCCGCAATCCCATTTCAGTTCGCAATCCTGATTTCTATTTCTCATTGTAAACATCCCTTCACTAACCTTTGTTGTCATACGAGCATTATGGGGCTTTATAGGGAGAAGCCTCATAGGAAGCTCGTATCAAAGGTATTTTTGCAATCAGCCACGCCAATTCAAAAGTCACAAAATTTTATAAACCTTGGTCGGTTTCTTATGCTTCGGGAAAACTAGAATTTGTGCGCCTTCATCGGCGTAAATCTGACAGTTGTGTGCAATAATATGCCGTTTGGGGGAATCGCTCGGAAGCCATGGGAAGAGAAGTGCGAATACACGGACGGACGGAAGCCATTCTCACTGAGAATCAGATTTTAACTATAGCTCTTCCTCGCAGTGTTTCTGATCTAAATACTGCTCCAAAGGGGCTAATTTAACTTTGCACTCCAGCCAATCAGCGCCAAGGATGAAAGCCATCGGCACTTTTGAGATTTAAGCGGTTTTTTGGTTGTTTGAATTCACGGTTTCTTTATGTGACGTCATGGAACAGTACTCAAATAGGAAGTCAAGCGAGACGCCGAAGCCGAAGGTCAAAAACATTTGACGGAGGTTATTTCAAGGTTCCCCTGCTACCATTTTCAGATATCCCTTATTGGAATTTTTGTTTCTTCACTAGACTTAGGAGGGACAGTTTATTTTAAAATTTCAAACTCAACTTCCTGAGCATGCATGAAAATCCCTTTTTGAAATTAACAGAACCAAAACTTTCCACCTTAAGGTATCAAGTCGTTTCAGTGGGATATTGTTTCATAAGAGACTCAAGGGTGGGTAATTTGAGCATATATTTTCCCAATGAAAAGTCCTCGGGGTGAAGAGGTGAACATTGTCCATACACTAAGCCCTGGGTCATCAATCTCCGTACCTTAAAGATGTTTCATCAAGATTGCATTCCTTTCAAAAGCCTTTTTCAAATAATGCGTATCCAACTAAACATGTAATCATTCATTAATATATTGACATCGAAATCCGAAATTTTGAGCAACAACAAATTACCTTATTCTAATTTTGAAGTATACCACCCTTTTAAACTTGCCGCATCTTCCCAAGCATGGCCTATTCATATGCAAGCCCCAATGACTTGCTAAAATAGGCCTTGCCGCATTTCCTATACTGTTCCGTGCTCGTCGTCCAAGCTGCTAGGACGGATAGCGATAGACCAGTGAGAAATCATGTGAAAAATTGCAATTTTCGAGGCCGCTGCACTCCGAACACGAATTTTGATTGGTTGGCAGCAAGGTTCAAATTATCCAGTAAAAGAGACTGGTGCAATTGAAAGTCCGGTGGGGTAAGGTGAACTTGCCGTAGCTAAAAGCGAACCGACAATCTGCTATATCACTGCAATTATACGTGTACTCTGATTTCCCTTAGTCCTTTTTTGCCACCACGGTGTCCGATGAAGGCGTTTAGTATCGCAATGAACGGTTTTGTTAGTAAAATTCAGAAAAAGAGACTTAAGTCTAACCAAAAGTTCAAAAAGAGTAGCCGAAGTTCAGATATGTTAAAGAGATACAATCGGGAAAGAAAACAGTCTTTGACCCGATTATTGTTGAAACATTTCCGATTTTTTCGTTGCTTTTTACTTGTTCAGAATTACTATCCTTGCGAGTTCATTCACGGCAATGATTGTCAATTGCTCAGTTGCTATGGCAACGCTCGTGCAAATGAATACGAAAAAAATATTCTTACACTATGACCATACATCTGTAAATGATTCAAAGGTGTTCATTTTAAAATGGCACTAAACAGTTTCGCTCGATACTTTCTTCTACGACTATAAATAATCGGGTTGAGTTATGAGGTCTTTGACCCTCTGAAGACAGTGCATTTGGCATTAGCATATAACTGTTACTTGAGGAAATAGGAAAAAAGTCCAAAAAACATGTTAATGCCCCTTTAACATTTAATTTGGATAGCTTTATGTCCATTTGGAAGAACTCCTCTTGTATCACCAATTTTAATGTCTCAAATTGCTCACTGAAAAGATGCTCTTGAAAATTTACATCTTGACATTCACCGCTTTTACATAAAAAACACCATTTACGGGGACAGTGACATGTTTTAGAATTTTTTTACTTCAAATTTTCGAAATAAACATTGGTTTATGCCAAATGTATTCAGAGGTCAAAGCATCTCATTACTCATCTGGTTAGCCATAGTCGTAGAGGAAAGTATCATGCATCCAGAAAAATCACTGGCGACCATTTTTGTGTAAACACCTTTTAATCAATTGAGGCTCAGCTGATGTTTAAATTTCCTTTTTGATAGAAAAATTACCTTGCACTTGGTAATATTTAAGTCCGTTTTCACTTTAATCAATATAGTTATTTAAAACTAGATGCAATGCTTACGTTCCCTAAGTCCTGCATTACTAGGGGACGGAAAAAATTCATCTAGTTAAACTAGATTGCACTTTGATAAACTAAAAAAACGTGTGGTTCTACTTACGCTGAAAGTACAGTTTCTGTGATTTACATCTACTAGAACATAGGTCCCATCTGCCCTAAATTCGCCCGTACAGGATTCAACTATCATCTGGTGGTTTATCGGAAATATGCAATCCGCCTCGCCGAAATACGATACGTTCACGCTGCTCGTCACGGGATCTGTTCCGCATTCTATTGAAACTGAAAAGAAAGAGCATTCATTAATAGTAACATGATATGCCAACCCAAAAATATTGAGGACCACCCTAAACATTCAACGTACATTTCATTCAATCTTAATGATATTTTTTTTTATATTATAAATATTATGTCGACTTTATAATTAATAACATAATGTAGAAATGTCGATCAAACTTCAGATTGTCATGGGTTGTTATATGAACTAGACAATAGAATATATCAACATTGAAAATCGGTGTGATCCTTAACTGAATCTGTTGAGTATACGTTTTGTGATGTGTTAGACTTTCTTTGAAGTATATATACTTGTGAATAAATGTTATATATATCTATAGAAAAAAACAATTGTTGAAGAAAATCAAAATGATTTATTAACATATGCGTTAGATATCCCAAACACCTACCTTTGTCGGTCACTAGGTTACTGAAAACAGGTTCGACAGAAAGAATCTGCAAAGGGAATCATAGTGTCTAACTACATATCTTGCCATTATTTTGTCAATATATTCACAAAACAGCAACCTCGGTAACCCATAGCTGACAGTCTGATTAAAATCGACCGTGTTCCGAGGAATAAAAGTTTCAAAATATTGACTCTATCGAGATTCTAACTCTTTCTGTCTAGGCTATCCTCTCCACTAGGTCTGAAGGCAGCCTCACTGCTCGCACGTGCCGACACCAGTTTAGCGCAGACAAAACCTAGTCAATAGCGAACCAATCACATCATCTCGTTTAAAATAAAGATAGCGGCGATCAAGGTTAACGAATGGTAAATGGGAGTTACTTGCCCCTAGCTACTGATACCGAATGCTTTTGATGCACGCATTGTGATTGGTTAGCTTAGTTTACGCAACAACGTGCGCTAAAGTAGGGTGCGGTCAGACCTAGTGGAGAGGATAGCCTAGACAGATAGAGTTCGAATCTCGTTAGACCCAATATTTTGAAACTTTTATTCCTCGGAACACGGTCGATTTTAATCAGACTGCCATAGCTGAATGTCCAGATGCTGTTTACTTTATCACTCATTGTCATAGATTTGACAATTTTGAATGAATATCTGAGATTATGGAATGAACATCATCGTTGATGGTTTGTAGAAACGGATGCAGCCGAGTATGATACCTTAAAGTCGAGTATGAGTTAAGTTCAAATCTTTATCTCATAAATGCCAATTTATGACATTTATGACATATAAATGTTAAGAAGTCAAAATTCAGCTTCCCATTTATATGTATATTAGTTACATTATCTACTAAGCAATACCAACCTATATATCTCGTTGTGTCCGCTATGAAAAGGTTTCCAAAATTACGTTTGAGTCATTGTCCGGTTTTTCGATCATAAATCATGACTATTTGCCTGTTTATTTTCACTTTGCTTACTAATAGGCATTGGGATGTTCGGAGGCACAATAACTACTTGTCGATGAAATAACACCGTTTATGAAATTTAAATACATATATCATAGACCTGTGTATCCAGGCCTTAGTGGTGAGACGATATATCCTGATTCTAGTTTTATTAGGCGAGACGATATATCGTGGAATTATTGCAAAGGATCCTGCGAGACGATTATCATCACGATACGGTGGTTGCGATACAATACGTATCCCGATTCTTTAAGTTTATGAAAGAACTATAGATAGGACATAGAACAGTAATGTTAGAGTGACTGTGAAATTACATATAAAATATCAGAAATGTCACATAATTTATCATTCTGTTTCTATTCTAATCCATGTTATCTCTGAAATAGAAGAAAAACCTATTTAGCTTTTATAGTTATTTGTTTGAAACAAATTATGTTAACAGCATCGGGATATATTGTCTATTGTGGCGATATATCGATGTATTGTGAACCCTCACGATATAAATATCCTGATATATTGTCAAAACATGTTTTGTATCGATGCACTCGTATCGCGTAGTAGACGATGCAAACATCGATACTATCGATGAATCGTTACACCACTATTGTCTAACCATTATAACCATGTCAATATATTCACAAAACAGCACCCTCAATTACCCATAGCTGAATGTTCGGATGCTGTTTACTTTATCATTCCTTCGACTCATGCATTGTCATAGATTTGACAATTTTGAATGAATATCTGAGATTATGGAATGAATATCATCGTTGATGGTTTTTAGAAACGGATGCAGCCGAGTATGATACCTTAAAGGGGCACGGAGTATGCCCACGGTTGTTTCCCAGCAGGCATCTGACGTCATTTCGACGTCGAAATTTGGTTGAATTCAGGTCAGGACGTCGATCAACCAATTTTCGACATAGGAACAACGTTAGTTCCCTGACGTTGAAATTCGGTTGATGTTTTGACGTTGTTTCAACGTCATCAGAACAACTTAAAACTGACAAGTGATTACTTTTATACCATTTCGTTATTATTAAAAACGTCAAATACGTTACGGATTATTTTAAAGAATGAAATAAAAAATACAAGAACAAACAGCTATCATTGACATTTAAAAGTGTTATTGATATTGGAATTAGATAAATAACAATTAATTTCTTTCAATTTCACAATAAAGTTGTTTTTTCAGTTATGTTCACAACTGACAACATAAATTTTCAATTTGAATAAAGTTATTAGTTCTGACAAAACGGTATTTACGCATATGTAACAAACATCTTTTGTGTGATACTTTGGTCTAAATCGTTGCAGTGTCATATAAACATACCCTTACAACGATCCATTTCATGGATAATTTCTCCAAAAAGTCTCAAACCGAGGCCTATGAAAGAGCCTAAGTTGAAAGCGAAGCCTTACAGATAATACTATCGTAACAAAGCTAACACAACATGAATGATCAACAAGACATGACGTCGAAATGACGTCTTTCAACGTCAAAACAACGTCTTAGCTTAAAGTTTGAACCGACATCGAAATAACGTCGGATTTCGACGTCGCCGCAAATTTCAAATCCAATCAAATTTCAACGTTATTTCAACGTTGCTAAACGACGTCGTTTCAACGTTGATACAACGTGAGATTGCCTGCTGGGTTAATTCGGTCAAATATTGCAAACTTATTTAATTGTGATAACTCATCGACAATTAGTGGTTGTTTCTGAAAATCAATATCTTAATGCACATCAGTTATCCTGGTGACAACGATCAGGAAAAAAGTCGAGATGCATGATCGAAAACCGGACAATGGCGCGCGTCTATGACTTAAACGTAATTTTGGAAACTTATGGCTGACACACCGAGAAATATTGGTTGGTATTGCTTAGTACGTTATATAAATGTAAATGGGACGCAAAATTTCGACTTCTTAACATTTATATGGCTGATTTTAATTTACAATCGGAAACATAAAATGTCAAAATTTTGGCATCAGAGAGATAAAGATGCAACTTTAGATACGCTATTTGAGCTAACATCGGGTCATATAATATTTCGGCTCTATTAAAGCCACATACAAAATTCATGAAACATACTCTGTGTCACTTTAAAAATTGTTGAGAATGTCTTTTATGACATTCACAGTTTTAATTCACAGTATATAAAAAAATCAAATACGTCACATTAACAAGTAAATAAAATTTAATTTACAGTTTTTAAATGAATGGAAGCCAATTTCCTTTTTTTCTTATTTCTGAATTTTGAACATTTTCGCCGAAAATCTGAGATCTGAATTGAGATCTCTATTTCTTTTATCATTTCTTCGGATCTATGTTGGTTTAATAATAATCATAATTTGATCAATATAGTAGTTAATACTCACCAATATCGTTGCTGGTACAACCACAAGCAGTAAGGAAACCGTCTCTTTGGGATATGCAGACATCTGAAAAATGATAAAATAGTCATTCACATGGCACAATTTATGATCTACATGAATATTTTAAACAAAAACCTTAATAAATTTGAATTAAAAAAATTATAAGTGGAAAAAGTTTGTCATTTCAACGTGTTATACCTGGTTTCAAGTTGTTAACGTCCGTAAACAGGATAACGTCGAAGTACAGTAAAGACGGGTGAAGTGAAAATCTGGTCATGTTTATGTCAATTTCACAGCGCACGTAATTCACGGAAAAGACAGTTGCGCGCACGCGAACATGAAGTTCTCGCTTATCCCGTGAAAATGTCGTCTACTGTTGGCAAGATTTCAAATTGAACAATTTGAGTACTCGTAAACACAACTATCTATTTTCTTTGAACCCATTTAAAAGAAGAAGTTTTACAAATAAGAATGACTATATAAAGCCTGTAGCCTTGACAAGGCAAGATTTATGCACGCCAGGGAAACATAGTAGGGGAGACCGGGGCAGTTTTGGGACATGGGTTTATTTGGGACTCCGTAGATATCTATTCATTCAACAGAAGGAGAAAGAAACTGTCAATTTCACATGAAGCGACATCATACACCATGTGACAAATGATGCTGATGACTGAAAAATGTGGTGCACTTCAATCACTGGAAAATATTTTAGCATCTTAGTGATTATGATCTGATGCAAAAATTATTAATGGATCCTATAAGTGATATCTATTTTTCTGGAGAGGTCTGTTATTATGCTAGATTCTTACAAATAATTACATTACATGCTATTTCAATTTGCTGATATGGAGACATGTGACCGTTTTATTGGTAATCGGGCCAGTTTGGGACAGTGCTAACGGGGTAGATTAGGACAGTGTCTCAATGTGCACCGGTACATTTTGACATCGTTCCGATGGCTGAATCATAATCAATCTATCTGAAAACCACACCCTTTGTTTTGTTTACATGAAATACTTAACATCATAAGAAGTAATAAAAATAATAATAAATAAGAAGTATTAATAACTTCAAGAGTACTTTTCAAAGTTACTACTACTAACTGCTGTTTCTAGAGAAACTGGCCACTTTGCTGGATTAATGATCACAACAGTTTTCAGTGAGTGGCTTGACCACTCTGTTGACCACGCAAACTGTAGTGTTGACAATGAGGCGCTGCTTCTGCTTGAGCCATGTATCCCATTGCAGCAAAAATCTAAAGTCTGTTGGCAGTATATGTACATTCCCTTGAAAAAAATCTAAAATCAGGATGAAGATGCTTTGCAATTAGCCCATGCATGTGTCACAATGACAACATTCATGTAACAGAATAACTGGGAACATCATATGCCAGGGTATTTACGAATCAGGACGTTTCTGAAATATAATGACATATATACCCACTGGACAGAAATGTGTTCGGAGAACAGGAACTTATGCCTCATTTTCTTTTCCAAATAGATCAGAAACAACTGCAACTTTGACCTCGAGCTGCAAGCATCCATGATGTCCCACACATAGGACCACCATTTACAAGCATTCAAGATACTAACATTGGACCATCAAAGGCACCCAAGATACACTCATGGCACCACCAGATACAAGCATCAAAGATCGATGGACTCTTATATATATAAAACCTCAAGCCAAGAACAATGATTCAAAATTTACCTGTATCATATACTTCAACCGGCAATATTCCATTCTTTATGTCAGTTTATTTTATTACTTTATTTATTATTGGAAGTCATATGTATTCTAATCAATAATTTTGACAGATATGGTTTGTGTAGGCATAGGTGATCGTCTTTCTGCTCGGCAAGAATAATTTGTTCATTTCAATTGCTTTCCCAAAGTGAGCTGACTTTAAAACTTAAAACCCATAGTTTTCTTTCTTTCTACTAAAATGATTTTCTAAAATTACGTTCCAGCCATTGCCGCGCGCCATTGTCCGGTTTCCGATCACGCTTTTAGTCTGAATATTTGCCATTAAAAGCCTACTGAACTTATTAGCATTAGGATGCTTATTTTTAGAAACATGCCCGGTGTCTGTTTATGTCGTCTTGACGACTTTTATGTTGTAAAGCAATTATTCGTTCACCGCCTTGTTCAATCCAAATGTATCACCAATATCGGCAAATCCCCGTCACCCATTGCATAGGCCTATATGTTTTCACTCTTAAACAAATACAACCTGATTGATGTCGTAAATACATTAATAGCAAAAGGTGCAATATGCTCTAAGGCGAAAGGGAAGGATGCTGTTTCATCCAAAATCTGTTATTCTTAAGAAAAGTTGTTATGTCACCAAATAACCATTAGAGAGGATCTCTCCAGATATCATCTTGTTCGGGAGCCTTGCAAAGCAAGCAGATTATGGGAGCTGGCTTTAGTTAACAAGAACAAATTTTTCAATATATCTCATACTATTCATATAGCCTGTAAAAAGATTGAATCCATGGAATGTATATGTGGAAGAGTAGGCCTAGCCTTTGATATTGTTAAACATGTTATTATGTCTTGTTCAGTTCTTAACGATCTGAGAAATGTAACTTTTGAAAGAATTTGTGATGTCATATCAGTATCTGATTTTGTTGATTTTTGGGGAAATGATGAAGATGAAATTATTGCCGATTTACTTGGAGGTTCTTGTACCTCATTGGGAAATCTAGATTTCACAGAATGGGGGAAAGTAATGTTATTTGTAACCGAGTTTACGACCGTATGTCACTCTCAACTCTCTTCACAATTAACTACTTCTAATTCACTGTTTATGCTTTTTGTGATATTCCTGTGATTTGTAATAATCTTCATGTTTTGGAGGAAATAAAGATCTATCTATCTATCTGTCTGTCTGTCTCTCTGTCTGCCCGGTGTCTGTTTATGCTTACAGCTTCTTTCTACGGAAAACTAACGAATATTTCTAAATTTCGATTTTCCCGCGCTTTTCAACATTTGCCCTACACTAAGGAAGTACTGTATGCTTCCGTTATGATAATCGTCCATGTTCCGCCATTGTGTGGATTCGTAAAGTTAATCGGCGAAGGATTGCATTCTCAAACTTCATATCACATGTTGGAATCGATTCAAAACTGCCATAACCGTCATGGATAAAGAGAGTAAGTCGTCAATGCAGTCATTTGATTGTCTGTCGCTTTCAAATAAGCCTGAATCGAGTATTTTCAACCGCGAAATCGGGGCCCTGAAAATGGCGACACTCGTTTAGGGCAACGCGGGCCGGGTTTTCATACAGTGGCCCTGTAACGGGTTGCGCGCTGTTCAGTCGATATAGTATACTTTAAATCATAAACTATATGGTTTGAGGTCATGATTATATTGTCTTAATATTCAAAACTAGAGTTTTATATCGAATATGTTTCGTCCAATTGCATTTCGACTCGGAAGGGCACCTGTCAGTGACTCTATCGTGTGCTTGCTCCCGGGCTCACGTATAAACATTCCGACAGCGTGCTGTCAATGGCGACGTCAGTTCTTAGAACACAGTTATGAACTTTATCGATTCATTAAAAAGATACACTTTCCTGTGAGTTCAAGCTGTTTAATCTTTAGTGTGACCTATCGTCACATTGACAATTAACATGTAATGGCGCTGACCTTGTGATTTTTACACATGACTTGCTAATTCTACATCTGACAGAAGATGTGTCAGAACTATAGGCCTATATTATTATTTTTGGGAAAGACAATTCTCGATATATTTTCAATGGATATAGATCTAGATTCCGTTTTAAGTTTTTATTTGGTAAGTTTTTCATATGTATTTAAAATATTGATATAAACAAATAATAGTGAAATTTAATTTTTTTTGTCAAAGATCGATAGGTATAATTTCAAAAGCCAATGGGTTGGGTAATTGTTATTACCGGCAAGTAAAAACAATTATTTTCATCTCTCTTTTCAATGACTGGTATGATCGGTTATTTACAAATACTGATGAAAATACAGACAAGGGCAAAAACTTAATATTATCTTTAAAAATTTTTACTCTTGATACAAATATGATGTTAAGATGTCATTTCAATTTCCTTTTACCTAAAATTTTTGTTATGGTGTCATTTTTGTCAATTTGAATTATCAAATCAGTAACAACTTGATCTCATTGGCTGGATACAGATTTCAACAACCAGTCATAATGCGTGTCTGTCAGTCTTCAATATTGAAGATGCAAGTGTTCTTGAACTTAAAACTAATTAGTAACCAATTATAACATTTCAATTTTCAAAAGAGCAATTTAAAGTTTTTTGGATGTGTCCTTTCCTTCAATAAAATTTCAATATATTCAAAATATAATATCTCAAACTTTGATGGAATAAGGATCTTTCTTTTTTACAAATGCACTTCAAATGTCCGATATTTAATGAGAAGAAAAGTATCATCACTTTTTGCGTCAGTTTTGGTTATCTTTAAGTTAAATTAAGTTTAGAGCAATCAAAAATCTGTTGTATGTGACTGTTTCTTAAAAACAAAATGTTTATCGCCAAATTCATCATATATATATATATATCCGTAAACAGCAGTTTTAGCCCTTGAGGCGATGCAAATTCTCTGATCGTTGATTTGAACTTTGTCAAAGGTGATTTGACATTGAGTACTTGGTTAATGTGAGATCTGTAAGTATGCGTACATTGTATAGCAGCACGATTTGATAGATAGAAACAGAAAACAACTAATATATTTTCTTGATATAAACTACTTTTTAGAGAATCAATTGCTGATGAAATTTCTCTCTCCTCTGTTTTTCTTTTTGAAAGTATTTGCATCATTTTATGTCACGTTGGAAAAACTGAAGCAACTAAAATAGTACCATCATATTTCAATTTGAATTTGAATTGTTGCGTAAAATATCCAAAAAGGGTTCTTTAATGAAATGAAGTATATATGTTAGTAGAATGATGTTGAAGATGTCAAAATATGTAAATATTCCACACACAATCTGTGAACCAAACAAAAGCAAGCTGATGTCATGACAACTTATTAACTATTCTGATGATTTTCATCCTGTTCAATCAGTGTAGTTGAACCCTCAGAGCTCCTCCAAATATGTACCCCATTCTCAAAATAGTTTGCAGAATTTGTAGAATGTTTAGAAATGTCCTACAGGGATTGGGAAAGACACCTTTGACAATGGGCCATTTTTATAGCTTTTAGTCATTTTCAGAACTTTGAAGGGGTTATTCCCCTTTGTAGCAATGGTAACATTTCTAATTTTAATGGGTCATTTTTTCATCCAATACCTTTCCCAATCCTTAGTCCTAGTCTGAAGGGCTAGTATGTAGATAAGTTTGAATTTAACCCCTGCCTGTTGCTTAAAAGTATCATTTTAATGCTTATCAGTTCAGTATGGTGACAGTTAAAGGTATAGAGAAGTGATTCTGATCAAAAACTGACAGTAACTTAATTGCATCATTTAGTCCAAAAAAAATTTGGGAATTTTTTCAAAGCAAAAAAAAGATAAACTAGAGCTGATAGCATTTCAAAGGTTTATATAAAAATCTATTAATTAGATACTAACATTCACCCAAATGCGGTCTAGGCAAACATGACAGGCTTCTGTTTCACTTTCATCGCAAACTTTTGATTGTCACATATTTGGCATTTGGGGATGTAATTGTGAAATGTTTTTATATGAATATCATTTTAATGGATGTTTTCACGTGTATGCAAGCCAATTGAAATTCCACTAAAATCGTGGAATGTAAGTTTAAACTGTTTTTATTCTCCTTTTATAGACTCACTTGGAGAGTTTATCGACATCCACATCTGTGGAGCGTGCAAGACCCAGTTCAACAATGTTGATGTCTTCTTGCTCCACAAGTCTGAATGTCCATCTCTCGCGGAACTACGAGCCAAGCTGGCTTCCAAAATGATGACTGTGCCGACAGCGGAATCCCAGAGTCAACTAAACACTGCAGAGGAGATAAGAACATCTGAGAGCGAGATCACGACCCTGAGAAATCTAGAACATCCAGAAGATGAGACGAATCAACAACAGATCCACAATAGGGGTGAAGAAACAGAGAGCCAGACAATCCGTATTCTTCCCTCTTCGATTCAACCTGTTGTTCTGACAAAGTCATCTCTCCTTCAAGCAGATGGAAATCAAACATGGACACAGGCAATCGATCAGAGCCAGCAAAGTTCAGGGGTCATGTATTTGTCGTCTGATGAGTCGGTCGTGTTTCAAAGATCCAAAGAGGACACACTACTGCAGAAAGAGACTGAGGTTAGAAATGAAGAGCTGTCTGAGTCAAAGCTTCCTCAACAAACAATCTACGTTGAGACTATGCCGCAACCACTTCCTGACCAATCACAGATGAAAGAAGAGCGCTATACGCTTGAAATAAATGATGGGAATTCTGGAAAAGAAGGGGAGAGAACTGTGATTGTTACAGAGAATCTTCTTGTACCCAGTTCGGGAAGTATGGTGATCGAGTCAAACAGTCTGATGCCTAATGCAGAGATTGTTCAACAAGAACATTATCTGACTACCGGGGAAGGGGCAGATAACTCTAGCGAGGGACACATTGAAGTGTATGGAGGAGACTCAAACTCCCGATCAGTCAAAGGGCATGGTAGGTACTAATGGTGTAACGATTCATTGATAGTATCAATGTTTGCATTGTCTGTCTATTATGCAAGAGAAGAAACAGAAGAAGGAATGTTTCAGCCTATGATCTTATCATTGAGACCTCGCAGTTGGAACGTGAGAGGCTCAAAATTCCACCTCAGTTCCACGGCTCTCCTGGAGCGAGTGGTACTATCTGAGTCAGGGTTTTGCAATACGAGTGCATCAATGCAAAAGTCATTTAAACAGTATCAGAATATTGTGAGGGTCCATGGCTGTATTGCCACAAGAGACAATATATCCTGATACAAAATATATTTTAAACAATATACTTTATAAACTGATCATGTTAAATTTTTATTCTGTTTTAGAAAGATTCACAGTCATTTAAATATTTCTAGTATGTTATCCACAGTTTCACAGTCTCTCTGACTTTTTTGACTTCCATTCATGTAATGTTTATGAGGGGTTGGTATCTGATAAATAACTTCAGTTTTCATGTGATATCTATAAAACTGTAGAGCATCAGGATACGTATTGTATCGCAACCATGGTATTGTGATGATAATCGAAGGTTCCTTAGCATTACTTCAATGATATATCAACTAGCCTTAAAATCTGGAATCAGGATATATTGTCTCGGCACTAAGGCCATGATACACAGCTACTAGTAGGTACAGTCAAATCAGGTTTCTGGGACCATACCATTGATTTTCATATCTTCTCCTTATTTACAAATTGTGAATCAGATAACCACACAGCTCGCTAGTCAGTCGATTCTACGGCTATAGTCAAATTGTTTGGATGGCAGGGTCCAACTGGTTTTAGATTTGAAGCATAACTTAAATCACTTATTGATAATTTGTGGTGTAGGAATTAAAAAGTATTATTTTGGTGAATGTTTTACTGCTCATTTTTCTAAAAGCATCTTTGATGAAGAGATTTTACGATTTTTCACTTTTCATATTCATGAAGTATTTGGAGTGAAATATTTTTCCACTTAAACAATAAATACTTAGAATGCTATTAAAAGAAGGCAGAAAAAAGTGCTTTTTGGCTAATTAAGGAGTTTCTATTCCTGCGATAACGTTGAATTAACCTACCCTTAGCTCCAATTCTTTATTAGTTTACTAAGGTAGGGGCTGAAATTTGCAAGAAAATATACCAAACAAAATAAGTCAAGGGCCGCCCTCATTTTAAATTTTGTCATAAGCTACTCAGATTCATACAGTTGGACATCAGTTTTTTAAATTTATACCTTCATCAACTACATAAAGTTTAAATTAAATTCTTAAATAAATTGGTATACTTATTGCAATTATATTGTCTTTTAAAATTCATAGAGAAAACAACTATAAGATATCATTATTTCCAAAGATTATTTTTTAACATATTCCTTTCCAGAATTAATGATGGCAATAGATGACCCAATATCACCGAGCCGTAAGAAGTACAAATGCACGTTTGCCGCATGTAACTTTGTCACGCTGTATATCCGAGACCTTGAGCGTCATGTCCGCACTCACACCGGAGAGAAACCATTTCAGTGTCCACACTGCACCAAGGCGTTCAGTCGTAGCGATAAACTCAAGATTCATCTTAGAGGTCACACCGGGAGCAAGCCTTTCAAGTGTCACATTTGTAAGTTGAGAAGTCTTATTAAAATCAACCGTGTTCCGAGAAATAAAAGTTTTTAAATACTGACTCAGCAAGATTCGAACTTACTCTACCAGGGGTTATTGTTTCCACAACGGTATGAAAGCACTCTCCTTGCTCGCACGTTCTGACACAGTCATAGCTAGCCAATCACAATGACTCTGGGGAAGCCTTTGGTATCAGTATCTAGGAGCAAGTAACTCATGTTTACAATCGTTCAGCTTGATCACTGCTATCCTTATTTTAAACGTGATGATGTGATTGGTCCGCAAGGTGACTTTGTTTTGTCTGCGCTAAACTGGTGTCAGAACGGGTGACTAAGGAGGGTGCTTTCAGACCATTGTGGAGAGGATAGCCCCCAATAGAGTACGTTCGAAGCCTGCTAAAGTCAGTATTTAAAAACTTTTATTCCTCTGAACATGGTTGATGTACAGTCTAAACTGACTTAAATACCATGGGTTCTATTTTGCTAAGAACCACCTTTGTTTCTATTTGAATCCTTGTGTAGCAGACCATTTCTTCCCCGGTCTAAACTTATCGAAATTTTTAAAAATTGTTAGTCCAGTTTTATGTATTTTTATAACCTCAGATGCATTTATTCAGCACCCCTGAGCCAACCAAACCCCCAGGTTGTATTTAAGACCAGGGTTATTTTTGAAGTCTAGATTTTATATGAGTAAGTACCATAGGTGACAGTGATCTTCTCTTTTCATTTCCTCCAGTCCAAGAAAATTGGTTCAAATACTTGAGAGCAAAGGAAGCCTTAGTCATATGTGTCATATTTCAGGTGAATATGGCGCAGCTGACAGCAGCAGTTTGAGGAAACATCTTCGAATACACACTGACGAGCGACCTTTCAAGTGAGTTGTCATATTCAGTATAAACACTCATTGATTATTACCATTGTGGGATGAGAAAAATTTTATGTATAAATTTTGTACACCACAGAAGGAAGTCAGTCGGAAAAGTTTGAGTCATTAAAATTTTTCGAAGTAATGAAATTCGTTTAGATTGATGTGAGATTAAACAATTTCTCTTAGGGAACTTAAATTTTGACAATAGATATTTTACAATGCCCTGTTATCCTCAATAACAGTAATTGACATATTATGATTTTACATCATCAAGTAATTTTTATCATGACATGGTTTTCCTTTAAGAGCAATGGGCAGGATTTTGGTTTCCTTTCTTCCAGATGTCAGATCTGTCCATATGCCAGTCGCAACTCAAGTCAGTTGATTGTGCATCTCCGCACTCACACTGGTGACACGCCCTTCCAGTGTTCTCGGTGCGACGCAAAGTTCAAAATCAACTCTGATCTCAAGCGACACATGCGCACACACACCGGGGAGAAACCATACGGGTGTGATCTGTGTGACTACAGGTGCTCCATTAGAGGTAAGAGAGTTGTCTGCCCCTGTTGGGAATATTTGGATGTTTGAGATTAAATAATCATATGTCTTGATAGCAAAATTGTATACTACATCCTCCTCAAGTGCCTCAGTCTCAACCTCAAAACATTGGGCTTGTCATCCAGATCCCTACAATAATACCCAATTCTCATCTTCAAACACATCTTAACCCTCAAACTCAGGGTAAACTTAACTCTTAACTCTCTCTTACCCTCAACCTCACCCTTGCACCCACGCTACCGCTCACTCTCATCCTCAATTTTACCCTAGCCTCACCGTAACTCTCACCATTGTCTCACCCTCATCCTCAACCTTCTCCCTAACCCCTTCATCCTAACTTTTACCCTAGCTCTCACCTCTCACCTCACTCTCGACTCGATCGATCTCCATCACCCTAGGCATTACCCAAGCCATTTTCCTAGCTCTCACCCCAAACTCACTTTCCAACGTCACCCTCACCCTAGTTCCGTCCAAAGTCACACCCTACACTCCATTTCATACTCACCCTCATCCTAGTCCCTATCCTAGCCCACACACCACACTCACTTTCAAATTCATCCTCACCCTTAGCCCCATCCTAGCTCTCATGTAACACTCACTTTCAAAAATACCCTCCTCCTATCCCCTTGCTCTCACCTTAAACTTCAACCTCATCCTAGCCCCCCATCCTAGCCCACATCCTAACCCACATCCTAGCCCACATCCTATATCTCACCCTAGCTCTCTCTCTCCCCTTAATTATACCATGCTCCTTGCGCTCTCCTTACTCTCACTCTTCCACTCACCTGTACAATTATCTCATTCCAACTACGACCTGAGCCTTACCCCCATCCTCGGAGCATAGCACTTTGATAGTTGTTCTTGACATCTTGAGTTTGGCATGAAGTTTATCAATAATCCTCATTGCCTCTTCCCCAGGATGATTTTACTGGCTTGTGAATTTTGAAAAACCTCCACCTCAACATCATCCTCATCTCACCTTTACCCTCACCCTACCTTATCCAGTATCAGCCTCACCCTCACAATCACCCTCATCCCCACCCCAACTCCTACCGGTACACTCTTGCCTTACCCTCACCCTCAGAGCATATGACCTCAACTGTTATTTTTCATATTGTAAGGTTAAAGTGAAGTTATCTTTACTTTTATGGGCCTTGACTTGAGGTTGTTTTTGTCTTCTTGGCTTGTGAATTCCAGTTCTCTTCAAATGTTTTTGTGTATCTTCCTAGCATATATCCAAGAAATATGAATCTATTGTTGTTTCTCTTCATCAGGAAACCTGAAAAGTCATCTACGGATCAACCACTCGAATGAAAATGAAGTGAAATGCAACTACTGTGATTTCCAAACGTCCTCCAAGAAAATGCTGCGAGAGCACAAGAAGCTTCACGACTCCACCCACCCCATCAAGTGTCCCACCTGCAACTACTGCTGTGCCTCCAACAGCGCTCTCAAGGCTCACATGCGCATCCACAGCGAGGACAGACCTTTCAACTGTACATTCTGTAGCTATTCCTCAAAACAGAGCGGTAACGTCAAGACCCACATGAGGAAGAAACACCCTGACAAGATTTTCGGGGACAAGAAGACTGGAAGACCTGTCATCAAGAAGAGTGGGCCGAGAGTTGTCCAGTCCAACAGTCCGAGTCCTACCAAGATGAGAGATGATAGAAGTTTTGGTTCCAATCTGAAACCAAACTGTAAGAAGACTTTCCGTTGTAATATCTGCACAGCTGCGTTTGTGAGGGAAGACTCTTTAAGAAGTCACATGAGACAACACTGTAAAGAAATCGCCCAGAACCTTGAAAGTACAGCTCTTGCTGTTCTGCAGCTACAGAACTCTGGACCGAGCGACAGTCCGACAACCGAGAAGGTTGTCTCAACCATTGCAACAATGACCCAGTCAGGAGAATCACTGGAACAGGAGATGGAAGGAACGATGGTTGTCTCCCCGAACACCAACGTCCAGAGTGTGAACGTCCTCCAGTCCCCACTGATGTCTCACACAGTGGACTCATCACAGGATATGATTCGAAGGAAGAGACCAGGCAACAGAGGACTCCAGGACATAGCAGAAGCAGCAGCAACCCTCTCCCAGATTCCCCACGGCAATCTCTCCCCAGTGCGACCCTCATCACCACAGTACCACCATCAGCACTACCAGAGGTCTGCTCAAACTCTTGGCTTTTCCGAGGACTCCCTCAACAATCTTCCTCTTCCTTCGAACTCCCAGCACCAGCCCCTGACCCACCACCAGTATGTCCAACCGGGTCATCCCGCCCCGCCACCCCTACAGAACATGTATGCTCAGCTAAAACTGGTGAACAGCAAGTCTTATCTACCTAATGAGAACCTTCTTCCAAATCTTCCTCCTCAACATCAGACGCTGCATGGACTTCAGCAAAATCAACCTCCTCACTCTTCCAGGGTTCTTGCACAGGGGCAGGACTCGGGGGCCATCAACCTTCAGGTGTGTTAACTGTAATGTGTAGAGTTGCTAACAACCAGACATTTCATTGTACAATATGTATCACGATATCTGAGAAAAAAATGATGCTATAATGCAAAGATACTCTCTTTTTAAATATTATCTTAGTTCAGAGACAATTTGCCACAGAACACAAATAAGCAATTCTAAAGTCAATGCTATATACCATGATACAGATAACATTTAATTATTTTTCCATCTGTTGATTAGTTATCACAAGATACATCAAAATATTGTCAAAACTCTATTAAAGGCTTGTATGTTTTGGATTTTAATCATCAAAGTATGTGAATATTCTCACTTTGAGTCAAAGAGAAATTCAGACGTGTTGAGGTATGGACTGTGTAGCCCTTATCATAGATTGATATATATATATAGAAATGTAGGGTGACTTCATACAATCGTTATTTGTGATTTAAGTTTTATTCTATTGCATCAAATATTATTGTATGAAGAAGATGCTAAGTATGTTAAGAACTGTTTTCACCCTTATCAATAGTAATAACGATAATACTAATGACTTTTTATTGATTTATATGATGTCTTTTCGGATATATCTGTTTTGCGCTCTCTGCAAAAACCACTGTGGGAAAAGGAAGTCCAGGAATTGAATCTGCCATTGTTTCAGGTTGTACAACAGTCAGAGCACTACCCTGTTAGCCTAGTGACCCGTGACCTCCAGCTTCAACAACAGCAGCAGCAACAACAACAACAACAGCAGCAGGGGCAACAGCATCACCAGCATCCACATCACCAACAACATCAGCATCATCAAACTCTCCATCAACAACATCTACTTCATCCACAACATCACCATCAACCCCAAATCCTTACCCACCAGCAACAAGCCCAACAACAGCAACAACAGCAGGCACAACAGCAACAGCAGCAGCAACAACAACATCATCCTACGGTTTCATCAAGCTCCCATCAGCCCCAGATCCAGATCATACTCCCTTCAAGTGGCTTTGCTTCATCACATCATAATGCTCAGCAGGTATGTCCATAACTAAGAAGACTCCAGTCTAGTTCTTTACTTAGATACCAATCCATGAGGTTAACAAATTTTGCTTAGGATTTATAATTGACATTAGAAACTGAAACAGAGATATAAGGCATTTTGCTTTTAAGGCTATTGAAGGAGATTTGGGGATAAAATTAAGCTGATGTAGCCGGATGGAACATTTAAAACTTCATACATTTTTTAAAAGTTTGTGTAAATTTTGCTGAATGTCTTTCCGTACCCAAAATCATGTATATATTTTAAATATCTACATAACCTCTCATCATGTCTTTTATTCCTTTAGTGTGTTACTGATCTTACTCTAAAATTATGTTTCGAAGAGGATTAGAGTGTTGTTGTTTATAAACCTGTTAATGTAAACTAATTCAGAGTCAAAATTTGTATCATTCCTGTGGATCTCTTTGCCTCCCAAACAGCAGACAGTGACACAGCCCCTCCCCACCCAGCAGACAGCCGGGGGTTCCTCCCGCCCCCAGATAGTTGTTCAGTTCCAGGAACCGTCTGTGTCTGCCCCTCCCGCGGAGCCGAACGTCATCACTCTGTCGTCTTCAGTGTGTCAGGCGCTTATCTCACAGATCCGTATGCAAGGTAAGGGACATAATTATTGTGTAAACATTCCCTATTGATTGAGTTGCTGCTTCCTCTGCACCGGGAGAGATGTACAGAGTATAAAATGAATAAGTAAAATATTTCTTAGTGGTATGCATGATGTAATTCTTCAAGGTGATCTCCTTGAATGTTGATAAGCATCTTATTAAGGCGGGAGTTACAATAGGGGATCGCTGTCACAATAAAAAGTTGCACTAAACTGTTGCTTGACCAACAGTCAAATCAGGGTCAGTCAACCGAATTACCGTATTCGACTTAATAACCGCCCACTCCCCTATAAGCGCCCACCCACCACGTTTTTGACTGGACAATATGCGTCCTGATTTAGCGCCCACCTCTCAACATTGCTAACCTTGCATGGCGATTCATTGAAGAAGGTTTTTCAGTCTTGCAATAAGTCTTTTACTTCCACTAAAGTGAAGAATACAGGGTATTTCAAGACCCCAAGCCACCATCAAAATGATAAAAGTTACAAAACCATATTTCAAAGACATGTGTATCGTAAGAAAACTCTTTCAAGACTAAACTTGAAGACAATTTTTATCGTTTTAATTAGCGCCCCCTTTTACCAATTTTTTAAGCGCCCCAGGCGCTTATCACGTCGAATACGGTAGTAGTAGTTTAAATGTCTGCCCTGGCTTCTATGTGAAAAATAACTGCCCTGGATTCTATTCAGTGGAAAGAATAATTGATTTTCATTGGTCACCAGCACTCTAATCCTTCTATTATTGTTCGTAGAAATAACTGATGACTTTGATTCGTATTCAGACTCCATTGCTGGAGGGAACGCTTCATATCAACCAGACAGTACCTCAGTTCCAGCACAGGAAGTTGTCGTTGCCGTGGATACACAAGAATCTAACGCCCACTCAGGTTAGTTCAGATCTAAAGTATTCAAATCCAGATCTCCAAGCGAGATTTTGTGTATCAAAGTGTTACAACACAGTCTCATTGCCACATGCATATGAATATACCAGAAACTAAGTGTTTTGAATATAATTGTCATATCTCCTGCTCCAAGTGACTTCACACATTACAATATATTATTAGTCATATGCCAGAGTTAAAGATCTATCTGGATACAGACAACTTGTGTGCTTTGTGGTTTGGGGATCTTGAAGTTGAATCGAATGAAGTTAGAAATAGTTGCAAAAGATGTCTTAGTTCTATGAAAAGCTTTTGTGCTACATTAGAAGTATCAAAATTTGTTCTTGTAGTGTTAAGTCCTGTCTTCTCAACAATATCGTCAGTGGAACTTCTGTAAAAAGTTGTTTCAGTTCTTTTAAGTCTTGAAAATATGCAACACTGATAGTCTCCTTATTTTATCCAATAAAATAGAGAAATCAAAATTATTAATTTCCTATTTTATATAAATCATATTAATATATTACACTTCTCCAACTGATTTCTGTCACGTAAAAAATACTTCCAAACTCCATTAGTGAAGCTTGAGCCTTTTGAGGGTCACACGATTAGACCTAATTCTGCAGTTATAAAATACTTACATATTACACAGCTTGCTTACCTGGCAACCAATTAGGGTTTTGTATTTTTAGCCCAAGTGTTCCATTTGTAACTGAGGATATGTGGGAAAACATTACTTGAGTAATCTCTGCGAGAATTTATAAAATCAGTTGACCGTCCAGCAATAGTGAGTCTCATTTCAGCAATCCATTTCGGGATCCATTGAGGATCCAGTGGAGGACTGTCTTGAGGGTAAACAGTAGGACAGAGGGTCCAGATAATTATTTGGACTTAGGGGTGTTTCACTCCTCAAAATAAAATCTGATGAGTAAAATTACCACATGTAAAAAAACTAGGATTATTTCAAGGTTTATCGTTCTCAGATCCTCATTCCTAGTTAGCATCTTTTTCGATTTTAGTTGTTGATTATATTATCCACAAGTTTAATCAGTAGAAAAACAAGTGATTTGTCTTTGACGAAATGTAAAGATCTAACCTGTAGAAATGAAACTTTATTTTGACAAGTCCCGATTACTCCTGTAAACAAACATCTGACTCGTATTCTGGGACAGTTGTGCGTATCTGTCACTCATTAATTTCATTTTAATGTGTTTTATTACCCGTGCGTATTTTACGCAGATACGCATTTATCTGGAGCCCTGGCGTCTGAGACGTCTGTGCTACAAAGATTCATACATGAAACTTCATGTTCCTGCTCTGACGCAGGCTATTCAAGTGCCGAAATATGTAAATATCTTGAATAAATCTTTGTGGCACAGATGTCTCTGATTGCGAGGGTTCTCCTACCTCTGTCCTAATGTTCATCAACCCTCAGGCTACTCTAGCTACCACTGCATCCATAAGTTGATTCTTGAGACATCTAGGTCTGTGGGTTCTTCCTCTCCCCTCTGTCCTACTGTTCATCAGTTATTATTCATGTGCGAAGCATGATACCTTTTGCGTAAGGCCTGATGCATAATATGAGTTTCCATGTGTGCATGAGAATTGTGCCTAAGTAAATTGTGATGCATTTTCTACTTTGTATGGACAACCATGTGATCTTCTGATTGAAAAACCCTGTTTGCCTCCCTATACATGCATATTGTGTATTTGGACACTCTCGTGAGCATTTTAGGGATAAAATTACACATGTTGCACATCATGCTTTACGCATTCCCATACCTGGAATCAACTTCTACTATTTTAGTTTAAAGTGTCAAATTGTACGTACACATGGAATCACCAGTCTTAATCTATATAGCCTTTACCAAAAGCTCCTTTCTTTGTTTATGGCATTCTCAAGGGCAATATCAAGACAATGATGTTACATAAAACCAGAGATTGTTTTCATTTTGTATAAGACACACAAAAAATATATACATTACCAGACAGTGATGGAACAATTCAAGGGGCATAACTCTGTATGGACTGTTGCAGCTTTCAATTCCCTTTTGATGAGGAGGAAATAATATTGATGAATTTCTTGGAACATGGATTTAATTTTTATGAAGGTTTTTCTAAATAATGAAATGTATTGAATATGTTCTGAAGTATCTTAGACAAGGCTTGTATGTGTATTGGGAGGTCATGACGTATCTGTTAGCCAAAATTAAGGAAATCTCTTTTTTCTGAGACAATATTGCAATGAAATTTGAGACAAATTTCTCTATTATTGACAAATAAGATCAAAGTCAAATCATTTTATAATCATTACATCAAAACTTAAGTGGTTAACAAAGCTTTTTAAAGTTATTTCACTTTTATTTATTAATTGTGATTTCTTAAAGACATTAAATTATTGTTAATCTAAAATAATTTGAAGACATGTAAATTATCCCAAAATCTATAAGAAAATTATTGAAATATAAATGGAATAAAAGATTAAAGATAAAAAAAAGTCCAATTCAACTAAGGATTTGAACTCTTAAAGTCAGCACAAGACTTGATAATCAATATTCCTGGTTTGTGGTTGTCATGAGTTACCTCCCTTTGTCCATGAATGAAAATTCTTGGGCCTGTGTATGTGACACTTTGCCACCCAGTTGCCGTGTTGTTGATTCAGCTTAGCGGAATGTGCCAAGTTCTGTTTTGTCTTGAGAAAAAACTTAGATAATCACATGTTTTTTATATCAGTTTTAAATCAGAGATGGATAATGATGTTATTAAATTTCACGATGGTTGTCACGTTGTGTGTGAACACAAAATGTGTTTTAAGAAAAAGTTTCGGTAAAACTAAAAATTATTTGTTAATATTTATTTTTTTTCATTTGTTAAATTCATATTTAATTATATAATATATATACTTTACGGAAACTGTTGATTTCATCATTAGGAAATATGTATACGTAAAGACATCAAGATTCAGTTATTTTGATAAAGGTGGGGAAATGCAAAAATGAATTTGTTCATTTGCTATTGTGTTTGGCTGTTTTGCAAATTTGTTTTTGTTCAAGTACAAAGGCTAAGATGTGTTAAATACTTTTTCAGAATTGAAAGTGATTATCTTATTTTAATTGATTTTACAGATTAAAGAAGTTTATTTGGATTACTGTCACAAAATTCATCAATTTTAATTTGGTTATCTTTCTTAATTATGGTACTTGAACAAAAACTGTTGTAAGTGATTCAAAAGTAGCTTAAATATTTATAAAGCAATAGTCGCTAACCACTTAAACATTAGTGAAAACACCAGCATGGTGCGAAATTGACCAGGGGATGACTCAAATCATTGTCATTGACCAGTAACCTGATTACACTCATTTCTTAATTACGGGGTGAAAAGGATGTAATTTTCTCGACTTTTTTCAGTTCTCTTATTTACATCTAGTCTTTGTTAACTCTGTGATAACATTTTTCTTTCTTATTTAAAAACTTGACTTGACATCGTAAGGTAAAATACTATTTGCTGACGTGAAAATTTTTTAAAATTATTTGCTGCAGAACATAAAACTTATCTCTAAATTTATTTTACAAAAATATTTTTACTCATATCAATCATTATCAGCAAAATCTCCACAGTGGTAATAAAATAATTTCTTTTGAAATATATAGATTTTAATATTATAATTACAGTCTTTTTTAAATCTACTTTTGTTGATGAAATCATTCCTCTTCAAATATAGCTTTAATAAGTATTTCTAAAAAGAATTTGGGATTTACTTTTAACAAATAGGGCCTACATCCAGTTGCAGTTGAAAGCCAAATTTTGTCAGTGACCAACCCTGGCTTATAACTTTTCCTTTATTCGTTACCCTACTTTCCCCTTATTCCAAATGGCCATTTAGAATAATTTGGGAATTGCTAAATTGATTATTCCAAAGTCATCACACTGTATTTTACTATAATGGTATTCCAAAGAAATAGTCTGTTTTCAGTGAGAGGATTATCAATCTTTTACAGCTATCCAGAATAAGTTGTTACAGTTTGAATTATATTTTTTTGATTTGATTAACGTTTTTCCCCAAAAATATTTATGAGTGATATTTGACTTTTGCAAATTTTATATGAAAGAAAAACTTATTAAAAAAGTCCCCAAAAATTCAGTTGACGCAAAATACATTTGCCAACATTTTTTAGACTTATGAAACTGGATGACAGATCCTTGTTATGAGTTCACCAATAACTTTGTCAAACAGGTAAGGATGGGTCCTCATTTCCATATTGCAATATATTGGTACTTTTCATATTTTAGTTTTTCCATGATAGCTTAGCTTGATAACAGCAATGTGAACAGTGATCAATGCTCAACTGGATGTCTTTTTGTAAAGAGAGATAATTAGGTGACTGGTTTCGTACTTTTAACATGCCTGTGCCATTTCTACTTTGTACGTTCACACTTTTTTTAAACTGATATATTGGATATTTTCAGAAGACTGCACCGGTTCGTATCGTGGTGTTTCTGTATTGCAATATACCACTATATCGATAATACAGCGCACCCTTACAAACAGGTTCTTTATTGCATGATAGCAGTGCAACTTTTTGACAGACAAAATAGTTTATTAAAGTGTCAAATGTATGTACACATAAGAAACATTGAGATATTTATATATATTTTACAAATAAATGAAAATAAGCATGCAACCTGTATCAATAAAGTGAATGGTATTGTTATTATGACATCAATTAATAGTGAATGCATTTCAGTAGTCAATATATGAAATCATTCCTCACACAACATAGTACAGTTTTTTGTATTGTTTTTTTTTTTTTATTTAAGGGAAAAAAGGGAAGCTTCCCCTAAAAAATGAGGTAATCAAATGTCCTGGATGCAACATAAATCATAACACTTGTCTCATGAGCAAAATAATGAATCATTTGTTAACCTGTTGCCGATACCGATACTTTGATGCATTGATCCAAGTTCGAAAAGTTCCCCCTTCAAAAATAGGTCCCAAAAAATTTCTGTTTTCCCATGTCTCCATTCAAAACATAAGAATAACGTTTTCATATACAATGAAAGTATCATCGGTAGAATCGCAGTAAAGACTGACAAATTATGTATCAAATGAACAAAGTATCCTGGCTTCCTGCTCAGGGCATTAGATATACTTTGTATTACACCGGTGCCCCGCAGTCTGCGATCTGCATTACGCAGGCCCACTCCAAGTCCGATATACCTTCATAATGATAGGATTTTCATACTTAAACTGCTTACAACGTCTCTTTTTAAAAGCTTTGTTTCTAAACATCAGGGGGAAGTAGAAACTATTCATTTTCATTTGGAACAAATCTGATTTTCATATGTTTTTAAAAAAGTAATCGTAAAGAGGATATAGAAATTGTAGTAATGTCTTCCTGGATAGAAAGTTACGCGAGATGTAAACTAGTTTGATAAAAGGTACCAGGGACGGTCTGGGTAATGAATTTTGAAGTGCTCATTATTTTCTTAATAAATATTTAATCTTTACTTTAAGCAATTTTCTGGTTTTGCAATAATGCAGATGAGAAGGCTATTTTTATTGTAAACGTTAGCCAAATTGTGTTTATAGAGAACATTAAACATGAGGATATAATTAAAAAGCTTATAGTTGTTCACGTAATATTTGAGTAGTTACAACTTCATCAAATTTTGAACACACAAGTTTTATTCCTTATCCTGGTTGTATATTCACTCCTTGACACTAAAACTGCAAAATTAATTAGTGGCCCATTTGGAGAAATCCCAAATTCTTAACCTTCAGTCTGCTGGATTGGCAGGGAGGCTATAGAGGATTTTGATATTTCTTGTTGAATAACATGTTTATATCCATTCTGTAAGTGAAGTAGAAAATAAAAATTACACATTTCAACAATAGTGCAGCCATAATGAGATAAACATTGTAATTGACAAGAAATGTCAAATTTTCTATTTATGCTACATGTATAAATAAACAATGCAAATTTTAGAAAATGACATATGTTTAATGAATGAAGTAAATAAATCGAGCAAGTTAATATTGTGATCTTTGGACGTCATTCATTTGTTACCTGATCAATGACGCCATTTGCCCTTCAGCACTCCAAAACTTGTAATTTTGTCGGGAGTCACCATCCACCTAAGGGATCAAAGTTTTTGAGCTGGCCCTGACACTGTGCTATAAATATTGGTGTGGTATTCTCTGTAGAACCTTCTCTGAAGAACCTTTAGACTATTTCGCATCAGAAACCAGAAATTTTTGGGGTATCAGCATTGTTACATATAGACTCAAGTTCATAGACTTGGTTCCCCCCCTTTCAGATATGGGCACGCAGGGTGTCCAACATTGTCTTCCCCCTGAAACCCTTAATGCTACGAATCTGAAATTTTGAGAACTTTATCTTTGTAACTAAGTTATGTAAGTACTTTTAATTGTCCTAACCCCCAAAAGTAAGGGGGTGCAATTTTAGGGTGGTTAACCCCGTTTCAATTATGATATCATGCTGAATATAATATAATATTCTTGAACTTTCAAAAGATCCTAATTTCAACAATATAGCACAAAAATTAGGAAGATACAACACTTTTAACTTTGATTTCACAATGTAACACAATGCTGACCTCAGTGTAACCAAGCCGTATTCATAATCAGAACAATACTATAGGTCTGCATTTCTTCTCGTTTTGCACCATTAATTGTCTCACAGATGTGTTAATGGCACAATGAGACAAGAGCTGTGGAATGAAAATGAGTGGGGGATAAGTGGTCAATCTCAGGTAAGGCAGGAGAGATATAATGTGTGTGGAAGAGGGTTGTTTGCGGGTAGCATATTTCAATCTGCTATTGTTTCCATTTTGAGCTTCCGTGTGGTGTGGTCCCAAGATTTAGATGGTAAAAGTCTATAAACATCGTTTAACTAATTTAACACTTCTTCCTATAAAATCAAAGGTCTTATTTTAATTCTACGTTCTGAAATTTTTTGTAATTATTTATGCAAACATTAGTTGTAAACTTGGTGATTGTTCTACAAACTGATAAAGCAATAATAGATGAAATACATATTGAGCTACATAGCCCATGGCTCTGTTTTTTTGTTGCGTTAACTAAAAAACAGAATAGAAGCATCCGACCAAATTTTGTATTCATGAATATTTCAGAGGTACTTTTTTGTTTGTTATTAATGCTGTATTTTAGTAACGCAAGAATGGTTTTAGCTCCGCCCGAGTGGAATATAGCAAGTGTATGTTTGTATTAGTGAAAATTAATAAATTCATAAGGGATTAATTTTCTTTGGTTGAAAAGATTATGGCGATTTGCAAAAATCTTACTGTGGTACATCATGATAAATTTCAATGTAAAATAGAAAGAACATTTTCAAATCAATTATGAATTATCTTTAACTTGTGTTTTTATCATCTTCGAAGATAGAATTTGAATTCTCAATTTAACTCACTCAAACTAAGAAGTTTTCAATTTAAAAGCTCCATCAATAACCACATATATGTTTTCTTGAAATTAATGAGAAAATAAAATTTGTTGGAACGAAAAACTTTCATCATGACGTTAACATAACTGATGAGAATTTAACTTATAACAGTACCGAAAAAACAGAACATTCAATTACAAAAAGCAGTCCCAAATTTAAATATTGAGAAGTTATCGAAAACAACTCACATTTACTTTTAAACAAATTTAAATGTCCATGTAAGTGCAAGAGACAAAATTTTCCTATGGAAGAAAATTCGATATTAGCGGGTTTTTTGCAGGACAGTATACAACATGAGGCTAGTTTGCTTCTGTAAGCACATTACTGTGTAGGGCTTTCTTCAAATTGTAACTGTCAATGTCACTCGCGAATGATTTATCAAATCAGTGTCTTTGTTGCAACTTTGTACGATCTAACATTAGGAATTGAGGAAGGATCGAGAAAATCTCTGACATTTAAAGATCCACAGATGTAGGCCTTATATTGAAATAATGAAATAAAAAACTCAAGGTGATTGGTTGTTTGTTGAAATGAACCTGTGACATTGTTACATTCAGGGGTGCACGAGAGAAATCCAATTTTTTTCGAAAACAGATGATAGTCCCATATTGATTGGGTTTATATCAAATTGTTCAAGGCTACTTTGAGGGCCAGTAAATCTTCATTGCTTTTGTTTCAAACTGATTTGATTGAGTTCGGACTGCGAAGGAGATTCATTGGGTCTTATACAATATCCAGTTCTCATCTTAGACGTCTGCTCGGGCGGCCATCTTGGATTAGAAATCAAAATGGAATTTATCTACCTGAAAAGTTGTCCTGTTTTTAGAAAGTTTCCTCTTGAAAGTCCAACTTATTGACAAGCTTTGTTATATACTGTAAGTATTACTCAAATTATGGAGTTTTTTACCGAAACTGAATTTTTACAAACTTTTTGTAGCAGAAACGCATGAGGGTGTATAAGGTAGATATAGGTTTCAACATTGTAGTGTTTGTTTTCTTTTGCACTTTACATGCAATATCATATGAATCAGAGAAAATACAGATTATAAACCAAATTCTTTGCAGAGACATTCCCGTTTATACAGTTATGTTATCGGTACATGATTGTATCATAAGTCAATTGAAACCCTGAGGATAACATTTTGGTTGATTTAGATTTTACAACTAGATAAATGAGAGTGCACACTCGGTAAAACAAGAATGAAAAGTTAAGCCATTCATCTGCGCCACAAGCGTGAAAAATTTAGCCTTGCTACAGCATTACAAGGCATTGTTAATTTGTCTTATCATAAACCATTTGTTAATTTATGGATATTCTATTCATACATATAGTATATTGTTCTAACGTTGTGGAATAAGTAAAAGTACAGCACCTTTTTTCATGTCATTTTCCCTCAAAAATGGCAGATCATATATAGCCTATAGGTAAGCCTCTTTAAGTCTATGAAAAAACTGTTAAGGGTCAAAGGAAGAGCTATCATTGGCCAACAGTAATTCTAAATTCATAACCCTGTATATTGGCAACCCAGAATTTTATAGGATGAAATATTTTGTAACTAATGTGTGAGAAAGTAATACAAGCGTTGATATGGAAATTTTTCATTATAATTAGTTTGATAAGATTTTGAACCATTTGGTTTGAGAATTTCATGATCTCTCGATTGCTTTCATTTTGAAGAAGAAACTTTTATATTTAAGTTATTCATATTCAAAAACACTGTTGCCAATATAAATTAATTATAGATTTTAGATAAAATTTCACATTAAATGATACAGATTAAAGACTGGGGAAAAAGGATATACGCCTGTGCACCAAAATGTTAATTACATTAAATTTTCATCACATTAAGATACCACATTCCATTTCCTAAAGAATTTTCAAAACATTTCAAAATTTATGTTCATAAGGGAATTTTTAAAAATGGCTTATAAATCTAAAAAAATTCTGAAAAAGGGTTAAGACATTCTAGGCTATTGTTTATCTGTTAAGAAGCTGCCAAAACAGTGTAAAAAAAAGTACTTTATTTCCATGTGAGATATTTTCATCTTACTATATTTGCCAAAGAGGAATAGGTGTTAAGTCTGGGAATGATAAATGGGCAATGATAAAAACACTTTGTTTCTTGTGATTTCTCGCATTTCTTCCACTTTTGTGAGGACGCGTCTGTTTACTTGGTCTTAAACCTCTCAAGGGATGAAGAATTGTAGCTAAAGAATGCGGCATCGAAGATGAAGAGTTAATGTAAAAATGGCGAGTTTGCACCAATATTTGACAGTCTCATGAATAATTTGGTGCTGTTTGATACGTTTCGCTCATGTACATATTTGTATAGAGTATTTTATGTTTCCTTGCTGATGATTTTTGTTTTTTTCTTACGTTAAATTTCCGGATTTCTTTCTTTAGGCTAATATACACAACGAAATTTGGTTAAGGACTTTGTAATTCAATAATTCTTGCTTTTATTGATTGTTTCACTATCTTGAATTTTGAATTGATTATGTATGGTTTTGGTGTGATAGTCTCGACAGCTTCAAATGAATTCATTCAAATGATCATGGTGTAAATATTCAAGATGAGTTTAAGTAGCCTCTGAAATTTTGAGAACCAATCATGTTTTTTATGTCACAAATCTTATGGACAAATTTTGTTGTTTATATATTCTCAAGATTTGATAAATGAACCTAATTTTAATTGTAATAACATATTATGTGATTTTGGATAAAAGAACAGATTATCAGATGCTTGATAAATTACCGTATTTCCTCAAATACAACCCCAGCACCCCCTTACCCTCTGGGTTCTAATCAAGGCCGGGTTATATTTTTTCAGACCAGAAATGGCTATTGCAAGAGTGAGAAAGTGGCATTCTTTATGTGAAAACTTTCCATCTGGAAATCATTCGAAGATTATTTTAACATTGAGAACACAACAATTGTACAATAGAGTTTATCCAAGTCATACCGATACTTCAAAAGAGAAAAGCCCTGTTTATATTCGAGACCTGGGTTATATTCGAGGCCCGGGTTCTATTTCACTCAGCACCCCCTTACTCCCCCCCCCGAGTTATATTCGAGGCCCGGGTTGTATTCAAGGAAATACGGTAAGCAGGAATAGAGAAAATGGAGGGAAATGGTGTTTGTGGCAAAGTAAGGGAAAATCAAATTGCTGAGAATGTCAGTTTTAAGTTATGAAATTTTTTCATAAGAGGAATTTTTTAGTAAAAATTCAAAAAAAAAATTTTTTTTGAAATTATGTTTTTCTTTATGAATCAAATTCAGCATATTTTACTCTTGAAATTGACAATATTAGCACTCAAGAAGGTTCCAATAGTTGATATCTAAATGGTGTTAATGTTGCAAGCTTGATGTATATCTATGTAACAGATGAAAGAACCTGTAGATCAGAACAAAATCTTAAGACACCCACAACTTTACTGGATTAATGATATTAGATTAATATAAGATATAAGATTATGATAATTCATATGTCCCAGGTGAAATTGCAAGTAACTGGGATGTAGTTTTATTATAGGTCATATATCGAAATTGAAGCGCTAATTCTGGTACATAAATTTTGGTAAATTCCGCAGGTAGAATAAAAACAGTCCTATCCCGTACTTGATTGTTTCTAGTTTCTCTTGTTTATGAGTATGTTTTCTTTGTTGATTAAAGCATCTGTTTGTTTTGTCACTGTTGACAGTTGATTATCGTTAGATTTATTGTTTAGTTGATGTGGGAACACTTGAGATATTTATCACATTGTCTAGAGGATATCTTCATAAGGGCGAACTCCCTGACCCCGCTCCTGCAGCTAAATAAAGAGAATGGTAGGTTTTATAATCAGTTATGACAAGTGTGGGGGGATAACTCCGCATGATAAACACCCACAGTTTCCCTGCCACTTATTGCCACGAGACATTCATTTGCCTCCAAGAAATGCCTGGCTGTTTTCCACGAATACACTCATTTGAACAGAAAGGTTTTTAAGGGGTAAAAGCCTCGCTATTCTTTTCTGATAATTCTGACAGATAACGTTGACTTTATCTCATAATTTGTGTCAAATTGGTATGTAGCGTCTCTAAGTAATAATAAATCACCTTCAAAACAATTTGTTGATATTCGTAGCTTTTTGGGAGCTGAATATTTTGTGTACGGAAGTGTACTAACTTGCCCCTGTCATAAAGAGATAACAGAAGCCAGTAAAGGAATTACAAACATTATTTTGTCATTTCAGGAAAATTGTTCTTACATTAAACTTTTGGAATATGCTGTATGTCTTTTGAATTAACTATCAATATGACTTAAGTCCCTTTCTTATAAAGATGACAGTGTTACCAAAGACACAGAAATCCTTTAGGTATAACAGAAATGTTTTCTCATACTATTATTATTATCACTTTTAAAAAATAAAAAAATATTATTATTATTATTATTGTTATTATTATTATTATTATTATTATTATTATTATTATTATTATTATTATTATTATTATTATTATTATTATTGTCATCATCATCATCTTCAAGATGGAAGCACTAGATTTTGAATACACAGTCATGCTCAAATCAAAATGGAGTATTGAACCAACCACTGACACAAGAGATTATGAAAGAAAAAACATACTAGGACCACTGTAGCAAATCAAAATCTTACTAAAGATACAGATAAGTTCGTCAAAGTTAAATATTGAAGAGCTTGGTTATAGACAGCTTTGGATATTTATAAGGCGCACATTTCCATCCACTAGTACATGCTCAAGGTTCTTCCAACATTTTAACACTGGTCTAACCCAAGTTGACATATTTGTTCCTAGAAGGCCACCACCAACACACTGCTTTACCAGGTACCCATTTCCTGCTGGGTGAAGAGAGGCACATTTTGAACTAAGTCTCTTGCCAAAGTAGACACCACAAGTGTCTTAATTCGTGTCTCAGTGTGGAGCATGGTATCAACCCTTCAAACTCTTAGTTTATCCGGCAATGACGGGTTTACCCACCCATCCTGCAACCCTTGCCCGATGTTGCTGAACTTCATTGGTAGCATTCATTGGTGAGCTAATTTCTTGACCATATGCCACCAGATTATGTGGGCATAAGATCACTTATAAAGTTTATGCAAAGTCCTTGGTACTTGTAAGTCAACATTAAAAAACTACTTTGGTTGCATCAGAATTCACCTTAGTTTTTAATTTTGTATATGAAAAAACATAATGTTATTTTCACTTGGCCTTAAACAGTACTGGAGATAATTTTAGTTTTATCCCAGTTAATGATGAAAAATATTATCTTTATTTTGTCTACTTATATGTTGACAAAAATAAAAGTTTCAGAAGAACTTAATGAACAGAACATGTGACAATTAGAAAATATATGATTGAAGTATTACTAAGAATAGAATAAACACATGGTTTATTAAATTCAGGTTTTAGCTAAAAATGATCAATCAATTTTCACCTGTTAAGTTTAATCTCAAAACTGTTTCTACAATAAAGCTTTAAAAATGCTAAAACTTGCAAAGAGTTCTCTGAGAGTTGAATTAACAGCAAAATCATAATTTCTAAACCAAAGTTTAGAAAATGAGAATAAGTTAAATTGACAGGAAACAAAAGGTTTTCTTGACATACAATATAGTAATTCTAATGATAGCTAGAAATAAATAGATAAGAAATTAATACAATTTCAAGCACTTTAACTTTTCTTAAATTCCTTTTGAAAAAGCTTTAAATAATCCATAAAACTTGCATGGTATTCTCTGAGAGTTAGATGATCAAGATTATCTAAAAGGTGACTGAATCTGTCTAATATGATACTCGTTATAATGAGGGAAATGGGGAATATGTTTTTATGATAGTGATAAATAAAATTCTAGACAAGATCATTCAAACATTTTTTTTTAAAACTGGGAACAATTGTCCATAAACTTGTGGGGCATTGTCTAAGAGTATCTAGGAATATCATAATGGTTGGCGCTGACACGTTTAAAGGGGCAAGATGATGACAATTGCTTATGTGGAAAACAGCCAGGGCAATTTAAATTGGGAGGCATCTACGATCTCACCGTTTTTTACGGCAAATCTGACATCTAGACGCTATCAAGTCATCACAAACAAATGGCAGTTTTAGTTTTCACAGCTCCTAATTCAGGGAAGTTCGAGATGCCAAATATTGGGGGGGGGGGGGGGGGAGGAAAACTCATACAGTTGTTGGAACCCTTCAAAATGTGTTCTGGTCTAATGGAGAAAAGAAACCAAATCTTTGTTATCTGTTTTATACAAGTCCTTTTGATGAAGTACCTTTTCCTGTACATCGCTTGGGGAAAGATTGTAATTGTTCGCTGGATTTGAAATCTGTTGGAATATAAGATATATCGCTGGATTGTTTTTGTTTTAGATCATGAGTTCAAATCTTTGAAGGGTGTTTTAATTTTTTGGGTTTTTTTTTTCTACTTACATTTTTATTTTAAAAGTATATCACATATACAGATGTTAATCACATTCTACATAAACAGATGATGATACAAAGACCAGAATTATTAGAACATATCAGATCTATTAGACATTCCAGCTGCACACTTAGTAACATTATAATAGTTACAGACTTTAGATATTAGTGTTTGGAAGGTTGGTAGCTGTTTCTGTTTTTAATCAAGAGTGTTTTTTGAAGAGCACCAGTGGCTTCGGATCAAGAGGTCCGTGGTTCGATTCCCACCAGGGGCTCGGCAACTTTGTCTGCAGTAGAGAACTGTTCTACACTCAGTCAGGTTTGGGTGCAATGCTAAACTGAATTTCAGTGCAGTACCACACATGGTTCGCTAGTTCCAGCTAACGCTCGCAGGTTTCACTGCAATGCATAGCCACAATGGTGTTGCTGGCTTTCTCCCTGCAGTAATATTAGCGGCTGCGATATAAGAAAAATACTCTTTAAAGCGGCTTTTAAACGCCATATCACCTCACCTCACCTTTTTCTAAGAGTGTTTAAAAGTGATAAACATAAAGAAGACAATATTTTCTTGATAATAACTTCATTATTGTGAAATTCAGGATGTTTTGTAGTGTTTGCTAACTCCTAAATCCCACCTGATGACCTGATACTCAGGTCCTTTGTGAATTTCACAACAAAGAAGTTGTTTCCAGAAAATCTTGTCTTCATTATGAATTCATTATACATCCTTGAAAGGTGTCAAAGATTGTATTATTTGTGTGAGAAATTTTTCAAAAAAGTTTATATCCATTTATGTATGTCATATAGTACAAAATGAACCTTTCATCAAAATTGGTATTTTCTAAATGATTATCTTTTAAATGTGGAAAATTTTCCTTGTGCCAAACTCTATCATCATAAAAATATGATAAACAAACAACAGATGTCATGGCAGTTAAAAGTAAGATAAAAGTTGTGAGAATGCTGACAAAAATGGAATTAAGAGAAATTTTACTATTTGCATGTTTTTAAACCATTTCATTCTTTGATAGTACTTTTGTTAGGCAACAAGATCATTTCATTTCTATGTGGTAGAAATAACCTTAAACCTCCTGACTTCAAATTGATCCAAACTTATCCAGAAATTCCTTAGATGTCCATGAATGAAAAGGTGAATTATCAGTACGTAACAGGAACTAAGCTGTATGCCTGCGCTAAATACTTGATGAAGTAGTATTCTGATAGGTTCCGCTAGCGCTGATAAATCCCCTATGGCAGGAACTAAAGGTGTTGCACCCCCTATTGTCAGAGACTCTTCTCACTGGGTGAACCCAGGAAGAATTTTACCAAATTATGACAGGAGGGGGAAGCGATGATATATTATCTGGAAGTGACAGTGTACACCAGATGACTCCCGGCCCGTCAGCATTGTTGCCGAAGTAGGCAACGAGATATGACAAGAGGTCTGATATGCTAAAAGTTCCTTGCCTCATTGCCGATGATGAGAATTGATAAATGTTGTTGAAGTGTTGACTTGTAGCATGCACTCGGGCGCTCTTTGTAGTCATGTGGGTACACTTCTGAAGGTTCATGTGGTTTGGCGGGAGGCTGAGGGTTACTTTAGTGGTAAGCGTTTGGCTTTGGATTGCAAGGTCCAGGGTTTGAATCCTGCAAAAGGGTGAGCAGAGAACCTAAGAAGTTCTGTAGGACTTTTGACAACAAGGTCCTGGTTTGAATCTTACAAAGGTTTGAACAGTTGGAGAGAACCTAGGAAGTCCTGTAGCTAAACATCTGGAAGTTACATTCGTGTGGTCAGGTTGAAGAGAGCAGTGGTATGCCTATTGGACTTTTGTTAACATGATCCTGGTTTGAATCTTACATGGTTTTGAACAGTTGTAGAGAAAAGAAAGTCAGGTACACATCTTGAGGTACTGTTCAGGAGGTTAGATGTAAATTAGCTGTGTTTGTTTATGGAATACATGGACTCGCGTTTGAATCCTGCAATGGGGTGAGGAGATGTCGAGAACATATAATGTTCTATAGGTAAACATCAGGAGTTTTTGTTCATGAGGTTTGGCTGAGAACAAAAGAAATTAGCTCAACTGTGAGAGTGATTTTCTATGGATTGCAAGGTTCCCAGTGTGAGAAGTTGTAGACAACCATGGAACTCCTGTAGGTACAAATCTGAAGAATTGTCTTCTTTTTGTGAGGGTGAAGAGAGTAGTGCAGTTGTTTGCATGATTGACTTTGGTCCTGGTTTAAATCTTGGATTGGAAATTCTACTGAGAACTTTGTTTTATGTTTCAGGCCTAAATTAGAGGTTATATTGAAGGATGAAGGGGACAGAGTGGGTGTTCAACTGTTTGGCTTTGGTTCACAAGGCCTTTGGTTTGAATCCAGCCAGGGATGGAATCCGTAGAAATCTTGTTTATTGATATAGGTGCATGTCTTGGTTTTTATGGCAGGATTTGCACTTTCCAAATTACCTTGTGCAGGTGTTGTTTCCTTTCTTGGGTTATAGCTGCTATGGTAAGATTTGAAACAGATAGAAAATGCAGTGGTTGCTATGTTCATCTATGGATTGCAATATCAGGGGTTTGTAACCTTTCAGGGGTCAGCAGCTCAAGAGAGTGTAGCATAGTGTTTTGGGATTGGGATAGCGCAGTGATTAGCATGTTTAGCTTCGGATGAAGAAGTCTGCGGTTCGAATCCAGCCAGGGGCTAGGCAACTTTGTATGCAGTAGAGAACTGTTCTACACGCAGTAAGGTTTGGGTGCAATGCTACATTGAATTTCAGTGCAGTATCACCCATGGTTTGCTAGTTCCAGCTGATGCTGGCAGGTTTCACCACAATGCATAGCCCGATGGTGTTGTGGGCTTTCTCCCTGCAATAATACTAGCAGCCGTGATATAAGTGAAATACTCTTGAGAGCCCAAATCACCTCACCTTTGAAAGTTTTAAAATTCCTTGTACATCTTCATTGGAAATCTTCATTGACAACATGACATGATGTGAGTCGTGGTATATGTGTCGTAGAAATTTATGTAGTACATATCGGCTAATATCAAAGCTATCCAATCCAAATTAGGGTAAAAGACAAATAGTACACAAGATTATTATCTTTGTCAAACTTCATTAAAAACAAGATACATGTCATGTCAGTCATGGTGTGTGTTATGAAGAAGCATATTGCTATTTCAGGATACGCCCCTGCGTCAATACGACCTCCACCTCACAGCTGAATGATCGACATGCATGATACACACATACCAGTGTAAGCATCAGCCACCCTCTTACATGTATCCATCTCTCTCTTTATCACAGTCATCCACCTCTATCACATCTATATTCTGTGTCACCGAACGTTTCACTTTTTCACGTAATTACACTTAACGTTATTGTATCAATTAATTTTTATTGACTTAATCACCTGACCTATCTCTGTCATGTAAACCTTAGAATTCACAAGGGATTCATGTACCGTATTTTTCATCACTACAATATGTGTTTGATGATGAAGGCAGGAATATGGATATACAACTTCTTTATTCAGGGAAGTCAACAATTTTACGTAGATTCTAAGGTCTTTTTCAAGCCAGAATCTATACTGGACAAAATAGTAATACTGAAATTTTTTCCAAGTAGATATTTCTGCAGGTTGTCAATGAACTTTGTCAATGTCATTTATATTTTACAAACTTTCACATATACCTCACACATTTTGGTCCCATAAAATGCTACCTTTCTAGACACAGTTGTTTATATATGATTGTTTTCATGTTCATCGCCAAACTATGCCCATGTTAAATGTGTGGTAACTTTCTACAAGAGCACAAAACACTCCCTCACACTCACTTATTCATTTATTTAACCACTCAGTCATTCATTCCCTCACTCACTCACTCACTAACTCATTCAATCACTCAATCACTCCTAATCATAATACTGCATACCGATTCAGTTATATAATTTACTCTAACATTGTCAAACACCTTCTAGATAATAGAATGTATTATCTATATCAATTGAGAAATGTGATACAATTTTAATTTTTATTAACAATCTTGTGTATGTTAATATGTTGTCACATTTCTGTTTCTATTTTCCTTGATCTGCAAAAAAATTTTTTGACTTTTTATCCCAATCAGTGCACTTCTGTGTGAATCCTTTATACCGTCTATATTTATCCTGTATGGAGTCTTCCAACGTTGGATACACAATCAAAAGCCAAGACATTTCTTTAACTAAATTCTATTATTTCCTTGACCTGTTATCTGCTTAATGATACCAAATCATTCTTGGTAAGGTTGTAGGGACTTGAATGCTCAGATAATAATTCTATCAGACATAAATTGGTTAAGGATTACGTGGAAAAAATCTTATTCCTTTCTTATCAGGGAGATAAATGCCTTAATAATAGAAAAAGGTATAGAATCGATAGAGATGATGATTTTTTATATTATTGCCAGTAAAAAAACAGGATCTATCAGTGAAGATAAATCGTTAAATCAGTCACTAGTGACTAGTGAAAATGAGGCTGGTAGACTGAAAACAACAAAGACTTGACGTCATCGAACAATGTGCTGACATGACACGCTCATGACGTCATGTTATTGCTGTAGCTCAGCATGAAGCTGCTTTCATTTCCATAGAAATACAATAATTAAGTCATAAAATAGATAGAAAAATTTACTTTTCTTGACGAACACAAATATCCTGGGGTAGAAAAGTAAAGAAGTATCACTTCTAGCTTTGCCACTCGTGATGATATAAACTTTCAACCTCATTGGATGAGATAAACATGGTATTTGTCAAGAAAAGCCATATATCCTTTATTTATCGTCATATCAAGATCAGTGATATTAAATCTGACGATATACATTTAGGGATACCTCACTGTATTGTAATTGTTTTGCTTGAAAATGAAGGTGTTTGTCAGCATTTTCTTATGATCAAGTAACCCTGAAAAAATGGTATCATGAAGTGTATTGTTTAGGGCATAATTATGAGATAACATGTAACATATCGTATTGTGAAATGTCTGTACTGTCACAACTTTAGAACAAATGAATATCATTACATTAGATGGTAAAAGGTAACTAGTTTGGGCAAATATGTTGTCTTTTTTTATTTTCTGGTTTAGAAATTGATAGTTGTCTATGTAAGTGGACTTTAACCTTTTGCCAGTGTTTTTTTCAAATACTCTCTTTATTATAGTCATACCAAAGAATAAATCTAAATGCAAGGAAAAGCAGAGAATCGTACACATTAACAGAAATTTGTATGACAGTTTAGTAATATGCTACGAAAATTAACAAAATACATCAATCAAGTGATCTAATTCATGTGATGTCTGTATATTAAAGTTTTTTCTGTGGTTATGATTTGAAACTTTAAAGAAGAGGGTCACATCCATCAAACACATGAATGTTAATGTTAATTTTAATGATGTTTCAGGGCTCACTCAATGATGGTCAGGGTGTGATGAAAGTGCTCAAGCCTTGAAACATTATTAAATATTCTTGAGAAATAGCCCGCTCATCCTGCAGATTTTAAATTTAAATGGATACTACCGCTGCCCGTATCTTTCTATATAAGCGTATTCTTCAGAGCCTTTAATGGATCCACTTATTCCCTTTCTTTGATCATTAGAATTGCCGCGGATCAGCGCTCCCCCTATTTGAGCTTAAAAACATATAAGAAATATATATAGGTAGAAGTATCCATTATGAAACTGTAACATCATTCCCTCAGAATTTGAATTTAAATTTGATTAAACTTTTAAAGAATTTCCTTATTTAACTTCAAACTTCTAAATTACCACTTAAAGAAGTATTTTACCTGTAAATTAATTCTGCGTAACATAAGGATCTTCTTTTTAGTTAAAATCTTTTTTTTTTAAAATTCTGTACGATCTATATAAAGTTTATCATATGCCTCATAACTAATCTAAAAATTCATGTATCATTCTTTGTCCATTTCATTAAGACTCTATTTCACAAGATGTTTTCATTCATTAAGTGATTTTTTTTTCTTTACAAATGTTTTTAATCCTCATTGTTTGTTTTTTTCTTAAAAACTTACCCTTGGGTTTTTTTTATCTTCTTTTGAAGAAAGACTACTTTTTTTCAGATGGATTATAAAAATGGTTAACTTGATAACAAAAAACTGACAAAATTGTGGTGTTTTATTTTAGAAAAAAGTGTAGATATCTTTTCTTTAATCAAGGTTGTTCTAGAGCAGGTAGATTTTTATGTCGTTAAAACACGATGTTGTTTTTCCATTTTCTTTGGTTTAGGCTGCAGCAGATAGCTAAAATACTGCTGAAACAGTGCTAAACAATAAGTTAATTAGTTAGAGTTTTTTTAATCATCAAAACAATCAAAATTGAGTACAGTCTAATTTCTTAAAACTGTTAATCAATTGGTGATTAGTTGCAATAATTTATATTTTCAAATGTTTCTGAGTGCAAGTTTTGTTATTTGCTTGGAACATAATTTTTTTTATCTCCTTTTCTGATCAGATGGATTATAACAATGATTAACTCAATAACAAAAAAATGATAAAAATTGTTGAGTTTTGTTTTTGAAAAAAGTATAGGTATCTTTGCTATGATTGGCTTTTGTCTTACTTATCAAGGTTGTTTCTATTTGGAGCAAGTAGTTTTTTATGTCATTAAAACACCCTTTTTTTCCATTTTCTTTGGTTTAGAATGCAGCTGATAGCTAACATACTGTCGAAACAGTGCTAAACAATAACTTCATTATTAGAGTTTTGAATCATGGAAGTGCATATGTTTGGGGTTTTTTTATTCATCAAAACAATCAAAATCGAGTACAGTTTAATTTCTTAAACTGTTAATTAATTGGTGATTAGTCGCAATAATTTATATTTTCAAATATTTCTGAGTGCAAGTTTTGTTATTTGCTTTTAACATAAATTGAATCTAAGTTTCCAATAAGTTAATAACAAACAAGGAAAATGCTACATTTCCAAGGAAAATGTTAATGAATCAAATTTAAAATTGAAAAAGAGTTATGAATAGTATATGAACATCAAATGCCGTTTGATGAAGAGTGATATAACTCCATACTATCAAGATGAATTAATTAATAAAAACCATTTATGTCAAATTGATTAAAAAAATTTTTTTTTTAGATTTGAGTGAAAAACACTTTTTTTCATTTGAACATATTTTATGAATTTATTTCTTGTTTTTCAGTGCATCTCAGTAAGGTGAGCCAGTAAAAGAGGATTTTTCGCTGATTGAAGCGCGGACGTAACTACCTCCATCCCAGCAACTGTCAGAGTTCCGCAGTAGGGGTGTTGTATGCTGATTGTACTAATACGGCATTGACACTTGTGTGTCCTGATGTTTAGCGTCGAGCTGCTCCCGTGATAAATCTATGAATTTCCTAAGTAATCCAAGTTGAAATAGCATATAGGAGAGAACAGAAATGCCCTTTCTAAGAAGCCCGAAGATGAAAAAGCCATTTGCCTAAGCCCCGGTCTTAGTTATGGATCGCATTGGAGGATAATAAATTATTGGTTAGTAGGATTTATAGTTTTAATGACAGGTCGCAGAAGGTGAAAAGGGGGCCATAAAACATGTATTTATTTGATTTATGACGTCTGGAGTGGCAGTGTTATCCCTGTTTATGGGCCTGATAGAAAAGTCATTATTTCCAGCGGTGTAAATAATGCAGCGGGCCATATTTGCTTGTCGAGTCTCAGCTTCGTTTTAATCGAGAATCGGGCGAGTAATCAAGCAAGATGAAGACTAATACTGCATTATGAGAAATACTTGCACGATTCTGTCACCACAAGCCCAAATAACGATAGTCGTAGACTTTTGCTGATTTGCTCGCCGCCATTTGGAGCCCTCCCTCCAGAAGATTCGTGGCTTGCCGGGCTCTTATGACTTTTGCTTAATACATCTCGGAAAGGGTTTCATCCATCTTATCCAAGTTTATGGTTGCAGAAAGAATTAAGAAAAATGAGAGGAATATGCCGGTCGTTCGGACGCCCTATGAGGAGTCCTTTGATAGACAATAAGGGATTAAAGTACTAGACCACCCAGTTTTATTTCCCGCCATTTCAACCTCTCCTCAAGTTGTTCATCTAGCTAAAATGAACTAGGAATTTGCTTCCCCTCATAAAGTCCATTTCAAATAGACTTTTGCGTAGTCGAGCTTTGGACCGAGAATGAAATTCTATTTTGTATCCCAGCCAAGTTGTAACTATTAAATTCAAGAAAGGCTTTTTGTCTGAAATGAATCGAGGTTCCGCTAATGACATTTGGTCAATTTTGTATGTCATTAAAATTCAGGGCTGTCTTTATTACCGCGTATCCATTATTGAAGGTGTTATATATTCATTTGAATAAACTATTTTTGTTACTTGCTATTCCTTATTGATTTTAACCATTGTATCATTATCCTCAATTAGGGGTTGATGGTGCCTAGATTATGCCCTGAATGAGTATCATTCCCAGATTCGTCAACATTTACACATGCTCAACAAAAACCTTTAGAATATCTTTGACTTTCTGAAAATCTCAATTTTAGAAAATTGCTTTAATTTAGATTACATTAGAACTGTGGAATTGTCAAAATATGAATTATGTTATTAACTAATGAGAATAAGGGATTATGATATGCTTGTTTAACAACGTTGAGAATTTTAATGAATATTATATTGACATATATGGCAATGATGTTACAATTTGGTTCAAATGATTTCTGCTACAATTTGTTTTAACAAAATAGTTTCAATAAAATGCTTCACATTTTATTTCAAAACAATTGAATACAATGCCTCCTTACATGTTATTTCAACAAAATTGCTTCAATAAAATGCCTCATATTTAATTTCAAAACAATGGTTTATATAACATGCCTTACATGTTATTTCAACACAATAGTTTCAATACATTGCCTTACATGTTATTTCAACACAATAGTTTCAATACATTGACTTACATGTTATTTCAACACAATAGTTTCAATACAATGCCTTACATGCTATTTCAACACAATAGTTTCAATACATTGCCTTACATGTTATTTCAACACAATAGTTTCAAAACATTGACTTACATGTTATTTCAACACAGTAATTTTAATACATTGCCTTTCATGTTATTTCAACACAAAAGTTTCAATACAATGCCTTACATGTTATTTCAACACAGTAATTTCAATACAATGCCTTACATGTTCTTTCAACACAATTGCTTCAATAAAATACCTCATATTTGATATACAAATATTTTTTATATAGCACCCCTTACATATTTTTTCAACACATTACTATTACCCTAAACTCTCTTACATATTAATAATTATGTTTCAACAATGTTTTGCATAAACATCTTTTTATATATATATATGGTTTCAACACAATATGGTTCCATAAAACGTCTTGTGTGTGGTCTCAACACAATGAATAGTTTCCATAAATTGCTTTACACACTATTTCAACACAATATGGTTTCCATAAATTTGCCTTGCATATTGTTTCAACACATAAGTGTTACCATAATAAACTCTACATATAATGTTACAACAATATTTTCGATAAACTGCCTTATACTGGGTTTCAACACAAAATGGTTTCCATAAAATACCTTACACTCTTATATCAGTATATCAACACAGTGTTTTCCAAAAAATGCCTTCACATTATTTCAACACAATATGGTTTCAAAGAAATGCTTTACACATTATTTCAACACAATATTGTTTCCAAAAAATGCCTACACATTATTTCAACACAATATGGTTTCCAAGAAATGCTTTATACATTATTTCAACACAATATGGTTTCCAAAAAATGCTTTATATATTACTGCCTTATATATAGGGTTTCTTTCAACACAAAATGGTTTCCATAAAATACCTTTTACACGGGATCTCAAAACAATGGTTTCCATATAGATACTCTAGGTTGGTATAACTGTAGATCCTTACTTAAAAGCCAAGCTGTTATTGTTTCCAAACTGTCCACACCATAAGCGTCTATTCGAGGCAGATTTCTATTTAAAGAAAGCGTCTATTTTATTTTTGGGTTGCAAGTTTCAAAAGGAAGGGAACAATGATTGTAGAAATTAAATTCGCTTTAATTGGCGTTAAGTAAAGGCGGGCGTTTATTTTTTCCATTAAGCTCTATGCAAGGACATGTTTCCGAGGCAGACCTCCATTTAAAGCGCAGTTGTCTAATTAAAGGGGCACAGAGTATGTTGTTGGAGAAAAATATGTAAATTTTCATAAATTGTGTTTCTTTATCAAGAAGTAATAGTTGTTTCAGAAAATCAGAATCCTAATGCTTATCAGTTCAGAATAGTGACATTAAACGGGTTATTGTCCTGATTTGTGATCGAAAACCGGACAGTGGAGCGCGCCAATGATTCAAACGTAATTTCGGAAACTTATTTACTGCAGACACAAACACAAATATTGGTTGATAGTGTTCAGAAGGTTATTTAAGTAATCTACGCGTTAATTGGACAAATAATTTCGAATTTCTAACATTTATAGAGCCGTTTTCCGATTATCAGTTAATAGAAGAAAATATCATAATTTTTGCATTTTAGAGACAAACATGCAAGGGAGGCTATTTTAACTTAACTCAGGTCATAATGTATTTTTGCTCTTTCTAAAGCCAAATTGAAAATCATTAAACATACTCTGTGTCGCTTTAAAGATTTATGGTATTGCTCATCCTGATCATATAGCCCTCAGATTTTAGAAATTTGTTTGAAATACCCCACAGTATTACTTCAAAAATTTTAAACCACTTTCAGCATACAGCGATAAAATTTTAAATCAAAAGGGGTAAATATGTTTGAACTTTTTAAAGAATTCTATAAAGTTTAAAACAAATGATTGAAACTTCTCTTCTGGATTTTTTTATGTTCTGTTTAGATTATCCATTATATTTTTAGAATTAATTTCCACAAACATATTGACAATATAATTTATCATATGACATTGATATTAACCCATGTTATCTAGCCACTATTAATAACCAAGTTGGAACTTTATACCGAAGATATGTGAGAAAGAAAGATTTAGGATGACTTTTATTTTCTGTGTATTTATATTCAGTTCCAACAATAAAGGTACCATTATGTAGCATAAATATTCTTCCAGAAAAAGAAAATGGAAACAGGGAAGGTTACACTTAAATCATTTTTACTTGTCATAAAAATTGCTCAGGGAAAACAGAAAGGCAACAGAAAAATTTGTATTTACATAAATCATTTTTACGTGTCATTTTCTTTCGTGAAAATCCTTCAAGAAAAACAAAAAAGCAGTACACAAGACATATTGGCATGTCATTTTCTTTCATAAATATTCTTCAAGACAAACAAATCGGTAAGGTACGAGGCTATATATACATATAGAAGATGTATATATACAAGACTTTGCCATACACATTTCATAAAGGTAACAAAACATCTGTACATGTCATTAATGTACATCATATATCAATCAACACATAACATACAACACAATTTTCGTGCTTGATATGACGGATACTTATCAACACATCTCATGCCTTAAAACAACAACTTACTTTCACAAAGACCCGTTATCATATCATTCTGAGCAGTATCTCAGATAATAAAATGTGTACATCAGTTCCTCGAATTGAGGCAAGTTCTTGAATTTATGCTGTACCATAGTTTTAAAAAAAATAAGCTAGATCACGTATCGATACCTGATTACGAGATGACTAATTTATTTGTATCCAAGATACATAACCGATTGTACCTTTACCACAAATGATATGCAACATGCAATCATATCTTTACATTCAATAATGAATATATATTCTTCAGAAATAATTATTTTTGAGTGACAAAATTTTCTTCAGTTATTTCTGACCACAGGTTAACTAATAGTCTAACAATTAGTCTCTGAAATGAAAAATGCATCAGTAAATCGAAAAATTTAAAAACTTATTATAAATGAAATGAAAAGGAGACTGAAATTTCTTCATTTCCTGAAATTAAGCTTTAAAGTCTTTTTATAGACTTGCTTAGGCTTCTACCTTATTTCAGGGTCTGGCCAACAGACTAGTTAACTAACTTACAAACGAAATATGGAAATTGATCTAAAAGGATCCCATGGTCTTTAATTGATGCTGGGGTTACAAATGGTGTAAAAAGTAAAAAAAATATGCTCTTTACAAAAGATGGATACACAGTATCATTCTCTAGATAGTATCCTACTATCAAATCAACGATAAAAATTAAATTATCTGAAATTGCTATGTGTCTTGTAACAAAGAGCACTTCAATGAATAATTCTGTCAGTAAACTTAATTGTTAAATTTTGTGTTCTTGTAAAGTTGTCAGCTTTAGATGATGTAATATTGTATGAAAGCAACACACACAAAAAATTAATTGAATTTCATATTCATTTAAATATTTTGATTAGTTTTGTTTTACAACGTATTATGTTAAGCAACGTGTAAAAAAATGAAGTTGATATAGCTCAGTTTGTAGAGTGTTTGCTTAAAAATGTCGCCAAGACATTCAAAGATGGGAGTTCTTACTTCCTTGTTTGGCACTCAGCATTATAAGGATACAACAACATTTTAACTGGCACTGCAATTTGGCTGCCAGGATCAGTAAGCTCAAAATGAATTTCCATAATACTTCATATCTTAATGTGTTGATGTGGATATTTTTATGGGGCTTATTTCCTCTTTCATGTAATTTGTACTTTCAAAGCCCTACCTACATCATTACCCTTGGTAATTAGTACTTGGCACTTAACACAACCTTGTAGGTATGTATTTATAGAATCTCACCCAAGTGTCTTCTGATATCAAACATATCAACACAAGTTGATAAAAGTTACAAATATCCGAGGCTTGCTGAGGATATTTAACTTTTATCAACGGGTGTTGATATATTTTATATCAGAAGACACTTGGGTGAGATTCTATTTATCATTCAAAATCATTTTTCATTTCGATTCCGTGACAAATGTATATAATTCTGAACACTGCACTACTCTAAGACTCTCAGTGCGGTGATGTCATAGCATTGTGACATCGTCATGTTTATGACGCCATAGCAATGTGATGTCATTACTTGATGATGAAAAACAATTGTGATGCCAAGAACTTGAATGTAAGAGGGCATTGTTCAAAATCTACTGTAAAAACGATATCTGCTGTGAAACACAGTTTTGGATGATAAATTCAGTTTTCAACTGGATGGCCGAAGTGAAATGGCGATGAAGTTCCTTACCCTGAGACAGTATGAAACCCAGGTCACAAATTTTAGGATTCGAACCCGAGCCTTAGTCCTGAGAGATTAGCACACTACCCACTACACCAATGTGCTCCACTGTGTAGAAGGAAGGGTATTATTAATATTATGATATTATGATATTGCCCCAATCACACCAAGCAAACCTTATTTTATCTACAGCTGTATCAAACCAGCCCATTCAAATTTCTATATGCCACATGAAAGAAGGCTTTTGATTGGCTAGCGCCATAAATAGGATATGGCCAGACATCTTTAATGAAACTGCTGTGTGGATAAAAGATGCTTCAATGTTGGACAATAAAGTAACCGCCAAATTTGTATAGGATTACTAATTACAGATAGGTTTTTATTTAATGTTTTCAATATAGTATCCTCTACCAGGAGTAGTTGACTGTAACAAGATCTCTTCTTCCATTACACATGATATTCCCCGGCTTTGGAGACACGCAAAATGTATTGGCAGAAGCCAGACTCAAAGACACAAGATATATAGATCATCTTACGGAAGATGGTTAATACTAATACACACACAACTTGTTTACACATCAAAACCAGCCGTGTACGCACTTGAAAGGGCGAGGAATCATTTTGGTGACAACCAAGTGATTAAATGATTCCTCGTCAGTAAAGGGAGATAATCAACTACGTTATTTATGTGACAGCGGTAATGATGGATTTAACTGATACACTAGATCATAGCAAAGGCTTTTTAACTAGTATGCTTGCGTATTTAATTGTATATGGCTACAAAGAAAACGCTGGACTATATAGTAGGTTATATGGGTGTACCAAGAAGAAATTATAAGGTAGAGAGATAATATAGGATCTTTTCAACAAAAGAATTTTAATAAGAATTTTTTTAACTTTAGAAATTGTACATTTGGTTAGATGAGAAATGCTAATGGTACATTGGGGTGAAATTGAAGGGGAAGATAAAATTTGAAATGTTTATTGTCCCTTAATGAAAATGATATAGCAAATAGTTTATTTAATTACTTTTATTCATTTTAATCTTAAGTTGATTTTATATTAATTGACAGTGGTGTTACATTAAAAGACACTGTTGGAGTTATATATGCCAAACTTTATAAATGGTGTAAATTGATAAAGACGTACCAACTATTTTTGAAGAGAATAGTTCCAAAACAGCTAGAGTCACTATGCGATCAAGCAAAAACGTCCTGCCAGGGGCTGGGCAACTTTGGGTGCTGTAGAGAACTGTTCTACATGCAGTAATGTGCAATGCAACACTGAATTTTAGTGCAGCACCAAGGTTCCAGTGGCGGATCTAAGGGGGGGGGGGGGATGATAGATTCAAGTCAATAAAAAATGAATTAGTAAACCATTGATAATGTAACAAATAGCCCAATGACCCCCCCCCCCCCCCCCCCCCCCCTCTCCCGTTGTCAAATTCTGAACCCCAAACATAGTAAATCATACATAACGTACCCACCCCCACTCCTTTAACAATTTCTGAATACGGACCCCCCTTTCAAAAATCCTGGATCCGCCCCTGGGTTTGCTAGTTCCAGCAGATGCTCGGAGGTTTAACCCCAATACATTGCCACAATGGTGTTACAGGCTTTCTCCCTGCAATAATACTAGCAGCTGTGATATATGTCAAATACTATTAAAAGCTATGTTAAACCTCAAATAACATCACCTCACAAAATTAGAATCTTTAGACCAATTAAAGACGCAGTTTTAAACAATTGTACCATGATTTTTAAGCTATATATTCAAATCCATCCCCCTACGTCAAATGACTAAAAAGGTGTTCACACAAAAATGGCAGCCAGTGGTACAGGCTTGATACTTGATTATTCCTGTAAAGCTACAGATGATCTGGTCGAGTTATGAGATGTTTTGACCCTCTGCAGAAAATGCATTTGGCATAAACTAATGTTTATTTGGGAAAATTAAAAACAATAAATCTTTTAAAAACTTGCTACTGTCCCGTTAAGGGTTTGACTTGATTTACGAGTGACAATTGATATGTGACAATGATAATTTATATCTACTTATGTTTCTGGTGGCATATGTGTGTCTCTTTGATGAAATGATAACATTCACATCGTTATGAATATCTCATTTGTGTCTGTAGAAATATTGATTTTTTTGGATAACTCTTGTTACTTAAGATACATAATTGCCATTTTTTAGTTTTTAGTGTTTATAAAAATAATCATTGCTCTAAATGTTTCCTAGGTCAAAGTTACATTTTTGTAAAAATGATTTTTAATTTTTTTCACAAATAATTGTCAGCTGTAACTGCTAACCTACAAGAATTATCACAATGATAAAATCAAATCTTACAGTTATCAAATCATGTAATTTCTGAGTGAGAAAAAAACAAATAATGATTGTCATAATGTTTGAACTTTTTTCATATTTTCCAGTTTTTTAGGTGTAAAGTGACAGAAGGTTACTCATAAGAGATTAAAGTTATCTTCCTTCACGCGACTGCTTCTTTTGATTTAATAATAACTGCTCCTCTCTGATTGGCTACTTTCAGGGTGACAGCGAGAATAACAGATTATGTGTATGGATTTTTATCCCAAGGAGGTGTTGAAAACGTCAACATTATCACTTGCAAACTATTGGATATTGGAGGCCCATTATACAAGTGTTAATTAGGAGGATACAGAAAAAAGACTTGTTCAATTTTCATCGAGGAGAAAGGGCAAATTTTCCGTAGGTGTTAAAAGATCGAAGAAAACCCAAGTCTCGGAGCTTGATTGAATAATCATTTCACACAAATTTTGAATAATGAGGAATAAAAGCACAAAATTCTCCTTTGTAAATGACTGCCTCATGTATTGTTAATAAGCTTCCCGGGTTGACATATTGTCACTGAAAAGTGACTACAATTATATGTCCATTTTCGAAGTGTCAATAGACGATTGGTGATAAAAACGAAGATTGACATAACGGAATTGACAATAGTGTGCTAGCATATAGCCAATGATGCATTTGTAGATGCGCGGAGAAGTTAATGTCGTGTGCCGACAATATATCTAAGCTAAACTGTCTCTTGTAGTGACACATGTCCCCACGTATTTCTCCCGATATCACTGCGGTTGATTTCTCTCAATACCATCTTCACAGCTTAGATCGTTTTCATTTATTATATTTGAAATCCTTAGGGAGATCCAGGGGTAACGAACTGACAAAGAATTTTCTCATGAATTCCCCCGCCTATCAAGGTTAGTTTTGAAAGTTGAATAGCCAATGAAAGATTAATGAAGATAATTATTTTCTTCCTCCGGGAGCAGAAGAGCTCCACTTAAAGGCATGACGGGAGGGCAGCCTTGACAGGTATGGTTGCGATGATAACGTTCCGATCTGCCGCATTAATCGACACCCTTGTCCCCTCAACGTTGAGATTAAGCCCGCTATGATTATTAGATTCGCGCGATCGGCAACATTTTGATTAATACATGTATACAGCATAACCCAAGGTGTCTTCGAGACGATTGCAATTTGATTGGTTGGCCAAATCAAGCCTGGCTGTCACTCAAGTGTAGGCCGAGTCTGATTAGATATCAAGGCTGTCACATATTACAATATACACTAGTTAATCAAGCCTCTTCCTCCTTACTTCAACTACGTCTCCTCGGGAAATTAACTCTTTCACTTCATTGGTATTGGAATAATCGTATAACCAAAATATTGAGCATGAACACTATTATTGTAATCAATCTCTTATTTTGTTTAAAGTGACACAGAGTATGTTGTATGAATTTTGTACATAGCTCAATTAAGAGCCAAATACTATCTGCCCTGAAATAAAGTTCAGCTGCGCTCGCTAATCTTGCATCTTTATTTCTAATTTCCCAAAGTTATGACTTTTCCTTGTAGATAGTAGAAAAACAGCCATGTAGATTTTAATAAGTCGAAATTATGTGTCCACTTTATATGAGTATGAGTTTAATACTAAACACTACCAACCAAAGTTGTCTTTGTGCCTGCTGTAGAAAAGTTTTCAAAATTACGTTTGAGTCATTGGCAAGCTTCACCGTCTGGTTTTCTATCACAAATTATATACAAACCTGTTTATTGTTTCTATACTAAACTGATAAGCTCTACGATAGTGATTTTAAGAAACTACCAATCTAAAAAGATTTTAATTTTCCTGGATCTGCACCTGTATCTAATATTAGATAACCAAAGGTGAATTGAGATATTCTTTATAACGTTTATTGCTGTTTTCTCATTGCTTAGCTTACCTTTCAATCAAACAACCAGCATTAGATTAACCAAAAAGGCATTTCTATAAAATTCACATTTATGTTTACTCCATATTTCGGAAAAAGTCTGCCATTGTAAATTAAGAGATATAGGCAATCGTTGGAAATATTCTTTGAACCGAAAGGTAAATTCTTGATGAATTTTACAACTCACATCTGTTTGTTGCTTTTGCTCTTTGCTTAGCTTAATTTTCAATTAAACAATCTGTATCAAGGTTAATCCCGTGCGTATTCTCTTCAATTTTATTTTATTTTATTTTTTTTCTGAAAAACAAATCGTCCATCTTGAACTGAAATAGCTCAATAATAAGTTGATTGCTTGAGATATGTTTAATTGGAGGCAGGTTTTGTTTTCTTTCAATAATTTGTCGATATTAAGAAAGGAAACTATAATCTATTTGACGGAGTAAAAATGCATCAGTTTTCCCGAAGCCCCGTGGGTGTGTCATACTGAATGGATGGTATGCTTTTTGATGATGATCGTTTCCTGGAGAAACAAAGTTTTTTTGTATCTAATGATCATTCGAATTCATGCAATCTATCTCTTTTCTTTATTATCTAAAAACTATTTTTATAATTAGCATTTATCTTACTTTGAAGCATCAGATGGATTTGTAATGTACTTTTTCTTTGATGTAAAACATTGCACAGAAATCACTTAAGGCTTTTTAAAAAGAAATTGCCCTGTGACATGATGTACAAGGATTTCTTCTCTATGAACTTAACCAATAATGCAGTTCGTTAACCCTATCACCTCCAAGAAACCAGACACAGTCATTACTTGCATTTTTAAATACTTTTGGTTGTGAGAAGGATAATATGAGATCGCTGCTTTGTAGGTTTTAAAACAACAAATTTGTTTGCTATACCATCAAATTCAGCTATGCAAAAAATAGTTAGTATATATATATATATATCTGCACAGGAAAGAGATTTTAAAAGGCCCTGTAGCATATTTTACTGTGGAAAATGCAGTTTTTCATGAAAAGTAGAAAATTTAATACCTATTTAAGGAATGTGTTATGAATTTATAAATAGAGTCCTTCAACCAACTAATAAACATTTTTTATGCTGCAAGAATCCATTTCCCTAACGCAAATGATAAGGTGTTCACACTAAAATTGCCCCGTGCAGTTTTTGTATAATATCTGTTAATTTCCTCTGTGACTATGGCTAATCGGTTAATGATTTTGAAATTATGATATAAATTAAACAGATTACCCAGAAATATATTCTAAGAATAATTATGAATTTGGTGAGAAAACAAATTTGTCAAGGAAAGTAAGCTGGAGTGGAAACAAATTTAAGGGTGAGAAAATCTTTTGAAGGGTAGGGGGGTAAAGTACAGATTGGAAAATAGGGGGGGGGGGGTGAGAGATGAGGGTGTTGATATTGGAGGAGATGCCGGTACCAGGAAGAGAGCCTCCCATCATATGATCCCCTCCCCACGACTCCATCTCATAGAGATTCCCAGATAAGAAATCATGTTGTAAATTGTTTTCCATTTGCCATTATTGACCTCACGCTGGCACTACCAAAATATTCCTGCTCTGAGGCCCACACTGTCAGGAAGTGCCACTGAGAAATGAAGCCTGGAATTGTTTCAGACGGTTAGGAATTGTTTAATTTTCTCAACGCAGATCAAATTGGGATTAGATCGCCCAATTATGATTATCTTGGTACAAAATGGGAGTTGATATGAATTTCAATTCCTCTCCCAATCAACACGTTTTAAGCTGATGCTTGCTCGGCCCCTCCTGAGATAACCGTCCATTTACGCGTCCGTGCTCCATGTCACTCGAGACGAGTCCAGTTCGGACACGATGGCCCAGCAGCAAATAAGAAATTACGAGAGTACTTCTCAGCCAAACTCAATACATTTGTGATCAACTGTTGCCATACATCTCCGAGCTTAATTATATCTCGTATTTGCAAGTTTATAGAGATCTCCCCCTTAGTAAATATTTGATTATGTTCCATTACCGCTGAGCATCAGGTGACAACTCTCTACGTGCATCTTGGGTAATTTTCTCTCATTTAGATGCGCAGTTATTTGTCGTATGTTTGGGGAGAGCTTACTCAAGCAGTTGATATGATTTCGGACCGCTGGTTTTGTTGGCAATTCAAAAACAAACCAGCTTCGACAGTTTGGGATGAGACATTACCATATTTGGAAAGCCTGTGTTAGATTTTGACTCAATCCATGTGTTTTTCTTTCTAATAGCAATATTCCGGCTTTCCTTGGAGGGATACACAGATGTTCATACATTCAACACTATGGCCGAGTTAAGCACTTTGTAAACAGTAAATTTGTTCGTCCTTTGACTATGAGTAAGCACTTTAGACATTCAATTCACACTTAAAATTAGATTTATCTCCCTTTTTTGGAAAAAAATCATATTGGAATTTGAGTCCCTGATGATGTGAATTAAATTCGGAATGGTATGAAAAACTGATTATTACAGATTAAGACACTCAAATTTTGATTTTTTTTTTCATTTTCTTTATCAATTTGTTATTTTGATGTAAGATTGAGTTTAAGTTGATATGAATATTGACATATGATTTTGAATATGGTTTCAAATGTACATCTGCAACTAATAATTATCTTGATAAGTTAAGATCAAAACATTAACTTCTTTATGATAGAAAATAGTACCAACCCCTATCAGCAGATGTATTCAAGTTGGAGTGGTTAGTCCATTTGTCTTTGAATTAAGGGTCTGAGGTTCGAATCCTACATATACCCATTAACTACTACAGAATCCCAACTGAAAAGTAGCCATTGTGAAAACAAATAAGCTTATCCTGAAAAATATTAGTCTTCTAGATGCTTTATTAGACTTTCAGTGTTCCTGTTTTATGAAAAGCTGCAATTCCAGTAAATTGGACACACAGAGGGTAAAGCAGTAACTAGTTATGGGGGGGGAGGGTGGTTGGGAGGTTGAAGAGGGGTTGAAGAGGGGTTGAACCTCCTGGTTGTACCCTTACCAAGCACACCAGATTTTCCACTGCTAAATATATATACATGTATATCAAACGATGTTTATATAGAACCTGGAATAATAATATTAGATCTGTTGTACTCTTGGTCATTTGTAAGGATGGGTATCGCTACTCATTTCCGTATCGCAATATATTGCGATATAGAGAGGCGTATTGCAATATATTGGTACATTTTATATATTCTTATTTTTCCAGGCTCTCTTTGCTAAATAACATCGATTAGAACAATGAGCAAGGCTCAACTGGCTCGTTTTGTAAAGAAAGATAATTCAGTGACTGGTTTCGGTCTTGTAACATGTCTGTGCTATTTTCACTTGGCGAGTTCACACTTCAACTTCCAGTAAAGTCACGTTTTTTTTTTATATTTGGTGCAATTTTAAAAGGAAATTGTTAATTTTATATCATGCGATATATTGGATATATCCAGAAAAGTGTACCAGTACGTATCTTGTTGTTTCCATATTGCAATATACCGATATACCGATAATACCGCGCATCCTTAGTCATTTGGCCTCCAATTCTAATAAAGCTAGGTGACTGGATTTGATTTGGAAAGCATATTTGCATTATTAAATAGGAGAGCGCTAATGATTTTCATCTCAGATGAAATACATTGCAGGCATTTCCTTCTGAAATTAACACTGAAAGCAAAAATATCTAAATCTTCACAATTCTTTGTCAGTGTGTGAAAACAATATTTTATCCCTTTTTTATTCCTTGAGACTATTCATACACAATATCAGAATTGTCAAAGGAAATAAAACAATTTTAAAAACATATGCTAAGTTATAATATTCTCATGATAAAGTTTAAATTTTTTAAAAATATAAAAAAGTTATAATGAAATTTATACTAAGACAAAAGTATATGACATTTTAAAGTAAGGAATATATTTCTTATCTTGAATTTTTTTAAGAGTCTAACTTTGTAATTTGAAATACTAATTTGGTTTTTTTTCTTTACAAAGTATAGACCTTAGAATGAAATTTCATCATTACCAATATCAAATTAATAACAGACAGAATGAAATCTTAATTCAAATTGGCGTATGTTCCCTCGAATATCTATGTAGTTATCCAGGAATTAACAAATTCAATTTCATCCCAGACAATATAATGTAAAAAGTAATTTTTTTCCGAATTGATTTCTATATTTATGGACTAGACAATAGTGTAATGATTACTGATGTTAAGCTTGAGAGAAAAATGATAAAAATATGTTCTCTTACATTCGTAAAGTTTTGATGTTAAGCTCAGTTTTGATCTTAAATTCTATATTTGTGATATAAGTTTGATTAATTCAACCTGACCCATGCAAATGTTAATAAGGTCGCACAATATTAACAAAACTTTGTCGCAAATTTCTCAGCTTTGGTTTTGTGCTTTGCTCAAAGTTTAAACATATTTTTTATAAAAATGAAATCTGGAAAACCTACACAAAAGAGATATTTGACTTTTTGTTGCAAATATTTTATATATATATATATATATATATGAGGATGTAAGGTACACTCTATTAGTCTAATGGAAAAAAGTATTTGAGTGCTTTAAGGACAGTCCTCTTGGGGTATTTTTTGTGGAAATATATTCAAGGGGACATTACTGTTTATTCATAAATAGTACCAAAACAAGTACATTAGTATAACACAACGCAGTTGAAACATGTTACTGAGGGTAACATTTTGATTGATTTAGATTTGACAACTTTATAGATAAGAGCGTTTACTCAGGTAAAATAACACAACAACGAGAAGGGAGTCGCCGTATTCATTGGCGCTAAGGCATAACAAGGCATTGTGGATTAGTCTTACCATAAACCACTTATAAATGTGTGTATATTCTATCCATTCATATAGGTTATTGTTATAACATTTCAAAATAAGTTAAAGTACAGCGCATTTTGTCATGTCATTCCCCTTAAAACAACATGGCGGAGCGATTGCCAATAGGACAGACTCTTTAAACAGCATCTAATTACTAATGTGTCCTACTACACAAACACCTTGACAATTGTGCTTAGGGGAAAAAATAGAATTTAACATTTTCACCTTTTACCAAATGCAAAAAGTAATAGGAGTTTTTAAAGAAGATTATTTTATCAAGGAATTCAAACCTGAAATTAATTTAGATATATTCTAACAGCAGTAAATATTGTTGAAAGTGTACATTGTCCCTAACGATGATGTCATTATAGTTATGATGATGTCATAGAGTTATATAAAATTTCATTCTTCCGAAAGACTAAACTCTGAGTACGAGAAAATCTCTGTATTATGTTTAAACTCTCAAAAGCCTTGAACCCAACACTATTTCTTGATAGCTTTGAAAATAATTACCGTATTCAACACAATAGGTGCCCTCTCCCTAGAAGCGCCCTCTCACAGCATTTGTAACTCAAAAAATAATAAGCGGCCCCTTCAGTGACTTTCCCATGCAGTCTGATAAAGCTAGGAAGATATTTAAACATTATTCCAGTTTCTTCTTTGGTCAGGAAGATGCTAATTTAGTCTTTCTCGTACATGGCTGTCTTTTTAATCTTTATCTTGGTAAGCGAAAATGTTAAACACTAAACACTTTTGAACATATTTAGATAGCGGAATTAGTTCGTTATATAATCTTGTGAATTCCATCGAGAGTTATTTCAACAAGTGTTGCTCTCTCCATTTTTCTACGCCCCCTTGGCTATCAAAACATGGAATATGGTACTGTCAAACATTTTAAAAAACCATCACAAATTGGGAAATAAAAGATGTATCTTTTTACCTGGAATCAAACTTCTCACCTTAGTAATTTGGGCAAATCGTTTTATGTTTTACTAAAATATATGTTTAGAAGTTATTTTTCCTCTTATGTATGCTGATTCAAATGTATAGCAAACTTTAACAGGTTACTTAAATCTATACTTACCAAGAATTTTTAAATGTCAATGTTTTTTACAAGAATTATCAATGATAAAGTATATGTCAATATTCTCAATCTTCCTTTCAAGATTATAAGCAAATTCAAGCTCTTTTGTTATTAAAGATTTTAATTTTTTTATAAATTTCTTTTTGTTATTTGTATTTAAAAATTTATCCGGCCTTTGTATTGATGACCATGTTGTTTAATATCAATTTATATGATATATACTCTTAATATTCTTTTGAATATTTTTTTTCTCAAGATTTAATCTAAAAAAATATAAGTTATGCAACATCAGAAATAGAGGTGTATTATATGAAATCAATTTTGATATTCAAACCTTTTTTTCGATTTTTGTCATATTTTTAGATAGGTTTAAATGTAACTGAAAGAAACACTCAATGATTTTCATTTCATTTTCTCTTGTTTTAATATGAGTCAAAATACCGTTGATTTTGCATATTTGACTCAAACAAAATACAGAGTTTCTCTGTAACTGTTACTTTGCAGAAATATCTTGGAAATATCATTAGCATCCGCATGAGAACCAAAATAGTGTCTTTAAAAAAACACGTCTGAATCTTGCCAAATCAGCCTTAAAAAATACACTAATTAGGTCAGTATAAAAATAACAGTTAGTTTCTGCATCTTTCCTTATAAGGCAGTGAATATCCATACTTTCGTTTTTCAAGAGTGCCCAAATATTTATATGTAAATATTCCTGAATTCTTAATTAAATTGATAATAATGTTTAACCACTCAAAATCAGAACAAAATGAAAGATTATTAAAAAAATATCCCCCCAAAAATTCTATACAATACTTTATTGTCTGCATAAGCTTTCAATGTAAAAACTCATTTAAGATTTGCTGAAAAGACTCTTATCGTAGATCTTAATCCCTGCAAATTGATACATGAACTTATTCTGTAATCCTTAAGTTGAAGTATGTCGAAAAGTAACATGATAGAATATTTTATAGGACATGATAATAGCCCACTATCCATAGAAATATAAACACCGGAAACGTATCTCTTTCTACCAAGAGATGACGTCGTAAACATGGTTGTATTTTTAATAAATCCTTAAGCTACGAGGAATACTAGTGGTTAAGCTTATTCATAAGGCATAATCACACGTAAAGGCATTCCAAACCAAGGCATATTTAATGTCACGAAAGCTGATGTATGGAGAAATTGATAAAACTTTTTTTTCCTCCGTTGTCGTTAAAATGATCTTTTCGGCTTTAGGCGGCCGAATTATGCTAGTAAACCCATTTCAATCCTACCAAAAGCAGCGAGGACATGAAATGCTGTATTTTACTGACGCGTGTGTCTATTTAGAGCAATTATGTTTCATCTTCTTAGTTCATTATATGATGTATCATGCACTGCCAGGCCATAAATCAGCGTTACTCGCATAATCATAGGGATTTATGGGAAATTTGTGTGTTGTTTTGCCGTTAATATCACAAGTCACCTACGGTGGAATTGTAATAGGATAGGTCGCTGGGAGCCTAGTGGTATAATGGCCGCCATCCAGCTCCACCATCAATTGTGTCACCATCTTTATTGTCGTAAACTGTCAAAATTCAAGCTCAAAGAAGGTAGATGTCGTGTCGTGCTGATTAGCGACACAGTATTTATAGCAGCTTACATTAATGTGCTCAGCGATTTATCAGTTAATCATCCCATGTCACTGTGCATTGTGTCACCGACATGACAGAGTGCTGGATGGCGGAATGTGCAATGTAATTGACGCCCAGCTGACAATCAAATTCTGGGAGGAATATTAATTAATTAACTAAACATTATTGATCATAGGCTTGCTTTTTGATTATGTCATTGTTATTCAACCCGATCATGTGAACATGTCTCTGTAGGCGTTTCCCGTTATTAATTTACAAAAAACTATGTCATCAGTCAAGCTGTTATGGAGATAATGTGTTTAGAAATTGACTTTGATTCAATCATGCATTCACGTATTATAAGAGAGGGCATCATATAGATCAGAAATCCATCCCATTATTACAAACCGCCAATCGAGAGGATAATTTGAGAAGCTTCGTCGCCTTTCCTTTCAGGTTTTATACAAAATGTTTGACGTTGTCAATACGGCTTCAAAGATAATTTGTTGTAGCAATAATGTAGATTAAAAGTATTGTGATTTTTTTATCAGCCGTCTCAATATAAAGATTGCATAGAGGTTAGCAGCGTGTATTCATATATCCAAAACAATATCATTTTCCCTCGTTAACTTTTCAATACTTGAGATCAAAAGTCGTTGGCCTCGTATTAACAATACAGTGAAAAGAAGTGATTATATTGCTCTGTAGGGTAATGGCGAATAGAACAGACATTTCATGTTTTAATGAAAATTGAGACAAGAAAATGATTTCATATCATGCTTAATTACTTCTGTTTACATTTAATTATTTCTACAGATCTAGTAATGTTCAGAGTATTTCTTTGACAATGTATTCTTATATGAAATGAGTTTCGTATTTTAGCGAGAGTATGCTCAGTACAACTAATTACAAGTAAATGTCTCATGACTCTGTAAAAAGCATTAATAGTGTCACAGAGATGTTTTTTTTAGACATTTTGCGATTCTCTTGACAGTGATATTGACGCTTTGGTAATGCGACGCTCCTTATCAATTTTATCAGTTGTAAAGTTTATTTTTTGTTTAGGATGATTTGACATCAATTTTCTAATTTAATCAGAATTTTTTAGAAATTCACATTTTTTTAGGTAAGGATCGCTGACTTGTCATCAGTAAATGATTGTGTCATTTTTTTTTAGAAAAACAGAAATTGAAAACCTTTTTCTACATAGATCTGTCATTTGTAACTGTATGAGCAATGATATAGTTTTTGAGGGATATAATCATTGAATATTTATATCATTGCAATTATGGAAAGTTATATCAGATATTTCTAAAAAAAAAAAGATGAATTCAGAAAAACAAAATATCTAGTGCCGGATACAGAGATTTTGTAAGGGGAGGATCACCCTTTGGCGTCCCCCATCTTACAATTGAAATTTTTAAAGGGAGGGGGGACCTGAAAATACATGTTTGTGTGGTAGTTTATTCAAGATTTCCTGAAAGATAAGACATTTCCAATTACTTCGTTTCAAATTATAACATATTTTCAAAAAGTCTTGTTATATTTGAAAAAAAAAGTTTTTTATTCTCATAATCACAAAGGCTGAACACGGTAAGTTGTCTGGTGGAAAGAAGTGACTCACTTGAAAGAAGTTTTATTTGAATTTCTTAAGCCTTCATTGGTAGACAAATCACAAATTTCATCTCACTAACCGTATATATCACTCTTTGGTAATGCCAGTATAGCTTCTTCTAATTTTGCCGGCACAATGTGCGATTCTTTTGTCATTTATTTGTGTTTCATCGGAAGCTTGTTGGGAGGATTTACTACAAAGTAAATTGGGATGGCATTAGAATTCCGAGCTTGTTTCTTATTTAAAGTATTGAGTGCCAGCGCCGGCTAACAATGTATCACCCAGGAGAGAGTTGTCATCAGCTCACAAAATGAATTGCTCATTTTTGCCGGAAAAAGCCTTCATATTGAGCATTTTGCCCACTCAATAATACTGTGTAAATCACCTTCAAGTGGCTCCGTTGTGAAGGCCAGTAATTGATACTATCAAAAACTAATATGGGGGTTACAGGGCCAAGCCTCGGCCAAGATTTTCATTTTCTTCAGCGTGAAATGTGTGCTTTGGGGAATATTTGGTACAAGTTGCGCTGGAAAATCATTTCCATGACTTATAGCCGTATTAATTGAATTGTCCCACGTTCATATCCCTGCCCGAGCCTTCGACAGGAAGCTAATTGATGTATAGATTGTGCAGAAATTGATATTGTCGTTCCCTGTCATCTTGGAAATAGCGAGTTAGCTCCTGCATATGTGTCGCTTTCATGGCTTCCTTGCCCTTATGCAAATTCAATTATAGTTTTCTCAAAATTACTGGGGCTCATAAAGGCGGAGGGGCGAGGGTTCAATAGATGGCGCTATCAGCAATTGATCTCCGCAAGGGCTAACGGTACCTGCTCTCCTTCACACGTCGAGGACGTGGAAATTTGCCACGGTTTTGCTGCCCTTTGATTCAGCCACAGTTGAAATCAAATACAGAATATTAATAATCTCCTCAGTGCTGTTAATTTGCGAGAAGTCATTTTGTTGGGCTTTCATCAATAAAGCTCAAGAGAGATCTTGCGACCACCTTAATTTTTGATGAGTTTCCATCGCCTCCCCAATATTTCTCCTCCTGAGCAATAAGAATGCGATTATCGCTCCCCTTGATGAGTCCGGGTTGTTATCTCTCTCCAAGCAATTTCTTCATTTTCCAAAGAAAAGCAATTTCTTGACTTAAAACTTCTTATGAGGCTGGTGAATATCGAGTTTACTTTAGAAAGAGATTTGCAAGCATATATGTTTCCTGATTGTCTGCCCTGTTGACTCGACTTCATATTGGAGTCGGACAAAATGGACAATTATTGGCAAATGTGTACGGCTTTCTTGACTACATGCCAAAAGAGGCGTGTCGTCGAAGGGCTTGGCACAATGTCAATACATGATTTAACTTCTCAATTGTATTTCCATGTAAAAGAGGCTTTTTTAACTTTCTTATTTAAATTTGACTTGAAATGAAGTCATTGATTCAAGTGGAAGTAAATGAAAATTGGAAACATGGAATTTGAAATATGTTTACTTTTGACACAACAAAAATTGAATTGATTTTGTGGATGTCATTTAAATTATGTTTTTATTTTTGACACAAATTCAATATTTTTCTTTATATTTGAAAATGTATCTGATCATTAAAGATTTTGAAACCATATAAATTACATGTACTATATAACATTTGGCAATATTTTTCTTATCCATGTGAGGTGCTTCATAGTAACAATTTAAATGTTTTTAAATCATAAAATGAAAATTCTTTGGTAATCATAAAATTGGAAGGCCTATTAAAACCATGCACCCTTTAACATAAAACCAAGTTCTATTTAAAAAAAAGGCTTTTTCTTCCAAGTAAATTAGTTTTTTAAGTTAGTTCTGACTTTCTTGATTTGCAGTCTAGATATGTCTTCCTTAACAACCATAAATGAAATTAAGTCTAAATCAAAATGTCACCTTTACAGAATAAAGAAGTTGTTTTTTTCCCATTAAAAATTATGCTCATTCTTCATGTACAAAAGGGGGTAGGATAGTGCAGTGGTTAGGGCATTCATCTTTCAATCAAGAGGTCCTGAGTTCAAATCCCGCCAGGAGCTTGGCAACTTTGTCTGCAGTAGAGAACTGTTCTACACGCAATAAGGTTTGGGTGCAATGCTTCACTGAATTTCAGCGCAGTACCACCCAAGGTTTGCTAGTTCCAGCCGATGCTCATAGGTTTCACTGCAATGCATAGCCACAATGGTGTTATAGGCTTTTCCCTGTAATAATACTAGAAGCTGTGATATAAGTGAAATAATCTTTAATCCGATGTTTAACCCCAAATCATCTTTGTAAATCAATCTCCAAAAAGTGCTCCTAGTGGTATAGAGACAGTGGTGTTGTGGGCTTTTTTGCTGCAATAATACTATCGGTCGCGACATGAGTGAAATACTCTTGAAAACGGCATTAAATCCCATATCACCTCACCTTCATGTACAAAAATGGCAGTCCAATTACTGATCTACTGTAGACATTAGAAATACACGCCATTTTGATGGGAAACAAAAGAAACATTGAAATTCTTCAAAAGCATTTAGAAATTTGTGAGATAATACAAGGCAAATATTATGGACAATAAACAAATAAAAAAGTTGTTATCCATGATAATTGTTTGTAAATGTAAAATTGTTACAATTGTGATCACACGTACAATCTGCAATAGTACAAATCCTTGTACTTTTTAAGAGTCAAGTACCTTGAAGGATTTAAACCTACGTCAAGGGACTGAAAATCAAAAAGTATAGGTATGATTGGAGTGTCATTGCAAATTAATATAACAATAATACTGAAGACATAGAAAAAAACTTTACCAGTAGATCTTAACTGTCCTTGGTGTACCTTATGTATTTATTGATTTTATGTTTTCTTAAATTGAATAATGTCATTGCTCCAGATTTTTTTAGCTTTTCGTTTGAACTTTATTTAACACTAAGTGTCTGCATTTAGAACAAGCTTTAACACTCAGAGGAAAGAAACACAAAAAGAAGATTAGCTTATGATCTTTGGAAATCATTTGTTTGAAATCACACAAGATCTTTTTTTTAAAAGTGTTAGTCTGTTGTGTGGCAAATATTCTCTTCATGGTGCATTTGATTGAATCAGGAATCTCTTGAAGAAGCCATCTTGGTCCAGATTTAATGCACCTTTCCCACGTTTTCCATAATGTCAGGTTTCATGCATGGCCGGACTGGTTGATTCGATATATACATGTATGAATTCATGAAGAAAAATCGTTTGAATTGGCAACTTTTGTCATTCCCTCTTGGACACAGAGTCTTCAGGGGGTACCTAGAGTTTTCTGGGTCAACTTTTTTAACCCTGCTGGCTACCAAAAGCTTGAAAATCAAATCATGTTTAGACATAGCAAGGCAAAAATGGCGTCGTAACTCCTGATTCAATTGAAAAATTCACGTCAAACTTGTAAAATGACAATGAGAAATTTTCTTTGATTTTGATTGTTGGTACGGATGATGTTTTCTGGATGACATATTTTTGTCATTTTCAGGCAAGAAGCATGGTCTGAAGCTCAAGGGGTCAGAAATGATTCAAGGAATGAAAACAACACATAATTCTTATAATGTTAGATCTCAAGAAAGCGGCACTAATATGGTAACTCATGATTTTATACAAGAATGGTTTGATTCAGGGTCAAAGGGAAGGAAAAACGTGCATGAATCATATCCTTTCAACAATGAACGCCAACTTGTTTCAGGATAGCAATTGGTCAATTTCAAACCAGTGGTCAATCAAAGATTTGTCTTTATTTACAAGCAGTGATTTCAGTAAATTGGCCACCTAGAATATTTTAAACATACAATTGATTATTGATGGTGAATTGGATGGTGATGATAGTTATGATGATGATGATGAAAATGGTAACTATGAAGATGAACATGATAATAATGATGACAATGAAAGCAAAAATATCAGTCATTAGTTTCCATTTTTGATGTAATTGTCTGTTCAAGAAAATTTGGTTTAAATGAAAACATTGATTCTTTAAGATTCTAACCACGAATAATTCAGACATATTTGCAAAGCATTTAAATCGAAAAAATAGCGTTTTTGATCACAAGGAACTGACAGTTTAATCTCAATTTCTAAGTGCTCAATTTCATCAATTCAATGTTAATAAAATTACTTAGAACAGATCCACTTATGTTATACAGTATTTTAATCCATCATCTTCCTTTATTTCTTTTTCTACAGACACTTTTCAAAACAACTGAAATATTAACCCTTCATTTGCATCCTAGAATGTTCTCCACTGGAAATTTTAACCATCTACCTGTGCATGATAGAAAGATGATGTCTTTTACCAAGAAATGGTAATTCCTCGAAATCAAAACTTATGATTTTGCACTCCTGAAGTAAAACACAAAAGGAAAAGGATTCACACGTCCGTAAGAAGATAACTGTAAAGTATTTACAGAGACAATAACATTCGGTGGCATGAACATCGGACAATCTGATTTTTATGTTGCATCCTGGAGTGTTACACATTTCCATGCAGTAAGTGTAGACCACAGACGTAAGAAAAATGATGTAACGGGCAGAAATACTGACCACATGGCCAAGCGGAATGTCTTTGAAATTGCTGCTCTTATGAAGAATTCCAGAAAAGTTGGCAGCCAATTTACATCTCGCAATTGAACATTCATGTAAATGTAAATTATTATGGCATCAAGATTCTTGTGATTTGAAAGGCAGTTTTAATGCCTGTTTGCGTAAGGGCCACCGAGCTAGTTGCAAGATCCACACCTGCAAGTGACATCCTTATTTATGGAGTATTTCCACTTTTGTTTAATTTAAGAATTTCTGGGTATCTGCTTCTGTCTCTGCAAACGAGTGCCAAGGTTCCGGAAACCAGACTAGCTCAATAAGCTTGACAATTATTACAAATAATGCAAACGATCTATCATTGCCGGGCATGTGTTAGATATAATCTGAAGTGAGTTATCTACAGTGATACGAACAGAGGGCAATGTGGTTCAAATTACCTCCATTTGTACCCAACTAGCTGGTGTTTCTTGCCACAGAGTCAAGTTCTTCAGAGGAGGAGGTGGGCTCAATGTACCTGGAGGAATTAGAGATATTCTTACCAACTCGGTTCTCTCAGGTCCAGATTTTTTTATGATTATATTGGACCCTTTTTATATCGAAGATGATAGGACCCATAAAAAATGACCCAGATGATATACTATCCAACATTATGCTAAATTTGTGACCCTATAATCACAGATTAATCTACCTAGACTTGCTAACTGATGGTAATTAACACATCAACTTACATTAAAGACTGCTAGACTTGCCTCCAAATAGACACACATAAAGGTAACCTACAGAAGTTTGGACTTGTCACCCGATAGACATACATGAGGTACCTGATATAATGTTAGACTTTTCACCCGATAGACATACATGAGGTACCTGATATAATGTTAGACTTTTCACCCAATAGACATACATGAGGTACCTGATATAATGTTAGACTTTTCACCCGATAGACATACATGAGGTACCTGATATAATGTTAGACTTTTCACCCGATAGACATACATGAGGTACCTGATATAATGTTAGACTTTTCACCCGATAGACATACATGAGGTACCTGTTAAATGTTAGACTTTTCACCCGATAGACATACATGAGGTACCTGATATAATGTTAGACTTTTCACCCGATAGACATACATGAGGTACCTGATATAATGTTAGACTTTTCACCCGATAGACATACATGAGGTACCTGATATAATGTTAGACTTTTCACCCGATAGACATACATGAGGTACCTGTTAAATGTTAGACTTTTCACCCGATAGACATACATGAGGTACCTGATATAATGTTAGACTTTTCACCCGATAGACATACATGAGGTACCTGATATAATGTTAGACTTTTCACCCGATAGACATACATGAGGTACCTGATATAATGTTAGACTTGCCACCTGATGGAAACATATAAACCTGCTAAAGAGGATTGCCACATAATGAGGCCATGTAAACATACCTGACAAAATGACACACTGCTAGACCAATAGACGCTTAGAAACCTACTAAAGTGAATGTTAGCTAGACTTGCCACATGATAGAGGCACATAATTGTATCTGAAAGAATGCTAGACTTGCCAACCAATAAACACACATAAATATACCTGTGAAAAGCTGACTTGCCAACTAATAGACACACATAAATATACCTAAAAGAATACTAGACTTGCCAACCGATAGACACACACAAATATACCTGAAAGAATGCAAGACTTGCCAGTAAATAGATTTTTTACATTGAGTACAATATGACAATAAATTTTTGGGTTGTAAAAACTATTTTATTTATAAAGCATTTATTTATTTATGGCATGATACTTAAAATACTTTGGTATTAATATTAAAGTCTGCATTAACTTTTATTAACGTGTATAAAAATGAATTTTATAAACAGCAGGGAACACTATATAAATATCCAAGGCTTACCCCACTAATAACTATTTACAGATAACAGGATTAAAGACAACAAAAAACATCTAAAGCCTGTGTAAGCTTATTCTTCAAGCTGCTATGTTCTCAGTATGTTACATTCATCTTTCTTGTAATTACCGCAAAGCTCTTATCTAATTCAAGATTTGAAAAAGAAAAGTTAAAACGAGAACAGATGTTTTCTCCACTTAATCCATAACTACCTTTTGTCTTTTGGCAATATCTTAGAATTAGCTATTAAAAGAACTGCCTGCAGTTGAAATGGTTCCACATACTTCTTTTATCATTTTCCTGTAACATCAGCTTTTGAAGAATTGTTACTGCTATCAATTGTAGCTGTCAAAAGGTGAAGTTTTTATTACGAAAGTTTATCTGTCGGGAAGTTTTTCTAACCAGCATCTCTGAGCCTCTTCTGCAAACGACAGCTGCGCTTGCCGTGGGGCATTGTGGGATTGACGCGACAGTAATCATATTTTTGTGAGCTGGTGCATATGTTGTAGCCCAACACTCTCCATCGGAGACACATTTGCCGGTGATATGATCACGGGACGAGAGATATGATGCGCTTTTGAGAGATTGGGTCTTCAATATGCCCACGCCCGATCACACGTCAAGCTATTTGCCTGCATGTCATTCTGGAGCAGGGTTAAATACATTTAATGATGTGTGTGCATTCTGCCTATTCATCAAGATGTTATAGTCCCTGTGTCTGGGCAAAAAAATTATCTCGCATGGTTGCTTCAACAAGGGAATTGCCCCTTTGACACTAATGCCAGACTTAAATCAATTTGAGAAGCGACTGATATTTATCACTCAAATTTTCCCTCATATTCATATCGTTTGTTCCCCGAGAATCAATTTGGGGAATATCAGAGGCCAGACAGGTCACGGAAATGCGCGCCCTTTGTACGGGAGAGGGCAGCATAATTAGTTTATGCTCAATATCACTCAAATAGAGAGAATTTGTCGAAGGAGAGAGCAGAGGTGGCCGGTATTCATCGATGAACCATCCAACTTCCTGATTTTATGCATAATTCAGATGCTCTCCGCGCGCTATCACAGGCCGATTTCTTCAGACGATATCTAATGCCATTTCTTAAATATTGCCAAGCTGAGGATCATCTTTCATTCAATTTTGAATGCGCTGTTGATTATGGCGTGTATGCACGAGATGTAGCTTCAATGCCAGAGCATGAGAGAGCATTTCATGGGGATCCATGACTCTTGTCCCGAAGAAGACGCGATGATGGATTTGAGAGTCGAAATGGACGTTTCTAAAGAAATCACACTATTTTTCGCGAGAAAATGATCCCGCTCAGTTCTGGCTGAATGAATTAATGACTAATGATAAAAGTGTTGGGGACTGCGCAGGATAACTGGACTTTATGCTGTAATGAAATTGGAATTGCTCCGGCAAGAGCATAGCCAAAATAAATTTCTTTCACCATCTCTGGCTTGAGATGAATGGCGTAGGTTATTAATCCGATCTGCGCTTCTAGCATAACTGAGTTTTGCAAGCTGATACTGTGTGTCTCCGATCAATTTTGCGGAATTTCTCGTTTTTTTCCCGAGAGTCATACTTTGATCTCACAAGCTAAGAGTATCTTCATATTGATGTACATTTTGGTGCTTCCTTTTTTCTCAAACTGTCTCCATTTCTATTTCTAATTCATTCAGTTTTGTAAAAATTCTGATTATCTGAACACTAAGAACTCTGTTGTGAAATTTGAAACAACTTTGAATAATTTAATTTTTACACCTTTCAAAAGGATTTTATAAGTGAAATGGAATCACAATTATTTTACAAGTATTTTGTGTGTGAAGAATAATTAAACATGTATTTGAATTATACTCTTAGCAAGGGAATTTTTGAGATTTTCTTAACAACACTTTTGCCTTTGAAGTTGCTTCAATGCTAATTAATCAAGAAATTGTTAAACAAAAAGATCAACAAAAGTCCATAAGGATTTGCCAGCTTTAAAAAACTCTGTTGTAACATGTAAGAAATTGTTTTATTTTTGCTATTTTTGTCAACAGAAATTTTTTTTGGGTAAAAGTTTGATTTTCAAAATTCAAATTTTAATCTCAATTCAGTACCCTTGGAAATATATACATGATCATAATATCATAATAATTTTAACATAAACCTGTAAACCTACCCATGGTTTTCAATAATCAAAGTATGATTATGAATAAAAACAGTTGTGTTTTGGATTGAGCTACATTACCCTTTACATGCTAACAAAATCAAAACCAATTTAGTTTCAGGATTTTAATCCTCAGCTAATTGACAACAATGAATGGAAGAATTAAATTCTTGTTTTTTTTATCAAGAATAGAATTCGGAAACCGACTATTTTAAGCATAATTTGCATAATAAAAAGATATACAACTAAATTGTTTTGGTAAGATTACCTTCATTTTTTTAGGATCTTCACTCAAAGTTTATTTAATATAAAGGAATAAATTTAGTACAGCCATTGTTTAATGCTCAAGCAAACTTATCCAAGTTTTTTTTATACTCATGGATGTCTTTACATGTTTTTAGATGTATAATTTCCTACAATTGAGTCTAAAAAAGGACTGCAAGAAAACAATCAACTGTAGATAAGTATTAAAATGACTTTTTTCTCTGTACTAGCTTGATAAATATTTGATTTTTTTCTCAAAAAGACATCAAGATTTTTTAGCTTAAAGGTGAATGCATTCAACCAGCTGCCTTAAAGATTTTTTAGAAACCTTTACATAATATGAATGTGTTTTTTACTTATTTTTTTGTAGTTACATAATATCATCTTGTCGCGTTAAGCTGAGAAGCAATTATCTTTTTTAAAGGGCTGATTTGTATTTAAATAAAAGAAAAAAGTTAAAGAAGGCTCACTTTGTTGGTGGGCTTTTTTCCCACAGTGGATAATAGTGCAGAAATACTTCTTTTAGCCAAGTATAATCATAAAGGCCTGCTCTTGTCGTCAACCCAAACCTTATTTCAATTTTGTAAAAATTGGATGACCTGACGGGGGAATGTTGATTGGCGTGCAAGAAGAAAATTTGCAATTTCATTTAGAGATTAAATAGAAGTCAATTTCTAATTTGTAATAAATGTGATATATGTATGTATATGTAACATATATGAAATAAAGTTCCAGATGTAAAAGGGCAACTTGTTTAATTGCATGAAGTCTGACATGAAAATTTTGATTGAAATACAAAAGATAAAAAAAGATTACTAAATATCATATTCAACTCAATAAGCGAAAATAAAGTTTTCAAATAATTGTTTCTTTTCATTTTGTTAGTATTTTGCATATTTTTATATTCTACAAAAAATGATAAGGGAAAATGTTCAATGCGTTTTGAACTATGTTTTTAAATCAAAATATGCTTCTTTTCAAAATGAATGAAAAGATCTGATATCAATGTTATGAAACATGTAGTTCTTGTAATTTATAATCTTTGATTTTCTGTAAGAGTCTTTAAATTTTATGATTTTATAACCCTTGAATAAGTAAAAATAGATATCTCTTAATGAATTAGGATGAAAGTACATAAGAAATAAAATTCAAAATAAAATTGTAAGTAAGTTATGATTTAAATTCTAAAACAAATGACAAAGAAACGTTGTAACATTACTTATTAAAGTATTGTTTTAGTTAAAGAAAAAATAACGTCAGCTTTCGGTCCGCCATCTTGGTTTGATGGCATTACGTGAAACAAAAATTCTGTATTTTTACAATTTAACAACAAAATAAAGATATATCATATTTATAGGTAGATTATGCTCACTTTTACAAAGAATTAATGACAAGGTTAATCTGCTATCATTTCTCAATGGATTCTTTTAGTTAGTTCTGTATATTTGTCTAATTTTAAGCATAAAGAATATAACAATTAGTAAAATGCTAAAAAGGAACTGTCATTCTTTAATAGCATATATGTATGAATAAGAATTCTTTTCCACAAAAAATATCCCAACAGAAATCTCTCTTTATGTTAAAAGTAATGATTAGGAAATGAACATATCACTTATCAAAAATGAAATAATAAAAAAATTGTTTATACCATTATTAAAAACACAATCCATACATTGAATCATATCAATAATATTATGAGCTGAAGTACTATTTTAACTGTTTTTGTGATAATATAATAATGTAAATAATTTGTAATGAAATATGATTTTAAGATGTTTTACTATGAAATTATGAAAGTTCCATAAGTGATAGTTAATTTTATCTTTATATATAAGGATACATATTTATCATAGCTGGAATATTAAAATTGAAGAATTTGAAATATTTTTTTGGATTTTCATCATGTTAAAATTCTCTTTTATACAAAAAGAGATTTATATCATTCTAGAACTAGAAATGATACTGCTTAACTTCAAATTAGAAATCAACTTCTCTCTATGAAAGAACTTGTTTTTGCCTTCATTTGAACTTAAAGAGAGTTATTTCCCTTTAACAACGTCCCTTATCACTGTACTGTGAAGATTACATAAATATGAAAATACATTGATTTTCAAATGTTTGAACATTTAACCTTTCCATATTTTCAAAACCTAGAGAAAAATGTATATAAGATGATGAGAAATCATTATAAAATTATGAATATGAAAAATCATATCTAAATAAAAATTTGAAATAACATGAAAAGATTAAATTATGTGTTGAAGATTTAGTAAAAAGAAAAATGAAAATTAGGAATAATCAAACTTAGGTTTAATAACTTGGTTTCTCTCTTTTCTTGTCAAAGTTTAAGGTTGCTTATTTCCCTACAGCAAATGTTTGAATGCACCTTGGTTAATTTAAGGAATTTCTTGTTTTTAAAGTGTCTGGTCTCCGATTCAATTCCAAAGATTTCGGATGAAGTGACGCTCAAAAGATGGAGTATTTTCATAATTCTATGGAGAAATCAGGTAAGAAATTCCTCTTGAAGCATTTAGATTCCCTCCTATCATAGTTAAGAATGGACTGGATGCCATCATTCTATGATATGAAACTTCACATCTCAACTAACCTACCTTTACACTCCATCTTCACGGGCTTGGCATTCCTTGTAAAATCTTTGAGTTCAAACTTGATTTAGTTTCTGATTAATGAAGTTTGATTTGATTATGTTTTTGATATTTTGTATTGAATTGATAACAAATCAAATATCATTTTCTCTCTGAATTTTTTTATACTGAAATTTTGTGTGTCTGGAATATGCTGCAAGGTATTTTAATTCATAAAATGTGTAGCTTTTTGTTTTTTTAACAAAAAATTTGGTTTTATATTTGTGAAATTATAGAATATTTTCTCAAGCACACATTATGTTGTCTCAAATTCTTTCCCCATTTTGGCCCACTCTATGAAAATAGAAGAAATATTTGACCAGCTATTTTAATTTTAAGAATAAATTTATTGCTTTAAGTGGTTAAAAGTTTGGTTTTATGCATCTAATATTTTCTGTTTTATTATCATCTAAAATTTTATCCTTAATTTGGGACATTTCTGGCCACAGGAGTCAGAAATGAGGTGTGTGACTCTCAATATTTGTGCAGTTCAATCTATTTGTTGATATTTTTCAAAAAGTCATAAACTTCATCAACATATGTATGAAAATATTGTATCTCAGGCTCAGACAATTTCTTTTACAAAATGAACAAGGTATTTATCTGAAACATTTTATGTGCAGTGAAGTTTATTGAAAAATATTTGTTTTACTTATAGATATATTTTTCATATTAATTGTATATTCTTTTCAGTATTATAGTAGAGATTGTTAGTGTTTGAAAACTATGAAATATGATTGATTCTGTCTATATTGATGTCATATTAATTATGTAAAAATATGAAATGGTATGTCATATTGTGATATATCCAAAGGAATTAATTATCAAGTCAAAACATCAAATAGCACTTTATTTCAGTCTCAGTTACTTGCTCATGTTGTTTGGTATTAATTTAGAACATTACAAAAATCAGTATAACCATTTTTTAATAGTGAAGTATTTAAATGAATTCTTTGAATTAGTTTCTTTCATGAACATGGCAATATTATTTATCTTTTTAAAATAAATTACATTCTGTTTTCCTACAAATTTGTTCATAAGCATGTTAGAAAGGTTTTGTGATTAATAAACTTTGTGATTTAATTTGAATCATAATATTTTGTTTCTAATATGATTAGTTCATATATGGTTTTTAGTCTTTAAGAAATAACAGTATATTTTACATCATAACATTTTCATAACCATTTTTATTTTGACATCATACTTCTTTTTATTTAACATCTTTTTAAGAAAATATGATGCATAATTACATGAGAGTCATTCTCTTAAACATTATGTTATTTGTTCAATTTAAAAAAACAGAATGTTATCAACATTTTGATATCAAGAATGCATAACAAACATGCAAATACATATGAATATCAATATGATAAAGTTATGATACCTACAAGCTTGTTTGAAGAACTTTTTCACAGGTGTTATATGTTTTTCAATAAACTCTTGGAATCAATTTTCAAAAAATAGTAATTTATCAAGATTGCACCTCCATAAGAGCTGCACATTTACCCTTGCAACCCCAATTAATACCCGCACTATGTCTGACGGGATATGCAGTTTAAATGAAGATTGATAGAATATGGGAAGTTAATGACAATCTTTAATCAACAAGAGACAGAAGGTCAAACCCTCAGCTATGGCATTTATGGCATCGTTTTGGATAGCTGCTGATTTATTTGTACTTTTAATTACAAAAGTCAATTAAAAGGAGATCCTATGTTCTGAAATTAATTATGAAGGAGATATAATGAAAACGAAGAAGTAGACCCAACATGAATTTTTCCATCCAAAGTCAGGCCAAACGTCAACTTCAAAGAGGAAATAAACAGAGAGCAATTAAAACGGACTGTTTTGCCACAGTTAGTTTTGGCTTCTGTTGTTTGGATGTCCGTGCATTGATTTGACAATTAACTGTATCTTCCCCTCTCACGCCTTTAGGGAATATATATTAAAAGGATGTCGGGAGAGACATTAAAGCCCTATCTTTCTTTTCTGACAGACTAAATGACTTGGCTTGTCTGCTATGCAGGCTGTTCTGACCATGTTGGGAATGATTCCTGCAATTATGACATTGGAATACCAATGTTGGGAACCGACTTGCCCTGGGCTTATTTTACTCGCAGATTTTCTTCAAGATGTTTTAGAATTTTAAATTGTCATTGTCGATTCTCTAGGGTATGCTTGCTAACTAATAGTATCAAGGAACTGCCAAACAAGTGTACTCACAATTTACACATCGCATGTAATTAACATTTACTGTCGTTGCTGATTTCCATAGTATTTCGTTCTCTCAACTTTTGGGGTGGTTTTGATACAATGATTTGTAGTTTTATGACACCATCAACCACTAATCTATAATCTTATGGGAATTAATTAGGAAATTATATATTATATATTTTTATCTAAAATTCTATGCATTTATTGCAATAAGTAATAAAATATTAGAAATGCTTATATAGGACTCATAGAATGGTCATAACATCATAATGTTGTTTGATTTGTATAAATAAAAAACAAATTAGAATTGGAAACTATAAGTATATATACACATTTATAATATTTTTCATATAAAGAAGTAAAGCATCAAAATGAATGTGAATTTTTTTATACATTCCTGTCACTGTAAACCAAAATGTAGATGTCATATCGAAATATTACTTGAAATATTATATAATTTTTTCAAAGATTACTTTTCTGACTTGGACATTAACTTTTAAAGAGAGATCATTCCAAAAAATATCATTCATGTATAAAAATAAATCTTAAAATTTTGCAATTTTTTATTTGAAATTGATTACTTCGACTTAATCAAAATTAAAAGAAATAAATATTGTGACTTAAAATTCCATCACAGTCGAGGAAAAAAAGAGGAAAGTAGACAAATAGTTTTGGTAGAGACACACGCAGCGTTAATTAATGGGGGTATTGAAACGGCAGTGAATTGCTTCGGGAGATGTTTGATTGAGTCTAACATGGACTCCACTGCTTAACACTGTTGATGACGGTTCTTCCATTGTCTAACTGGGCCCCGCCAATATTTGGGGTCAACACCAAAATGAACTGCTATTATTTCTGGTAGTTTGTAAGTTCAAAGTTGCAATGTCTTAAAATTTTTGAGTTTGGATGAGGAGAGGTTTGTTTAGCAAGACATTTGCTATCAAATAAACTATCAGGTTTGCATTCCACAAGTCCGGTATTGGGGCCAATATGCCAGATTTTTCTTGCTTAGACAAAACAGTTTTAGTACGTATTAGGTTACCTGGTAGGGAATTTTTTAGTTGTTTAGTTTCTCTGACGAGAAGCAGAATTGTTTTTTTCCAAAAAAATGTTTAAGGAAAGATTTCATGTTTATCAGATATTCATTAAGAACATGTTAGAATCTTTGATATTCAATTAAAAATTTACAAGTTTTGTTTTGAGTTATCCTGTTTTTTTACTAAATGAAGATTTTAGGTTTTCATATAATTAGATTATTTGTTGGGCTTTTTTTGTTACATTGGATGGGGTTTATTTTCTTTTCAAATTATTTATATATATAATGCTTTAATATTTTTTTATCTATAAACAGAAAGGGAAGATGAAATCTGTTTGAAATTATAAATCTTACAATGCATTAATTGAAACCTTTCTTTCATACACTTTATTAGGATTAAAACTTTTGGAAAAATTACAAAATATTACTAAGAAAAATGAACTCACCTTTCGAGGAAAAAGAATGTTGATTCATATTAGATATGTAATAAAATTTATACTTTTGATATATATCATAACCCATAGGAACTACTGAATTGAACAAAGTATTAGAAAAATGAATTTGGTTAAAACACAAAAAAATATAAAAAACAAGATATGTTTTTGGTATGAAGATATCTAATAAGGTCATACTATTTCAAATGCACAAATTCTTGAAATATTTTTGCAATGTACTCTAAATTTCACAAAAAAGTCTCTCACTTTCAAAATCATAATATTAGTGAAATGAATTGATATAGAAATGATTTGATGCTATGATATATGCTGTATATCATGAAAAGTTTTATAAAGAATCATGAAAAGTAATTCAATAGAAATCAACCAATGTTTAAACCAGTCGGTTTGTTGGATGAGTTTCCTTATTTCTGAGCACAAAATGACTGTTTTTGGCTTTAACTCAGGCAAAAATATTTTGTCTTAATGCAAGCAGCATAGGTTTACCTCTAATTATGCAGACTCAAGTAATTATAATCTTATTCTATTGATCATTTGATTCATAAAAACTACATACTTTCTTATCGTCTTCGTTCTATTTGGAACAAAAGGTCATCCCCATAAGCTTCCACATTGAAGATTCATATTTATATTTCATCAAAATGAGAATGTAATAATGTGAATGATTATATCAGAACTTATATATTGTTTGTTTGATGAATTCTTAGTTAAGCAAAAGTGCAAATGTAAATTAACTTTTTTCTAATGTGAGTAAAACATAAGTCAAAATGGAAATCTTGAATGCATGTCATTCAAATTGTCAATGCACTGATTCATCTGAATAAAAACATCATTGATTTACAGATAAAAAATGAGAAAACAAGACCTTAACAAATAGCACATATCACAAATAACACATACCACAAATAACACATATTACAAATAACACATATCACAAATAACACATATTACAAATAGCACATATCACAAATAACACATATTACAATTAACACATATCTCAAATAACACATATCACAAATAACACATATCACAAATAACACATATTACAAATAACACATATTACAAATAACACATCACAGATAACACACATTACAGATAACACATATCATAAGGGTTCAAATGTATTTAAAAAAGAGGTTTAGACAATAATGTTAAATGGCATACAAGGGAGTTTAAATTTTTTTAATGAAATATTCAGCACCATGCGACATCAAGCAAAATATATACTGCATCTTTGATGGTTGTTTCTTTATCAATATTTTCATCGATAATTATGAAACTGAAATATTAAGGATTGACATTTTATGACAAATATTGTTTCTTTTATGAAATTATGATTATCAGTGGAAATGAAAACAAATGGTTTGTAAGGAAATCAGATTTGATTCAGTCAAAACTCCCTGCAAATTCCCGACTTCTCATGTAAATTATTATTATATATATATATATTATTAATTAATGTCATATACATCACAGAAAGGTACAAATTACATAAATAATTTCCTTTCACTCATTTACCCTTCAATGAACAACAATAAAAGAAGTATATATAATAAATCCATAGAATATTTTCTGGTACATAACAATTTATCAATATTAAGGAATCTTCCCTTTTAGTATATCAAAGTTTATCATTATTAATAAAGAATATCATAATTTAATATTATATCAACAGTTATCAATATTAATAAGGAATATTTCCGTTTGGTATATCAAAGTTGATCAGTATTAATAAGGAATATTTCCGTTTGGTATATCAAAGTTGATCAGTATTAATAAGGAATATTTCCGTTTAGTATATTAAAGTTAATCAGTATTAATAAGGAATGTTTCAATTCAGTTTATTAAGGTTTATCAATATCAATAAAGAATATCATGATTTAATATTACATCAACGTTTATAAATACTAATAAGGAATAATCAATTCGATATATCAAAGTTTATTAAATTTAAGTAAAAGATATAAATGTTAGTGCATAAAAATTAATCAATCATAACTTATTAAGAAGATTTTAATGATGGTATATCAATATCAATAAATATAATAAGGAATATTTCAATTTACTATATCAAGCTAATTATTATTAACTAAGAAGATACAAATGTTAGTGTATTTAAATTAATCGATCAGTATTAATTAAGAAGATTTTAAAATTGAACCCGGATAGACAAGACAGTCCGTCTAGAAGTAAAACATTGTTAATTTAAAGGATTGTTGTATCCGCAAGACGTTTTTCTTCTCGTATTGATCTCCAACCCCAGACAACTCACAAACCACAAATACACTTCGCTCTTAAACAGACAAGAAGAAATGGGTTGAAATAAAGAGTTTTATTTCAAATCGATCATTTTAGTTTATTTGCAAATGTTAAGAATAGTGCCGAACATTCAAAGTGGGAAAGTTACTATTATGTATTTACTTTGTATTTATGTAACATAATGTGATTTTAGTATTGTTTATAAGTTTTGGATTTATTAGTTTTAGTTTTAATATTATTTCTGAAATGATTTAAAATACAGATGGAAATTTGCTATTAAACATGTATTCATGAAATGTATCGGGATTTAACTATTGTTCAAAGATGTTTTACTCAATGCGTTTAAATATGAGTTTTATTTTTCAAATGATTTTCACTTGTTAAAATGGTATCACATTCACAGTGCCAAAATTACTATTATAGAATATTATTGTGATTAAACCTTTGTAAATAATGATTAAACTATTGTCATTAATGTTTTTGATTTATGAAAATTTATTTAGGCACTGTAGCAAGTTTTTTAATTCGAGGGAACAAAGTGATCTTACTAAACGTATAACAAATGTTACTAAATGCAAGATAATATGTTTTAAACGATAAAAACAGTCCTTAAATTAACTAACTAACATACTAAGTTCAGATAAGCTATACCAATTGATTTCCCAAACCCAAATTATCGAAAGGTGTATACACAAAAATGGCTGCCTGCAGTTTTTGCTCAATTTGACCTAATTTTCATAGGGTGTCCGATAATCAGTTGAGTGATGAGATATTTGACCCACTAAATTCGCATAAACTAAATTTGAATAAATAAAATTTCCCAAAAATATACTACAGCGCTGTCAATTTTTAATTTCAGAAATGATTTTATTATAAATGACATTTGTTTCCTTTTTTTTGAATGATGATAATAAACAGTAATAATTCATTTTATGAGTTCAGCTTTATCTCAACAAATGTCCTACCATTCTGAGAGACTTTTTACAGTACCTGGCCATAAGTGACCCATAGACTTATACATATCTTTTGACCGTTGCAAGAGTAATTTCATCAAATGAGAGGAAAGCCACATTTTTATACATCTAGGATGTCATTTCCCCATACATAATTATCTTTCCTTCGATTAGTTTTTTAATGACAACTGATTTTGTGACACATATACAAGTTCTTATTCGACTGTCCCATAGACTGCTATGTTGAATCTGATTAAGTGTGCTGTAACCTTCTGTACATTTGATGTATAAATGGTTGCATTTTACTTAATTTTCCATTAATTTTAATAAAATTTATGTATGTGTAGGTTAAATTATTTCTAAAGCTTTAAATAATTTTTGGAAGGTAATCAGCAAAAAATCAATTGATAAAAATTATTCTTCCAACTGTTGATTAACAAGTTCATGGAAATTTCAAAATGATGATTATAATTTTGTTCAGGTTCCATAGTTAACATAGGGATTGATAATCCATTATTAATTAATGCATGCCTAAAGAAAGGCTAATATATGATATTCTGAGACTTTTGATACTATGATATTGTCAGGATCAGTGCAATTTTTACCCACTGAGGTTAGTCAAGTCACTTCTGACCTGGTAACTTCTGTTACAAGTGGAGAATGTAGTTAGAAATACAGAATCCTGGTTTTGAAGGCAATGTGACAAATAACAATAAAAGTGCTTAATCAGCAGTTTGGTTTTATACTTCTAAGAAGTTGATAATTTAAAAGGAGCGGTGTATATCATATTGTATCATCATAACACCAAGTTGATAAGGTCCATAGTGTTTTGAAACGCCCTCGTAGTGTAGAGTACAGCGCAATATCAGTACCCCCATCATGTTTTTGCTTGAGTAAATCATGCAGACATTAAAGTTGTTTCAAACAGAACAATTGAACTACTTCTGTAACCCCTGAGAACACTGGAGTTCCTTCACTTTTGAGACATGCACATATTTCTTAGAAAACAAAAGTCAGTCAAAGATGTTTCATTTGTTATTAAGATATTTGATTACATTTGTGATCATTTAAAAACATGTAAAATGGTGAGTTTAATTGATCAGTGGGTCGCAAACTGAAGCTCACAAATATTCATATATGGTTATTGGCTGTATGTTGTTGGTTATTTATGCAAACACATAATTTTTACTTTTTTAACAAATTTAACGTGGCTTCAATAACCATGGTATTGTGAATTTGATACATGGTAGGTCTACTCTGCTAATATTCACTCAAACATTGAACTGTATCCTTTAACTCACTATGCCAGTTTATTCAATAGCTTTTTTGCACTAATAAAACACTCAATTTTATGATAAATGCAAGTACTGAGAAATATGGTCCACTTGTAACTAAGGGTTACTTTGAAAATATGAGTTTCCTCTGGGGAAGAAAATGGGTTAAATTGAACTCATGTTTAATAGACTTATTTCATGGCAGGGAGAAGGGAATAGATCTAAAGTCTACTATATATAAATGCATAAACATAATTATCATCAGAAAAATCATAATAAGTTCATGATTCAGAATTAACACTTTCTCTTGTTTAAATCATTTGAATATCTTTCTCTTTAACTTACTCAATGATCCTCGGAAAGTCTTAATGTGATAAAAGGTTTTCCACCATCAAATCCCTTATTAATATTGAATTTCTTTTTTACCTCATATCAGCGTAATGATGTACTCAAGTAGAAAATGAATAAATCTTCATTATTTGTGAATCATTTCAAAAAGGAAATTTATTCAGAACGATGGTTCTATAATATCGAGGTCATCACGAAAATTATTTTTGAATATTTCTAAACAAACATATACTATGAATGATGGGTTTGTAATAAAGAGGCTATTGTCAGAACATAAATGAATTACTTTAGAAATTAATTTCATATGAAAAATGGCTTCATAATTTGTTGATTGTGCAAGTGATTACAAAGACGAGGGATGTTGGTGAATTTTTTCAACATTATCGACGCTAAGTAAGATATATGAACATGGAGGCTTATAAAACATAAGAATATGTTTTGTCACATGATGTAACTCTTAATGATTTAAGAGACTCTTAAACAATTAGCCGCTTCTTTGCCTGAAAGTTTCCTTCAACAGTTTCTAAACCCCATATTTTTTAATGCAAATGATATTTTTTTCTCATTAGCTTTGTCAAGCAGAACCCAACACTCAACATTTGAATATAGACAGATGAGATTTTACGATAAAAAATATGAACTGAAATCATGACTCCAAACACATCGTGACACATCATCAACCAAAATTACAACTTTCACATTTTTATTATCAGCACCTGACATGATCAAAAACAAGAACAAAAAACGCTGGTCATGTCGCAGCAACCGTCAAGCAAATTTGGTTAGCAAAGTTTCGCTGGCAAAATGTCAGCTTTAAAGGCGTGAGTCCTATAATGGAAGCAATATCGAAAGAAGCCATTTTGTATTTTTAAGTCATCTTGTGATTATGATTTCGAGATAATATGGTTAGAATCTTATTTTGCTGACAGAGACATGATCGTTTGTATGGGTAAAATGCTTTGAATTACAAAGCTTCAAATGTTTGACAAATCTCTGATGAAGTGGATAAATCGCTCTTGCTTTATCCGCCCCTTTCAGCAAGCATGTACCACCGCACAATCTATCATAGGTAAACTGGTAATTGCAACTTGGAAATTCAATATTTCTGCCCCTTTTAGCCAGAACTGCCTTGCCCATCCAATTATTTATAAATTATGCATCAATTTTTGTGTATTGAATTAGGGAGACATATTCGGCTGTGTGGCCTAAGCACATACTAAATTATATTAGTGACACCACTTTCTTGTTACGACCCAAACCGTGAGTTTTTTAAGCGACCCAAAGGCGGAGATGGTATTGTGAAGAATTCATGCATACTCGAGCATCTGACAATAGGGGTGACACTTCCAATTCAAATTTTTTACGAAATTTAACAGATGAAGCAATCATTAGAAGGGCTCATGCATCGGGTTAATTTAATTTTTACGCTGTGCGAGGGTGCAAAGTATGAATATGTCAATTAGTGTCATGGAGGTTTGTCACTTAGAGCTCCGAGAACATGTCATCAATTTATGAATTAACTTCCCATCTGAGCTGCTGGGTCGCGGTCCGGCAGGCCTCAGTCTTGCACAAACAGATCGTAGCCTGCGTCTTTTACTGCTCCACACACATAAATGGTCGTAGCATTAAAAACAGGAGCACAAAAGGGAAATCATGTCCGAGGAGTGCCGAGCAGTTTACATGAAACGATTTCCCATCTTTGGAATCTTGCTATATCACGTTCCAGCGATGTCATACTCCCATGCTTACTTCTCCCTCAGGATCTATCGGAAAATTGGAGCTTTTATCGCCAATTTCATTTTCCATCCATGACAGACACCTATTAGCAGACACTTCAGCCAGAAAGCCTTTCTTTATTTTGCCATTTTCAAATAATATTTTTTAGAGGATAAAGGCGGTGTGTCACTAATGGAATTTTGATTCAAGACTGTGCATTTGACAACCCGAGCTTGCCGACAAGCTCTTGACAATGATTTGCACCTAATCATTGCTTTGCTTCTTCCTATGGCAGATTCTCCCTTCTTCAATATTTCTTCCAGATAAATTATTCGCGACTTCAATCCCCTGTTTAGCCTTGACGCTCAACTTTTGATTTCTGAGAGAGTTTTTTCACAAATTATTCCTTCCGACAGTTGTTGACAAGCCCCTGTGCACATTGTATTCAATTTGTCTGCCAGAAATTTGTTTGAAATGATATGTGACGCTTCTTAGATACATATAATTCTTTTCCTTTTAAACTTCTAAGAAGCCTTTTAGACTTATTCAACATAGAAATGGGTATTAGCGAATATTGATTGAAGTGTTTTTAAGCTGATGGATTTGACATGTCATTTTTTTGTTTCCATCATGATTTAACAAATAAGCTCTTTTTGAAAAAATTCAAAGTGTTAAACCATTAAAGCTTTTGAACTTTTACTCATCTAATAGATTGTGGCATTATTTTATTAAAATATCTTGGACTCCTTGAGACATAGATATGGACTTAAGAAATAGATTTCATGATGCGTTTGTTCACTGGTTTACAAACAAGGGTTTGAAGGGTGTAATCTAATTAAGAAATAGATTTCAGAATGTGTCGTATAAACAGTTTTAAGGGTGCAGTTCAAACTGGTATAAATGCCAGAGCTTGTCGACAGCATTTATGCCAGTTTAAATTGCACCTTTCAAACAATTCATAAGCCAGTGAACAAACATATCATGCAATCTAATTTTTAAGTCTACCAATCACATGACCTTGTTAAGCCAAATCAGAATTAAAGGAGCATTTCGTATCATTTTCCAAACACTGAATTAATTTCTTATAACATTGTAATGATATTACCAATATCCATACCCTTTATTGACATACCAAGACTTTTCTAACTCCTTAAATAGCCATTTTCTAATGATTTATTCAAAGATATGTACATTTATGTAAATCGACATCAGAGTGGTTTGTCCTGTATTCATTTGGCTGAAATGTTTATATGTATAATTTGATAAAAAGTTAACTCAACAGGTTAAAAGTCAATTAATATTTTTGGTCCCAAATGTTTATGATTTAAGTGATGGGATATATAAAAATATCTCTTCTTTGTAAAACTTTATAATTAGTTTTTTAAGGAACAATTTTTAGATATTTAAATTTGATTATGAACTTATTACGATAATTTAAAATAAAACACATTTTTAATAGTTTAGAGATCAAGAAATCATTTATGATAATTTCGAAATTTGTTGAATTTGTCTATATATAGATGTCTGTGAAACAACAATTTAAAATCTAAGGATGAGATAGCTAAGGTTTATTACACCGTCACTATTAGATTTTGTTTCCTTGGGGCATTAATCAGCTGTTTCCAGAGTGATTAGCTCGAGAAAAGATTCATCTTGTCGAAATCTTCTAAAGAAGTTGAAAACAAGAAGTGGCTTGACCCTAGTTAATTCTATTCCAGTAATAGGATTTTGATTTAAAGGTGTTTAAAAGTAAAAAGGAAACATCAATGTACGTCTTTCTCATCTGACGTCTAATCCATCACCATGGATACGGGTCAACCCTCCGTCTGTACTAAAGGATTGTGGGATACCTGTCCATTTCACCTACAGGAGGAGATAGTGTAATAGTTATATTATGCCCAGTGCAGCCTCTTGGATCTTGACCGAACCTCCCCCCCCTAAGTCCCCCCTCCACAGATTCACCCCCCCCCCCCCCCCCCCCCCCCCCCCCCGACTGATGGATGGACGAAGATACATAATGATACCCTCAACATGAAAACTTCTTGCATGTGGGCAAAATTGGACTCGCAATAAGGTCTTTACTGTCGCCGGCAAGCGATTTAGTCTCAAAGACCACTGGAATTAGTTGAAAATAACGTGAGCGAAATGGGTTTCCTGAGTCGGGAAGGGGATTAGTTTCGATTACAAGTTGATCTGGACGCAGACATAGAGGGGACGCATGGCTCACAGCTTTCCACTAGGGACCTGGACAAACAACTTTTTTTGAAGGAAAAAATGATCCATTCGGAGACCTCCTGATACAATAACCGTCTGTCAGCTAGATTATGATTGGTCAAATTACTCGGAAAGGTTTTCCGAAGTGATGATTGAAATGTGTGACCTCTTTGATGCATTTATACCGGCTAGTTGAGCCCACTTCCGTATCTTCGTCGCAAATAATTCATCGCAATATGAACTTCTTTGATGGTTCAAAGTTGTATGATGTCCGTATAAAAAGCAGCGATTTTAACATTCCTCTTGTTTCACGCCTAGCTTTGGGAAATGTAAAGCTAATTATTTTGGGGAAGATATGACGTTTTCTTTGATGTTTCTTTTCAAAATGAAACCCAAAGTTTCGGTATTTTTTGACTCGTAAGAGCTTTCTTTAAGTATAATGATAATGATACTTTTGACCAAAGTAATTGCACAACTAAATGTTTTTGTTCTAATATTTTTTAAGATTGTACATTTGAAACAGAAAAATAACAAAAAAGAATCTTTTGTCTAACACTCGAAACAGTTAATATGTATGAAAAGAGAAATGGTTCTTTGTTCTTTGTTACTTTTTTGGTGACATAGTAACTAAATTGTAAAAAGCTACTTATATCCTTTGCAATAAATATAATTGGATACCAATTTCTAAGTACTTTAAATTTTTTTCTATGAAAGACATTGAAATTTGCTAATATAATTGTGTCTATGGAATTACAACTTCTTTAATGTATGAATCTGAAGTTTGGATGTTGATGTGAAGATGATAATGAAGAAACTTATATTGCGCTGGACTTCACGCCACAAGTTCATGCTCAAAGCGCCACACACATTATTACCCTGGTGTAAGGACAGACGTCATGCCTTTTTCAACATATACCAACTCCTTGGGAGTATGCAACCAAGCAGCCGATTAAGCACTTTATGGTTATCTGTCACATTGCCATCACTTCCAAACCAGGTACCCACTTATACTGCTGGGTAAACAGAGGCACATTTTGAATAAAGTCTAGGGTGACATCACAAGTTTGTAAATTCATTTCGCAGTATGGGGCAGGAATCACCCTTCAAACTCTCAGTTTATTCAGCAATGAATCAAGTGTCCCACCCACTTTGTGAGCCACACCTGATGTTGCTGAACTTAACTGATTGCTGTCAAATGAGCATTTCACAGGACCACATGCCACCATGTGAACATAGTTATTAAGCACTTGATTCAGGAAAACAGTGTTAATTCCTTTTACTCTGAAAGGTTAAAACTCTTGTTAAAATAAATTTCACCTGATGAAGCATATTCCACAAAACATTGTGTATGTTTACAATAAAGAAACCGTTAATCAAAATATATAGAGGATATTTTACATTTCTCGTATATCTCATCGAGTGAAGTAGAAATTTATTTATGTCCTATTTATAATGTTTCCCAAAACCTTGTAATTGACCTTAACTATAAGAATGGAATAGCTAAATCGCTTCGCTAGCACGGCCGTTGCATGACGTCATTCAATTGTTTATTGACGTCACAGACGACGTCATATGATTGTTGCATTATTTCACTGAGTAGAATACCATTTTTATTTCACTCAGTGAAAATAAGGCTTTTATTTTCACTGGTTAATGGCATATTTCACCATTTGAAATATGATAAATATATATTTTTGTGGTAATTTTTGGGTATATGTGCAATATACTTATAATTAACATATTGGTAAGAACATGGCGCAACATGATGTGATATTTTGATTTTCTGCATAATGAAGTTAATTATCATTGATGTAAAAAATCCAGTAGGAGAAGTTGCATCTCAAATGATGGATTTGTTGCATCCATGATAAAGCAACATACCGTATTCGACGTGATAAGCGCCTGGGGCGCTTAAAAAATTGGTAATAGTGGGCGCTTATTATAACGATAAAAATTGTCCTCAAGTTTAGTCTTGAAAGTGTTTTCTTACGATACACGTCTTTGAAATATGGTTTTGTAACTTTTATCATTTTGATTGTGGCTGGGGGTCTAAAAATCCCCTGTATTCTTCACTTTAGTGGAAGTAAAAGACTTATTGCAAGACTGAAAAACCTTCTTCAATGAATCAGCATGCAAGGTAAGCAATGTTGAGAGGTGGGCGCTAAACAGGACGCATATTGTTCAGTCAAAAACGTGGTGGGTGGGCGCTTATAGGGGAGTGGGCGGTAATTAAGTCGAATACGATATATACTCTAATGAATATCATCAGCTGACCATTGTAGGTTTTATTGTTTTTGATACCACAATTGTTTTGCAGCCTTTCTCCTTACAAAAAAACTAGCTATTAAATCTGATATTAATCTAAAGCAGTTTAACCCTCAATCATCTCCCCTCTTTTTTAAATGTAATTTTTTTCATGAAATTAATTTTAATAAATTCAGGAAGATGAAGTGGTTTGTTTGACTCTAAGAAATTTCTTTTTTAGAATAATTTTTCTTATTTCTAACTTTATCGCCTTGTTATTTCATATATTTTTTGGTGAAGGTCAGTGATTTTTTTTCATGATTAATTTGTATTCAATAAAATCTAGACTTGTCAAATGGGGACCTAGACTTTATAAAAGGCTCCTGTTTATTATACAGTAATGGATCTTGACTATTATTGGCGTTTAGTCTAGCAGAAGGTTTGATATCTATAGATCATTGGTTGATGTGTTGCTAATTGATGTTAAAGAGCCACTCCGTGATTTTCACAACGTATTATTTACCTTTGATACGAACCTAAATGTCATATGTGGTGATATAAAATCAAAACATCTTAATTGTTCATGTCCTAAAGACATATATATGACAAATACTGGTTTTCCAGGAAAATCTAAAAACAGCCTTATAAATGCACAGAGGCGTAGATATCACGTCCAATACACATGGATACTAGTTATATAACCTAACAAACACTATCAACTCCTAAGTGCCCTCCTGGCTGTTTTAGATAAGTCTCCAAAATTACGTTTGACTATTTGACGCGCGCCACTGTCCAGTTTTCGATCATAATTGCCACGTTTCTACCTTCATATTGTCACTGTAAAAAAACAATAAGCTTTAAAATGTGTCTTTTTGGTAACAGTTGATACTTCGCTATCAAATGACACCATTGATTAAGTTTGGCATATTAGACTCCAACAACTCACGGAATGGCTCTTTAATGTTTTTAAGAAGTTTGTGAATTAGAAATGCGTTCATCGTTCATTATTATCCAAATATTATATTGGTCTGAATTTCTGAATCAAATGGCTTAGACGGTTCATCAATTATAGATGAATTTGGCTTTGATTTCTCTCATAATCTCTGTATTGAATGTTAGTTTACACATTGACTTTAGAAAGTAGACACAGTTTGTGAAATGAGGTATGGAACAAACATTTATCATCATGCATCTATTTCATGCCTAATGTCATTTTTGCTAAGAAACCTAAATCTATGACTAAATGCCAGTTATGGCGATATCATTTCTTATAAAAAGGAATCCTTATCTTAAACTCAATCATTGAAGAAAATAGAAAAAAGATTTCAAATTTTAAAAATTATCAGACAAAATATCAAAAGCATGTCTTTTCACATCTTGCAAGAAGAGATTGTGAAATGTGTTACTTGCAAAATCACACTGATATGATGTCGTTCATTTCAAAACTAATCAAGCAAGCCCCAAAATACAAATTGATATGGTTTAAATTCTCCATAAAATGCCGCGTTTTGCTTGAGGGTAAAAAGCTGCCAAGAGATAACTATCAAGAGACATGATTGTATCTTTTCAGAGGAAATGTCACAAATTGGTCGAAAGATGTCACTCGTTACGGAAACTGTCACCAGAGAAAATTATCTTCATAAAATTCTTTCATATACTGACGGCAATCTTCTTCCCTGATTGAAGGGCTTCTAAGATTTCAATTATGAAAAATTTTCTTCGATTTGATCCGGCACCTGATAGCTCTCAAAATATTAGGATTACATTATTAAAGAAGAAATTCAAACGCTGGCACTTTAGGGGGTTTTACATTTTGATGACATACGATTTCCTTAAGAAGTATTAGACCATTTTCAATTTTCTCGAGTAATTGGAATATAATTCTCATATCTTAATTTGTTCATCATATTAGGGCTGATAATGTTAGTTTGCGTGCTTTTTCCTGATGAGGTGCCTCGCCAAATAATACAAAGTCCCGTTCGATATCGGAATCTAGCGGAATATGCTCTTGAGATGAAAATTGTCCTTTAGAAGATTGAGTAATATTCCTCCCATGCTTTGAAGTAATCCCTGAAAATGAAGCCTGCCTATCATGTTAATATCCATTGGTAGCCATTTTGATGCGATACGGATGTGCAAACAATACTAATACACCGTCCAGCTACTTTGCCCCAGGGATATTTTATCCTCCGTTTATTCTACAAATCAGTCGTTAAGAGATTTTCAAATATTTTTATGGATCTTGAAAAGTTTTGATTCATTTGTCAATATATTTGTCTGCGGTGCTCCGCGAATGGACTGCCATGTTTGTATAACCCGCGCAGACTAATTTGTGATTAACTTTAACTTGTATCAGTCTCGTTAACAACTTAATCCTCCCATTTAATATGGAGCTTTGATTACCGGATTGCCATGCTCTAATGTATCGTGATCGTATAAAAATTTGATGTGAAATGTGTTGGGGATCATTAACACATATAACATTGCATGTCACAGGGCTATAAGATGGAGAACTAAGTTATAATAGTCCTGTATGAACTGTTTATTAAGGGTTTGTCCTCGCTTATTTCCTGTTCTGTTGAAAGACAACATTTCCGCTGAGGTCAAGGGGTCTACAGCCTGTTTATTCAGCATTATGAATCGGAGCAGGAAATAATTACCCTGCTATCATTGGAAGAAGACTTTTCCTTCTCTCTCTTGGGTGATATCACATATTGGCAGTAATGTGGTAAATAGTATTTTATTTCTGCGGATCAGACAGATAACAAAATCTGCAAATGAAATGCTTTTCTTCCTGATATAAGATGAATAATACTACCATTTAGGCTGGTAATTGAGGAAGAGTCCGTCATATGAAACATTAGAGAAATGGCCGATTTGCTGATTGAGCTCATAAATCGGGGTTTTGATGATTGATCGAAAGTTAATCTTGTGGGAAGGGAGATTGGGTATGTAGATGCCTAGAGAGACCAGGCCACAACATGGGCTGACATTTATGATAAATGGAGACGCAAGTTATTCTATAGTCCGAGGTAATTACATCTTATGCCTATGTAGAGACGGCGTCAGTGGGGACTGATGGAGAGGTTGGCTCATCAGGCGCTGTGTGGGGAGGGAGGGACACCATGTTGAGACACTTCTTCATGCTCCTGTCTCTGCCTCGCCCCGGTCTCACTGAGCCCAGTTGTCGTCTGCTCACCACTGAGGGCGGCCATCTTGCTTTGGGTGACACCTATAATGGTAAAGAGTGACAGATGTCGAGTTTCAAACTTACATGTCTGTCATAATGTTATGACTCTTGGTATAATTGTGGATCATTTTATACATTATGAATCAATCATATGTTATAGTTTATTATATGATAATTATTTAATCATAATTCCTACATTCTGTCATGATGTATCTGTCTTGTTTGTATATACATTGTATATGGATTTTCATATTTCATATACGTTTCATAATTATCAAATCAATAATATGATGTATGGTAAATTACTTCTTTACTGTCCAAACATAATTACAACACTTTTGTCATTATATTTCTATCTTTTTGTATTTTAATATTGTGACAGAAGTGATTGTGAGATCACCTCCCGCAGGATTCGAACCCTGGACATCCGGGTGAGAGTCCTACACTCTACCGATTCAGCCAAAGAGATATCCCTTTGGCCAAAGCTAGTATGAATGCTTTTTCATGTTGTTTAAATGATCAACGCAATCACCTACCAGCAATCCGCCACTGCACAAATGTCATAGTGTTTCTTTATGTCATTACATATTAGATTTCACATTTTAGAATAAGTAATACAATATGGCTAAATTCATATCATTCAAAGATCTATATATCATATTACCTACATGTTTGTCATAGTGTACCTGTCACCTTTTATTATTTCAGTTTGTTTGACTTAGACATCTATTAATGATGAAATAAGTATAAAATCTATAGACAGATGTTGAATAGTAATAATCAATATCTGACATTCCAGGTATGCATGTTTATTGTTAATCAATCAATTCAAACTTAAAACCTTTTAAAGAATATATAATTGTTATTGATGGTAACCCTGGATTTTAGATTTCCTTACAAAAATGCTTATAAGTTGCTAAAGTACACATATGTTTTCTACACACGGTTTATTTCTGTAAATAATATTATACAGTTTTAAATATTTATATTCAAATATGTATCCTATAGTGCTTGATAAAATGAATTATTTATCTTGAATTTGAAAATTTATATGGTTTTAATTAGGATGCAATGACTTACTCTACAGAGAAAAAGGAAACCTTGGTCTAGTGTTCATGAAAATTTGCCTTAAAATTGCAAAAAAAGTAATCTTAAAAACTTTATTATATTCCAAATATAAGGCGTCATTAAGTTGAACATACATGTAAATTCAAATAATATAAAAAACAAAAAAATTAAATGGAAATAAAATGAATTTAGAAATGGCAATTAAAAAAACACATCTACAAAAAACAAATATGATACAAAAGAAATAAAATCTATTAATCATTTGAAGACTCTCTTCCTTTTTACCTACATTTTCATCTAGTTCCTTACATCATATTTCAAAAAAAGAAATTCACAAAAAATGACCTCATATTCATTTTAACAGCATCTCAAGGGCTTTCAAATCTTGTTTCAAACGTCGCCTCAAATTACGTCGAGAATAAGCAAAGAAGAAAATCACTCTAACAAGGTCTCAATTTTCCCACTAAGACAAGGATAAGCTGTCAGTATCCCCCAACAAGTTAGTATTAACCCCACGTGTCAGAATCAAATCTCGAAGATGCTCCAATGTCAGACTCCCGCTATCAAATATCATAACTGGGCATTAAAACGTCAATCAACCCGTCGCCGCACATTTTGATTTGATGACTTCACTGCCGTGTTTGTTGAGGCGGTAAAAATATTAGCTCTTGATAGTTTTCTGATATTTTTTATGCTAAATGATGGTTTTCAAATATTTTGGGTCCTTCAGATTATGAGGCAATTGGTAAAACTGTCAATTTTGTTAGATTTCCCTTTTTGACACTCTGAGAGATTGTTTTTTAAGTTTTTTGATATGCTAGGATTATGATTCATTGAAATGAATTGATATGGCTGTCATTTTTATCTCAATTTCCTGAATTTTATGAATATTTAACGATTGTTGTCATATAAAGTTGATAGTAATGGCAGCGAATTAAAGTTTTTATGATCCTGATAAAATACACTGATTTGAACACTTGAAAGGTGAATTAATGTTTTTGAAATTGATTTTTCTTTATTCAAGAACTTTGCTTCCGTGAATGAAGTTGGAAATATCTCTGATTGTATAATGAATTTCATATAATAGATTTAAGAAACCTTTCAAGAATAAAAGTAGTTTAAAAAAAAATATTTAAAAAAGTAAACCTTTTACCTATGAAGCTACTAAGTAATTTTTCAAGAGAGAATGTATTTTTTAAAATAAAAAATTCAAGTTTAGCTTATATAGAGATTAAGCTATGCACCATTGAAAGTTTGAGGAGGGGGGGGGGGGGTGGTCTTCTTAAAAATGAAGAATTGAGGGTTTACTACCCCCAAAAAAAACCCACTCCCTCAAAAAAGCTCCTCCCCAAAAATGTCCCTCCTCTTGATACCTTCATTTAATTGATGGGAAGATGGGAGGATAAAATTATATGTCTTATAGATATAGAGCCTAAATCCTTTAAGCTCCTTGACTGACATGGATAAAAAAGGATATCAAGGTGACAGGTAACGACTTACTTATTGTAGATGTTTTGATTGACATGGAAAGACATCTTAATGCATGTGACAGGTAAAGTGACTGGAAGATTAACTTGTCACCTGTAAACCTAGGTGTTTTGATGTTTACCTGAATTAACAGATTTTTACACCTGAATATTTACCAAAATATACCAACTTCAGGTACGGTATAAAACCATATCAAACTTGGACTTTCATAGTTGTGTGCGTATTCCCCTGCATAGCTTTAAACTGCACCAGTCTCTATTACTGGCTAATTTAAACCTTGCTGCCAACCAGTCAAAATTCGTGTTTTGAGTGCAGCGCCCTCTTTGGCAAAAAGTCGATTTTCTTTGGACTATCGCGATCCGTCACAGCAGCCTTGGTGACAAACATAGAAAAGTATGGGAAAAGCGGCAAGGTCTATTTTAGCAAGTCATGGGAAGATGAGACTTTTATGGACTCTTTAGTCATTAAAATTTGGCATAGTTGGTTTGTGAATCTGAAATAATCAAGGTATTACCATTGTCTTGTTAACACGCCCTCAAATTTGTAAATCCAATAACATTCTGAGTGGTCAATTTACATGAATTAAAACTTGAATTTTTGAAAGAAAATAATTCATCCTTGGTTATTGGTTAAAGGTTGCATCCTCATATAGTCTTCTCTTAGCATATCCAAAGACATAGACAATAATTTTGACGCTTGACACATTTGAATAAACTCATGCCAATTTTCTGAGTGGCTATATTAACTTTACAGAAATAACTTTTTGTTGAAAAAAAACTATGATCAATTTCATATTTGTCAATGGTTAAAGACAGGCATTGAGATCTTCTATTACCTATAGGTAATGGCTTTTTCTTCTAATATATTTTTCTTCAAATTTTGTATCAATCAATAAGTTTTAGTTCCAAATGGTGTGTACCCGCAGGTGAAAGTTCACAAACGAGGGTGTGTTTATGCACACCTGTAACGAAGGAGTCGTCACCAGGAGTTTGTCTGTCACTTACAGGTAGACAGGTGGATTAGGATTATCCTCCCTGTCACAACTGGATCTACCTGTTTGTCATGTGACATTCAAAGAGAACGAGTAACTTACTTGACTGTCCAGCCCCTTCCCCAAACCCCAGCTATCTCCCTCAATGATAATTAGGGTTGGGGTAATACAGTTTCAGTCCTGGTGCCCCGACCCCCTCCACCCCCATCGATTGCCCCTTCTCTGTTAACCTATGAGACTTTACCCTCTAATTGGCTCATACCTTTTAATTTTATATACTTATTGTTTCACATGCATTAAAGAGCAATTAAAAATTTTTTGGTGGTATTTTAATTTCACATTTGTCAACTTCATAGCTTGATATTTTCATAAAATGCCACAAGGAAGATTCTCTGTGGCTCGGTGTCTTGAATGCCAGAATGGCATGTTGCCAGCCAGTTCTATGGAGTAGATTTTTGCATATATTCTCAATTTATTGAATTTGTTAATGAAATTATCATAATATAAGTAAACATGTTATGCAATATATTTGCAACACTTCTGCTTAAATAATGACATACATCTAAATATTATCCAACTTGGTCTAGTCTATCTATTCCCAATTCCAATTTCAGTTTCACCCTTTTAGTTCCTCTCCTTTGTTCCAACCCTTTGCATCTCTCCATTCCATATATCCAGCAATTTTCAAAATACCTCCTTTCCATCCCCCAGCACCCCCCGGAACTCCTCAAAGACCCATCCCTCATTCTCCTTCTCAAACTGCCTTTCCTCATTCCCTCCCTGCTAATCCATCTTAAAATCCTATGACCTTTGCCCCCACTGCTAATCCACTTGTATGCTCTTCAAGTTATAATCCCCCCATCATCTCCATCACACCCTGTTATTTTCACCTGCTTGTGTGTCACTCCTCATTAGTGACCGGTAGGTGGACATAGATGTCCAGTCCTCATCCCCCATCCTCAAATTCTAATCCTACCTCAGGTATGTTTTGTAGCCATTCTCTTGCACTGATCTTCCTACCTGTATAAGGGTAATTACCTGGATATATATGCAGGTAACAGGTATCTCTAATTATAGCCCTCTCATTCCCCCCTGTCAACAGTTTTGTCGATGTCCACCCTTAAAACTATGACATTTATCCTCTAACTATAAACAGACCTTTGAATATATATGACTTGAGAACTCTAATTTATCCTTGCTGAAGCCCACCCTTAAGACTATGACAGTCATCGTGTAGGTATAAAAACACCTGTGACTATGCATAGCTTGAGAAATCTAATTCATCTTTCTAAGCTTAGATGATCTTCACACCTGTAAAGGTATATCCACACCTTTTCAGGTGTACTCGCATGCATTGATGAAGTAGCTGCACACATTTGTAATCCTTTCTTTAAGTGATGACTGTCCATGATGTACCTGTATAATTCCAGGTAACTCGTACCCCCAATTACATTGCTTCAGCTCAACAGATTTGCTGATGTCCGCCCCTACACCATGAATTATATCCTGAAGGACCATAATGCCACTCTGTTCTTCACTCATAATGTCTACCTAATCTTTTATCACTCAAGAAGTCTTAATCTTTTAGTTTGACCCTTGAACACAAATCCCAGTAGGTGAATGCTTATACCAGTAGATGAAGAATAGAGGGGGATATTTATTATTTTTTTCAATTACTAGGGCTTCTGGGATTTTTTAGTTTTGGTACTGTGAGAATCTCTATAAAGAATGGTACCATTACAGTATAAGAAAGTTGATAATTTAACAATCTCCTCGTGTCAACATTAATGCCATTTTTGTATGACCTCTGATATCTATAGGGATTATCCAGCAAAACAGGTTACTAATCTGGCTATAAGCCATGTTCATTGTTGCTTGAACCTTCCCTATGCCATAGCCATCCACCTACAACAAACTTGCTTCCTGACATTTCACCTCATGATCTCTCAGATCATTAGGGTCACCCATCTTGCAATACGCCTTGCCCATTCTTGCTGAACTTCAATCCTTAGCCATAACCCACCCAGCTACAACAAACAGGCTTCCTGACATCCCCTCATCAGCTGTCAGATCGTCAGGGTCACCCATCTTGCTTTCCCTCACCTAGGTTCAACATACATGCATCTGATCTATCCCCTCATCAGCTGTCAGATTATCAGGGTCACCAATCTAGCGATAAGCTTAGCCCATTATTGCTGAACTCTCGTCAGCTTCTACCCAGCTACATCAAACTTTCTCCCTGACTATTGAATTATCCAACCATGAATGTAGTCTCCTATCTTTCTATGAACCATGCTAGGTGTTGCTAAACTTCAACCCTAACCACAACACATCCACCCACAACAAACATACTTCCTTGCATATCCCCTCAGAATATCCAGCCAAGATACAGGCCACCCATCCATCAATAATCCAACCCATTGTTGCTTGACCCAGCCCTTAGCAATAACCCACCCGGCTACAACAGACTTGCTTCCTGACATTTCCCCTCATTAAGCAATCCCGCCATATCCTATATCAGATGCATGTTGTCTGTTTGTCACACAGTCTCATACCTGTCTTTATGCCATGTTGATCCAGGTGATTAAGGCAACACCTGAAAGGTAGAACCTGAGCTCACCTGTATAGGTGACTGTCACCTGATAAAGAACTGTTTGTTTGACTGATGCTGGGGTCGTGTTTCACTGTCTCCCATGATTTGTGTTTTGTTCGACTTGACACTGATTGGATAATTGAATCAACAGTCTGACAAGTATATCTTTATCATTTCTTTACCATATCTCTTTATCACTTATGACTGATATATCTTTATCAATTCTGGATGTATTCTCTTCAGAATTCCATGTATATCTTTATCATTTCTTTACCATATCTCTTTATCACTTATGACTGCCTGATATATCTTTATCAATTCTGGATGTATTCTCTAATGACTTCCGTGTTTATCTTGATCATCTCTTGAAACATTCTCTTATGACTTACTTAGTTTTGACTTCAGTTTATACAAATCTTTATCAACTCTCAAAGGATTCTTGTATGAATGACTTTCTTTTGACTTCTATGTATACATCAATTCTAAATGTATCCTCTTCTTCTGAATTTTAGAATTAAACGGACAATCTCCTTAAGTTTCGAGAATGACTACACAGTTGTTGATTTTAAATCCGGTTGGTCACGAACTCACCTGACTAAAACATCTTACCATTTCTTTTAAAAGTTCAAACCTCCACACCAGCGGACAAATCAGGACCAATAACCACAAAAAGTATCCCCTGTGATTCAAAAAATAATTAATTTGACAAGAGACAGACAATGTTCGTTATGGAAATGAAGCAGTTGATTGACACTTGTACCTGTGCATCGGCCAGGTGAAACTGACGTAGCTATTGTCTCAATGAGCTGCTCATATTAATAAATGTCAATTGCGATAAAAAGCGATGTAAATGTCGGATAACGTGGAAATCGATGAAAGCAATTCATCATTAGGCCCTGAGAGCATTTCTTGTTTTGATACAGATTTTCCAATTTGTTATGGATCATTAACTCGCGGGATGTTAAAGTTTTTATAATTCGGACTCCAAGAACACTTAACTGGAGATATTTGTAGGCTGCAGAAACCATCAAGAAAAGAGAATTGTCCCAAATGTGTCATTTACGTCAAGTGCTCCTTTTTATTTTCAAATTGATATAGATGGGCATCTCTGAACTATCCTAATGTTCTAATATGTACTCCAATGTCCATCCTTCCAACCATTACAACCTTCTTAAAATATCTGTTTTTATGAGTTATTTAAGGCAATTTTTTAAAGATACCATGCTTATAACATGTGTTTTATATATTAAGTTTTCAACATTTTATGGTTTGAAAATCATGTTTTATGCAATATACCTTCATATAAATTTTTAACATGAGGTTTGAATTTGTTTAGAAGTTCCAATAACAATTCTTTCCTCCGCAGCAAAACATAGCTTTGGCATGAAAAATTCTTTGTAAACTTTGAATTTGATTTTATATTACATCTTTGAAAAAGGTTTTTCCTTAACACTTGTACTGTTGAGTTAATAAATGTAAATCAATTCCAAACTTGTAAGTTACGGAGTGAGAATCAATTTGGGTTAAACAAGGGTTATATGACAGACTTTATATAAGATTATACATTTGGCATTTGGAGTGAATGATATCAAATAGACATCTACAAATTTGATATTTTTAAATAATATTACAATTTTATATAGGTACTTTTGTTTTGAAGGTAGTATGGCAAGATGTTGATAATTCAGTGCAAATTTATATAAAAAATAACGAAAATTTGGTTACTCATTTATGGAATGTGTGATAGCGTTGTAAACAAGATTTTAATTACCATATTAAGTATTCAAGTCTACAATATCATGATAGACCATCATGGCGATTGGTATAATGTTAGAATGACATTTAGGTTCATATTTATATTAGTCTACATTTATTTAATTGATTCAGATCAAGATTTACTTAAACTTAAAATTTACTTAAAAAGTTTTCTCCTTGTATTACATGATTAAGGAAATATCAATGACCTATCAGATATTAAAACTTATTTTCTTGTTTAAAAAAAACTCTTGAGGAAAATGCCAAGTTTGTTTTCAGCTCTCCAAGGTAAATTTAAATGGAACCAGAAATCCAATATTTACTGTCTCATAGATATCATGTTTAAATGTATAAAAAACATTCTTTATTCCTGATGCCTTACCAAAAGCTGTCGTTTATGGATTACGTTGCTGACTGCCCATTACGCGCGAGTTTTAGTGGGATGTCTTTATAAAGTTTCCATATTCGCACTCATGCGGCTTGAAGTGAATTACAAAATTATTATTGTGAAAGACGATGGAAACGATCGGACCAGCGACATTTCAATTTCTTCGCACATGCTGTAAGCAATATCAAGCATGGTTATAACCGCGTCAATTGTAACACAACTGCCCCGTTGCCATAGTTATTGATTTTGCGTCAACTCCGTCGCCATTCTTAAGAATTCCCTAATATTCAAGACCAGAAAATTTCATTTTCACTTGCAAGGCTGCATGTCATACAAGATTATTAAATGTAATTCATATGTTTTCCATAGCACACTATGTCAATTGCAAAGGGTAATTCGTTTGACATCGTGCAATAGGAACTCGAGTGCTTGCCCCCAAGATTTCAACCATCAGATAATGCAATTATTGGCAAAAAATGGGGTTAACGCTCACTGACCTCTCAGTTATTAGACGATCCGAAGATTCTAATGCCATAATCACTGAAGGATTGGAGGGATGAATTATTAGAAAATTCTTGTCTCGATCCCTCTGTTGTAGCCTGGTCAATTCATGTCTCAAAGTGCCATTGTGGCAATCAAAACGAGGCAAGGACTTGTTTAATTGGCATCTCGATACGTGTGATCCATGAAAGGATCAAATATTGCACCTTTTTTACAAAAACTTGCCGAACCCATACTGAGATGAGGGAATAATTTAGTCTACGGAGTTCCCTCCCTTTCTGTCACTCTTCTGCCTGGAGTGACGTTCAGGCTCAGCTTTCCATTTAACCTGGCTTTCCGCGGATCAACTTGTTCTTCAATTTTGTTCACTTCGCATCCTTGATTAATAACCGTCATTGTGGGCGCTATGATATTGAGCCACGAGCCGTATTCATCATATTTCATTATCTGGGTGATGGGAGAGAGGTCTAATATGTGACGTTCTTCTTGCCGGGTCGGCAGACTCGATCACTCCGGGGTTAAACTGGGGCTTATTTTCAAGCCATTGTGGGGCAGATGATTTATGAGTGTAAATTATAACAAACACCTATTATCCTTGTCATTTGCTGGTAATAGGAGACAATTTGCCCATATCAGAACTAGTGAGGATTACCAGTAACACAGTAGCAGTTACATGCTGGAGGGGGAGATACATCATGCAGCTTCTGATAGATGTTCAGGAAGGGGGGCTATCATGGTGCTGTGAGGAATATCAATTGAGAGACATGGGGTGTTTTGAATGAAGGGAAGAGGTCCAGCGGATAGGAACTAGGAAAGGGATTCAAGGAAGGATAAGGGAAGGGAATGTATACGGGGAAAGATTAAAGGGAGATAGGGGAAGGGGAGATAGGGGAAGGGAAGTGGAGAAAGGGTAGGGAGATTGATGATGGGAGGAAAGGGAAGGTTATATGGAAAGATGCAAGAAAGGATAGGGGAAAGGGTGATGGAGATGGGTCAAAGGGAGTTGAATGGAGATAGGGGAATGATGTTAAAATGGAAGGGAAGGATCAAAGGCAGGGAGTGGAAATAGGGTAGGGATGTAATGATGGAAGGGAAAGGTCGAAGGCAGGGAGTGGAGATAGGGTAGGGATGAAAGGATGGAAGGGAAGGGTCAAAGGCAGGGAGTGGAAATAGGGTAGGGATGTAATGATGGAAGGGAAGGGTCGAAGGCAGGGAGTGGAGATAGGGTAGGGATGAAAGGATGGAAGGGAAGGGTCAAAGGCAGGGAGTAGAGATAGGGTAGGGATGAAAGGATTGAAGGGAAGGGTCAAAGGGAGAAGGATCGATGGAGATGGTGAAAGATGTACAGGAAGAAGGGAAGGGTCAAAGGCAGGAGGTTGGGGGAGATGTGGTTGTAGTCTCAGATAAATGGGCAGGAAAGGTATGAGGGGAAGTCAATAAGTTCCTAGTTATTGACTTCCCCTTGTATTTCAGGAAGAGTCACTTAAACATATTTTATTGCCTATCCTTTGGTCAGTCGAGGTATGGGAAGTTAAGAATTTGGTTGAGTGAATAATATTTTTGGATTGATAGTTGGGAGGTTAGCTGATTTGGTTTATGTAATCTTTACTTATGAGTTGGATGGATGGGGGGAACTAAATTGGTCAACTTATGGTATATGGAGATGGGGTAGCAAGGGTTCCATGTGTGATCTTTAAAAGGTTTTCTATTTTATTATTATTTTCATGATTAATATCTTAGCCAAAAATGAGTGGAAAAAACTAATGTGATTTTTTTTTTATCTAACAATTTTTTTTCTTGCTTTTATATTTTCTATTGAAGTCTTGGTCAAAATGAGGTAACTATTTTAATTTCTGTTCTTGTAAGAAAGTCATTTTATTCTTTTATTGTATAAAAAAATTTAATTCTTGGGTCAAAATGAAAATGATTATTTGTGTAAGAAATTTAGGCATGCTGTTTTCAATTTAATTATTAAATCTGAATCTAATAGAAGGGAAATTAAATGTTTGTTTTTATGTTTAAGAAATTGATCTTGTAATGATTTTATTTTAGTGAAAGCAAGTTAGTAGACAGTGTAGCATGATCTCAATGGATAGTCTTTATCAGCTGTGGAGGTGTTGGTTGTTAATAACTAGCAAATGAGTGTAATCACACGTGCCACTTTGACAGAAATATTCAATAAGCATTTTTGACACCTATCACAGCCATCAGAAAAGATTTGTATTGAGAAAGACGAAGACATAATCACAAGTTGAAGGATTATATCTAACTCAACAGATTTTCCTGATGAGATTAATAATCCCCTCATATTAAATGTCATATGCGTCAATAAATGGTTTCAATATGACAACGCCACTTAGCGCTTGATCTCTTGGTTGTGTTGGAATTCCTATCGACACTTGCAGATTACGCTAAGTCATTGCTTTTGACACTTTGCTTCATATGCATAGACATATTCTATCACACAAGCGTAATTTACCTGTGATAGGCTTCGATGTCGTTGTTTTCAGATACAATTAGTTTCCTGTTAAAATTATCTTTTTAAAAAAATCTCTTTTTAAATTCTTGATGTTTATTTGTTGTAAATAAACATACAAATAGTGTAAGGTTTTGACATGTTTGACTGCCATCCTTGTAAGGCTTGAATGGTTAAAGATGTATTTTCATTTTGAATATATTTTCAATATAATCAGTCAACTGATTTTTTTATGATAGGCATATTCATTTTTTACTTATATGTAATTTGGTTTTGATATCTTTTATGTCATTCTTGTCAGATACAATTTGATTTATGTATATCTTTTTATTAAGTATCATTACTGATAATATCATTAATTTTATCTACAGTTCTGCATATGTGTTATTCGTCGCAGAACATTTTTGAATGAATAGATATTAGGTTATTATAGGATTAACGTGGACTCAAATCTATACGCTGATGTAGCAGGATGTTACAGGATGTTACAGGTTGTTACAGGAAGACAACTCTAACAAATATTCCTTAAAGGGACAGTTCTATCATTGTTTCAACAAAAATGTTCTCCATTCATATGTTGAAAATGTACCAAACAAATGCTGGACATAAAACCAAATTTAAATAATCCAATTTACTCTGAAGATATTCCTGTTTTCAACAACTTTGCAGCTGGTATGAATATTGGTTTGAGAGATATGCAGTTTAAAAGGACATTCTTATCATTTATATTTCTTGGGGAAATGAAATTCAAGGGGATATTTCCTTTTGTAAAATTGTGCTATTAGTACGTATACATGACAACAAAACCCAGTTGAAACATGTTAATGAGCGCACACTTGGTAAATTAAAAAATGCATGAGAAGTGAAGTCATTCATCGGCGCTACGAGCGTGAAAAACCTTGCTAGGACACTACAAGGCATTGTTTATTAGTCTAATCATAAATTATTTGTAAATGTGTGGATATTCTATTCATATTTATAGTTTATTTTCTTAATGTTGTAAAATCAGTTGAACTGCAGTATTTTTTTCATTTCATTTTTCCTCAAAACAACATGGCCGACCGTAGCGAAAAGGTATGTCCCCTATATTTTGGTCAAACATAGAAAATACCCCTATCTACAGGACCCTCTTTATAAGTACCCTATACTTGTTATGGAGGTTCTTTTAAAGTTTGTACAACATTATCTTATATGGTTATCATATTATCATATTTTTATGATATTGCTAAATGTTACTTATATTAATTTTTCATAATATTTATAGAATGTATAACTTTTTAGGGCATTCAAAACAATGTTTCATTTTGAGAAAATAACTTTCCTCTTAAAAAAAATACTTTCCTTAATTCTCCTTAAGAACAAAATTAATATCTTTAAATGCAGATCAGATGTTGAGGATTATTATTGCATTCATAAATATCAAGTGCTATTTTGTCTAATCGAAAGGAAACATTTATCATTTAACCAAAGATATTATCATTATTTTATCAGATTTTCTTTAAAAAGATTTAAATTTCTTGATGATCTGAAATGCCAACTTAGCAATATAATAGCATTAAAATGGATTCCCCAAAGAATATTTGTTTAAGAATCAAATACCATTATCTCTAAAGAATAAATAATGATAGTCTAGATAATTTTTAGTACCCCTGTGGGGATGACAATGTTTTTCCACTGGCCGTTACATGATATTAGCTATAATGTTGGATTCACTGTAACATTAATTTCTTCTCTGTTCATTGCCTTTAAAAAGTACTAGAAACCTGAATCTCTTGTGAATAAAAATGTCATTAAGATTAAAGCTTTAATGAATCAAAATGGACCAATTTTCTACACCAATTTTTCTATTTTTTACCATCTCAAAGGATTTGTGTTAATATGTTTACAATTGTAATTATTATTATGGTTTTGTTACCATAGTAATTTCTAATAATTCAAATTTAATGTTCTGTCTCTTGTAACTCAAAAAGATGTCATTAAAAAACAATGAAAATTTTCTTAAGAACATTTAAATCAGCTGTCAAAATTGTTAGAACCACATATTTGTTTGCCATGTCCGTTGTCTGTTGTCTGTTGTCTTTTGTCCATTGTTTGTTGTCTGTTGTCTGTTGTCACTTGAAGGTGATCTATTAAAGCTCTATCTCATTATCAAATGACGGGTAGATTAAATATTGATATGAATAAGAAAGGAAACCAAAGGGGTATAGAAGGGGTATAAATGTTGTGGTTTGGAATATTCTGTCCCTTTAAATCAACTATTTTGGTTAACTCTAATAATGAAATAATTATTGAAAATACAAGGAAAGTTAACAGAATTTCTTTAACGAGGTAAGATCAGAATACCTAACATCAGGACTGATATCAGTATTTCTGACACCAAGAAACATATGTACCAGGATTTCTAACACAAGGAGAGATACAAGTATTTATGACACCAAGAGAGATATGTATGTACCAGTATTTCTGACACCAGGAAAGATATGTACATACCAGTATCTATGACACCAGGAAAATCTCTGGTATTTTTATCATCAGGATTGATATCAGTATTTCTAACACCAAGAAAGATATGTACCAGGATTTCTAACACCAGGAAAGATACAAGTATTTCTCACACCAGGAAAGATATGTAGGTACCAGTATTTCTAACACCAAGAAAGATATGTACATACCAGTATCTATGACACCAGGAAAATCTCTGGTATTTTTATCATCAGGATTGATATCAGTATTTCTAACACCAAGAAAGATACAAGTATTTCTGACACCAGGAAAGATATGTACGTACCAGTATTTCTAACACTAGAAAAGATTCCACTATTTTTAACACCAAGAAAGATTCCACTATCTTTAAAACATGGAATGATACCACTATTTTTAACACCAGGCATGATACCAAAATTCTAAAAACCAGCTATAGGATACCAGTATTTCTGACACCAGGAAATGTAACAGTATTTCTTACATAAGGAAGATATAAATTTTCTAATACTATAATTACTATCAATACTTCTTATAGCAAGATTAATACCAGTAATTTCTACAACAGGAATGATAGAATTGCTTCTAATATGAAGAATGACATCATGTCTTGTAATACAAGGATTAATACAATTCTCTTCAACTAAGATGATATAAATTCTTGTAATACTAAGAATAATTTCTTAATATCTTTTGCTGTTATTGATATCAGTAATTCTGATTGCTTGAATAAAACCAGTATTTCCTATACCAGAAATAATAACGACTCAATAACGAACAAACAAAAATTTCAGTAATTCTGTTGACAGAATTAATACCAATACTTCTAATACCAAGATGAATAACTTTAGTTCAAATGATAAATTATTTTTCCCATTTGTGTGTGTAACAATCTGGTAAATTATAACCTATTTCATCTATTATCTCCCAAAAAAAAAAAATTCTTATGTATCCAATTTATCAATATGACTTTAATTCAGCGAGCAAACTTTGACATTTGCCCACAAAAAATCCATAAATCACTTAAAAGTTCATTCCATGAGTGTTGGGCAACTGCAGAGTTCCCACAAACACGAATATTTTTTATCATATTTCGGACAGGGATGTTTCCCATTATGTGCAGTTGATTTCACTGTATATGTTAAGTGTATCATTTTTGACTTGGCTTTTCGTATTATTACCATACATTACAAGACACGATGTGACTCGTGACCTTATCGACTGGTCATGACCTTAAAGGAAGAACATTATAACAGTATTTCAAAATGTCATAAACTATAACATACATTTCACCTATCTCTAGTTTGGGAAAATCACACATGAATTAAGCGATTGACATGATAACTTGACTAGACAACAAATGAGTTTTAGATTCTCTTCATTTTCAGGCTTCCTGCTTTACATATGCTTTGACTTGCTGGTTTTTTTCAATTTAAAAATTTTTATCTGAATTATGTTGTAAAAGGACAGGATTAAAAAATCAAAAAGATTTTTTAAAACTATTTTCATAAATTTTATCTTTGAAATACCACTTTGCTCATCAGTCATTAAATGAAAAAAAACAATTAAAACTTACCATACATAATTACATCTCATATTTTTAAAAAAAATCAAGAACCAGTTTTATCTGTTTAAAACATACATACCTTGAGAAATCCTTTTTTCTCAATATGATATGGTAATACCTTTCTATCTAAATATCACCTATTCTCCTGTTATCTTGTTTTGATAGAAGTACATTTTCTTAATATCTCTTTTAACATTAAATAAGCTTATAATTCCCTTATTTATGTTGACTATCTCATATGACAGATGGTAAGTGAAATGATTATTGTACTTAATCCGAGGACAACTTTTGACATTATTCAAATTACAATTTCTTAATGTCATCTACTACTAGCTATTCTCATAATGATTTTCAGGATTAAAAAAATTCTCATTTTGTGTTTTTATTGTTTGTAAATGATATTGTTTCATATTAAGATAAGCAATAGAGTAAATTTTTACCATTGTGTTCTAAAATGTTTTGATTTATGTTGTCTAAATGAGAAATTAATGGTTGTAGATTTTGCATATTTGGAATTTTTTTTATTTCATGAAAACTTGCAGAAAGATAAGTTTTTAAGAAAAGTCATTGTTCTATTTTGAAAGAATAAATGTGAAAATCATTATCATATTCTGTAATAGCATATTATAACCAATTCTAAATGCATGTATGTTCTTTGGATGTTGGCTATGTATCCCCTGTATATCATTGTAATTATATCTAGGCCATGCTTTTAAAGGAATAGAGACAAAAGTTTTAAAGATAGGTTGATAATTTTTTCCCTTGATTTCTTTCATTATGATTGAATTATAGATTGATAAATGACTTTGAAGTTTTGTTTCTAGGATAATGTAGATGGCTCTTCTTATAGGGCTGTTTAAAATTCTTTGATATGCATGATGCAACATTTTCAGAATATTGTTGAGTACAAAGGAAATAAAAAATTTTAAGTTATTTTTCTCCAGATAAATGCTTATAATTGTATGCTTATAAAGATGATTATTTCTACAGATATACAAATATATGAGATATAATATATAATAGTGTCAGAGCAATGATGATGATGATGATGATGATGGAGTTGATGATGATGATAATGATGGAGATAACGTTATTGAGGATGTTGATGGCATTGATGATGATAATGAAGATGATAGTGATGATGAAAATGATGGTGGTAATGATATAATGATAATGGTGAATATGATGATGATGATGATTGTAATTATGGTGATGGTGTTGTTGATCATGAAGATGATGATGAATTAATTCTTTAGCAATATAAATGATAACAATGAAACAATTGTTTGTCTAAAGTGTTTGTCTTGTATATGAAATTAAACATAATTTCAGCATAAATTGAAAATGCTCTGTGTTGCTTTCTGTTGAAAATACAATGCAGCGATATCATTTAGCGATGTCAAAGGTTTTTGAAATTCTCACAGGAAAGTGGTTTAACAATCAATGTGATTATCCTGTAACATATTCGCTGAAGTTCACTGATTTGACAGGCAAGGCGGAGAGATAATAATTCACTTCATAGCAAAAAATGGTAAAGCATTTCAAGTATGGGCCATAAAATGTTCATCCAGATAGGTGGTCCGACACTTCAGAAGTTTTTTCAATTTACTCCATTTTCTTATTTTCTTCATTTTCCTGCCTCCTGTATGATTGGAAGGCTGATGATAAGTGTTGTGTCGGAAACTTGTTTCATTTAGCAACTCACATTGGTCTAGCGTTCATGGAAAATAATGGAAACTCTGACACCATGGTAGTTATGAAAAATTTCATCTGACCGTCAGTTGCCTGCCTTTTTTTCTCATTTTAGGCTTTCCATCTATTCTTGTCGGAGGGAGGCGAGTTAATATGCAATTACAGGCAAGGCTGGGGAGTCTTATAGTTCCATGCTTTGAATTTTGTCCCGCTTTGAGATGAATAGGCTGTTATCCCACATTCATCATTCCCCGTCAGAATGATGAGAGAGAGAGATGCAAGGCAGATAAAGCTAGTAATTGCTTCACAAGCCTCATTATTTTATGAAATATAAGACAAGCAACATATTCCTCTCTGTCCCAGCCTGACAATTTATTAAACTTCTTTTGATAGAGGTCGTTACAGAGACCAGCTGAGACCGATGTCACTTTATCAAACAATTTATGGGCCGCGGAAGGTCACAAAATTGAAATATTGCCGGACCTCGGGTTGAAGGATATTTGAAAGGTTGGCAGGCCGTTACTAAGGGACTCGTCTTAGAGAATGGTTACATGATCACGCTGGACCGTCCTATGATTTATGACTTTGCAATGGAATTAAAAAGGAAAAAACTCTCTGGAGAAGATTATGGAAATAATTTCAGTGCAGGAGGGCGCGTAAGGTGCAAGCTCTTTGACCCATCTGTCAAATATGGGCGACCTTCCATACGAATTGTATTAGGATCACATTGTATTAGCAGGGTCGACAAATTCTGAGTGAAAGGATAAATCATGAAATAAATGCTCCATATTCATTAGATGTTTTTTAATGAGAAATCACGTCCAAAGCTTTCCTGTGATTTGTATTCATTTTCAATGCTGTCGTTAGCCTTTTGATTTGATCTGGAGATGGATTTTGGTATTAAGTGTTATTAAACATGACATCAGACTGATTCAGATTTTGAGTTAGTAATAGGATATCAAATCTTATTTAATCTATTTAATGTTTTCATTTTGGCATATTTTGATTTGAGTGAATTGGGTTCACGTTCATGTTCATGTTCTTGTCCATGTTTATGTTCATTTTCTTGTTAATGTTTTTGTTCATGTTTATGTTCTTGACTATGTTCTTGTTCATGTTTTTTTCCATGTTCTTGTTTTTGTTCATGTTCATGTTCATATGCATATTTATATAACCTTTCCCATTTGATATAACCTATCCCATTTCATGATATTAACAAACCACCATAACCAATTCTATCACCCTGCGATCTCATGACATTCACCTATGATACCAATTTTCAAATGTCTTCGTCGCTCTCCATGAAAGATACCAGTATTCAAGGGTAAAAAAAATCTGTACTTTGAACCTACATTCTATTTTGTATATGAAACCCTCCAAAACTATTAATCCTCATTCCCCTTTATTTAACCATATCCATTCCCTTATCTATTCTCATATCCATACCATTCTAAACCCTTATACATTCTCATACCAATACCCATATCCATAATCAAACCAATGTTATAAACAATACCCATAATCATACTTGTAGCCTAAAACATACCCATTCCATTTCTGTTCCTGTTCGCTACCAATACCAGTATCCATAATCATATCCATATGTGACCCCATACCTATACCCATACCAATACCTATAGTCATAACCATACTATTTTCCGCCCATACCAATAACCATGGATCCAATAGTTATACTGGAAATACCATTATGTTAACCCAACAGTACCAATAGCCATTTTCATTCCCATAAGCATACTAATATACCTACATATACCCACACCTATACCAATGCCCACACCCATACCCATACCCATGCACACACCCATACCCATACCCATAACCATATCCATAACCATATCCATACCCACACCCACAGCCACACCCACAGCCACACCCATATCCATACCCATACCCATACTCATACCCACATGAATGCCCACACCAACACCCATACCAACACCCACACCCACACCCCTACCCACACCCATATCCATACCCATACCCATACCAATGCCCACACCAACACCCACAACCACACCCATACCAACACCCACATCCATACCCACACCCATACCAACACCCACACCCATACCCACACCCATACCAACACCTTTACCAACACCCACACCCACACCTATACCCATACCAACGTCCATACCAACACCCATACCCATACCCATATACCCATACTCATATACCCATACCCATTACCATACCAATGCCCACAACCACACCCATACCCATGCCTATACACCTACTGGGGTGGGATCCTGCCAGGGACTCTGTTACTTTGTCTGCAGTAGAGAACTGTTCTCCACACGGTAAGGTTTTGGTGCAATTCTACAATGAATTTCAGCACAGTACCACCAATGGTTCACTCGTTCCAGCTGATGCTCACAGGTTTCACTGCAATGCATAGCCACAATGGTGTTGCGGGTTCTCTCCCTGCAATAAAACCAGCAGCCGTGATGTTGGTGAATTACTATTGAAAGAAATTGCCTCCAATCATCTCAACTCTTACCAAACCTATATCAAAACCTATACCTATACCAATACCCATACCAATACCCATAACAATACCCATACCAATTTCCATACCAATACCCATATACTTACACATACCCTTACTGTACCTACACCCATATCCATAACCTTAACCATACCAATGTTGTCCTTTCTATCCGTCTGTATCATAACTAAGAACAAGAATGCACCTATTCCCCGACACAATCTTGTAAGCGTTATCTTCCTAATAAGAAGGTGGCCAAGTTCACAGATATAAACCATTTTTCATCCACCTTACAACCCTCTTCTCATTCCTGCAATTTCCCATCATGTCCGTCCTGTCAGAAACCCCCCATATGGAGTGAAATATGCCCACCTTGACATGCGGAAGTATAATATTGCCCCATAATTCCATGCTGCAAATCCATCCAGGCTTTCCCCTTCACGCTTGAGTTCAGTTTGTAATCATGCGTGTTCCCTCCAACCTTCTTAGCCTTTAATATCAATATCATAGCTGCCTGCCTGTAGTGGAGCTCATTTGCTGGAAAATTAAACCATTAAGTTTCAATGTACATGAAAAATGTCTTCTAGTACAACATGTGAAGGCATGGAAAGATCTTGAAAATGTCAGATTTGTTAGAGCGGTCGTAAGTCACAACTTGTATGAAGCATTAAGGTTAACTAGTGCTCGATTCGTCTCAACTCTAATCTCACAACCTATAGGACTATTTGCAAATTTATCCAAGATAACCCTCCAAAGTCTAGAATATGTTTGTCTGTCTTTTTCGTCTGATACCTTGATAATGAATATCAGTGACAATTGGTTTACTTTGTGCCTTCTCTGATGATATAAGAAACAAATGGTTTACTTTGTGCCTTCTCTGATGATATAAGAAACAAATGGTTTACTTTGTGCCTTCTCTGATGATATAAGAAACAAATGGTTTACTTTGTGCCTTCTCTGATGATATAAGAAACAAATGGTTTACTTTGTGCCTTCTCTAATGATATAAGAAACAAATGGTTTACTTTGTGCCTTCTCTGTTGATATAAGAAACAAATGGTTTACTTTGTGCCTTCTCTGTTGATATAAGAAACAAATGGTTTACTTTGTGCCTTTCTTTGATGATATCAGTGACAAATGGTTTACTTTGTGCCTTCTTTGATGATATCAGTGACAAATGGTTTACTTTGTGCCTTCTTTGATGTCGTCAAATACATCCATTATCATTTCAAATATTTTATCTTTCAGGTGCATGTTATGTTTCTCAAATTATAAGGATATGTAAAGGTGTCTTGTCAAGTTTATAGAAAATGTCTTTGTTATATTTGTGCATGATCACAATATCTGAAATGGAACAAGATTTTGTACTTGTTAAAGGGCCACAGAGTATGTTGTTGGGGTCAAATATGCCAAACTTAAAAAATGGTCTATTTTATCAAGAAGTGGTGGTTATTTCCAAAAATTATCATCTTAGTGCTTATTAGTTCAGTAGAGTAACAATAAACAGGTTAAAGTCTCAATTTGTGATCGAAAACCGGACAATGACGCGCGTCAATGACTCAAAATGATTTTTAGCAGACACAAATATAATATGGATTCGTAGTATTAACTAGGACTTTTAACTGATATACATGTAAAATGTACGCAGAATTTCGAGGTCATAACATTTGTATGGCCGATTCTCATTTATCATTAAAAACATAAAAATAGCTCAATTTGGGAAGTTGGGATATAAAGAAACAGGTAAGGTAGGTGATTTTGACTTAAATGAGGACATATGGTAATTTGGCTCTTATCTAAGGACATAACAAATTCTAAAACATACTCTGTGTCACTTTAAGAGTCAAGTCTCTTTTGGATTCAGACCCAGTACCTTAGAGTCAGGCAACACAACGATGGTACCAGCTTACCAACTTGCCCATTAAGTCTTGTTAAAGAACTTTTACCATTGCAGATATTGTCATCATTTCAGTTATTCTTACCCTTGAAATTTTTTAATTCTAATCAAAATCTAGCCAATCACTGAGTATTCTCTTAAGTTCTAGCTATTATCACATATGTATGTTAAAAATAAACTGTTGTTGCCCAGATTCCAATTCTTGGGGTTCCAGTAAACAAGCTGCCTAGAATGGAAGCTCTAACCTTTTCAGCCATAGAAGTTTTTTTTTGGCTAAGTCATGATCTTTTCTGTTTTTATTTTTCAATAATTGAGCAATATATAACAAAAGCAATAAAGTTCCACCTTATCCAATTTGAAATATAAAGTTTATGGATTTTTTCAAGATCAAAATTATCAAATTTCTAAAATGTCTAAGACATTTAGCTTCAAATATAACATTACCTTCCTATTTTAATTCTGGAGATGAACAAACCCAAAAAGAGTTGTAATCAAATTTTTGCCAATTCAAAATATAAATATCAGATTAATTGTTGATTAACACAATAATGTACTTTCAGATAATCATAAACAAGCTCGTTACTGAGTCCAATATGTCCTTTACTCGGTGTAACTTGAAATTTGAGAACGTCATCACAAGATAATGGATCAAGCCATATGAATCTTCCTCATAAAAGCAAAACGATGTTAACTTCTGTCATTTTTCTTCTCATTAAAAACCAATTTTCTCCTTATGGGAATAATTAGAATAGGACAGTAAAACTGCCTGATTCCTTCCATAATTTCCATAGAATTTCGCCAATAAGAAAACTGGTCGAAAATTGTTTTTCTTAAATGTCACTTTGTAGCAGTGATAATTATATTATTGAAAAGCAAAGAAATGAATGATTTATTTATATAACAATAGTTCTTGATCTTTGAAAGAAATAATCTACCGTTGGTGAGTTTTTGACGATTAAGCGATATTTCAACTTTTAAATGTGACAATGATATTGATTATAATCATTTGAAATTTGATTACTTTTAAGGATTTGACAAAAAAAATCTGTTATTAAGTGAACTTTTGTATCTTTATTTCAATATGATATATGTATTGTGAAATCATCAATTTATTTTAATAGCAGAACAAATTGAATTATTTTTAAGTTTTTGGTTCTCTTCAGTATTTTGAATTATTTTTTGATGAAATATATGTTGTTAAGCCATCAGTATTTTCTAATAGCAAATCCAAAATGGTTTCTTTTGAGTTGTAGTGAAGTTTTTGTAATCTACAGATCTTTTTTTATAATTCGATTTGATTAGATGTAATTTGTTCTATAATCACATATTCTAAACGCAGATCCTATCTTATTTGTTTGTTTTATTTGTTTTGATTTAAAAAATTTATATCTTATCATATTTCTGTTATCTACATTGTTTCATTTTTGAGCATGCGGGCCCCTCATGCCAAAGGTCTTGGTTCAAATCCAGATTTAGACACCAGAATATTTTTTTATTTGGCTTTACACTGTGTTGTGTCCTTAGGCAAGGTGATCTCAATCTCATTGCACTCATTCCAAACAGCTGTACAGCTAGGTACCTGAATACTGGAACTACAGGTTGACATTATTAGTATGTTCTTTTACATAGCATGCAAGGTCAATATGGAAACATTTTCCAAAAAAGAGAAAATGAAATATCTTCTAAATCTTTCAACCCAAAAGTGATACATTAATTTGTAAAAAATTTTGTAAGAAATTAAAAACTTAAAAGTGCTTCATCTAAATCTACTCTTTTCATATTTTGTATTTCTCCTTAAGAACTGTTGCACCCCTAACACTGAAATTATGTTGGGATCAAAGGTTGTACGTTTGATCCTCATATATTCAACTTCTCCTTCATAAATAAATGGTTGCTAGATTAAAAGATTTGTGCATAATTGCATTTATGATTGAAATGACTCCTGTTTTGCCACATGGTAAAAAGCATATGTTGATGTATGCCGAGCATATTGTATACCTTTATTAGATATCCTTTTCAATAAATTCCTATTGCAAACTTCATATCTCATAAATTTTTCATAACAATATACACATGATAAATGTGCATACCAAACGATATTCAAAATTAGTTTCCTCCATGGCACTCCTTACAACGAAAACATGCATCTTCATATAGACGAGATTTTATCTGAAAGAGCGGCGAGGTTGTAATTCATCGACAGCTATAGCAGTCTGAACAAGACGTGAGAACATATCAAACTCCACTCTGTATAGTTATTAACTTTTATTGCACCTTCCGATTGACAGTACACAAGATTTCACATAGAAATCAACTCTTAACATAACAAAAGGGCACTCAATACACAACCCTGTTTGCTTTGTAACTTTTACTAAACATTGGCGCCTCTCCAGCGCCAGATTTACAACTACCCCAACAAACAAGAGGGAATTATGTTGCATATAACATATGAATAAAATATGATGCATTATAAATAATGGTTTATGTCCAATAAGCACTTCATGCACATGTGCGGTGACGTTTTTTCCTGAGCTTGCAGTTTTATGGACATATTTCAACAGGATTGCCATCAAACAAAATCTAGATTAAACAAAGCCATAATAAACTGGAAATCTCATGATTTGTGGACAAATACCTCTTCAGATGATTTATGGTACAAGTTTCTAGCTTCAGCTTGCCGAAGCTTCATAGGCGGTCATTGGTTGCAATTTTTGCACAAATACTTTATGATAATTTAGTTTGATTAGGATGTGTATTTCATTCTAAAATGTCTCATGATATTATTTATACATCATATTGAGGTGATCATTTGAATATATTTTGGATATATCATTTGAAGGAGTTTAGTGGTGTGCATTGCTACATTGATCACTTTCAGACATTCCTTACTTGATAGATGGGTCAACCCTTTCATTTGGTTTGCAGTAGTGGAAGGAAATGTGGCCTTGTGACATACTACCATTTTTGTTAACATAATCAATATTATATTCTACATAAGGTATAAACATTGTATTTTGCTGATTTGGCTCATGTTGAATAATTTTAAACATAATTTGTCTTTTGAGCTAAAAGTCATATTAAGGGAACACTGAATTAGATTAGAAGATTTGTTTCTTGATTCTTAAATACCTGCTTAATATATTGTCTGTCAGGACATTGATGATAGATAAAATGTGAATAAACATATAACTCAAACTGCCTTTGGTTACTGTGTGTAAAACCGTAACTTCAGTTAATGTCAACTTATGACTGAAGATTTTTGGTACTGCTTGATCACGAGTTTGGCAATACAACTGCACAATTTTGTTGTTATTTCTTTAACTTATATTCATGTTTCATTAATATTTTGTAATTATAATCATTTAATGAGATTTGTTGATTAGTGACATAGTCTTAAACTTCTACTAAATGTTAACTCAAAAGAGGTTTTTATATCAATGTGAAGATGAGTTTATTGCCAGTAGGACGTTTTTTAGGTTAACAAGGTTGTCTCACATAAAACAAATGTTACCAGGGCAACCTTTTTTAAGCAAAAGAAACAGTTCACAAACAAAGGTTAAATGATCAGTTAAATGCATGAATCCATTTTTCTACCTTTAATGATTTAAGGGTGTTCACACTTAAATGGCTGCCAGCACTTTTGCCTTGATACTTTATACTTTTCTCTACAACAGGGATAATTGAGTTGAGACATTACCTGTTTGACCCTCTGAATATAATGTATTTGGCATGTATTTATTGGGGGAAATTCTAGAAATAATTTTTTTTTTAAATGTGCTTTGCCACTTTATATATTTTACTTTTATTTGTCTTTCTTGATATTTCTTTCCCTTAAAGATGAAGAAAAAAGATGTTTCCACAAAAGTGTGACTTTCGTTTTACACTTTGAAATAGATGTTGATATTTTTTTTAACTTACGTCTAAAAAATCCCTGAGAGAATGAAATTCTGTTCATCTTGATATGAAATTACCAAACATCCAAACCTCCCACAGGATCTGAATTTCATATCCGTGTCCAGCCGAAAACTTGAGATGAGCAATTGAATTTCATAAATCTTTAGACCTGTTCCCCCCTGTCATTGTAACAACCATATCACAGACACCATGGTCTCTATGGTAAATAAGAACTGAAAGATGAGCCCATTATGTCTCCGAGGGGTATTGCAGTATGTGCCGTCAAATGGAATCGGATTGCCGGCCATCTTTGATGAGCAAATCATACAGAATGGGGTTGATATGGGTAAGCCTTCGGGACCTACTGGTATAAACTAGTAATAAACTTTCTGTTCTCGCTAATAAGATTTTCATGTGTGCAGTCTGTCGTAGATTGTCTATATGGCTGCCGCCATATGGTTTTGATATCACAGTTTTCCTGATATACTACTTAATCCTCAATCTCTTGCTGCTTTGACGGGTTTTCATTTGAAAAAAGTCTGATTTATTATCTATGAAATATGTAAAAAAAAATTAATCATCTTGTTGGGTGTTCATAGATTTTCTGACTGTTATATTGTTAGATTAATAACATGTTAATCTTAAATATTTAAGCATTCTTTCATATAAGTTTACATAGTTGGTCTAGGTTATACCAGTGGGAGATATTTAATATTGACTTTTGTGTTGTTTAATATCTATTATTTCAAGAGAGATTTTTGGGGATAATTGAATATAACTAACAATGCCTCAAATTGGTTTGAAATGTAAGTTTTGGAAGGATATTACAAATACTTTTTATTTTAAAATGAACAAATATGACATTGTTATATTTGATACAATACAATCTGAAATAGTACAATGCTACAACTTATTTAATTTTTTTGGGTTGAGGAAGTTTTTAAAGTGATAAAGATAAATTTGCGACAAAATGACATTATAGATTGTGAAATTGGAGAGAATTTGTCATGTGATCTGATTTCTTGTGATATGATTTAATTGTAATTAATTTGTCATTTTCAGGGAATTTGCAAAAGAGGAATTTTAGACAGAGTGGACTGTATATATACCCAGAGCTTTAAACAACAGTGTTTCTTTTTTATGAAATGAGAAATAAATTAATTTCAGGATGATATTCCTTTCTCTGTAAGTTTCATATTTATGCAAAAGATGTCCGCTTAGAAACATTATAGCAGAAAGACATTAATCGAAGTACAAATGAGCAATTATGAATTTCATCTACATAAATATTCGCTATCTTTCCAAAAATATTATTTTCAAATAGCCAAACCCCAGTATTGTTACTGAAAACCGATTTTATTATCATAGTATAATTCTACGAAAGTCTTCCTGAAATGCTCCCAAACTAGCATGTTGAATTTTATATTCTTCCAATATAACTAAATTTTAGAATACATGCCAACAAACAATTTAACATTGTTGTTCAAAATGTTGATCGAAATCAAAGCAGGAAATATTGTTTGATGAAGCTAATTATTTCTTTTATGATAAAAGTGTAAAATTCTAATAGGCATTAATTAGGTCTTTCATCTATATCAAACTAATTCCTCTTATTTATGTAAAAATTGTATTCATTTGACAGGTGGAGATGAAATTCCCAGTTGAAATTGACTGCTATCTTGTCAAAGCATCACAGCCAGATAATTCTATTACTGAATGACCGAATCTAAGAGGAATCTCCACTATTTAGTTATCAGTGCCTCTTCTAAAATACCCGTGATTGAAGTTTCAATTTCAAAACTTTTTTTAGGTTGCTGTCAATTTCGATGAAACCCATGTCTGTATAACTTTTCGTGAAAGATATCATTTTCTGTCAAAATCTGAAAAGGAATTAACTTGCGTTGATGTTGACATTGAAATGTGTCAGATCAGCGAAAGGCAATGCATGTAACTATCGAAAAACTCGATTTTTATAAAAACCAGTTATGAATGAATTGAAGGACTTGGATTTCAAGCAAATTTGCAAAAATCTGTTTTGCTGAAACTGAACAAAGAGCCTGACAGCCTGAATGGGACTCACAGGTCCACGAGAGGCGTGCAATGACTTTATGAAATGAACGCTCAAAGAAAATTAGTTTTTCTCGTAAATTTGATAAAAACGGGGAGCGAAGTGAATCAAGCGGGTGATGACTGGAAGGTGAGGGTCACAGTGACAGGTCACGGGTCAAACTGACAGCCGACCTGACTTTAACATGTTTATAACAAGATATCATAATTCACTGAGGGGCGAGGAAATCTTAAAATGTTCTTCTGTCAGGTAAACCTAATTGTGCTGTCAATCATGTGGAAGATATGATTTCAGTCGCAGCTTGAGGGCTTCAGCCAATCATGTTCTGTGACGGAAAAACAAGAAATGAATGTTAATATTGTTAGAAAACTTAATTATCCTTTGTTGAATTGTTTTCTCAATTTGTGTCTTATTTAAAAAATTTCTGATTTTTTTCAGCTAGTAGGGTCATTTGAGCCAGATGAGTTTTAGTATTGCCCTCTTCAATCCGATGCTTTGTGTCCAAAACCTTTTAACTTCCTTTAAATTCTCCTTTTTATATGCATGCAATGTACCCCTGAAGCCCAAATTTTGGTAGAGAAATCCAAAGTTCCTAAGTTTGGAGATTAAACACTTATTTTTGACTTTACAAAATTATCAGTATTAACGTAATTTATCACCATAAACTGAGATCAAGCATCAATGTAGATATTGCTAAGGAAAAATCAACCTAACGCTTTTATATCATCAATTATTGACCTCACTAGTTTTTGACATTGTTCAAAACTGACAATGCTATGACATACCAAAGTTGATGATTTTACCATGCCATGATGTCATAATGCTGATGACATCACAAACTATGACCTCACTGAGGTCATTGCCCCAAAAGCCTGATGTCAAATATGTATTCAGAGCTGTTTATTCTTTAATCGATAACTATTAATAAATTATATAGATGCAGAATAAAATTCTCTCTTGTCTTGTATGATATTACATATGTCAGCAATGGTTGATTAAAGTAAAATATCCTTGGCAAGTCTCGCAGAGTGGTTACTTTAATCATCCCATGTTTTTTTTGTTTTGTTTTGTTTTTTTTATTTTGCACAGTTTCAAGTTGCTTACATACAAATCATACATTTAGGTAAAATATTTACTTATGCATTGTCATCCCATGTTGGTGTATTTGATATCAGAAGAATCCTTGATGAGGTTCAATATTAATTAACAGGCAGCTCTTCTAGAAAATGTTTAATTAACAAGTGTTAATTATAATGACTAGAAGACATTATCTAAGCCTTGAATGTTTTATTGTGAATGGCTGAAATATTGACAAAAAACTCTAAAACTCAATTTTTAATGAAATATCTCTGTGTCTCTGTTTAATGTTAACCAAAATTCTCTAAAAGAACTTCATTATTCAATTATTGTTTACATAAAATAATGGATTTTCTTTTCTTCTAACATTTTTTTATGTCTGCAAAGTCAATTTGTCACCAATGACATATAATACACAAAAACATTTAAAAAATACACTTGCAATGTATCACACACAAAAAATAGTTTTTTAAAATAAAGTTTTATTGTTAAGTGACTTTTGAAAACTGAAGTTTGAAAGCACTTCTAAATTTGATTTATAGATTTATAGCTTTGTATTATATTATTGACAAGTGGACAATAAATGCTGTGTAATCTAAGCTCTAAAGGTAAAATTACAACATGAACCTTTTGAGTTCTTAAGACGGAACTACTCCAAATGAATTATGAAAACTTTCCTACTCAAACTCTTTCGAACTTTGAAAGGGTGTACCTACCATATGACGCAAATATAAAGGGAAATTCTTTTACCTATTCTGAAAATAGAGAATACTAAACGACATCCCGTTTAATAACATATATTTATGAAACTAGTGTGTGGTTTGGTATTTAACAAGAGAAAGCGAGTAAGATACCGATACCATTCACGAGTTTCATAAAAATGTAATTATACGGGACTGAGTTTAGTATTTTATTTATTACTCACTGAATTATATACAAAAAAAAGCATGAAAATTGCCGAGATTACCATTGTTGCCGCGTCGCTAACATTGTGACGTCAAGCTTAACAATTGTGACGTCATGTGACGTCAATCAGCACGTGATGTTATTACACAATGTGTAATAACAAAGTAAATTTATTAAACAGCGGTATCTTCAACGGGCGAGTAATAATTGTTAATCTTGAATCACATTAAGTAGCATCTGCAATAAGAATGAATTTTATTAGTTATCCTAACAACTGAAATTATTACCTATGAGGGCAAGCATATCTGGGTTAACATTTTCCATAGGATGTCCTGATGCAAAATATCACCTAATCATCATTACATGTGTCATAAACAATAATTTGACATCACAGTTCTTCAATGATGTGTCAAATGCCCTCATGGCAGGTAATCCTTTTATGCTGGTTGTTGATTTTGATAACTTTACCTTACTTTAACATTACTTATGATTAACCAATGGGTAATAAAATAGAGGAACTGCTACGTCAGCATATTTGTATTAGAAGAGATCCTACAATACCCTGACATCTATCAGAAGAGATCCTACCATACCCTGACATCTGTCAGAAGATACCCTACTATACCCTGACATCTGTCAGAAGAGACCCTACAATTCCCTGACATCTGTCAGAAGAGACCCTACAATACCCTGACATCTATCAGAAGAGACCCTACAATACCCTGACTTCTGTCAGAAGAGATCCTACAATACCCTGACATCTGTCAGAAGAGACCCTACAATACCCTGACTTCTGTCAGAAGAGATCCTACAATACCCTGACTTCTGTCAGAAGAGATCCTACAATACCCTGACATCTGTCAGACGAGATCCTACAATACCCTGACATCTGTCAGACGAGATCCTACAATACCCTGACATCTGTCAGAAGAGATCCTACAATACCCTGACATCTGTCAGACGAAGTGCCTTGTTTGGCTGGTTCTGCAAGGCGATATTTTGCATATACTTTTTAATAACTGTCATTATGCAGATAGCTTGAATAAACTATCTCGATCTCAATGGTTTGTGGCATTATTGTTGGATGGAAGTCATTTCATTGGCTTATATGTGTATGTATAGTCATATGAAGCGTTTGCCCTGATTGGTATCACAGTTTTAAAGGAGCTCTTTGGAAACAAATGCTGATGTAAAAGGATTCGGGGAATTAAACCACAGACTTTTTCTACTAAACACATCAAGGCTTTTCTTTTAAAATATTTGTTCTGAATTCTGGCACTGGAGAGAAAATGCATGCACTTGATACATTTATTCTCTCTTAGTCAAACAGGCCACTCATGTAAAATCTTATAATTTGTAAACAACCTTTTCAATGACCTGTCAGAACAATTCAAATTTAAATGGTTTTTCGTTATTTTCAGTATGAAAAGCAGAAAGTATAATATAATAACATAGCTGGTAAACTAAAACATGGTTATACTTATGTACTTTCTCTTAGACAGTGTTTAATCACAATGGGAACGTTTGAGGTGTCTCTAACTTTTCATTGATGAATGTATTTTGGAATTCAAACTCATCAAAAGAAATATAAAAAATTCATCTGCAGAGCCATATTGGGTATTCAGGTTTTTCAACTGTAGACACCCTTAAAGTTTCTTCTCTTTTCCTATCACAGATGTAAGTTGTAAGTTAAGTTAAGGTTAAGAACCAGGGAAATGATTTTAAACATAGATATTCATCTGTAAATTGTGACACCTTGTTTACAAGATGTAATTGAAAAGCTTCATAATCGTTTTTTCATGAATGCTATGCAGTTACATTTTGAAGATTGTGCAAAAAGTGATATAAAAAATGAAAGATGATCACAGGTGAAGTAGCATGTTTTTTTTAGATAAACAAAGTGATCTTAGAAAATGAAAATAAATGTTTCAAACTTTCAATTAAAAGAGGCAGTTTTAAAATGAATTTACCATGGTCGGTTATTAAGCTATGCGAATCCATTTCCCCACCGCAAATGATTTAAAGGTGTTCACACAAAAATGGCCGCCAGTGGTTTTTGCTTGAAACTTGATTATTTTCTCTATGACTACAGATGATCAATTTGAGTATTGAGATTTTTTTACCCTCTGAAGATAATACATTTTGTATAAACAAATCTTTATTAGGTTATATTTGAAGAAATAAATCTTTTTAAAAAATGTGCGACTGCCCCTTTTAAGTTGCATATATGAATAACCATTAAAAACATTTCTTGGTAAGTGATGATAAAAATTAATTTCCATGAAGAAATGAAATCTTAATATCATTATTTGCTGTATAGATTATATATATATATGTCTTTGTTTTCCATTCTATGTTAATGGGTTTCGTATAATCACAAAATAATTTTTCAGAAAATTACTATAAAAAAACATTGTTTAAGATCATTTTATTAAATTCATTCTTTGGTTTGAGTAATGGTCTTTGATAAAATTTATTTCATTAGCTAAAGAAATATCAATGTTTATTAATTCAAAATAATATCTGCTTTCTGATGTTTAATTCACATTCAAAGAAGTCATGGGGAGAATATTATTTTAGTCTTCTTAGCTTGACTTTGACATAATCACTTTTGTTCGCTCATATTTGTTTTCCGTCATTATGAATCCTGCAGTGATGACTACAAAACATGCAATTCGTGGGGAGATGGTTTGAAACACTGCCTCTTATCGTCATGACCCAAGGACGAAAAACAGTTATCCTTTGTCATAATAAAAGATTGATAAATTGAACTGCTGCAAGAAGAGAAACAATATCCGCGCTCCCGGGGTGCTCGCGCTGTGTCGGGCAGGGCACAGAGCATTCTATTATAGGTCGCCTCTATTCGACCACTATGAAATAATAGAATAATTTGATATCCAGGCATTGTCTTGGCTGCTAGGGATGAAAATGGCTCAAATATGCAATTATGTTGTTTTTTCTTTGAGTATTAAGTGATTTACATGAAATTTTGTCGCATGCTTGGGCTAATGATTACTTTTTTCTATTCTTTGCTATGGCAACAGAAATATTTGAACATTGATATATATTTCTTCTATTAAAGAAAATTGGTTTATTAATGACACAATTTCTGTCTGGTAATTGAGTTTTCTATTCGTTTATGAGTTGATGGATATTTGGGAAAAATGGTAACATTTGATATGTACTTACATATGTATTACATATACAGTCATATGTTCATAATGATTTTTTTTACAAATTCTTATTTCAAGATAGTCCTAGATAAAATAAGCACTACTTATGTATATCATTTTCACATTTAATGTCTAATGTTTCATTTATTCATCAATTGCTGAACCTAATGTGTCTTTTTCTTTTCTATGCAATTGCTTTCATATCTTCAAATATCAATGAAATTGAGGGAAGAATTATATTTTGATACTTTCCTGAAGCTTTTGATTATGAGGAATAAAAGAATTTCTTCTCGGCCTTAATTTTCATTTTATATTATCAATAATTAAGTTTAACTATTACTAATCATACAAAATGTATTTTGCATTCTACATGTTTTATATGATTTTATTTCTCTTTTATTAAGACAGTTTGAATTGACGGATTAAATGTATGTATAAATTAACTTATTATTCAATCAATATATTTCAAAGTTTATTATGAAAAGTATTTTAAGCTAGTCTAATACATTAGTTAAATGTCACTAGATTTATAACTCAAGTTTTCATAATCAGCTTCGAAAATGTTATGTTAACTTTAAGTGATTCTTAACATTCTCTTTCTGAATAGATTTATACTGATAATACATATATACAAATATATTCAATGTCACTAATGATAAAAAAACAAAACAATTAATACGATACAATTTATCATTTTCTATTTTTAAGATTATAGATCAACAAACATCATATATTTTTGTTTAATTATTTTGATTACCTAATAGATCAATGTAGGCTATGCAAATATATTTTTCAAATCAGGTGTTTAAAAAAATTCAACTTTTATCATCATCATCATCATCATCATCATCATCATCATCATCTTCAGCATCACCATCACCATCACCATCACCATCATCATCATAACAATGATAATAGTGTTTTCATCACATCATCATCAACCTCATCGTCATCATCATCATTACAATGATAATAGTTTTTTCATCATATCATCATTATCATTCCCACCCACATTGCCATCATTGCCAACATCATTATCCTGACCTTCATATCACTGTTAACATATACCAAACTTTTAAAGATTTAATTCATCCCAACTCTTAAAGCCTATAATCAGTTGTCATTTATTTTTTTTAGTTTCCATGGCGATAGATCACTTGAGGTAATAAATGTATCACTGGTAAGTAAGACTTTGGTATCATCAGTTACCAAGTCTAACACTCTTGCCAAGCTGTCTTGTCAGTACTAAAAGAGTGAGAGAACCCAAAGCAAGGCTTACGAGTTGACTAAGGCTGAGGGGGATTGGGGGACTTTTGGGGGATAGTTGACATCTTGGCACGCATAGACGGAGCAAGGAGATTCATGATGCCATTTTGAAATGACTGATCTCTCCTGCAAATCTCTTTAATAATAGAGACGGATAGATGAAATCTGGTTCCTACGACCCCGGTAAATTGTGGGTTTATCATCAGTTACAGTTGAAAGGAATTATTACATCAGCGATAATTCTCAATTTTCTCGCCTCGTCCCTTAAGATGGTCGTTGAAAATTATATGTCCTGTCCATCTCCCGAATGGAAGTCAGTAAATAAGATTTTTTGGTGTTTAATTATGACGAACGAGGTCACGAGTGTTCTTGAAATGTCGTCATTACAATATCACGATTATGGGCTAGGTGTGAGCGATGTTCACCTAGCTAAGCAAAGCTGTTAATTGTTTTGACACACTAATTAACCCCAGTGACTTTTGACAACAGGGGAGCTTGTTCCTCTTGTCGCCAAATGAGAGGCCAATCCTAATGATTTTTCTGCTTTAGCGAACACAACTTGCGCTGAGAGCGGTGTGAAGGACGCATTAGATGTTAGGGAGGAATCCCAGTGTTTCCAGATCATATCACTCGCATTACACTCCACCAAGGAGTCAATGCGTTATTAATGCGAACCGTCTGATTTCATGCTAGTGTTATGATTGATGTTCCTAAAACTCTCTTCTTTGTCGACGCTTCGTGTTCTCGAGCCGATCGTCAACAGCCCGAAGTGATAGCATATTGTAATCATGGAATATGCATTTAAATTACCAAGTTGATAAGCTGGCGGTGCCAGTGAGCGTGATGTCGCTAGTCGCCTTAACACCTTGCTTCAAACTACAGAAGCTCCGCCTTTGTTCCTTTTCGTGATTTATGAAATCAATTTTCTAAGACTGTAATGAAATTTTCTCATAGAAATGCGCACAGTTCTGAATAGAATTATTACATTGGACGATGGTATTGAAATGTTACAGGAAGCTATGATTTCCATAGGGTGTCATTTTTGCTGTATGGGCCATATCAATATCCCATCTATAATTTTCAACAATCTGATATTAGACGTCATTAATCTTAGTAAGGAGCGGGGACAATATTAACATCTTGTCTGCTTTTCACTACTATTAATTCCACTATTCTTGCCCGCCCATATCAATAGGCCCCGGGAATTCCTAATATTCTTTATTACCCTTCATAAGTCGATGATGGTTTTGATCAATTCTTGCATATTATTTATAATCACTTTTCATGGTGGGTAATCTCCCCTTTGGGACTTGAACACGTTGTGAGAAACTGATTAATGACAGGTATTTTGCACTTTGCATGCTTGAGTCGGGCTTCAACTCCCATCAATTAGGGACGTCTTTTGAAAGCTTCCAGTGTTCAATCGTAGTTTATCTTCGCAGATCGGGCCAAGTAGGATGTGAATTGAATTTTTCACTGACAATAACGCAAGTCTGAATAGAAGTAATAATCTGTGCTATGCGACTATGGTTTAGGCGGGCAGTTATACATCTCACAGTCATCAGTTTAGGTTAAAGGGCACAAAACATACTCCTCATCTGGCGTAATTGAAACTTATTTTTCTGTGAGTTTTATGTAACCGGATGTAATATAAAGTGATGCCAATTCTTGGTAAAGTTTTTGGTGTCTTGGGGACGACAAAAGGATATTGATTTACAATTGGGTACAATTCTTTCTGCGATATTGCTGAAAAAAGTAGGTTTCTATGACAATAATGAATGAAAGTGGCAAAGCTGTTTTTCATCAGAAACAAAAAAACATGGTACTTCATCTGTTGTGGGATAATTGGCTTGCTAATACAGAACGGCACTCTCATTGTTGTGGCGATAACAACTAGGTTACAAATAGATCAGCTTGATAAAGAAGATTGATTTTTACATATAAGTAGATGTTTTGATGGAAAAAGGTGTGTATATATATAGATACCTAAATCTGTGAATTGTTGATATGTTCTATATACAACCTTACTGATTCCTTTATATCGATCATCCTGCTCAACAATTGCATGTCATGGCAGAGACCTTGTACAGGCTGTAACTGATTTAGAGACTCTACTATATGAAAATATTATATATCATTCTGAAAATGAGACAATCATATTAGTATTATTTATAGGAACAGTTAGATGTACAATATTTATCAATTGTCATAATATGAATTTAACGCTCACAAGTTTCTTATTGATAACTTAATTTACCATGAAAATGTTTAGACAATGATGATGATGACAGTGATGGTAATGTGATGGTGGGAATGATGATGATGATGTGACGACAAAACTATTATCATTGTTATGATGATTATGACGATGAGGTTGATGATGATGATGATGATAATGATGATGATGTTGTGATGAAAAAACTATTATCATTGTTATGATGATGATGCTGATGCTGATGCTGATGATAATGATGATGATGTTGTGATGAAAAAACTATTATCATTGTTATGATGATGATGCTGATACTGATGATGATGATAATGATGATGATGATGATGATGATTGGGAACTATTACCTGGTATGTAGATGATGATGATGTTTATAATGACGATGATGATGACGTTGATGATAATGATGATGTTTATAATGACGATGGTGGTGTAGTTGGTTGAATGCTTTCAATAAAAACAATTGATACCAATTTATGATGATGCTGTTTATAATGATAATTAATGTATCGATAATAGTTATAAACCTACAGTGATAATTGTGATGATGGACATAGCCTGCTGTTCTTCTGATGTTGATTTTAATGATAAAGATCATTATGAGGACAAAGATTTTGATCATTACAATGATAATAATACAAACAGAAAGAACAATATCCATCCTTTATTCTAAAACTCCTGACACTCAACATTCTTGACTGTTATTGACTGATTCAGCCCTTCATCTCGGTGATAATCAATCTCTGTCAGATTTCCCCCTAAACCTACAGTTACAGTTTTTCTACACCCATCATCTAACTTTGAATGCCTTCTTTTTTTCAAAGAGACTCTCTCTTTTGGCGAGAGCCCTCGCTAGCTTTATCATTATCTTCAATAACGCGTGTAGAGAAATGTTCATAAGATTTGGACACAATGATGGAGAAAGATGTCTTACAATATTGAGCATTCTTATGTCAAGAGAGGGTCTGTGCTAACGCAGATGAATTGTAAATGTTTCTTCTCTGACAGGAAAACTTTGATCACGTCTTTTGTAAGCAAATTTGCTCGAAACCAATTCCAGTTTTAAAATTTTGTCACACATGTGGACCAGTATTTTAGATTGGGATCAAGATGAAAGAGTAACAGGCGGACATTTGGTTTAAGAAAACAATTTGATTTTTCTCAAAGATGTGATTAGAATTTTGAATGATTTTTGTCTTATTTAACAATAATGTTCTCATACCCAATCATTTCCTTATGAAGGTATATTGAATGAGTAGTCAAAGGCTCAATTTTGAAGGCAGTGAAATCGCCTTTTTACGTCAACAATGTTAACGTAATAGTTATTTGTTATTTTTTATATATAATATTCATGTTTTTATAACTGTAATTAGGTAGTGTAGAGAAATTTAATTAAAAGGTATTACATCTTCTTTGATTAATGACGATATTTGAGATATTTGGTTTTTGGTATTGTCACAAATTTACCATTTTTCTGTGCATGTATGTGTATGAGACATTTTGGATTAAAATATTTTGTTTACCAATGATTGAGATAGTGTTAACATTTAACTATAGATTTATGAATATGAAATTTTTATTAAAATAAAAGTAAGATTTTTTTTATGTTTGATTTAGATATCAACAAAATAACCAGGGTCAAGGTGAAAAACAGGGTTTTGTCGTAAAAACTTATAAAGGGGGTCTAAGTAAGGCAAAAAATATTGGTAATGCTGCCAGTATTAAGAGTGTGTTCTGTGTTGGCATATTTTTCATATGAATGTTTTCTGTTTAGGAATTTATAAAAAAAACTAGCCGTAATATAGAATTGTTAAACAACAACTTTTTTTTAGACATTAATAATAATTCTTTAATCACAGCTTCATATAAATGCAAATCGGAATTTAAAATTTTAAAAATTTCCACTTCGAAACAAATATGTATAGATTAGTATTGACAGGCAATTTTGCTGCCATGATGTGATAAAGGCAAAGTTTATTAGATAAATATTATCCAAAATGTATATTTATCATATTTGAAAGTAACTATCTAAAATAACCTTAGATTGTTTGAAAAGTAAACCATTATATGCCTAAAAGTATTATAACTAATGAAGAAATGCATATTCATCCGTTTTGAAGTAAAAAAAATTCTAAAATGAGACAAAACGATAGATTCAGCGAGACCGGCGCTAATACAGTCAGGAAATAGGTTTCGGCTAGCAGACACATGGGATAACAAGGGTCTTTATGGTTCCATCAAAATCATTTATTTTATTGTTAGCTTTTGTCCAAAACTCTATTCATTTGTTGAATTGCATCAAAACTTGACAGCTTTTCTCAAGCATTTTTCGCGTATGTATCTGGCAAATGATTTAATGTTCAGCTAAATGAGAACCATCACTATCGTCGCCGTATCGTGACTACAGGGACGTTCCATTTTCAGGAATAATGTGTGGTCATACCTGCTTTGAAAACAATAACGATGTTCCGTATGTGAGCATGGCCCCCTGAAGACCCTCCTTCGAAAAAAAAACTGGAGGGTTCAACGCCTTGATTGTGTTGGATAATTCATAGTTATTGCACATTCGAGCCACATTAACAGCAGGAAAATGCTTTTAAATGAGGCATCACATCTTTGGACACATTTTAAAACATGAATGGTGTCCCCGAGCATGTACAAATCTTGTTTGGCTGACACTTGTATGATTTTGCCTATGAAAAAGATGGTTAAATGAAACAATAGCCCTGTTATCACGTCCCCTCAAAGAGAGTCCGGAGACCAACAGTTCTTGAACCATGGCCGCTATCCATAATGGTTGTTTTTTGATGAAATGGAAAATGTAACTACATTATGTGTGACTTGAGGTCCTAGCTGCTTCTGACAATGTAATTTCTTCTATTAGGTGGCCATTTCGTAGACAAAATTGATCAGTAATGTCATGCTCGGACTTCCTCTTTGACAGATGTGCTACCGGGGACGATTTCGAGCGGCCATTACCTTCCTGTTTCATTGTCGCCTGTCCAGTAGGAATAGCCAGGCTTACCTAATGGACTCGCCAGTAGTTAGTTAATTATAAGATATTGCGTTTTGTTCATAAAGAAAGGCCATTAGTTCCCTGTGTAATGCACTTCATTCTTGAGGGCATTGCTTTCATGTCGTGTTATGCTTGAATTAAAACTGATTCCAAAATTAATACTTGTTGTATAGTCGTCCTCTGACTAATATTATGTTTATTTCATGTTTTAAGATGTCTGAAAGTTGGTACAATGAAGATGTCATTCAGAAGAGAGTGAGGTACATTAACTAGCGATGTAAATAACTTCATATGCATTTGAAATTATCAGTGTTGGAATCGTGGATGGTTCAGGGGGCAGACAACAATGTAGACAATGGTGTATGTTTAAAACTAATATGTAGTCAAATAAGGACACACTCACTCATCAAAACTATTTCTCTATTTAGAAAAGCAAAGCTACTATGAAAGGTTTAAGCTTAAAGCATTTCTGAAAGTTTTAAACTATAAACTGTATAATTTTTATGATTTTTAAAACAAATTATAAATTGTAAAATTTATATGAAAGAAATCAATATCTAATGAGGTGTGGTGATTTGGGGTTTTACGCCGCTTTCCAGAGTATATCATTTGTATTATTGCAGGGAGAAATCCTGCAACATCATTGTGGCAATGTATTCGGTAAAACCTGCAAGCATCACTTGGAACTAGCAGCCATGGATGGAATTGTGCTGAAATTCAGTGTAGCATTGCACCCAAACCTTACTGCCTTTAGAATATTTCTCTTTTGAGCCCCTGGCGGGATTTGAACCACAGAATATCTTGTGAACAGGTATACTAACGAAATTTGACTTTTGTTTTCAGTATATAGAATTATATATGAAAAGCGATGGGCTTGTTTAATATATCTGATCTTATGATCTAATCAACTATTCAGACTAAAAGATGTACAGCCATTTATCTTCTTCTTTTCTAAAAGTTGACAGCAAAGCCTTAAGAATTCTTGTCTTAGAATAACTTTTCAACATAAAATAACGCAAGGACAAGGAACAGCTTGACAGAAATGTTTGCTGTAGTGCATTCATAATAAATATGTAGTATTTTAAAGTTATTAATTAAAATTACTTATTTTATATGAAAACATAACAGAGTTTAGAATTTTTAAAAACCCAAGTACGTATGTTTGAAAATAAGTTTTATTCTTATATCCATCCAAGTGATCAACAAATGATATTTCCATCGGATCTTTGGATTCCAGGACGTGAATCAGGAATTCCAGGAGAATCCTTATGGCTAAGAAATTTTTTACCCCGAAAACATTTTCAAAATAAAATTCAGACAATGTCCAATTTTAAACAAATTTCTGCTCCAGTGACCCCAGGATATAAGAAGACAGCGGCATGACACACTGAAAGGCTGCAAAAACACTGTTGCTACTCGGGGCGTCAAATAAAAAAAAAATGGTGGAGAATTAGACAGCGCTGCCGCTTCTTGTAGGTGATGCTTCCACATGAATTATCGTCTCATTCCCAGAGTTTCCGGAATGTCTCTTGGAGTAGATGTCATCCGCCAATATTTGCTAGTTACCGAGGACTGGTGTATTCGTGATTTGACCCTTGATACCTCATTAGGACTGCCCATTAGAATCAGGCCTGGTCACGAGTAGCAATTCTTACAACTTGCAATAATAATGCAACCTCCGGTATTGCCATTGCTGTCTTGATTTTATTATTGCCAGCTAGATTTGGTCTATAAAGATAGGGTCACGGATGTCAATCTCTGATGGCCTGTCGGGCTGTCTTTACGCTGAGGACGTTGGATCAGATCATAGCCAAAATAAGAATGGAAATTGCGCTTTCTGACAGAAATATCTGTGTGTGATTTCAGGGCACAATCCTTGATTGGGACATTTGTCAAATACAATAGTTGTGATATTTGATCAGCGGCTCTTTTCTTTAACAATGTTATAATAAATATTTGGGATCACTATCTCCAACACTACAAAATTCCTTTATAGAATTTGAACCCACACAATAGACAATACTGCCAGCACTCACCATACCAATAGCTTACCACACAACCACCAGGCCTCGACATTTAACATTTAACAGAATATGTTGTTGGAGCTGTAGCACTTATTTTTAAAAAATCATATTTCTTCAAATTTTCCCAAATAAATTTATATGTTTATGCCAAATGAATTATCTTTAGAAGGTGAAACACGTACGTCATTACTCATCCTGATTGTCCATAGTCATAGATGAAAGAATCAATTATCAAGCGAAAACTGCAGGCGACCATTATAGTGTGAAAGCCTTTGAATTATTTTCACATGTTTATTTGAGAACTGTTTATAAGTACATGATCATAACACAACACAGTTTAAACATGCTACTGAGGCGAACATTTTAGTGATTTAGACTTGACAACTTGATAAAACAAGAGCGCATACTTGGTAAAAAACACAACAATGAGAAGTGAAGCCAATCATCGGTGCTACAAGTGTGAAAAGTATTAAAAGTCATTGTTGATCAGTCTTATCATAAATAATATATCAATATGTGGATATTCTATCCATTCATATAATTATTGTTATGTTTCAAAATGGTTAAAAGTACGGCACAATTTTTCTGGTCATCCCCGGATAGGACGCACTCTTTAACTGATTAAGGATATTGTAATTTTGAGGCAATATTATGTTTCAGTTTTTCTTGAGGCAAAATGATTTAAATCGATGGATAAGGAATCATTATTTGTATGAAAAGCAATAAAACACAAAAGTCAACCAATATTGTCTCTATATTCTTCAGGATTTCAATTTGCAAAACTTGTTTAACAATATCCTAACTTATCAACTTTATTTATTTCTGAAATGTCATAAAATTTCAAATCTTTAATCAAATTCATTTTAATGCTCATAGTTATATTATATGATTGTGAAATTGCATATGCTTGTCCTATAGTTTAATATCAACATTATTCAAAGAATAATTAATCTCTGGATGTTTTAAGTGTAGTATAGCTTTACTTTATTAATCAAAATCTCTCATTACAAACCATAAATGAGTTATGAGCTTTTCATTGGAGGTAAGTTTGATAATAAAGATATCAAATAAAATTGATTTGAAATTGCTTTTTGATGAAACGAGAATATATTTTGAGAATGAAAATACCCTATATGGTGCAATAAGTGCCCCAAACCATATTTTTAAACTTACAAAATAAAAATATAAGCGCCACCTTTTTTCATAACCTTCTCTGTGTGATGAAGCTTGGCGGTTGCATTGAAAGCATGAGTTACCATTAGTCAAGAAGTTGCATTTCAAGCAGAGTCTTGCACGAATTCTTTTTATTCCGTATTTTGTAGTCAAACAATTAGATTCTGAAATGAAAAATGCATCAGTCAATCGAAAAATTAAAAAAGTATCAAATGAAATAAAAAGGAGAAATTTCTTCATTTGTTTCTTTTTATAGACTTGCTTAGGCTTTTACCTTATTTCAGTGTCTGGCCTACAGACTACTTATTTTGGTAAGCCAAAACTTTAAATGCCAAACAATTTTGAACATATCTTGGTGGCAGATTTTCTTTAGTTCTCATCTTTTGAATTTTATGGATAGCCAGTATGAACAGTATGAAAAGTATGAACACCATCATTTGTATATATCTAAGCATTGTGACAGAAATGATTTTTAAAGGGGTCAGTTAGAAAAAAAAAGCTATGTTTAAACAATTAATTTATTAACTGTTTAATGAAGATTGAGCTCTGGGGTTTTTTTGGACTCGAAATATCCTACAAGGGTTAAATGGTAAGCTAAAAGTCACGTGTATCACATACAGCCACAGAGACAGAGACAATTGAGAGGCAAGCCCGACCTGGCAGTGATGTATCGGCAGAAGACACGACACTATATTGGTAATCAAAGCGTGATGTTAATTATGAGAGTTCGTACAGAAGAGTGAGTTAGAGGCTGCAGTACTATTGAAAGAGACCGCGTAGATAGAGCGCCGTGATGGAGTGAATGTCCCACTGTCTTACGCTAATAAGATGTGATATCTCTTGCCGTAGTATGAACCTGTCAAGGGCAGATAACTCTGAATTCATCATCCAGTCTGTTTTCTTGTAGTGTGTTTGGTAGAAGTTGGTTACCTTTGGTTTTAGTAAACTATTTGCAAACTAGGGGAAGATGAGATATTCTTGCCTTAGGATAAATCTTTTAAGGGCAGATAACTCTGTTTTTGTAATTCAGTCAGTGTTCTTGTAGCGTATTTTGTGAAATAGTTACTTTGGTATTGTTAGTTTATCATCATAAAACATGAACATCGATCCCTAAATGTAGAGGTAAAAAACAAGAGACAAGCAAAAATCACAGGTGGCCATTTTCGTGTGAACACCTAGCGGTATAGGTAGGGATATGGATTCGCATGGTTGAGCTGATCATGGTCCATTTGTTTAAAACTATTTTCTTAGATAAAAAGACATTTTCTTGCAATTGGAAACATTTATTTTCGTTTTCACAATATCCCACTATTTATCCAAAAAACATAGTACTGCCCCTTTAAATAGTGCATGATGTTGACCCCACATATTACCAACTTTTCCAATAGTGTCATAATGTTGATAGGCATGGACTGATGTTAAAACTTATCTGCTTATTAGTCTGTATAATGACGTGGGTAAAGTTGTGAATTATGATTTAAAACGGGACAATACACTGTGAGTGCATAATGCATGGCAGTGAGTCAAAGGTATAATTTTGGAATTTTTTCTTAGGCAGGCAGATTGATGGTTTTATTGATAATGTTGAATAGATTGTTTAACGTCTTTAGTGTAAATGACATATATGGTTTCCGCTTAACAATATATGTAAAGCAATTTTTCTAAATCTCTATTAAATCTCTAAATCAATTGTTATATATTTGGCACTTATTGATGACTTTATCGGTCGTTTGAGGTGATTTGAACTCAAACCGCCCATAAGGTATTTGGGCATGTGTGAAAGCAAGATAAGATTTTATTAACATGCAACATTAAATGCATCTGTTGATTAATTTAGATTTTACAGGAAAAAGTACATTAGGTAATGACAACCATTTGATGTGACATTAACATTGACATCATCATTATGAAATACAATTAAGCCTTCCAAACTCATTAACAAATTGATGTAATTAACATTTCATATGCAATTCTTATTAATTAATAATTTAACATGCAGTCAGTTCCTAACTCACGTAAGTTTGTAATTATTTACGCAAAACCTGACTTTTGATTGCAGTGATATCTCTGCAATGAATTGATAAAATGTATAAACCTTGAAATGATAAGGAAATATTCATAGCTTAGGTAACTAAAACAAATATCATTATAATCATTTAAGTTAAACATAGATGAATTTAAAATGTGTGTATTTCAAAGATATTGTTCTGTGAGGAAATTTTGATTTTACAACACCAAGTATCACAAATGGCATCATCAAATTTCATGACATCAGAATGCTTTTGCAAAAAAAGGCTATCATGTCAAAAAGAACTGTGATATCATAAACTAGATGACATCACGCAGTGTGTCTTATGACTTTTACAAAACGAGTGTTGATTTTATTATCAACCTTGCAAGGCAAAAAAGTGAGGCACAAATTTGCATAATTTTTTAAAAACTCGAAAGGTACTTCTCCTAGTGTGAAAATTGCTTTATTTCTGCTTCTATTCAATTTGAATTGTAAGAAAACATTGAACAAATGGCTTGCGTCTCTTGCGACGTTCCGTTACAATTGTTTTATGACGTCACAGATGAACAAATACACAAACTTGCTAAATTGTATAAAGCAAAGTATATGCACATGTGCACATATTAAAAAAATATCACTATCTATGTTTCACCCTATTGATACTAAACATCACAACACTGGAAGTCTAAGAAATTGTTTTGTTCTAAGATGTTCATTTTTCATTGAAAATTAAGAATAATTTTGAAAGAAAAATAGAAGCTCAGACCCTCATGATATCTTACATATATGACAAGTTGATACAGTATATGAATACAGTTTTTGTAAATATTGCCAATTATGTTGATAAATCAAGCAATGATGTTTCCAATCTAATTGTTACATTTGAATCAGAAGATACTTGAATGAGATTTTCTTTTAATGATCAAGGAGTTTGTTTTAAGAAGAAAGGCTGCAACATTCTGTGAAACAGTAGAACCTACTGATGAAGATTATGAGATATGTTAGTAAAAATTGAGAGAGGAACATATGAATCTGCCACAAAGGAAGACAGTCGATACATTGTATACTCAAATATATTGAAATTGCCACAAAGTTCCAAAGGAAATCTGGTTTCATGGAATTTATTCCAAGACAATTCAAATTGAATTCCATGTCACGCACCGTGTGATATGGAGCATATTTCAAGTCCAGACGTCTCTTACTTATCATTTTACTTACATCATTAAAATAAATCATAGGCTTTTAAAAAGTATCTTTCTAAAAATTAAATGCTAATAAAACAAATGTGACCTTTTGCTGTGTAGGAATAAGGGCACTAGGAACATGTGTCCTGTTTAACCAATGGATGAAACTTTAAACTGTGTACCGGAAAATGTCAAATTGAGGAAAAAGGGGAAAATTGGCATCATTTTGTATGAAATATGGTAGATATGACATATGATAGAAAGCCTAATTGCACATATGGCTTCCGTTGAAGCATGTAGAAATATGAAAGTTTATGAAGGCTTATATGCTGATATTTTCGTAGTAACCCAATCTCTCTATAAGAGTATGTGCGGTGTAGTTAAAGGGTATAGGTTAGCTTTCCTATAACACATCCCTTCTGTAAGATGCTGCAACAATTATAATGTAACTCCTTTATCGTGTTTCATCAGTGTCCCCATTACTTGAGGGGGAGGAGGGGTGGGGGAAGAGGAGGCTGGGGAGGGGGGTGCTGAAACTCGTTAAAAAATGTATCATAAATCATAGTATTTTGAAAGAAATGATCCGTGAAAAATTGGAAGTTTGAAAATTTTCAACTTTTTTTGCAATTGTCTTGTTGATGTTATGAAAATGATATGATAATATACAGTCACAACTTGTTGAATAAATTCCACACGATCATTGAAGTTATTACTTAAGCGAGCCTTTGATTTATCCATAATCAAATTTCATACAAAAGTAAGGATGGTACTTGAGAAGAATTATCATTACTTATTAAAGTTTTTTACTTATCTAATTTTTACTTAACGAGCGACTGTAAAATGTATGTAAAACCTATCTTCAAAACTTACCTCTCTTTAACTAACGTAATTAAAAAGTTATTTTTAAATAATTTGTGAAAGAAATATGAAAGTTCTTAACTTGTATTTCAAATATATTAATGATGAAATGAAATATATAAAATAATGTTAAAATCTGACTTCAAAACTTGAAACTCTTTAAAGAATGTGATAAGAGTAAAAAAAAATATAGTTTGTGAAAGACATTTTAAATTTTGAATTGTTTTACTTGCATAAACTTGATATGATTAAAAAAGTTATATACTTAAAAAAAACTCCTTAACTCATGTGACATGAATCAACTTATTAAAAAAAAAATGTTGATAGAAATTTGCAGTTTTATTTCTTTTTCCTTTTTCTCAAACATAATGTGAAATAAAAATCATAACTTTCAAAATTTAATTTCCAAATAAATTAAATGAAAAGCATTATCTTTTAAACTTGGAAACACCTGTAATGGATGAAAGAACATTTAATCAAGATCGTAATTATGTTTTTAAACAGCATATCTACCTAATTTGTAAGATAGTGTTATTTTCTAACAGTATTGTTGTGAAATTCTTTGAATTTCTCAACTTGATATTCAGTCAGATTATTGATGATAGAACAACATATATTTATCAATTTTGAATGTGATTCTTGTAAAAAATATTTTCTTAAAACCATTACACAAGTTAATATTTGTAAATCTTTTATTTTACCCTATAAACAATAAAAAAAAAATTCAAATTTTTAAAATTTAAACTCATATGAAGATTGAAGAACAATTTCAATCCAACTGAGTTCACAGTAGGAAATTCCTTTGGAATAAATTTACAAGCTGGAAAGAAAAAAGTTCAAATGTCAAACTGGTGGGGTAATTTTCTGGATCAGCTGTTCGCATGGTCTATAAACCTAGCTATCCCTGATAATGAAACAGACTGGAATAATCCAGAGATTCAGCAGCTGTCATAAGAATAAAAAAAAGGGTGTATATTCTATTGTTGCCCCCGTGATAGCACGATTGTCTGATTTCTCTGCTATAAATACTTCCACAGGTTGCCTTTTTGTTATTGAGTTATGAATATGTAGTGTGCAATTCCTATCAACCCCACATAGCAGGCCAAGTTTACCTTTTTCCTCCCAGTGTGCGTGTGGCGTCCGATATACGCTCAGATGAACATCATTCAAGGAACATGGAAAAATGATTTCTGAGGCGGGAAAAAAGTTTTTATGACAGAATTGTTTTGCACAGGTGTGTTTTTTAGAATTGAATCGTTTATCATTCTGTGGGCCGTCTTGTGTGTCCCAACACTTTCAACACGCTTACTGTGAGATGGAAAAATAATTTCTGCGAACAAATAGACAAAAAATGTCGGCAATGATCTGATTTGCATGATGTATGATATATATCGACATTCCAGTCTATTTCTATCAGAGTTGATGAATTTTCGCTCTGCACGTATTGTGATACTCTCTGGTAGGCGCAAAGGTTATCCCAAGTACACGATCTCGGCTATCAGCCTCGGTTCAGGTACCGAGCTTCTGAGAAAACATGTGCTCCTCTTTGATGGTCAATTCAATGGGTGAAGTTTTACCTCTTTCCACTTAATTCAATCAAATTCAATTTGAAATGATAACATTTTCTCTGAGTATTAACATGGCGACAGGCTGTCGGGTGCGTTTGGCCTTACGCAGGAAGTGATGTTAATTTGGGCTGATACTCCAATAATTTCATTACATCACTGGATTGAAATGATAACCCATATACAGTGAAGGATCCCGACCACTCTCCCATGATTGAAGTGGCTCTACCATAATCACAAGCCCAGCTCCACTCTCTCTTCCCGCTAATTTTCTTTATTGACAGAATTGATGCTCTTGTGGGCCAAATCATACTCGAGACCCGAATATCGCGCACATCCCTTGGCCGGCACAGAAAAGGAAAGAATTTAAGATTTTCATCATTAGGAGGGCTTATTGATCAAAGCTTGTGGTGTGTATGTTGGGGCTGTATCGTCTTTCTCACCTACGATTTGCCGGCAAATACCAATAATTAGACTCTCGGTTGAGGCGGAGGGCACATTAGAAACTGTGGCTAGAATAGAGATTTCAGTATAAAACATCATTAAAGGAAACATGGGGAGATCAAAACCAGCAATTTGATACAGAGGCTCTGGTAGTGCTCCCTTCACTTATCAGCAAGTTGATGACATCAGATCCAATGGAGAGGTCAGTCTGATTGATACCGGTCACTTCGGATTCCTCACCAATGCCATTCGGTACCGATCAGGATATTGGCAATTTTATTGCAGACAGATTGAGGATATTTAGTGGTATCAACATGAGTATAGAATTGCGCCCAAGACGGACAGCTGTGATCTCCCATTCATTTGCTGTATAAAAATCAATCTTTAATATCTCGGCCGACTCCTCTTCAGTTTGCTTCTGTCTTGGCCACGTTTTGTCCCTCCCCGATCCCCCATTTACATGACTCCGGTTGCAGTGTACTTACTAAATCAAATATCGGTCAACCCAAGACATTAACTGACCAGATTACTGGTCAAGGAATCGTGTTGATGTCCATATGGTCATTATTGGCCGGAGGGTCGAAGAAGTGCGGACAATCGGAATAAATCTTTCCAAATCCATCCCAAGAATAAAATTTCTTAATGTGCCCAGTGTAAGCTCTTTGCAACATGCTCACTTTATTCTGACTAGTGTATAAGCTGAAAGCTTTTTAGTGAAATTTTGTTAAAATATAAAAAAAAAGATTTTTGATGAATTTTATGGGGAAAAAATTAAAAATAAAACTAATTATTTTTTTCTATCCACAAAACTAATTATAGTCAATTTAACTATCTATAGTATCTTGTCTCAAATTCATATTTATTGTATGAAATAAGCTGAATAATAATATGTATTACTGTATTTTTTTAGCAATTCATGTATTTTCTCTTAAAAAAGTCATAAAATCTACTATAATTACATTAATTGACATAAGCAATTTAATCACAGGTTAATAATGTACACTAACACTTAAGCAAGCAATGATAACAAGATAATTGTCTATTTACGTTATATAAATCATACGCCCGAGGCGATTCTCTACAATGAGAAATATTTGATATTTCCATCAAATAGAGCAATCCAATTGGCTCCCGAGCTGTCAATCATATAGTACATATTCCACTTATGGCCTATCTCTGTGAATCTGACGGGCGAATCACAGGACTTGTAGTAAATACATCCCATAATGCCTTTAAATCGCATCGCTGGCCAAGGTTATGAATTTATCAGCGTTATGAGACTGAAATATCGATCAATAAAAGAAAATTATTTAATCATAAGGCAATGCCAACTGATTGATGTTAGTTATGATTTGAGCGTTGTCGCGGAAATTACGTGAGGCATGATGTGTGTTTCACCTGTCCGTCATTAAACACGTATTTGTCATAATAACAGTCGTGAATATTGATTGACGAGGGAGCAAAATATTGTTCTACGCCATTCATCAATTATGGAGGCTTGTCAAAAATATTACGTTTATTGATTTAGAATGGATAATAATGAAAAATGATATCTCATAAATACAGAGGAGCATTTTATGGATGAGATTGTTCGTGGCGATTGATGAATAACGCGAATTATGTTTTGAGTTACATTTCGGATCGCCAAGAGGATGTTTAAGATTAATTCATTGATTTGTTTATTGTCACTGTTATCAGTGATTCATTTCATAATTGATTTAGGGGGATTTTTTCAAAAATAATCTCCTATTTCTATACAACCATGTCTCTTGAAGCAAGAATTATGGATTTTTTTTAAGCCTGGATATTCCTAATAAATTGAGATTAATGGGAATAAATTAAAGATTGCATTGTAATCTTTTTTTATGAGGGAAGTAGGCAACAGTGATTAAAGTTAGATATAATGTTTCATTAATTCTGACGAAATGATAGGCGAAAAGTAGACCTACACTTTATTGTTTAAAATTGTATTTGGATCGACTAATAATGACATTATGTAAGACACAAATGAGATTTAAAAGCGTAGTACTTGTAAAAGTGTACAAAATTTCCTTTAAGATTAAAAATTCTAAAAAAGAAAAATTAGATTATCTGGTATAAAAATAAACTTCATGTACAGAACACCCAATCATAAGTTTAGGAAAATATCAATCATTGTTAAGTCACAAGAAATAACATTAAAAGTTAACAAACATTTTATTTATTTTTCAGCGCCATGTACATCACAGGAAGTCAGGGTATAACCATAATGGCCAATATCTAGCTGACAGGTATACAGTTAATATTATTTACAACATTAAGAAATAGACATAGCAAGAATTGTAGGTGGCATCACAAGTTATAATGTCACAACTAAGTTAGACTTTCTCCAGGCTTTTGGTCACGCCGCTGTAATATTGCTGTAAATGGCTGTAATATTGCCCAAGCGGCATTAAACAACAACTCACTCACTCCAGGCTTTTGGGGGCGGGATAGCACAGTGGTTAGCGAGTTCGGCTTCGGATCAGGAGGTCCGTGGTTCGAATCCCGCTAGGGGCTCGGCAACTTTGTCTGCAGTGGAGAACTGTTCTACACGCAGTCAAGTTTGGGTGCAATGCTACACTGAAATTCAGCACAGTACCACCTATGGTTTGCTAATTATAGCCGTTGCTCACAGGTTTCAACTGCAATGCATAGCCACAATGGTGTTGCGGGCTTTCTCCCTTTCAATAATCTTGAAAGCGGCGTTATACAACACCTCACCTCACCTCACCTCACCTCTCCAGGCTTCACTTGATCATTAACACTTTATGGACGTATGTGTAAACCTGATTGTAGGAGGGCGGATCCAAGGTGATATAGATAAATTACGAAACGAAAATCAAAATACTTGTGTCTAATTTCAAGATAATGTCTTTTAAAAAAACAAAACATTTTTAAATGAATATACCATGATCAGTTAAGCTATGCAAAACCATTTCTCTGCCTAAAGTGATTATAAGGTGTTCACACAAAAATGGCCGAAGGTAGTTTTCGCTTGATACTTGATACTTGATATTTTATACTTTCTTCTACAACCAGGGATGATTGGGTTGGATCATGATGTTTTTGACCCTCTGAACATAATACATATGGCATAAACTCCTGAACATTGAGGAAAGTGTGAAGAAATAAACCTTAAAAAAAACTTGCTATACTAAATTGAATATCCTTTGTATAGTCATCAGAAACAAAAGTCTTTATTCAAATCCCCAATTACAGCTTCAACTTTATAACCAAGTTCTATAAATATCAAAAAAATATTGCCAAACATTTATGTATACAATGTAAGAAAAGCATGTTTTGATATCACAGCATTCCCTAATCTAGGACAAAGGTCAACATTAGGTGGAATTAAAATGGTTTGGGATACATTTTCATGAAGATTTTGTTAACAACACCCTGACTAATTTACTTAGCCTAGTTGACAACTCTTTCCACAGCTTTGTCAGTGGTGAAGGGGAACAAATTACCAGATTTATGAATAACAAATTAAAACTATATAAATCTTTCAACTAATTATTTCAGTCCTATATGAAAATCCTTGAAATTTTGAAAACCAGTTGCGAACTCTTTGGCATTCAACAAATCTTGAAAATATTCAAGCTTATTTGTAAATATATAGCAATTGCACTCACTCTAAGGAAATGGTACAAAAGGTGGTACAACTCTAGTACCTATTCGTAATAGAATTCAAAAGTTCAAATCTTTTCTCAGTCTTGCGTCTTCTCTGCCATTAACCTTTAGGTACTAATGTATCTTTTTATCAATATTGTTTTGTAAAATGTGTATTATAATATATATATATATATATATCAATGACAATGAATATATATATCAATGACTTTCTAAATTTCTTATTAGAGATCCAGTACAGTTTTGAAAATCAACTCAGAAAATACATTAAATTCAGTGAAACAATGATATATGATATAAATATCTATATCTGCAGATATAAAAGAGGAGGTCTTAATTGATTTAACATGAATATTCCATTCATATAAAGTAAAAATAACTCACAAATGTTTTTATTCATTCATACTGTGCTTTAACAACCTTTGTGCTAATCTTCTATATTGCTTTAACAACCTTTGTGCTAATCTTCTATATTGCTTATCAGGTTCGGTTTTATTTTGAAACCATCAAACTTGATATCCAATTTTATACATCAATTTGTCCAGTGCATGTGGTGTGCATAACTCAGTTGACCGATATTAGTGAAGTTCAGCAACATCTGGCATGGCTCTCTAGATGGGTGGGTTAACCCGTTATTATTGGATTATATGAGAGGTTGAAGGGCGGATTCCCTGCCTTAATTCTGAGACATGAGTTAAGAGACTTGTGGTGTCTAATTTGGCAGGAGAATTTATTCAAAATATTCCTCTTTTCACCCAGCAGGAAATGGTAAAGCAGTGGTGGAGACCTTCAAACAACAAATACGTCAGCTTGAGTTAGACCACGGGCAATGATATTTCATTCAAAATCAAAAGTTTAAATATAGAAAGTATTTTCTCTTTATGGCACTCAAAATTTTTTACTTTTATGTCTACATTCTCTTTAGCCCATTAAAATCAAAACAAAATCAATAATCTATTTCTTCAGTCATTTCAACCGTTTCCTAAACCTTTTCTTCTTCTTTCAACAACTCTATGAGTATATTCCACCTGTAGATTCTAGTCTTTCATTAGAATAACCACTCTTTAGATGTCATAGTCTTCTTGGTAGCAAATCTTTCATGAAAAACAACAACAAACATTTATGTTAGTTTACACACTCTCTGTGTGCAAACATTTTCAGTAATGGGAGTTTTATTTTAGTTTGTACACTTGTTTTGAACTCCAAGCCAAGGATGAGTTTTTCTTGCTCCATATCATAAGAGTAGCTCGATTCAATTAGCGTAATAGGAACATTGTCATTGATATCCTTCTCCACAGGAAGTAGACACATATGCACCTCTTTGTTTAGAGAGTTCCACTGTCTTTTTATCTTCTTTCTTGATACTTTTTCCTCGGCGGATATTTCAACTTTGAATGGGGAAAATGGAGTTTATGCACCTGCTAAATATTTGCAAAAATTTGTAGCTTTGTTTTGGCAGAAGAGGCCAAAATAGGCCCAGATTTTCTCTGTGAAACTAAATCCAAGAGATAATCTGGGCAAATCCTTTGATGTTTTAATATATACCAGTGTTATTTCGGCTTCCCTTGAGGCAGAATTTCCCAAGTTGTGATAAAAAATAAATAGTCCTAATTTGTCAAGGGGGGTTTCGGGATCATTGATAACCTGCAGATGCTTCAGCCTGCCATTTTCACCGGAACCTTACAATCATTTAGCAAGAATGTTGCAAGTCGATATTATAACACCGCAAAAAGATAAAAGCCTTCTAAAGGCCATATAATTTCCAGAGTGTTAGAACATGAAAAATGTGTTAGGAATTACCGGGATCTATAGCAGCTTTAGATATTGTAACACAAGTGCTTCCTTGGCTGTATATTCTTATGATAAACTTTCCCCTTTCTTGCATCTCCGTAACTGCTTCTATTCTCCAGCATATTGTTTGAGATATAGCTGTCTTTGAAAAATGTTTTAATGACTTACAGTCCTCTTAGTGCATTAAGTGTATACACATATGATATTTTTGTTTGGACATGTGGCCGTGACTCTGTCGGGAAGAATGCCCTTAGAATAGAAGATTACAAGAAAACCACGTAGTTCACGTTAACATTGACTCTTGTTTACTTTTTCCGTTTTAAGCATTTTTTATTAAACAGTAAAACCTTTCACGTCAACAGAAACAAATCTAATTCAATACTGCAAGTAAATGGATTTGTAATTGATTCCATGTTAAGAAAAAGAGATTCACTGAATTTAGTCCTAACTGAAGAAAATTAGATAAAATATCTTGAAATTTTGATATTGATTTTAGTTTAATTATATTACGAATATTAGGTTATTTTCAGATTATTTCTGCATTTTGAAGATAATTATTTCATTGGACATCTAACATCCCACTGCCGCATTCAAGGTTGACAATAATTTACCTAACAAGATATGTCGCTGACATTTTCCCATATTATTCTGAAGCAGATCTGTAATAAGAAAATTGAATTAATATAAGATTGTCCTTAGGGCCAAATCTGATTGCATTCTGCAAAAACAAAATTTCAACTTTTCGAGTGTTTACAGTTAATGAAAAGTTCACCTTTAAGAATCTGATTTGACAGGTGGAAAAAAATAGAAGAAACAGGATTGTCTCCCTTCCTTAAGTATCTCTCATAGATGGGCAAGAGAAATTTGGTTAAAATTGATTTTTCCTCACTGAGCTGGTTGTTTACAATTAAGGTGAATTATTGCAGAGGAAATGTACATTTGAATTTGACATTTCCATTGATAGTCCCGCAATATTCCTGAATATGCTCCTTGCTTTAAAAATAATTAGAAACCACATAATCAGATTATAATTTTTTTAACTTCAGATTAATTTGATTAATCTGTAATACAAACATAGTTTTGGAACAAGGTATTGATTGAAATTTTATTTAGTTTCATCATCTAACTGATGCTTTTGTATATGTAGATGTATGATGTTATTTGTAAAATAAAATCAAAGAATTATAGGAAATTTATTTTCTTAAATTTGTGTAATCTTATGTTTTTACTCTCGCTCGCTTTGATTAATTGATAATTTTTTAAACTAAAGGATTTAACAAAATGTTTTTCTCTCCCTCTTTATTTATGATATTATAAAATATTAAAGATAAAATTTTTGACCCGCTGTTTTGATAAAGGAGGACAAGTTTTATGGATTGTCAACTTCTTTATTGCAAAATATGCGATGTTTCAGTGCAGGTACTAAAACCGTTATCAACAAGTGATAAAGATGTTGGTAACTGCTCTCAACCGTATGTTGCCTATTTTGCAATAAAGAAGTTGACTATCCATAAAACTTTTTCTCCAACAGAAAATTTTCCCTTGAAATATTTCAATTATGTTTTCATCATATTTAACAAAAATTCTTCCCTTATCATTCATAATAGTACCTTTCTTTCCTCCTCCCCCCCCCCCCCCCCCCTTCATTTCCTTCCTTCCCCCCATGGCCTTTTTAAACCTAATTCCATCAACCCTCACCAATCAGCCTTCTATTTCAGTGGGACATGTTTAATAATTTATTAGTTATTGATTCTTAACAAAACGGAATCGTATATCATAATACTGATATTGTCATCATTTTATAGAATGATGATAATGATGACATAATTACTCATAGTCTGCAGAGTCTGAGCAGAGTCCTCACCTCAAACTCTTGACCTATTTGATACAAATGACATGTATACATTTTCATCCTCTCACCATAAGTTCCCCCTTCCAACCTTAGTACAGAGTTCCTAGTTCAAACTCTTGGCCTATGTAAGTATTACAAATGACCAATGTCCAATATTATCCCTTGACCACAAGTCCCCCCCCCCCCCACACCCTTCTCACTACATAGTTTTTAGTTCAAACTCTTGACCTATTTGATACAAATGACATGTATACATTTTCATCCTTTCACCATAAGTCCCCCCTTCCAACCTTAGTACAGAGTTCCTAGTTCAAACTCTTGGCCTATGTAAGTATTACAAATGACCAATGTCCAATATTATCCCTTGACCACAAGTCCCCCCCCCCCCCCACACCCTTCTCACTACATAGTTTTTAGTTCAAACTCTTGACCTATTTGATACAAATGACATGTATACATTTTCATCCTTTCACCATAAGTTCCCCCTTCCAACCTTAGTACAGAGTTCCTAGTTCAAACTCTTGGCCTATGTAAGTATTACAAATGTCCAATATTATCCCTTGACCACAAGTCCCCCCCCCCCCACACCCTTCTCACTACATAGTTTTTAGTTCAAACTCTTGACCTATTTAATACAAATGACATGTATATATTTTCATCCTTTCACCATAAGTTCTTCCCTTCCCCCCCTTAGTACAGAGTTCCTAGTTCAAATTCTTGGCCTATGTATTACAAATGACCAATGTCCATTTTTCATCCCAAGACCACAAGAACCCATCCCATCATGACATAGTTCTTAGTTCAAACTCTTGACCTATTTGATACAAATGACATGTATACACTTTCATTCCTTGACCATATGACCCCCCCCCCCCTCTCCTCAGTACCTAGCTTATGGTCCAAACCCATGGCCAATTCAATTCAAGTGACCAATGTCCATTTTTCATCCCTTGACCACTAGTCCCCCTCAGTACATAATTCGTAATTCAAATTCTGGTCCTATTTGATACAAATGACATTCACCCATTTTAATTCCTTGACCTCAACTTCCCCCCCCACCCCCCCAACCCCCCCCCCCCCCCCCCCCCCCCCACACCCCTCCCCTTTCCCCCACGCCCTAAGTACATAGTTTGTAGTTCAAACCCTGGGCCTATTTAATACAGATGACATGTATAAATTTTCATCCTTTGACCACAAGCCCCCTCCCCCTCAGTACATAGTGGTCAGCAGAGTCCACTGCCGGGATCTAAGCCTATTAAATACCTGACTCTTAACTATTCTCTTTTTCTAGCCCATCTCGGTGCAGTGGCAGGAGGATTATGGCTTTTTGCCATGTATAACTTCAGCTCAGTATGAATGATACATTCAAATGTCTTCTTTCCATGATCACAGGGCTGTTTTAACACTTTCCTTTACCACAGCTGATAAAAGGCATAAATAATTTCAAGCATATGTCTACCCAAATGCTTATTATTGATTGACTACAATCAGTTTGCTAATTAGCCTTCAGAATGTGCACATATCATGAATACCTATCCCCCACCGCTGACCTTACCGATCCTAATTCTTGGTGTAATTCCAATGTCATTCGCTGCCTTCATCTACATATTTCCCTTTTTCTTTCGAGAGCTGTAAAAACCTGAATTCTTTCCGGTAGAGCATTAATCTATCAAGAACAAATGACTTATCACATTAATATGTGGGTACTTGCCCTGCCTTCCAACAAGGGATTTGATTTTTTCTCGACATTTCATATTTAGTATGATCGCCCGACCTCGGTTCCTTCATTCAGTTGCAACAAACCTCTCCATCATTGACCATATTGATTTTGATGTCGCATTTAGTCTATGAATTCACTAAAATAGCATCGCATACACAGTAGTGCTTTGTCCCCGAACAAAGGGAATTAGACCCATAGAAAGAAAAGTGTAGCGGGAGTATAAGTTTCTTTCATCTTAAGGTCGTTCTGTATTGATTTCTTTATTCTGTTGATATAAAGAAGAAAATTTGATATTGTTAGATAAGAATTTACTCATTCTCTTATCAACTTGTTTGTTTTGTGTTTTGTGAGTTCTTGAAATGTATGCCAGGTGAATTAAGGAAGACTAGTTTTGGAAAAATAATTTTTGCAGTTTGAAAGTTTAAAATTTTTGAAAAACTTAAATTTGAAACATCCCATTATGATCTTTATTGCAAATCATCTTAAATATGTCAAAATAGTATTTGGTATCTTAGAGAATATAATAATGACATAAATGATAAACTTGGATATTTGATAGCTTTTGAAAGAAGTTTGACCCTACAATCGATATATTTCATCTAAAAACCTAATGAAACTGTGCAAAATGAGATAATAAAGTAGAATTTATAACAATTGTTTGTTAGAGATTGAATAAAAATGTATGTAAAGACTCGAAAATGTATTTGCTCATGATTACATCATTTGTAGTAAAGTTTGAAATTCTCATGATTTTTTTCAGTCTTTATTCTTATATTCATTGTTTTCATAAAAATCCAGAATAAAAGAAAAAAAACACCAGAATAATAAAATCAAAATTGCATCCAATATGTTTTACAAACTATACATTTGAGCTAGTTTATATGCCATTGCGATACAGCTTTAAAAGTCAAGATATTTATAAAAAAGCAAATACATTCTTACTGAAAAAACATTTATGTATATACATATATAATAAGTAGTGAAGTTCGTAATTAGGATTGTCTCAGAATAATGCTATTAATCAAAGACTACTTATTTATTTTGAATTAGTATTAAGATATTAGGAATCCTTTTTTCATATTTAATATATTTCATAAATTCTCTTTACTGGAATGATGAAAACGGCAAAAAAAACTCATTCCAAGAATTTGAAGACAAATCTTTTAAATAGCAGCATTTCTCATATTTTGCTATTTCATTGTTAATCATCTAATCATCGTATATCTTTTTAATTTATTTACTGGTCATGTGATATGAATATAGTCATAAAAATCCCTTTATATAACAGTAGTTGAAAAAACTTTATCAATCAAATCATGGTAATTATGTTATTTGAGACATCACCTATACAGACTTGATTATCACGAAGTCTAACTGATACTATCATGTAGCTTAGATTGAAATCTGATAAAATTATTTCATATAATGGAGAAAAATAATTTGAAATATGGCTTACATATTCATGAAAGGCCATCCTTATTAGGGAGATTTAAAGGAATGCTGATTATGGCTTTAAGCCGAGGTTTTTTGATATTATAATGCTGATGATATCAAATTTCTTACAGAGGAAATTTGAACCAAATGTGTTGAATGTAAATCACAAATGCCAAGTCTGTAATAAAAGACATGCTTAATTTGTGACATTATTTATGATAATGCACCATACGCAAAGACTGACGACTTTTTTATATTCTTTATACCAAATTGGATTTGTGACAAAGATAAATAAAGTTCAACAGTGAACCAACATCACAAGCAGGGAGAGACAACAACGTGAGAACAATGGCCGCCCATCAAGGATGTACAAGATTTTTTTCATCGCATTTATGCGCCTTTTCTTGTCTGTCGCACGATCACTCAAGTCCTCTGTTAAACATCGCTTCTTTTACTTTTCATATTAACAACCATAAATTTCTCATCTCGCTCTTGTTAACATCAAATTAGACGCTGCCCCGATACATCATAGTCCTGAGGTACATACAAATCCTTGTCTGTATGTCTTGGTATAATCCCATGTTGTATGACTACCCTCTCCGCCTTTATGGATGTTGTATGTCATGTATGTTTCATAAATTGTCATCTACATTAATTTTACAAGTTGTAGGTCCTAGCACCGGAAATTCCTTTGGTATTTTTTATGACATTTATGAATTTGTAAAGATTAAAAAATATTAATTTGAATTTTATGACAATTTTTTTTGTTTTGATGTTTATCAAGTTTGGACATGAAAATCACATTTCTATTTCGACTGGTTTGATTTCATAATTCAATTATCATCTTGATATTTCTTCAATAATTTTGTTGTAATTGATTCCGTCAAAATGCTTTGGATCATAAATAACTATTCAAAGTGTAAGGATAGGGATAGTCAAGGTTTTTGTGTAGACTATCAATTATCATATTCTTACCTCCTCTTAAAAGTTATGATATTTTCGATTTATATTTGGTTTTCATCAAATAGATATTATCATCTGAGTTACAGTAAATCATTTTCTTTAAAATGATTGTTGATTTCTTCTAAGAGTCATTTCTTTATTTTGACTAACTGATCAAAATCTCAAAAGACAAATTGATAGATACATCCTAAGGCAAAATCCAAAGGTTAACAAATGACAAAAATGCTAATGTTACAATGAATAAAAATCAACTGAAGATAATATGAAAAGACACGTCAAGTGTTTGGCACATGCTAAGTCATGACTGTATGCCTCAATCCCTAAGGTAAACCAACACATGCTAAGTTATAACTCAATGACTATCAAAGAGGTAAAAAACACACATGCTAAGTCATAACTCAATGACTATCCCTGAGGTAAACCAACACATGCTAAGTCATAACTCAATGACTATCAAAGAGGTAAAAAACACATGCTAAGTCATAACTCAATGAGTATCAAATAGGTAAAAAAACACATGCTAAGTCATAACTCAATGACTGTCCATGAGGTAAACCAACACATGCTAAATCACAACTCAATGACTATCCCTGAGGTAAACAAACACATGCTAAGTCATAAATCAATGACACAATCCCTGAGGTAAACCAACACATGCTAAGCCATAGCTCAGTGACTATCCATGAAGTAAACCAACACATGCTAAGTCATAACTCAATGACTTTCCCTGAGGTAAACCACCTCATGTTTTTGGCCAAGGGAAAGAGCAAACCACAGGCCTTTAATGGCGAGAGACAGATTACATAGTTTAAGATTTTGTCATCTATGGTATAGGTTGACGTATGGCAACAGGATAACATCTGACATATAGAGAATCTCTTATTAAATGTTCTTTGAACTTGTCTCTTTCTATGGGAAAAAGATTCAAACTGCAAAATTTGAGCTGGTTTCTAGGAGTGTCGTGAGAAAGAGATGAAGGGAGAATCTTTGAAAAAGAGTGTTTGATGTCAATATGAGATTTTTCTTTACTCTTGTCTTTCCATGACTATGTATGTAATACAATCAATCATGACAAAATTGTCATGCAGCGTAAGTCAAGAATTGACATGGTTGAAATCATAGGAGTTTATTCTTAACATTATTTTAATGCTCACACTATATATAAACTGATATTTTCAATAAAAAAATTAAAAAAAATATTACAAAAATTTTGAATTTTGAGTTGATAATCCAAATTATCAATGATTTTTAGAACATGAATTTAGATTTTAGGTGTTTTTGGCACTTGTTTTCTATATTCTATGTGGAATTCTTAATTCATATTTAATATCTCTATAATAATGTGTCTCTCTTTAATTTCAGATCTCCATTCCTCTATCACTACCATGGATCTCCATCAAAACTCTCACGTTACATCTAATGTTCAGGTATCAAATCTAAATTAAGGAGGTAAAAACAATGTGTTTGACATGCATATATTTACCCTCCCAAATATGTCAAAGCAGCACCGTTCCCTGATTGAATTAAGTTAAAAACTGTCTTCCTTAAGACTAGCTACTTATTAAAAGTACATAGTGCTTTCCTAACGACTAGGTGTATGGTATTGAAGTTAGCCATCCATCTGAATGAAGGATGGCCCTTAACTTGCTATCATAGCCGCACTGCGGGGCAATCGTTTTCTGTCACCCTCACACCTAAAATTTCTTCGTCAGGGACCAAACCTTCCCTACGACAACTTGCTCCTTATAGCTCTCTACTCCATCTTTTTCATCGATCGATTGCATGAGAGGGACAAGCTAAGAGGTGTTTTTTCAGGGGTCGGAGTTAGTGCCCCCCTGATTGTTTGCCCAGGGCTTTGAAGGGTTTGTCCCCAGATGACCCAGGGGTCTAGTCGAGAGGGGGTGATTGCTTTCATACAGTCTTATCGGAGGGATTTGTGTGAATTTGTAATTCTTGAGATGGTTGGAGCATTTGACAGGTTGTTGAAACAAAATGATAGTTCAATGTGTTCTTCAGAGGGAATGTTTCTTCTTGTTATCCAGAGGATTTGAGGGGGGATGGGGAGGGGGGAGGGGGAAGCAGGGAGGATGTTGATTCAAATTGATAGTTTGATGGTCCAGGGAGGGACAGCTTCGACATGTCACCTGAGAGGTGAGGGAGCCATTGGGGGGGGGGGGGGGGGAAACAGTTGAATTACCACAAGGAGACAATTGGGGGAGGGGTTGCTAGGATGGGAATGGTAGATAGTAGATATATATGTAAAATATATAGTATAGTGATAACTTAAGACAAGGTTTGGGTTGAAAGATTGGGGAGAAGTTTGATCAACTCACCTGCGAAATGGGGGTGAGGGGAACAGTTGGGGTGCAGAATGAGAGTGGTAGATACAGAATATAGTGGTTAAATATGAGGATATATATATCAGGTAGTATTGACAGGTGTTTAAGGGGGGTGGGGAGGGGGTTGATTAACTCACCTGAGAAGTTTGGAGGGGGTTCAGTGTACAGCAAGGACAAGTGTTGGAAGTTGTAATATCTGTACATATCCTCATGATTTTTGTATTTTGTATATTCTTGTATTTTTATATTTCATTGGTCTGTCAATATCTCCATCCTCTGTTATATATATTCATCTATATCATAATCATAAACAGGTAGTATGAGAAGTTAATGTTCTACAAGAGGTGCTTCACAATCACACCTGCAAAGCAGGTACATGGAAGATTGATAGAGGGGGGATGTTTGGAGGAAAGAGGGGGACAATTCTGTCTTGTCTCCAGAGAGATGGAGGGGGTTTGTCAGATCTATGGAGGGGGGTCTATAGAGGGTGAGGATCTCCCTTCTTCCCACAGAGGCTGTGGATGAGATGTATGCGAGGTATGTTGGTCCAATGGTTGAGTTCAGAAGCAAGGGTTTGTATCCTGTATCATATTGAGAATGTGTGTTTTGGCTGGGGCCATATTGTCCCTGGGAGGGACCAGAGGAGACTAGCAGAGACAAATCATATTCCTCCTCCCCTCCTCCCTGGGCTGTGGGAAAATCTATTGTTTAAACAGCAATCCCGACCCCAGAGTCTCAACTTATTGTGAGTTTGCCAACATGGCCATATTGGTTTATGTAAACCCAAGCTCTCTGATGATCACCAATTTCAATACAAAATTTCCTCGTTCAAAGAAGATGACAACAAAAAGAACATTTTATGTTAACATTCTGATCCGGTAAACAATTTAGAAACTTTTGTTGTACCCTATCTCCCAGATTTCAGCATCAATTTCTTCAAATCGCTTCATGTTTTCAACATAGAGTACATTTTACACCATGATTTGAGTCCTAAGTCCACGGGGATGAAGAGAGACATTGAAAGCGTCATATGTTGTAACGACTGCCAACTTTTAAATACGGGAGAGCAATGACTGATTAGCAAAGTGTTGACACTTGTCAAATTAACTTAAAGCAGGTTTAGAAAACCTCACCTCTAATTAAATACTTCAAAGAATGAGAAAGTTGAATTCTTTTGGCCTTATCAATCGTAATGGCAGTCCATAGGAAAGAGATGTATGGCGTAGCGTATTTATCAAAGGAAATATTGACATTGTTGTTGATCCCAAGATCAACTTTTTAAGAAGTTTGTTTTTGAAATAGTGTCACATGCTTTGTCAGTAATTGTCTCATGGAGTTTGATGTTTTTTGTTAAAATAAAAGATATTTTTATACATGATAAATGGATAGTGAAAATTAAAAACAATTCTTACTTAAATTTAGACTTCAAGGGAGTCAATGAATGTTTTTCATGCTTTGTATTTCCACTTAAATTGTACTTTGGCTATGAGTATTATAGCTTTTTACAGATCAGGACTTAACTGAAATAGAAAAATTAAAACCTAGGTATATTGCAATTGACATTTGGAATTAATCTACCATAATCTTAGATGCATGAAAATTATCATATGAAATCAAAATACATTAAAACTTTCTTCAACTTTTTAAAAAATAAAATATGAAAGAAATGATTGTCAAGATTATTTATAATTATATCTCCTCTCTGTCCAGATTAAATTTACAACTTAAAATTCTCAGGAGGTACTAAATACCCATAAATCACTTGGTACCTCTACAAAGCATACCTGTATATGTTAAACACATTAAAGCATCTCTTGATCATTGTCTTGTTACTTTTCACCTAAGCCTGTAAAACAGATTATCTGCCCTTGTTTGATAGAGCTCCACCTGGTAAGATCATAAGGGTAGCGATAGCTTTCTATGATATATTCTTTGTTCAATGCAGTAAAATACTATTCTGATGGTGTATGCAGATTCTTTGGGGTCATTTACTATTTGACCTTCACCAATAGAACCCCTCTAAGCTAAGCTGATTGTGTCAAAGTTCTGTCAGGATGGGCGATAGGGAATCTTTAATTTTGGACGATTTGTTGTCACAAAACTAATCCAAATAATAGAATTTTATGGAAGATACAGACCCTTTAGATTTAAAGATGCTTCATTATTGATTGTAGGCCCAATATAAAGTATCCGAATTTTATTGCATCGATAGAAAGCTAAAGAAAGCTCATCTCATATGTCCTAAACTAGCCAATATGAGTGCCAAAATATGTCCTACAGTGACTTTAAATTGGCAGTAGCACAATTCTTAGATGAATAAAGTGACCTGAAGAAAATGAAAATAAAATAAATGTTTCCAATTGCAAGGCAATGTATTATAATCAAAAGAAGCAGTTTTAAAAGAAATGTACCATGATCGGTTAAGCTATGAGAATCCATTTTCCAACCTTGAAGGTTCACACAAAAGCGGCTGCCAGTGGTTTTTGCTTGTACTTGATAATTTCTTCTACGACTATGGATGATAAGGATGAGTAATTACATCTTTTACCATCTGAAAATAATACATTTGGCATTAACTAATGTTTGTTCGATAAATTTAAAAGAATTAAATTTTTCGAAAACATGCGACTACCCTTTAAAGATTCATATTTGTTACCAATATTCCATAATTTTCAATGGAATTTTCTTACAGGATGACATGGGTTAAAGATATGAGGATACCAATTCCGTGACCTGCACATGCAACTATGAAAATGGTAGGTCTACCATAATGTTTTTTGTGGAAACTAAATTTAAGATGTTCTTGTCATTTGTACATTATAATAAACAATGCAAACTGTCACCAAAAGTAAATAATTTGATTGCTTTAGATCTAACAAACTGACAATAAATGCATTTAATTGTTTTCATCATATATATTATAAAAAAGTGAAAACTGATTTTATTAACCTTATGCCAAAAAACAAAGATGGCAGACCCTGAAAAATATGCTTGAAACTGCACGAGATATTTTTTGGATTAAAACGAAAAGCTAAACTCTTTCAAATTTGATATTAATATTCTAAAGTTTCTATGTTTATCATTCTGCTTCCACTCAAATCCTACCTGTTTTACATTAGCTGGAGAACCATTTGTCCAGCCTCGGGTGTGGTCAAGATGGTGTTGTTTTATATCCAGCAGTTACTAAGTGACCAACCCGGTTGTAATTCAGTACAGACATTGGACAGCATTAAATTTTTGAATTTTTTTCCTCAAAATGAAATTTTAATGGACATATGTATGCAGGGTTGCTACTGGGAAAAAGCCTGGACTCAAACCCATCCCTATATAGTAAGAGGCTAACCATTAAATGACTGTGCTCCATGCTTTTTTTCATAATATAATCATCTTTGTTAAAATATACCTATCAAAGTCATATGCTCACTTATTTTTTCGCAAAATCTAAAATTTTGTCAATGTAAGAGAAAAGATGACTGGTTATAATTTTGTGTCATTGGAGGATTTAGGCTTTAAACACAAACTATTTGAGTGGCATTTTAGAACTCGCAGTTTAAGGAAGACAAGGAATTGTTATAGATTATCAACTTCTTTATTTTACTGGTAGCTATCTATCTGCAGCTATCATAAAAACAAAGAAGCTGATAATCCTTAAAAATACCCATAACATTGTCTCATCCTGTCTTGAAGTCCAGAGATGTTCCAAATAACTAGGATCTAAGAAAACATGACAGGGCATCATAAATTAATCTTCATGCTTTTAGAGCCACACGACTCTCCCATAAATTGGCCCCACGTCCAGAAACATAAAGGTCAACAACGGTCAAGGAAATCTTGGTACAGCATCATAAATTCATCTGCAGAGCATGTATTAGACTTTAAAAGACCACCGGACAATCAACAAATTGACCACATGTTTAAAAGATGTTCCTTAAAGAGACTGTCCTCTCAGCTTCAAGGGTCCGCCATTTTGTCATGAAAAGAAAGGAAATGATAAAATAAGCTTTATATGAACTTATTTTACATATTATCAATGATAAAAAATTTTTTTTTATGAAATCAGGAAATTTAGTATGAGTTATTCCTTAAGCAAATCAAATAATTCTTGTCATGATTTACACAATCATAGCATTTTTTAAATGGTTTCACTTCAGATTTGTTTTCTGTTTGAATGAATGTGCACTAATTTCATTTAAATTCTATTTTCAAATCTTGAGCAACCAAACTATTACTATATCCTGTCAAATTTTGTTTCCATAAAAATTATTCTGATATAAAGCAGTTTGAACAATTTCTCGGAATTTGTTGATGTGACTCGTCTTGCAGTGGGATACATGTCAAATATTTGACAGTGATTGGGTTCATATCCTCTGCAGTCGAACTGCACAATGGTCAACAATTATTTTGAAAGGCCAGAAATTGCATTCCCAAAGTCAAGGATATTTAAAATCTGTAATAGTACAAGTCAATATGACGTTAAGAATTCATCTTCTGTCATACTAATGACTCAATGTCAAACTGATTGCTACATGTGAGAACCATTACGTTTTTTTGGGCCAGATTTTCTTTTTTTGTAAGTGTATCAAATTAAAGATCATAAAACCAGCGCTTTCCAAAAATTTGATGATGACGATAATGATAAAATGTTGATGATGATAATGAAGACAGGGCATCAAAAAACATACAACAATAATTCGGTTTTCATGCACCATATGACTATCTACTTTCTCTTCAGAAGTCGTTTTGTAAATATTCCAAATGCCCCAAGTCAAAGAAGACATGGCAGCGAATCATAAATTCATCTTCATGCTTTAGACGCCACACGACTTCACTCATCAAATCGACCCCATGTCCAGAGATGTTGAGGGGGACAGGGGTCACAAGAAAACATGACAGGCGATCATAAACAGCTCATCAATGCATGTAGTTTTCTTGGAGGGGGCAAGCTGGAGGAAAGTAACCGCTTGTTAATGTGTAAAGCTTGCTTTGAAGGGAATAGGAGGGGGTTGTCTGAAGGTGTGGGCACGTGCCCTTTTTGACCCTAACAAAGAGGGGTTAACTTATTGGTGCCCAGATGTTAATGCTATTGTTGGTTTTTCTTTGGTGCATCCCTTAAACATCTTAAATCACTCATGCTAGTAAGTAATAAATCCCATACAGGCTATACTAGGAAGCTAAAAAAATGAATTTATGTTTTAAAAAGGAGATTTATGGTTGGAAAAAATGGATTTATGAGATGAAAAAATGATGTATGTTTTTTTACCTTGTGTTATCTTACATAGTTCAGGTTCAACTATTTTGGAGGAAAAAAAATTAAATGTGGAAGCCTTATTTAGAAATTTGAAAAAGAGACCACACAAGTTATTAAGAATTTTGGAATGCGCATAAAATCTTATAATGTTTTCAGATATGTTTCTATTTGATGTTAAACTTCTTAAAAATGATTGTGATATTTTTGAAATTTTTGTAATGTTTGATGGATTTGGGGGAAAAAATATGGATTTTATCTGATAAAATGAATGAAAGGGTTGTGTATTTATGAACTAATTATCAATGCGGCCTATTTGCCAGGATTTACAACACATATTTATCTAATCAATAGAAAGATGTAAACATTTCTAAAAGACAGAAATTAGCTGTGGGATAGCAATTTGAACGAAATTAATGATAGCGGGATAAATATCTGAGCTTTAATTATGTTAATATACTTGTTATTCCGAGTACAAATTTAACAGCGAGACATTTTCTACTGCCGTCCAACGGAGAAATGAATTATGTAAGATTAAATGACGTATTGAAATCATGCATAAGTTAATTGTTATGATTTATACAGTCAGGGCAAAATAAATTTGAAAGTCAATTTCTTGTAAAAGAACATAATGACAGTGAAATTGACATGCTTGTAATTTATATTGCACATAAATTAACTTTTATTATTAATTTGTAAATAACAAGACGATTTGGAAGGAAGGGCCGGTCCCATACTTAATGAAACTATTGTGTGACAGAGCTAACATTTCCTCCAATCCAGACCCCCCATATTCCTCCAGGTTTAAAAGCGTCTATGCCTGAATTCTTCAAAGAAAGCTGCCAGCTCCTTAAATTTACAGCCATGTTGCTGACTGAAATGTTTGATAGGAATTAATCAAACCCATAATTAGAGCGTGAGTGTGATTCTGTACCGTGTGCAGTTACCCTGAGACGCAACTTGATACTCTCAGTGGTAAAGATTTAAAAGAAGGGAAATTGGAATAGATTTCCTCCTCTTGGTAACCAAACTGTAGCATAAATCAATTTCCCAGAAATCTTACAGATGTACGCTGTTAAAGTGTTTAAAGGTCAAAGGTCGGACAAGCCGGCAGTAAACAATTCTGGCACCTGTACAAAGGTATTGTCATTGAATGTAAATAACAAATTTGTTAAATGACTCATACACTATGTGCTTTGCTCCAGTTTATGCCTTTATCTATTAAGTGATATTTTACAAGGCGTTTTATTCAAGGGGTCCTTGCACAATGTAAGTGTTTACATCGAAATACGAACACAATTAAGTGCAGTCTTTTCTTAGTGGCAGAAACGACAGAATTAAGTACATGCTGGATAAATAACATCACCAAACAAAGAAGTTGATTTTCGTACAACAAGTGGTAGGGTAAATATTACAAGTAGAAATGGGTGGGGAGAATGTACCCTTTTCTGATAGCAAGTCAATTTCAAATTATCTGACCCTTGACCTCTGCATGATAATTAACAAAACTGTTTTGTGTCGGTCTAAGTGTGAAATCGCCTGTAATTTGAAGTTTAGATAAAGATGACACGGAACGTTGATAATTTTTCAACATTTCATCCTGAAGTTACATGGAGATTAACTGGATGGGAATTAAAAGTTTTATCTCAATTGTTAAGCGAATGCATTGTACACATTTATGCAAAATATGAACATAACGAAAATATTCCAGAAATATATCATGGTTGCTCAACAATACAAGTGGCACGTAATCATTCATCGACAAATATTTGACAATTCATTTGATATCATGAACAATTTTGACATAAAAATGTAATTAAGTTTATATTTATTAGATTCATGAGACCTTAATATGATAAGACAAATTATGAATTTATGCTGAATATGATAGTTTTACAATTTGAAATAAAATCTTGATCGAGAGACAATGGATTAATCTAGAAACGAAATTGATCAAAGTGACAAAGATTTTTTTATATCCAAATGCCACTTCATAGCTTTGTAAGTCAAACAGATTATTATAATTTTTATCTTCAAGATACCTTCTTACATTTTGTGGCTCTTTAGATTCTAAAAAGCATATGGACAAGCTGGGCTGAAAGTGAAACACCAAAATACTATTTCATTTAGTTAAAAAATCATTTCTGTTTCATATATATTTAATTTTTTTTGCACCCAAACAGCAAAACAATTCAAATTAACCAATTAACAAGTTAAAACCAGTTATGTTGTAACATAGAAAAAACAAACTTTCACAAATTTCGTCCAAATATATTAAATCAAAATTATGATAATAATAAATTATTTTGAATCTGATTCATTATGAGGTAAGGTTAACAAATATAAAATTATGAAACAAATTTTGAATGAAAATATTACATTTTTCATAACATACCATGCACATATGGTACATAACAATACAATCTCACTTTAGAATTCTACCCTGAAGAAATCAGGTTCCCATTATCTAATCTACGACAAATATAAATTTGACATATATAGCCTGATATCAGTGAAGCCATTTGTTGCCAATTTACTGTATGCTTTTGTGTAATTTGTCAAACCAAGTTTTAATATCAAGCAGACATACATTTGAATCAGACGAATAATGCCCTCCTGACAAGGCACGGGGGTCAAATGTCAAATTAATTCATGTTACTACGTCAGAGAAACAAACATATACCACGAAATATTTCATAATGTCCAATAGGTCCGTGTTTGCATATACTCAGCCAGTTGAAAGGGAGATATGAAACGAAAATATTAAACATATCAATCATATCCTGCAACTTGAAGCAAACAATATATTATTGTAAATTTGATAGCAGCCTCGATAGCTTTACCTGTTTGAGACTAGATGATTTAAAATGCAAACTGTAAACTTATCAATCATTTATAAGTGCTGGGGGAGGATTGAAAATTGGGTTGAGTCACCCCATGTGAAGACTTATGAGAACTCTACTCTTTCATATGGCTGTTTGCACAGAGACTGTCTCAATTTCATAACTGGGAAACACTGCCTTGATCTTGAAATCATTCGCCAATATTTCATAACATCCATACTCGATTGTTGTCATGTGTGATTCAGAAATCTTTGTTAACCCCTTCCAACTTTTTGGCGGCATTTTAATGAGAAATGTTTTAGTCTCGAATTTTTATAACATCTACAGTCAATTATCGCTATTTGTACTACAGTAATCTTTGTTAACCCTTGACATTTTGAAAACATTTTGGTTATTATATTGAGAAGTTCATGTTTTCAATATTTCATAACACCTCTTCTCAATTGTTGACTTGTGACACAGAAATCGTTGTTGACTATTTCAATTGAGAAAAAGTTTTTGGCACATGATTAGAGATGTTTGATTTTTCAACTTTCATAACATCGATACTTAATTATCGCAATATGAAGTAATGAAATCTTTGTTAACCTTTAACCATTTTGGAGTCATTAAAATAAGGAAGTATGTGTTTCATTATTTCATAACATCTATATACTTAACTGTAACAAAGTTCAGTGGCGGATCCAGGATTTTTAAAGGGGGGGGGGGGGGGGGGGGGGTGGTCGGATTCAGAAATTGTGAATTTGGGGGGGGGGGGGTCAATTCAAATTATTTTTATTGACATGAATCTATAATTGACTCCCCCCCCTGGATCAGCCACTGAAGTTAAGGATTTAAGTCTTTGTTATCCTGTGACATTGAGAATGAGGGAAATATTTCTTTCTGTCTGATAGTATAGTGTACCATTATGTACCTAAATCTACTATGATATCATTTCATTTACATTAGCTGAGGGTTTGTGGGGCTTTTTGTGTGTAAATATATAAAAAGTTTATACATATATATAGTCACAAATACACAACAAAATAAGGAACTGTTCAACAGCAAATGCTTATAAATATAATTTTTTTATTTTGTCAATTTTAACTCTAACAAAACTATTCTTATTGATACATACTATCATAGACATTTTTGGTTTTATAAAGTGATAAGCAAAGAGTTAAAGGAAGTGTATCTTCAATAACTTTTCTGTATATTTCATTTATGGAGAGCAAAGTTGATATGATCTTCAGTTGATACTCCTTGGAACCTCATAGTGACAAAGGATGTTTTCTAGAAACTAGACAGGGAGATTTATAAATCTTGTCTGTATATCATAGTATTGGAAAGAAAAGTTTATATAATTTTCAGTTTATTTCTGATATTCTTTTGACCGTCAAAGAGTTAAAGGAAGTGTTTGATAGGGTGTTAAGCAGGGCGATCTTCTATAACCTTTTCATTTACTATGTCTGTCTTATTTATTACCAAAGGGTTATGGCACTTTTTCTGACACCTCTATTTATAAGGGATTGATATCTTTGAACTTGGTTGTCCTCAGTGTAAAATCATTTTTTTACGAGACACTTTTCACAAAAGTGTTTAAGTTTTGATTTAGACCCCTTCTTTGTCACCATGCTCTTGAAAGTAGCCAAGAGATTACCGAACTAGATGACAGTATCATACCAGCATTATTGATGAATGGCCTCATTTATTACATCTTCCATTTTCTCCTCTATCCCTTGGCTTGCAGCTATATCTATTATAGTGATTCATGTAAATTGATAAAGAACATTAAAGCCATGTTGACCTGCTTTGTTGACATTCTTTAAACAATTCTTTGATCAACACTAATTTAATCTTAAAAAGATGACATCAATGTCGACTTACTGGACAAGATATATTAATGAAATGCTATATGTTCAAAATTATGTTAGGGTTTTAGTAATTTGTTTCTTAATAAATGAAAGAGAATGTGATAAAAGGAATTTTTTAACTTTGAAACCATATTGCAAAAGTTATGTGTTTTCATTTTGTATCTAAATAATATGTTTCTTCAATTAGAAGGCTGATGATTCATAGAAAGTTTTCCATTCATCAACTTCTTTATACAGAATTGTCTGCATATTTTAAAAAAATCCAAACATTTTTATACATTGGAACAAGTCAATAAATAAATTTCAGACTAACAAGATGAACAAAGATCAAAAAAAAAAAAAATTAACAAGAAATTCAAAACATTGCATAGCCACAATGGTGTTGAGGGTTTTCTCCTTGCAATATTACTAGCGGTCGTGATTTAAGTAAAATACTCGTGAAAACGACGCTTAAGCCCTAATCACCTCAACTGTTCCTAAATTTCTATCTGGACAACATAGACAGGTTAATTTAATTCCTTTAACACGTGTGTATGGCAAGGCTCTCTTTGTCCTCGCCTTCAATTGAGGATTTAATACAAAAACCTCCCCCCACCCTTATATGAAATTTTTAATATTTTCAATTATCATATGTTTATCACCACTCTTTGTCATTTTTAACTACAATAACTGTTTACCCTTATCAGTGTTATCAACCGAGCAAAGTATACACATTCCTTGGCTCACCTTTATGTCTATGCATGATATTAACTGTCATATCAGAAAGTTTATATTCTCATACATTATCTACGTTAATATAGGCAATATTAGTGAAGGACATATATATTAACTTCTTAAATACTTTTCTACAAGAAGGTAGGTATATATATATAGATATAGAGGGTGTGTTGAGGGGATTCATTCATTCATTTATTCATTCATTTGATCACTCCTTCATTTCCAGATTGGGTATAGTTCAGGTTGTCTTTAGGATAACGTCCATTATTTATTCTTTCATTAATTCATTCATCCATTCCTTCATTTATTTATTCTTTCATTCATTCATCAATTCCTTCATTTATTCATTACTTCATCAATTCATTCATTTATCTATTCATCCATCAGTCCATTCATTCATTCACTCATTCATTCACTCACTCGTTTTTTGAAGGATTAAATTCATTCATTCTCAATAGCCTTGCAGTTAGTCCCTGAAAAATATTCATGACTATAATTTTATTTATCAATATTAAATACAAAATATAGGAGTCCTAAAGAACACTTAATTTCATGTCAAGAGATGATTCAATTAGACTTGCCAAATTTTCTAGACTACAGAGCTTTATTCATTTTTGCTCCCGGTCTGGTTGACAGATTCTCAATTTTAGTTATCTTTCATAACAGAAGCAACAATAAAGACTGAATTGTCCTCTTCATCAGCCATCCCCATAAGCATCTAAACCAGAATAACTTCATTTTCAGTCATTACTCATAACCCATAACCGATTCCCCATTTACATTTTAGTGCATGATCATTCCATGTCATATTTGTCATATTCACTTTGATATAAATTCATGTAAAACTTTTTAAAAAATTTCTAATAAGTAAATATAAGTTGGCTTTAAACTCTCTCAGTTGCCTTAAAAAGTAATTTTTTTAATGCTAATGATTTCAAATACCTTTTTATCATTATTGATATGTAAAAGTTAAATCTTTTGTTCTGAGGAAATTTGATACATGCCTTACTCTTTACCTTAGATTTGATATGAAAATATCGTTCTGAAATATTATATAGAATTAAGATGTAATTGTATTTCAAGCTAAAATTCAGCAATTATTGACAACAGTATTGAGGAAAGTCTATAAAGACAAGAATTATTTTTAAATCTTGAACAAATAAAAGATAACATGTTCAACCTTACAACAACATTCATTGTCAAAACCAGCTGTCTCTTTATTTACAAACAATTAATTTGACACACAATCACCCAAAAAAAAATTTTAATCCCCAAATCTAAATTCACATGCAGTTTTCGTTACGTGGGAGACTGTTTTATGTTTGTCCTCTCCGATTACAGAAACACCCTATTCATTAACCAAATTCACTTTTTCTGATTTGCTTTCATAGCAGAAAATAGGCTGGGGCAAGGGGCTGCCCTTTTTGACAGGGAGGGTCAAAGGTTAAGCTACTTAATTACTTTACTAATTTCCTACAAGGTATGACAAACGACGTTGGAGATGTTTTATGGAAGGATAATTGACTATATCCTTGAATGCCAAAGGCTTGACTGACACTTTGCAAAGAAGCAGCCGAAATTAATCATATTTGGTCCGTGGGGCGATGTTGTGCTGTTTTACCCTCAGGCTTGTCTCTGCCGTGATACAACTAAAACAACTTACGATGGTAATGTAATAAACATAAGTTGCGCACAATAATATCCCGTCCGCTCGCCTGCGACAGTTCTTTCAGCTTATCAGTGGAGGAAGATAGGGCGGATTTTCTTTTCACGCTTTCCTCGATTCAAATTTGCATTGTTTCTTCATCATTGAGTTCCCCGAGGGGCCAGGGTATTATTTTACCATTCTGAGCAAACGATATAATTTTCTTTTCTCCTTCCAATCTCGATAACCCCCTTGAGTTATGTAATATTAAGCAGTGCGCTGGCTCTTTGTGCCTAAGAAGCTGGGGGCAAGTTATTACCAAGATTATTGTGTCTAGAAAATTACTTAGCTGTGCTCTGGTCAGCTCGAGATTACGGCAGGGACAGTGTTCCATACAAACGTAACTTCTCCCATGGAGTCAGGGCCGATCAATTCCCATCACAGAAATAACATTTCATTTTCTGATGTCGTGTCAGCAGGCCGATCTGATGACATGTCACCTTCAGAGGTCTCAAACATGGAAACTGACAATTTTGACTAAAAACATGATCAGCTTTTGTCATATTTTTTATTAGGTAGAGGAGGTGTTGACAGATGCTTAATAGATTTGAATCACTAGAACTCTGCATTTGACTGCCAACCAATGAGTGTCAATAATTTAACCTAGAAACTTTGTTTTTATGGCTTTGTAACACTTTGAGTTCCATTGTTCTATTCCGTTGTTCGATTTCATTGTTAGGAAGATCGTACGTACATAAGTGAAAGAAACCCCAATGAGGTTTTAATATTTGTTGTACTAATTATTTTTTGAATATGAAAAATGATCTTATTTTGAAATTTCTAAAATGATCCAACAAGGATGATAAATTTGATAACGAATGGTAACTTATCTATAAAAAGGATTTCTTTAGTACATTTCATAAAAGCTGTCAAATCTTTTAACATGATAAATTCTAGATTCAACTATAGTTTTATTTATACAAACTCAAAAGGGAGAAAATGAAAAGAAGAAAAAATAAATAATATATTCTCAAAAATTGTTTAAAAAGTAATAAAAGTGCTCTATATCACTTTCATTCGGAAATTTGATTAGATTATAAATATTGAAGATGCATTAAAGTATTTTCATAAAACTCCTTATGATGAAACTTGTGAGAATATCAAACTTCACATATCAATTTCAATGAAAATTACATATCTCTCTCTCAGTTTGCAATGTTGCGCGTCAACAGTGAACCAAAGAATCATTCTTCATTAAGGAGCCAGACACATATTAATATCTAACGTTCAATATTTGAACCAACTTTCACAATATTTGAATAATTTTAGGTGTGACCGTCCACTGATTTATTTATCTTCAAACACTTCTTTTAACAAGTCGAAGATATACCTCTGTATTTTGGGCATGAAAATTCAATTTGCGTCTAATATTTCTATGCACAATAAACAAAAACGTGCATAAGGTTGTGTGTGGGACAGAATTTTACCGTTTCAAGTTAGAGATAAGTGATATGGTAAGCACAAAATCAACAGAAAAGTAAGGTTGTCTAAATATTGAAACAATTATGTTTCCCCGTCTTTAACAGGTGCATCGTGCCAGCACAAGCCCAATATCTCCGTGGACATATTGTATGTCACATTTGCAACCTCTCAATTTTACTGTTTTTGCTAACTTTTTTGGATTTGTTGATTGAAGAAAATTCATCGAAAACAGTATCAAAATACTAAATACTTGACAAAGGTGTGGCTTTCTAAGTTGAATGTTTTTTCTTAAGAAAACAACACATACGAGAAATTTTGAAATGATATACGCATAAAGCAGTTGAGTTATTTTATGAATTATAAGAAAAAGCATATCGGATGTTTGCTTTGAAGTGAAAAATGAGAGTTTTTGGTCATTATGGTTTGACAGCTATAACAAAATAAGTGTCGAGTGCGTAACTAAATATTTTTTTCATATTTTGGAACTTCTCCTCCCTTAAATGTTGTTATTTGATAAAGGAATAATAAAAGGGGGTGTTGAGGTGAAAGAATGAAGAAGAAATTTACTTTCTTAATTACATCCAGATGTTGAACCGTCTTGTCACATGAGCGTCAATAGTAAAATTGAAAACTAAACTAAGAAATTATACAAATGGTTAATAATGTATTAAACTTCAAAGTTTTATTTTCAAAGTTGCTTTCTTTCAGGTTTTATGTTTGAATTGAAAACTTATGAAAAACATTAAAATTATATTTACTTGAAAACTATAACACATTTGTATTGTATGGCATCAGTTTAAGGGGTGATCAATAGGAAGGTAGCAATTAATGGTATCAATAGTTGACAGAGAGACTGGTGAATAAAGTGAAGATGAGATTTGAGAGCTTAGAGACAAAAAGTTAAGGTGCAAGACTTTCAAAAAGGTAATGGAGGAGTGGGGGAAAGGAGTATTTGAGGAGGGGGGGGGTTGCTTAAGTAAGGGTTAATAAATGTACACTTGGGGGTGGGATAGGGGGGGGGGGAGTTACAATGAGAGGGGCTTTTAAGAGACAGGCCAAGTATACTTAAAGTTCAAAAGCTTGTAGTGTCAGATTTGAAGGGAATTGGGTGTGAGATGTGGATGTCAGTTCCTGGCAGAAGAAGAGTCAGTCAGCTGGTCTGAGCGCGATCCATGTCATATCTTCACTCTATGTTCATGTTACTAAACAAACCAGCCTACTGTTACACAAATACATTTCACAAATTACTTGCCACGAATTCCTTCAATTTTGCCTCTCTGTTTGCAATTTAAGCCAATTTCTATACCCTCAGCAATGGCAAGTTTATCTATGGTGCCACTCCGAAATGGCAATTTCTTATGTCATGAATTTGTCAGAGGCAATTGCCAATCACATTTGAATGCTTCCTCATCTCTCTATGCTTTTATAATGATGTCTATGCGCGTCAGTTTCTTGCCGCTAATTATGGGATGGCCACCAACAGAGTTGGGTAATGTGCCGTTCCGTTTGGTTTATAACAAAAACAGAACTCTATATGCTTGATAAATGTTACTGCTTGAAGATGTGCAAAAGAGGAATGGATTGTTTTGTAAAACTGAGAAAATAATTCTTTGTTTTCAGGTTTGAAGGCATGCAGGAGAAAGTATTTTTGAATTCTGTGGAATTTTGGAGCTATAGTTTACCACTGTTTTTGAATATTTTCGATAATAATTCTGAAATTCTTTAGTTTATTGTTGATTGAGTTACACTCTGAACTATGTAGAAAAGTGAAAAGTTATGAAAATACTAGGTAGGGAGTCTTTAAAGTTCACTTAAAATAGCTTACACATTTCTAAACTAAAAAAAAATATTGTTACCTTTTTCGTTATGAAATTGTTGGGAGTAATCAATGGAACATAGTCATTTTTTATTTTTTTATTTGCTTCCTGATCAATTATGAAAGTTTCACTGTCTCTCAATTAAGATTTGAATATGTAACTACTCAAGCTTTGCAGAAGTTTGCATCTTATTAGGATGACAATAAGCCTTGAAAAAGAAATAATGATTTATTGTGAAATACACCATTAATTGGTTCAAGTAACATCCACATTTTCACTGAGTAAAATAACAATGCAGTTTTACTCAGTAAAATAAATCTTCGATCATATCACATCATCTGAGACATCTAGAAACAATTGAATGATGTCATGAGATGACAATGATAGCGAAGGAATTCGACTACTACATTCATAAAATTAACGTAGTCTATGATGTTTTAGGAAATATGTTAAATAGAACATTTGAGATTTCTTGTTGAATGATTAATAATGAAATATATTATCAAATTTAATAGTACATTAAACACAATAAAGATCAAAATTTATGATTTGGAATATGTTATTGAAGAATTTGAATATGAAATGTCAGTAAACTGTTACCAAATTTGGAGTTGAAATTTGTCTTTTGATTTTGAAATGATGGATGAAATTGTTTACAACAAACACATATAGCCAAATCCAGAATTCACATTTTTAAATTTAAGTTCACTCAGAAGGTTATCAGTGGACTATAGTTATCATTATTATATGGTTATTAATTGAATAGATATTGAACAACTATCAATATGACTTGGATTTACTATGGTCATAAATACTCAATGAAAAAATCTTCCAGAAAATATCGCAAAGGTGTGTTATTCAGGTGTGTCTTCCAATAAGGTTGTATGATGAGGTTTATATGGCAGTGTTGAATAGTTGGTAATGGGCTATTAGGCCTGTCAGAATGCCCCGTGCTGGCTTATTACCGCTTAACCTGGCTTATCATAACATACAGCACACACAGAGCTGTGTTGCATTATATAGCTAAATATTACTGTCAGTTAACTCGTTTCTATCAACACATAATACGTTAATCTTATCACAAGATACTCACAATTCCCATCATTAGGAGAAGTATAAAAATGTCTTCTCATAGCACACCTTTGCAAAATGCATCCATTACCTCATAAGGGTAAATTTTGTTGTTTTAAGTTGTTTATTAAAAGAAAAAAAGTATTGGGTTCTATTGGATATCATTCTATCTCTCTATCACTCCTTTTTATCATCATCATCTTCATCATCTCAAACATAACAATATTACCTTTGTTCAATATCTAAATACACATATCATGTATTTTTAACAATCAAAATATATCAATCTATTTATGACTTAGTTATTAATGTGCAATATTTAGGAGAATTATGAAGTTTTTTTCTATCAAAACTCTTTCAGTTTCAGACATTGCTAGTTGAAAGCCTTTCAACAAAGTTATAACTTTTTGAAATAATGATTACCACAAAATAATCATGAAACACTATCACACAAAAATTGAAAAATTTGCTTTTCATATCAAACATGAATATTCTACAATGGGATGTTTATGATGCTAAATTGTTGTCATTTTACACCATCACAGGAAAGAAAGAAAACTTGTAAATATAACATTAATAAAAGCATATTTAATTGTTCTCAATTTTGATTTTACTGGGCAATGAAAAAAGATAATGTGCAAATGTTTTGTCTGACATTATTCAAAGAGTGACAATCACTACATACATGATTATCTTATCAAAAAAAATCTCACAAACACATAGTCATGAAGGGATTATAAACTTGACAGTCATGATTTTTCTATTATGATTTACATTTTAACAGCTGCAAAGTTTGCTCTTGATGAGAATAATATGTTTACTCAATCACAAAAGACCCATCAACTCAGTTACAGGGAGAATAAAAAAGATTTTGTAAGGAATTGGCATTTATGACTTGATATTTTTTAAATACTAACTGTTTTGAGTTTTTTTATATGAGAGTATAATGTTTATTTAATGTCAAATATCAATAAAATTAAAAGATTAATTAGTAAAATAAAAATAAACCATTACTTACTATATATCTTTTATCTAAATGCTTTAATCAGTGTTGATAAAGGTCAATTTCATTTACCTACTTTAGTTATATCTTATCATTATTCACTTTTAAATTAAAATACTTAGCATTTCACATTAAAGGCATTGAACATGTTTTAAATATTTTCATTATTTTTCCATTTAATATCTCATCCAAAATATATCTTTTACAGAGTGAAAAATCATTTTATTACTTCGCCTGTTTGAATAAGTTCTTATGTATCAGGCACAAATTTCATGTGGTTATTTTAATGTGAACACTTTTAAATTATTCCAGTTAGGAAGTTTAACCCTTTTTTTAGATTAAAAATGTTACCTTTCATTTATTTTCCTTTTTGTGAGTTTGCTAAGAAGTGTTATAGTGCCTTTAATACACATCAGCAGAAACCTTCAGTAGGTTTGGAAACAACTGTATATGTAGTTCTTGGTGTAGACTAAAATTAAGTCCTTGAAAAAACTTTGCTTGAAACTATGTTTTGTTGAAAATGGCAACACCGTTTTCAAACATCATAATTTTATGTTTCTGTCTTCAATGAAATATTGCATCCATAGCAGTAAAGAAGTTGACTATTTATAAAACTCTCATGCCAGTTTTTAAAATGCTAATCATAGCAGTTATGACAATAGTATCGGAAAATTAGTGAAAACAATGCCATTCTTTCAAGTTTCAGGAATATGCCCTTCGAGACCCCCTTTCCCGGAGGTCGTTACTGATATTTGGGAAGATTTTGTTACCCCTTCTTGCCTCCCATTCCAAAGCTCAGTTATGCTGTTATTTTTCTGATCTGTTCAGGATTAATATGTTTGTGTAGAAAATATGTAGAAGTGCTCGCTGTCTTTATAGGGAGAGAAGAGGCACCTGTTGCTATATGGGCAGTGGGGGATTTATGCTTGGGGGGGGTAAAGGGGTCGTTTGGAGGAGTAAGGGTAGGGGAGGTCGTGAGTGAAAGAAGGGGGTTATCCAAAGCTTCTGATTTAGAACTTCAAATCTGATGATTGCTACCAACTTAAATGTCGGGTACCAAAGAGGCGCTGTTTATGACCCTTTTTATTGGGATGTATAAAATGCACAAAAGCAGGTTTTTAAAACTTTATTTCTTCAATTTTTTACCATTTTTACCAAATTATATTTTCTTCAGAGGTAAAACATCTCACTGCTCAACTGAAATATTCATATTCAAAGATTTTGCAGAACTTCATGAAACCATTTTAGTGTGAACACCTTTTAATCATATGTAGGGAAATGGATTTGTTTAGCTTAACCAAACTTGGTTCCTTGACTTAAGATTTTCTTGTATTGAGTAGAATAGAGAGACTGTTGTCATATTTTTTTGTTCATGAGATCCCTTTATTTCCCTAAAAAAAGGTATTTAAGCTCTTTTAATCTTTCGGGTTTTTTTTTTTGGTTTTTTTTTGGTCTTGCTTGATATAATAATAAATATTCTCTCATTATGGTATGGTTTTAACTAAAAAAAATGACAACACATTAAAACTCATAGTTTATGATTATTCAAGCATCATTTTGTCAAAGATTGAAAGAAACGTTACCTTTCATTCCACAATAAATTGCAGTTTTTAAGTGACATCACAAAACCTCTCCATGATGTCAAGAACAGAAGCGTAATGACATCACTAGCAGTGGCCCTTGTCAAGGATTTTCAATTCACGGCTGAATTTAATTATATGACATCACAAGCAGTGGCCTTGGTCAAAGATTCCCGATTCCCGCCCAAATTTTATTCTCTAAATTTCTATTTTTGTAGGAGAAAATAGAACTAAAACAAATTAAAGTCAATAAGATAGTAACGAAACAGAGAAATCTCAACTTTCAACCTCATGCTATAACTATACTAGTTCAGGGCTAACTGGTATTTTATTGCAAATCACATGATAGTCTATTTCTTAACTGTAAAATCAAAGTTTAAGGAGCTCTTGCTTATTATGATGATAGTGGTTCATATTAAACTATATAATCACTTTGATAATATTCATTTTATAATCATATAATCCATCAGAGGGCCTTCAAAAGGTCTGATCAAGAGTAAATGTAATGGGAATGAAAAAAGAGACACTGGGTTGTCCCTGGGAACTGAGGAAAGAGACATGTACTGTAAGAATATTGTTTGGTTTGAAAATTGATATTTTTTACACTTAAGTCAATGCTTTTAAATAAAGTAGACATTCTCAGACAAAAAAATTCACATTTCTCTGAAGCTCCTTTTTGATATATGATTTTTTAATAATCTTATGAATAAGATGGATGAATTTTTAATGTCAAAAATTTAATTTTCAGGAGTTGAGAACATGAGAAATCAACATTGAAGACAAGAGTAAATAATGATTAATAAACATAAACAGTTTTTCAGAGATTTTTCAGTCTTCATATCAGAATGTATTGATTGACGTCATAACATTTTCATAAGAATATGATATCAGAGCCAAAATGCAAGGCTAGCATATTTACTGTACTTTTCTGACTAGCATATCTTTCATAATCTTCTGTATACCTTGACCCCAAACACATCCCCTGTAAATTACACTTGTAATTAATTTCTGACATTTGTGATACTTCATTTCTGACAGGGGAACATTTTTTCCATCTTTGAGACATTTACTATCATGATAGTGGATATTTTGTAAGAAATTGCACAAGAACATATAAGTGCCTATCTGCCTCCACCAAATGCCACATTGCTATTTTAAAGATAATATATATAAATTGCTCAGCCTTGGATTACAGACAGAGTGACATTACTATATACATTAATAAATAGGAGTTTTGCTAGAAGGCTTGGAGTAAACAAGTAGCATTGTGGCACATACCAGCCCATGCCATGTGTCCCTCCTGGCAGATGAATCAGAGTTATGACATTCCTATCATATCATAATCATATAGAAATATAAGTAAAGTAAACTACACCACAGTTTTTAATCAATGGTGATGCATTAAAAGATGTTTTTGACATTTTATGAATTTTCAAAGATTATGATATCATTTTATAATTTATACTTGTTTATGTTAAGGAACATTTTTCTCAATAATCTTGAAGTTAATTTGACCTTATTCTGTTATTATAATCAGTCAGGAATAACTTTCAAGTGAAATATATCATATTCACTTATTATAATGGATGATTCTTTCATAGATGATGTATCATTTCATAATTTCTACTCTTGTATATTTATTAAAGTTATTTTCACTTATCTTAATTTTTAAATATAACTCAAATTTGACATTCTTCTGTTATCATAACCGGTCAGGAATAACTTTAAAATGAAATACATCATATTCACTCATAATCATGGATGATGCTTTCATAAATGATGTATCATTTCATAATTTATACTTTTGTATATTTATCACAGTTACTCCTAATTTTGAATTTTTAATATAACTCAGATTTGATATTCCTCAGATATCATAATCACTAATAAATAACAGTAAAGTGAAATATATCATGTCAATTCATTATCATGGGGGACTCTTTCAAAAATTATTGTGTCATTTAATGATTTATACTTTTGTATGTTTACAAAACAGTTATCTTAATAATCATAAAAATTCAAAATATAAAGTTTGGAAATGCTTGTCTTTTCATAAGCACTCAGTCGTATCACTTTAAAGCAATAAATCGTATAAAACACATTCTCATAGGGGATACTTTTGTAGATTAAAATGACATTTCATACTTTACATACTATAATTTATATTTGAACTGATATGTCTTGAAAAATATTTTTTCCATTAATGAAATGATACGATATAAGTATGATCAATTTACATATTATTGTCCATAAGTATTTTTCTAGCTTTATGGTGCAGTTGATTTTCTATGATCGAAGGACATTCACTATCCTTAATAGAATACCCAGATTTTAACATTTCTTTTTTCAAAAACCAATCACACCAACAGAGAAACAGCTTCTGTCCATTAAACTCAAGTTGAGTTAGTTCTTCTGTAGACAGGAGAAACTATAGACTCCAATTAGCGTAAATACTGTGCAGAAGATGACGTTTACAACGATCCGAAAGCTCCCATTTCGGACTATCAGAGGTTGGCATAGCACACCATGACGACATTGGACATTTATGATCAGAGTTTGTGTGCTAGGGGAAGACATATCCATACCTATGATGTTTATATGCCTCTCTGCGGTAGACCAAGTGTTACCGAAATTTCTCAAATGGTTGAAATTCGACCTTACATCATCGTGTATATTACGCCACGGTCGTAAATTATCCCAAAGCAGAAGGGGTGCCACGGTGCCGCCATTGCTCGTGACGAGCCTCGCTCTTCACATCTGCAGGAGTAATTTTAGGTCATTCTGCAAATGATTTGTCAAATGTTGGGGATGCTTGTAACTTAACCCTTAAACCTGACATATAGCTCTTTCCGTTTTCCCTTTCCCTTTCACAAATAGGCTTGTGTTTTTCCAAAAAGTATTAAATTCATGTATGAACTTTTTACAGCATGGGCGTAGGGGGCTGTTATGTTTCAAGAAAAAGGAAATATAAAAATGCCTCCCAATTTTGGCAGAAAAATTCTTAGGACAACATCGGCTTTGGTTTCGTTTTCTTTGCCACTGGCTTCCTCTTGCCAAACATTGTGTCACAGTGATAATCATCGCCTTTATTTTTTTGTAGCTTTGGGCTAGCTTGATGATCTTACCAATTTAGTTGGGGTTAGTTCTCGCAGCTGCAACAATACCCCGCCCCCCTCAGATGCCCAGGTCCTCATTGATTTCATTTAAGCTGTAAATTTTGAATAAACCTGGCTTTTTATAATGTCTGTATGCTGTCTGCGATGTACAATATGCATTTTGTAATCACGAAGAGCTTGGGGCATGTATGCCAGTCTATACCGTTAACAGACGTTATGTGATCGGGTTCTCAGATGTTTCTTTCAGAAGCATGACGCGATCTCGGAATAAAGGACGTAGCGTATTTTGTCATAAGCTTATTACAAGCATATTGATACCTATGAACAACATTTAGTTAAGATTGCGATAAAAGGAAAGGTGTAATTGATTTCGAGAGCTTAGGTTAGAATAAATTAGGTGTTGACCAAAGGGATGATATAGATAATGAATAAAAATCAAACGTATATCTACATTTTGTATCATGTTTGCTAAGGGTTATTTCTAAAACTCTTGAAAACTTTATTTTCCTTATTCATTTTAAAGATACCAAGACAGCTAAATGAAATTTTAATTATAATATTTCGAATTAACGTTTAAGAATTTATCCTGGAGGTTTTTCTATTGTTGTTTTTTACTCTACAACTGTGAAAATTTTTTAAATTATTTTTGAAGATGTTTCCAAAATTAATTTTCCTTTATGAATTACTTCTGTAGATGTGTCATCGATGTTTGAAGAGCCTGCAAGAAGCACTGAAGTCAGATTTAATATCTCTTCTTCTGATATGCGATGCGAAATCCTCTCTTTGTATTTCTATGACAGGTTGAAGGATTTTTTGTTTGCGAGTGAAAGCGGTCGTGTCAATGACATAATGCAAATATGGAAGACACTTAGAGAATAAAAAACGCCATCAATCAAATCCCAATAATCTGAATACAATCACTTTGACAGTTTTTGTACAAGTCAGTGGGAATTCCTAATAGTTACTTCAAAGCCTTTACAAAACCAAGTCTTTGATGTAATAAAATATCATATCGTTCTCTTCAGATTATGACACTTTGAAGGGATAGTTTGCAGGAGATTTGATGAATAGCCCGGGTCACGACTTCTTGTATTCCATCAAGGGTTCTGATCCTGAAGGACACATGAGAGGGTTAGGAAGTGCTAGACCCCACAACGCGAAATTTGGCAATATGACTCAAATCAATATTTATGATGCATAGGCCGTCGCTGTCCTGCAATCAAGCTAAAAGTCTCTGACATTTTTGCGAAAGAACTTGACAATAAACTCTCAAGCTGCTTTCAATGGATGAAGTATGAAGGAGAAATGGAACGCGGATTTGACAGACGCGCTGTAATATTTCTCATATCGAACATGCCTGACGAATGTGTCCTAGTCTTAATTAATGAGCAGTTTTGTAATTAATCAGGCTTATTTCGAGGGTCCATGTCAACGCCAAGGAGGACATGCAGTTATCTTCTTAGTTCTGACACTCTGCTTGGAACCCTCGTACTTGATTCTGACAGTTATGACTCTCAACAATCGCCAGATTCCGAGCTGCCCGAGACGACACAAACAATGGCCGCCCCACTCAAAGCTGTATTTCATAGACGGGTTCAATCTAAAGAAGAGACATCAAACATTGCTCAGACATCTGCCTCAATAGACCGCGAGACGCTGCTGTTATGTGGTGGCAGCCATGACGGCCGATTGCGTCAACGTCACCGATCCTGCACATGAAACGGAAGTGACGAGTTGTCTCCCTTGATGGACGGAATATATCGTCTGCTGAGATGGCGTTTGATTATCCAATAACTGATTAATAGTCACAACAAAGAGGTTGTTATCCAGGCTATAACTGATATTAAAGTTTACGTTGTTTTGATAGACATGATTAATACCACAGTTTTCCTGTAGGGGACGGGTTTGTCAAACCGACATCAGATTTCATATAGAAAAAAACGATGATTAAAGATTAGTTGAACCAATAACATTTTCAAAGTTGTCAGACATTAAGAACATTATGAAAATCGGGTTGATGAGATCGCGACCTGTATCATATCCACACAATAGATAAAGGACATGGTTTCTTTGAGCTTTTCTCAATGATTAGACATTAACGATATCAATTCGACAACGTATAAAATTTGAATTTGAAAAGGGAGGGGGGGGGGGGGGGGGGGGGGGGGGATCCGCCACTGAATACTTTCATTGTTTTACACAAAATGATCTGTTCAGTTTACTTGAACATTTCCTCAATCATTCATAATTATTGCCTCTTACATTAAAATAAGTGTAAACATATATGAACGAAACGGGATTCGAACAACAGACCCGGAGAAATGGTGCTACCGCAGTGAGGATGGTAAGTAGTGCTGCACTCTTAGCGTTCTTTGATTTACACCAGCACAGTCAGCCAGAAACAGATTCACGGGAGATGAGGTATTTCCGAGCTTCAAAACATAAACATGCTTTGATTTATCGACAATAAAAGATATTTCTAGTGGAAAAATATCTCTGCAAAAAGCCACGTGCTTGTCTCCTGGCACTGAGCGTTGGCTAGATGGTGCTTTGGCTCCCAGATGTAGAGTGTGGTGAGAAGTGTTCGGAGAACAAAAGTTACAGACTTACAGCACGTAACATCCATGGGGATATGGCCATAACGCCATGTGAAGATATAGAGCGATAACGACTCGGGTTAGGTAACACCTGCCGTTTCCCCGGGTCTATATACCAACTGTGCATTCTGTATATACGCTGTATGTGGCATTTTCATGATCAACTGTTCTGGCTACCACAGACTGTTTCTGAACTGCATCTGATATTCATAGTCTTGCGTTATATTTATAATTTCAAGAGAAAAGTGGTTGGCCTTTGAACTTTGCACGTTAAGGCCAAAACAGTTACTCATTTGAGTTAAAGACAAATGTTATGGATACCAACGTTCTCTTTACTGTAGGTCGCAACGTTTCTGTGATATTTCTTGCCCGTACGTCATGTGAAGGGTAATCGGGGATATGTCAATGAATATATAGTTCAATATATAGAAGCCATATATGAGTTGTAGAACAACTTAGATAATGAATGCAATTCAAGAGATTCTAGGGTGAGATCTTCGGGTTATAGGTTTGTTAACACAGCCAACAAGTTTATTGTAAATACAAGAGATGAACAGTATGAATGTTTATAAACAATGAGTTTGTACAAGATATAGTCTTTGTATATACATATATCTCTGACTTCCTTGGCATACCTCACGACAGACTAAACGAAAATTTGAAAAAAAATATATGACAAGGAGACTGTAATTTCTTCATGTTATCAAGCTGTCAAGTCTTTTATAGTAGGTTTCTATCTTATTTTCAGGGTCATGCCGAAAGACTAATATCACCTAACAAAGGGCAAGAAATAGCCCAGACATCTTAAAAAGAAGAAATTGATATCCATAACATTTGACTTTTACTTGAATACACCAACTTTTAAATGCCTTTCCAGAATCCTATCATTATTTGAGGTTATTAACAATAATTGCATGTTAGGTAACACTTATTGTTGAAAGTCATCCTTTACTTTAAGGAACATGTATTTGCAAATCAAATGGTCATATAATAGCTTAAAATATTCCTTTTCTGAACACTATGTTAGGAGATATTCCGATGCATAACTCTCCTAAAAGCAAACTTCATTCAAATCGATGTTGTCTAGAAAATATTCCCAAACTATTTGAAACTCTGTTGGGAAATTGATTGATAAGTTGCATCTCTTCAGTATGACAACTTACATGTATAAGTGAGGTCGAACACTGCAGTGTGCATCTTCAAGTTCACGGTATTCTTGTTCCACGCTAGTCCTGCTTCATGGCAGTGTATGAAATAACACTTTTTTATAACTGTCTAGATCCTCATTCAGCGAGTCTAGATTTGACTGACATGAAATGGCCTAAAATTAAAATAACACGGAGGTAAGGAAATTATTGAAAACAAACTAAAGATATCTCTGAATGGCATTTAGAAATTGGAGAGATGAAGAATAATGAGATGTCTTTATAAAGACGTTGTTTATCCAAAAAAGTTTCATTATTCTTTATAGACTTAAGATGGTAAAATTTTGGTCTAGTTCCAAGTGATTGATAAAGGGCTCTGAATATTGTAGAAACGTTAAAATTATCATCCTTAAATCTTCAATTTCTCACTAAAGTTGATATAGCTTTTCTATACCAAACATTTACATACAACAATAATCACATTGGATTTCGAGTTTTGTAGCTCAGTGATATTGCTACAGTGTAAACGTTTAAAATTCAGACGATTATCTCTTGTCAACGGACAATCGGAGATACTCTCTTTCAGTACGTCACAAACAGTTGGAAGACAGAATAGACGTTGAAAAAATGCTTAGTTGTCGAAAGAGGTCACGTCAATTCAAAGTTTTATAAACTCTTACAGATTGCTTAGTTTTACGTATTACCAACGTGTTTGAAAGTCGTTTGAGGGCAATGACTTTGCTGAAATTCCCAAATCCTTGCTAATATGTTCAAAGGTACGTTTTTCTCTGAAGTTCCCAAGATAAGTTGTCTGAATGTGAAAGGTGAAGAGGACAACATTATCAAGTTTTTGAAACCAGAGGGACTATCAAACGGTGTCAAAAAGTCAAATCAGAATAAAACTATGGACATAGCTATAGTTATTGGACACACAATTTGATTTAACAGGGGTAAATCTTCTAACGAAGACTAAGCAAAACGGCTATACAGATAGTGAAGTGGATATGGATAGTTCGCGTTTTGAAGGGATGGAGCTTAATATACCTCCCGACTCTCTATTGAATTGCAAACCGCGGAGGGTTGTGTCACAAGGTCAAAATAGAAGTTACAAATAGGTAAAAGTGTTGACAGAGATGTTCACTTTAATGAAAACAGTCACAAGTGGCTGCTAAACGGCTCGATATGCACACTTTCACGTAAGTCGCAAAGTTGTTGAAGGTGTATGGCCATACGACGTTGTTCACTTGACTTGCTTGTACAGCAAGTGGCTGGATGTGAGAAGATGTCTATCTGTGAGAAGATATCAGTCTGTGTATCCTCCTCAACATCACTCCTCTGTGAGGAGTTCCAGTCTTCGACTCACCTCTCCAAGTCACCAACCCTTCTCTTGCAGGAACCTGCGTCCATTGCATTCGGAAAACTTCGTGTCTATTCAAAGCAGCGATAATCGCCGGCGACTTTATGAATGTATTTACCACCATTCAACGTCCATTAATACCTGTCAAGGAGCATGTGTTTACTTCGCGTTATTCAGATATGCTCATTGTTATCGAGATGTACGAATCTGAGTAATTATGATGGGGGCGGTTTGCCTCCTTTCACAGCCCGCCGCCGTCTTTAGTCAATCTGGCTATTCAAACAGCTCGACAAGACAACGCGTATTAAAGTGGAAGGCTATCGAGCTGTCTATGATAATACAGACCAAATATTGAATACATATTGGCGCGGCTCGCCGACTTGTGTGGTCATTCACGGTACGTTATGAGAACACCTAGAGTCAAGGGGAACACTTCTCGTTATCAGCTGACGAGAGCGAGATGTTGACACGTGCTGACACTTAACACGTGATCTGTCAATCACGTGACACGGGTAGCGCTGTTGACTTAAGGTGGATACCGCTAGAAAATTATATACTTTATCTTTTCTTGTCACTTTGCCGTTGTTTGAATACAACGGATTATCTTCATTTGAAAATCTTGAACAAATATTGTCATATTTGGCTTTTTCCGCTTTTGGGAGTTTGGAATCTGTCGTTAACGATGATGCATGTTCGTGAAGGAAAGAAGATGGGTTCTTGCGAATTGAAAGTAGATTTTCTTTTCTCACTTTTAATCTATCGCGGATTAGTGTATCATGTATACCATGAGCGATTGTAAATAAAAACAAGGATATTTTAACAAATAGACATTAATTCCAATTGTTTCTATACAGAAAAGCAATTTTGGAAAACTTATCATTAACAAAAACAGTAAAAAACCTCAGTTCTTTAGATAGATTAAAAAGATGTCTGGAGAACACGTAAATAATGAACAAATATTGAATTAATTCAATATTATGATTGAAATAACGAAGATTGGAGAATTGCTTTAGAAAATATAGTGTCGAATATTCAACTTGAAGATAGCGCATCACAACAGTGCATTATCTGGAATGAAACATGCATGACATATGTTGGAGAGCAAATTTCTTATATGACAGACGAAGATTCCTTTGATAGAAGCATGTAGTTAGGTTGTTAGTTCCCCGTGGCTGTGACTGCCTGCCATTATAGGATTAGTATGAACTTACCCTTAGCGTACTATTCCCCCTGGGACTTTGAGTGGAATTCTTTTTTAGAATTTCATTTGATTTCCAGACTTTACATTGGAATTGGCAAGACATTAGAGGGATTTCCTAATGTTTTAGCATCAATTGGTGCAATTTGAACTTTATAGTTAAGTAACTGTTTACGACCGAGTGTGCAAAATGGACTATGTTTACGTTCATTGCTTAAAATGTAAGATATAGATATCCATCTGGTTTAATTTGAAGTAATTAAAAATGTTTCTATCCTTAGGTTTCCAGTCAATTTGGATTAAGAATATTTCGACGTCTAGAAAATATTTGGATCTTGGATCATTGAGAAGTGTTTTCAATCTATTCATTGAAATTATAGTAGGGCAGCAGTGTTTCCGTTGAAACGAACTTTGACTTGATAAGATTTCTTCATTTCTTCTATTGATGCGTATAGAATTATATTTAAAGCAATAGTATTCCATTGCGTTTTTTTGCTGATGACAATATCGTTAGCTGGAACACTGAATGTAGCGAAGGAACGCTAGTTTTGGAGATAATAGACATTTAAAAAAATAAACTCCAAAGGATAAATTTAACAAAATATTTTATTTACCGAGTATTATCATGAGTTTTTCGTTAATGTTAACAAGCAATTAGTTAAATCAAATTTTAGTTTATAGGCATATAATCATATTATTAATTTAATTATTATTATAATAAATATAAATTATGCGTATATCTTTAGAACATCATTATAGGGGCGATAGCACGTTTTTGGACATTTTCGGCTTTCATTAAATTGTACCCAATAGATATATGTTCATGTTAAATACATAATCTAAGAAGATCAAACATCTCATTTCTCAGAAGAAAAGATCGAGTAAAAGGCGAAAACCTGATGGCGCCATTTTAGTGTGAACAGCTTTAATCATTTAAGGTAGGGAATTAGATTCGCGTAGCTTAACAGAACACGTTACGGTCGTTTAAGGGCTACGTCTTTTGATTAAAAAAGATTGATTTATTTGCAATGAAAACATTTATTTACTCTTCGTGACATCCTTTTGTTTACGTAACAAAATATGCTACTGTCCCTTTAAAATATGTTTTATCTTTGTTGTTTAAACATATAAAAGAAAAAATCCAACTGATAAAGATATCACCGAACCTTGAATGTCCTTGTTTATAACTTCTTTAAATGAATGAAAGGCTTTTCAAGAAGATGCCTCGTTTATGCGGACTGTCAGTCCTAAAATCTCTTCATGAATAATTCAGAGAGAAGACGATAACGAACGGACAGAGCATAATCACATTATTGCGTAACTGAGTCTCCCTTTAATTTCCATCATATTCTCTAATTAAAACGCTCCAGAAATAGTAAAGTCCCCCTCGCCGGTAATAATTAGAATTTCGAGCGAGTTGGTTGACGTGACTGAAATATACACATCAAATTTAGCAATTTAAGAAGGAAGATGGGATGCAACAAGGGCGTCATTTGCACCTGTGGGTCTTTAAAGATTTTATCAAAATTCGATAAACTTATTTATATTACAAGTTTATCTGTGAAGGTTTTTAATAGTTGTGATACCATATGCCCATAAATGACATATCTGTCATCTGTAAATATAATTTTTCCATAAGCGTTTGCTAGTTGACCAAACCAACATTTTGATCAAAATTGATTTGAACCTCATCCTTTTCTAAATATAATTCCATTTTTCTGTTTTATGACATGAAGGCAAGTTACTATGTCTTCTCGATTCAAAATATATCGCCTTTGAAAACAGTCTGTGCTTCCTACATATTGTTTCATCTTTTAGTTAATATTTACGTTAAAGTTATATAGTTGCAATTGAACTTTCTTCTCTTAAAACTTACTTTACCTACGGCTTTGTTACGGTAATTTACTGTACCATAATACTAACGTCATGTAATCTTTACAGTGTATAGTTATGAACACACGTTACCAAAAACAATTTCCCCCCCATGATTTCAATAATCAATATAATAATCCTCCGTTTAATTTTTTTCTGTTTATTAATTTTCACCAATACTCTTTTACGTATAACTATATGTCAGTTGTTGCGCTATGAAATTATTAAAAAATATATTTGTAGAAATAATATGTCAACAACTATACTGCCATTATTCCAGTTAGGGTTTAATGTTTGTTTATGGTAAAAATACATAATTAATCTTAAATTTAGATTTCTTTTATATGCTTATATTGCTCATGAGATTTAATATCTATCCCTCATTCCCATGCTGTAGTTCTCCTGGAGTTTGTTTTTTGCTTGAAAAACATATAACCATATACTAGTTAAAAATTTACATGTTTATGCATTAATGATTATACATTTTGTATACAAGAAAGTTAGAATACTTATTTCACTTAGAATGCCGTTCCATTTGGCTATTCCGTAATGAAATGATTAATGCATTTAGTTTTACTTTAAAAAAAACCTAATTGATAGTGTCCGGGGACAACAATCTTTATTGTTTTGTGAATATCCTGCATTTTTATAGTGTTTTCTATTCCTTCTAACTGTAAAATGTCTTAAAAATAATGACTTGATACCTTGCCACCAGATTTACACACCAGATGAAACATTTAGTCAAGATCAAACACTTCTCATTAAAAAAAGCCATTTTTTCCAGAAGTATCAAGCTTAACGCTACAAAACACCAAAGCTAATGCACGTGCGAATCCGCCGGTAACGTTTGCTTGACAACTAGTTTGAGGTTTTCAGAGACAACTGTGAATACGTTTGTTGAATGATGATCATATTTCCCTGTCCACTACTGATGACCACAACTGCTTGTAATTGGTCAGGGACGACATGGTGGGCTATTTGTCCACTATACAGGGGGCGGATGGACATGGCCAAGGCACGCAGGGTCACACATGGACAAATATTAGTCCGCTTCTCGATGAGCCGCGGTAAATATGATCAGAAAATATCTTCAGCCCTCTTGGGACCCTGGTCAAGAGTGTTGGCAGCTTGCCTCCATCACTTCCCCGGGGGTAGTGCGAGTTGGGTCAAAGTTCAAGCGAATTTATGACCCCTTAATGCTTGCTAAAGGGCCAAGAGTATCGAATTTACCAATAAACTCTCCATGCATTGTATCAAAACGAAAAGTGAGAATTGTCGACTTTGTGAATAAACAATTACAGGTGTGAGCGTTCTGTTTTCATACTTCTAGTGTCAACAAATCATTTGTGTCTGTCCTTCCATCAAAGAAATGAAACCGATTTGCCCTCTTGATACAGGTTTGTCTATAGAGGTTTTTCTTATTTCGTGAATGCTAAATGTTATCTTTATGAGAGACATATACATTATATTTTTGTTTTAAAAAAATAACTGTTAAGGAGATTATTGTTTGTCTCTTGTTTGCTATGTTATTAAACCTACATTCTTATTCTAGTCTTATCAAATTGGAAGATTAAATTTTTATCTTAAATTTGAAATGTGTATGTTCTAATTTCATAAAAATGGAATGTTGAAATTTGAAATTGTTTTAAGAAAACAACTGATAATTTGATGATGCGTTATGATAACGCAGAGGGCTATTCTAATAGGTAGCGTTAAAATTTAATTGAAATACAGTAAGGGGCTGCTGTTGATAACATTTGAGAGATATCAGAGAGGTAGCGTAATACAGCGACGGGTCAAAAAAGTTTTAGGATGTTGATAAAGAATCTGTTTATCCCATATAAAACAGTAGCGGCTTAAGTTAACACAAATCCGCTGGCCCTCATTATCTATCTAGGCATTTCATCCATTTAGGCACTTTCCGGCAAACGCGCACATCGGGGCTTTAACCCATAACCCTCTTCTGAGCCATACAGAATAAAATAAATGTTCAAATAATTCGAGCTTTGGGCGGATTAAGAGCCCGCTTGTGACACTTTCTGCTCGTTTTCGGACCCGAGGAGGCGCCAGTGTTCAGATTTGTTTAAATTTAAAAGAAATGTATTCAATGACAAAAGATGTTTATCAACTGATCCTTTGACTTGCATATGGACGAAAGCACGTTATACCGTATAATTTTCTTTAATATTTCCTATGTTCCTTATATATTGGAAATCTCTAAAAGCTGTCCAGTATAATGAGTATTTGGAGACATCAAACTTGTCAAGCAAGTCACATATGAAATCCTATAATCCCCATTTTTTTCCACAATGGAAATTTTAATTATTTATAATGATAAATGTTATTTTAGTGACATTGCGACTTTAATGCTTGTAATTAGTGGGTATTGAATTCGGGTCCCCAATCAAATCAAATTCAACTAAAATCATATTTCTGTTTCATACGTCGTGTTGGTTCTATGAAATGGGTTCTGTGATGGAGTTTAATTAGAAAAATGTCCTGCCGGAGAGTCTTCGCCTCTGTGTCTATTGGAAGCTCATATGTCAAATTTCCTCAAACTAATAAACAAAGTCGGTGATTTTAATACAATGTGCGACAGTAAACACTAATTTTGATAACAGATCTTGAGGATTCAAAATTAAAGATTTCTGCATATTAGTTTAGTATCGTTTCTGATTGCTAATTAACTGACGTAAATGATGCAGCCGTTGAAATAAAGAAGACAGTAATTTAGGAATTTAATACGATATTTGTTCTTTCTTAACGTAAAACTTAATGTACGCTTTAATGTCATTTTAAAAATCACTCATGATGAACCCGATTGGTCGCTGCTTTAACATTTATCTAAAAAGAGTACATCAAAAGACATGTAGAAAAAATTAAATGTGAGCGAACGGCAAAATCTTATTTCAATGAGATTGACTGACCTTAATTTGACTACGAATAACTACTCTAACACTAAGGGTGACATAATTGACCCCATGATATAGTCTAATAATTAGACTCTGAAATGAAAAATGCATCAATTGATCGAAATATTTAAAAATATTCAATGAAATGAAAAGGAGACTGAAATCAAGCTTTAAAGTCTTATTATAGTCTTGCTCAGGCTTCTACCTTATTTCAGGGTCTGGCCTACAGACAACCTAAAATTCTACAATTAAAGTTAATTCGTGTCCGCTGTTTTGTCGTATAAGGACCATTTAGGTATGAGATATTTTAAAAGTGTTTTATGATTTAAAGATAAAATTAGTCAAATCATTTGAAAAAAAATTTGTTCCCGTGAATTTCTAAAATTTGTCAAAGGGAAGATGAAAGTAACCATTTGTTTAGAATAACCGCGATAATTTCAAATAGTGTTTAATTTCAAACGTGTTCGTGCAACAAAATATCCAAAATTATATAATTTGACGTCATTATCAATGTCGATATCAGGCATGATGAACCCCGTGTATGAAGATTCTAAAGTCATGTTTACGATTTCGTGTGAATCACGATACGATACGATTCGATATATAATCTATTTCACAATATCAATAATTCAGTTTCGATTATTTGTTATTTCGTTAACGCAGTCGTAATTTTAATAGACGTAATTCTTAGGTTGAGTATTGTCAGATTAAACATATCGATAATCGATATTACGATATCACATCGTTTAATCAAGATCATAAACTTGGCCCTGTTAGGGGGAAATATAAGTTACAACAGTAAACAAAATGCTATGTGGAATTTATCTTTTATCATCATGTATTTGTCTAAATTATTCTCCACATAGAAGTATGTCATAGATTGATAACTAATTGTGAAAAACGTTTATGATTACCCAGCACCGGCAAAAACACGTGCACATCTCGCAAAAACACGCGTTCATCTCGCAAAAACAACTGCACATCTCCAAAAAACGTGCACGTCTCGCAAAAACACGTGCACATCTCGCATAAACACGTGTACATCTCGCAAAAACACGTGGATATCTCGCAATCGTTAAGGATGACAAATCAAAATTCATTCAGTTATACATTATTAAAATATCTTACTTTACCAATGCAACTAATAACATGCTAAAATGCTTTTTAAATTGATATAGTAAATGTAAAAAATATTTTAAAATCCTTTAATTGTGGAAATATTGAATTTAAACATGTCCCGAGTAGATGAATGCTCCCGCATGAGTATAACAATAAGTGATAGTTTTGTTACGTAATGACGTATTGTAATAACGTAACGATATAATCTTAACTAAATAATCGATAAGATTATAAGTCACTGTGGTTTCCACTGGAGAAATATTGTGTACATCCATGTGAGCTCTTGAACATTCGCTAGTATATAATATACTTGTATGAAAACATGTATTGATTAACGACGCAATATTTAAAGTAATTTTTTTTATTTAGATTGATAACAGCAGTAAAACTACAAAGTTTAGAAAAAAATGTTAGTTATATTCATATAAATATTGAATATACATTGATAAGAAAAACAAGTTATTACAACAATTCACTTCAAACATATTTCTTATACTTATTTGTCCAAATTTCATAATCTTTTAATTATGTTAATGTTATTTGTGTTTAAATGAAAGTCATCATTTACAGTCCATTGTGTAAATGACATCTGTGAAATTCTCATTGTATACCTCTTGTCAAAATACAAGCGAGTATATTTTCTCTTTTTCCCTGTATAAACGAAGCCAACCCAGTACTTGGTTCAAGGCGCATCTATCAACACACAGATTCATTTAGTAATCACATTTCCAATATTTTATGTCAGAAATAATTGGGGACAGGAACGCCGCTCTATATTGAAATTCCGGACAACTTGTATCCCAAGAGGAAGAAGAAAAACAAGACCGTCTCGGTGTTATTTAGCGCAGTCTGAATGGTGAAGGCTTTTGGTGACGATGTCGCTCGTGGGTGATATGTACATGCCAACGTTTGCGATTTAGCATCTCAGATTCAAAATAATATTCTGTTTATCCAATCTTTTGCAATCCTCAGGGGAGAATGGAGTTTCATTTATTTATTGGGAATATTATTTTTGATCAGATTTTATGCCGTTTGGGACGATTTATCCACGCTAGGATGTCTGCAAGTTGCAACTGTCCTGTCAGATTCGGTTGTCAACGATTATTAAAGAACGTTTACTGACAAGACGATATGTCACCGACGCGGGCAAAACTCTTCCATTTTCCATTTAAGCCGTGCTAGAAGCGAGTAATGAAATTTCATAATCATATGAAGAGTGTGAATCCACTCGTGGGGTTTGTTTTCACACTTCTGGATCACCCCGTCTGGAACAATATTGTCTCGGGATTTAAATGAGACAGTTAGAAATGAGATGATTTTGTTTCATAAAGTACTTCTGATTCTCACTTCAGAAACTCATTTTGAAAGAAAAGCATGTTACATGTGTTGTGAACGAGACAATGCTGCAGGTCGAGTTATCCTCCCCCTTGATCGCATTATGATCATTATGATCATGATGATCACGATGATGAAAATGATTATATCTTATAAATATTATTTTGGTTCCTTGATAGTAGGCTTTCTCATGCTTATAAACCGAAAACATTCTTACACGTTACCGAAAACAGGCTTAAACGTTACCGAAAACAGGCTTATGTGTTACTGCAAAAAATCAACTTATAGATATATTAAGATTTAACACAAGGTAAATATTATGAATCTATGTGATGTATGAAATCAAATAAAGAAGTTTTTTCAATTATATTTGCCTTGTTTAATCTCACCAACTTCTAAATGAAAAATTTCACATTAAGATTCAGTTATTTAATTTAATTCCAAACTTTGTTGAATATTAAGAAAGAAAATTCAAAAGTCGAAAGACCTTGTAATATCCTCTCAAAGCTGTATACATTATATTGATTAACATCATGCTGTACCTTAAGCCTATTAACTCAAAATATAACTTATATAAATATTTAAAGAAGAAGGCTTTTGTTCGAGGAAAAATACGCAAATGATAGGCTAATTATATTCTTTACCTCTTACACTCAAGTGAGCAATGGTAGAAAAGTCCCTTTAAGCAAGATACACATTGTATGCAAATGCAAGTCTCCTACTTTACAACAAAAAAAAGACAGGGAAAGAAAATCAATCCTTGCCGCACACCAGTTATCGTGCGTTTTGTTTGTTTATCAATAAATAATGAATTTTAATCAAAATATGGATCTAATTAGATTAATTTGTGCATGTCTAATATACAATTCAAACATAGCCCCAGGCCAGACACTATCAGAGGCTTGCTAGAAACACGAACGTGCAGAAAAAAAATCGACCTATCCCAAGGATACAAAACCCCAGCCAGATAGGTAAAACTTGAGGTATATCGGACAAACTAGACCCTAGCTAACCAATAGTGTCATATTTCATATTTATTTCATACGCTGTTCGTTTTTATTAGGAGATTGTGTTTTTGCGCTTGCGCAGAGTGAATGATTTTCGGGTTGAACAGGTGCATGACGGGAATGATCTCGTGTCGGACGTTTCTTAGTTCGTCTTCTGGAACAATTAACGCCAAGTTTTTGCACAGACAGGAAAGATGTTCGTGATGAATGCCTATTGAAAAGTCCATTTCACCATTCCGACCCTGTGAAATCAAAGAATTATATCCCAGGGCCCGCTTCTACTGTCGATGATTTCATGTGGCCGTAGATTTATTTCATATCAGCTGCTTTATTATGAATTATTGATAAAGCCTTCCACGTCGTGGCACTGAGAAAATAATCATCCCCTCTCAGTAGGACAAGATCGTCATTCTTGCTGTACGCTTCAGTGAACTCCTTACTGGTTACATTTATAACGATTGTTTCTATTGTTTAAATTACCCTAAGACCTCTCTTTTAGTGTGTATTAATATTGAATGCTTCTTTATAGTTTCAAGTGCTTTTCGTCGTGTTATGAACGAATTTTCTGTAAGAGAATAGAGTGATAATGAGCTCCTCGTGTTTTGAAACTCAACAGCGCCTATTAATTTTGTATATCATTTAAAAGTGAAGCCTTTCTTTGAATTAACGACTTTATGAAAGTTTTTTCCTGAATGTGTTTTACTAAAATTCAAATCTAGAATACCAATATGAGCGATTGTTAATAGGGATCAGATTTTAACTTACTAATTATATGTTCATTTTGAACAGTCTTTGCAAATATCCTGGTATAGCATTTACGTAGATGCACAATATAGTTTATTGTTCAGATGAGGATATTCCACTGCAAATTATTATCATAATATAGCATTTATGAAGATGCAAAAGTTTATTGTTTAGGTAAAGCATATTATTGCAAATATCATAATATATCTATAGCAAATAATCAAACGTTTATTACCATTTAATTCACTCATCTCATTATCAAATTTGAAAGCATTTTGAAGTATAATGTATCAGAAGGAAGAGAATGTTTGACACCTTTATTGTGAATACACACCAACATTCATCTGAAAAGAAATAAACTCGAATTATTTAAAATAACGAAATTCACGTCCAGAAATCTTTGATCATCCTTCTTTGATGGATATACAACTTCTTTATCTTCAGTGGCGACGGTTCTAGTGGCCTTGTCCGTGATGACTTCATCGAAAGGAGGTTGTACACACAAAACTAGTCCTTAATCTTGCAGAACTCTTGCACTTTTCTTAAAGCATGGAGTCTTTATTAAATATTTCACGAAGCACCATCGAACCAAGTCCACTCTGTACCGCTGTATTGCGTGAAGATGGATCAGATCGATATCGACCTTGTAAGCAACCCAAACAAATCTACATTGATGTATTAAAGTTTTTATCAACAGTGCAGGTGTCACTGATTGCAAATCTCAGGTAGGTAAGTAGGTATGTAGGTATGTGATATGCATATGCAAATGACGAGTAGCCGTGAATGGTTTTTGGTGTGTAAAGTTTTCTGAAACTGTTTTTATACTTTTTTTAAACAAACGTTGAAATTGTGTACGAAACTAAAGTAAAAGGTGTGGTTTGTAAATATGTTTGTCAAATCAATAGACAAGGTATCATTAGTGGGTAGTGATTAAGCTTTATTCATGTATGTATTAGTACATCGATAGAATAGACAATACATCATTAATATTAGCAATAACCTTTTAATTTTTTTATTACCACAAAGACAACCATGGTTCATTAGTAAAACACTGGCATATTTGTATTTGTACAAGAAAGTGAAAAGATGTGGTGTATCATCAGGGCTAGCCAAAGGCTATATTCATTGTTCATCTGTAAATGGAAGTGAAGAGAAAATGCTTAGTTAGTGATAGAATCAAATGAGTAGATGGTATATATTTTTGTAAGCAGTAGCCTCATTTTACACTAAGATTAAGTCAGAGATGTTTTACCTATCATTTCAAAAATACTTATAAAGACTATATTTCCTTAGTGATATTAATAGACCATATTTCATTAGTGCTACCAATAGACCATATTTCCTTAGTGATATTGATAGACCATATTTAACGTTTATAAGTACGTAGAAGCGAATAAATTATTATTAATGTTAGAAATAGCATTGTTTTCTATTTGTATTTTCACACAAAAAAAATGATCAGACAATATATCATTATTGGTAGCAAAAGGCTATATCATGGAGGAGCATGGAGAATGCATCATTAGTGAAAGCACAGTGGTGTAGTGGTTAGCATGCCTTCCTCTCACGCCAGAGACCCGGGTTCGAAACCCGGTGGAGACACCAAAAATTTGTGACTTTGGGCTCATCCTGTGTTGTGTCCCTGGGCACAACACTTCATCCACTTTGCAATCAGTTCACCTAACTGTACAAATGGGTACCTGAACAAGGGGGAAGTACGGACCTATACGGTCGCGCGGAGCGCTTGTTAATCGGCGGCACCGAACATACTATCGCTCCAGGGTAATAATACTCATGGCGCTTTGAGCATGCTTTGTCATAGATATATGCGCAGTATAAGAATGCTATTATTATTATATAAAGCAATAACATTTCTTAGTACATTGTGGCGAACAGACATGTTGTGTCTTAGCCTTGTTATTCTTTTTATTAAAAAACACATTTAGACAATAAAGTGGTATAAGATATATATGTTATGTTTTACAATTTTTTAGAATAGTCTACCTTTAATCGTTAATAATTAAATAAAAACAAACAACCCCCTAATGTTTTACTCATGAATATAATTCGACCCCCTAAGGACACATGGTATAAAACGTCCTGTTTCAAATCCATAACGATGTACCTCAAGGCAGTTCAGCTTATATGTATAACTCAGTTCAGTTGCTATTCAACGTAATCGGGTTTGAAATATTCATGAGTTTATCATGCCTCTTGTAAATAAAACATTATTTTGACAAAAGATTTTACAGCTCATATTTGAATAATTATAACCCATGTAGGAGGTTTGCAATTTATGTAAGACTCTGTTTGTTATCAGTGAATGAAATTTGAATACTAATAAAAAATATATATATACAAGTATATAAGTCAGTTGTGTTTGAAATTCGTGTATCCTGTTCGTAATAACCATTCTACTAAAAAATAGCCTATCGGGATTCATTGTTAATGTTGTATTGTCTGTTCAGTTGTTGTCACTTGTTGTCAACATGTTTTATAAATGATTTTCAGTCTAGATCTAAACAAAAGAAAATAAATAGACAAACCAAAGAGATATGGGATGTTACGTTGTTGTAGATGGTTTATAATCTGTGAAACCAGGTAATGAGGAATGGGTATTCCGCATCATTAAAATATTTAGTATCATTAAGACATTAAGACATGTCATTTTCTTGTTTGAATTCTCTCATGTTTCTTTCAGAGGTCCGTGGTTAGAATCCCGTCACGGGCTCTGTAACTTTGTCTGCTGTAGAGAAGTGTTCTACACACAGTCAGGTTTGGATGCAATGCTACTCTGAATTTTAGTGCAGTACCACCCAAGGTTTGCTAGTTCCAGTCGATGCTCGCAGGTTTCACCGCAATACATAGCCACAATAGTGTTGGTGTTCTCCCTGCAATAATACTAGCAGCCGCGATATAAGTGAAATACTCTTAGAAACCCCATATCACCTCACCTCACCTAAGTTTTAATACCGACGAGACTTCTCATATTTCATTTTTGATTTCAGGTCTTGCAACAAATGTATGTATCGAAACAAAAATCACCTACAAATTTTGTTTCCTACAGAGAAATAAACCTTGATAAATGCATTCATATCATTAAAATTATGTCCTCTTATAAACGTATTCCAAAACCATAAACCTCAATCGTTGGTCAAATATGGATATGTTCATAAATCTATATGGCTAATAAAAATAATTACAATTTACATTCATCAGTCACAAATCAGCTCGCGGAGGTGTATGAATCTCGATTCTTGCGTTTCTTTTGGAAAATGTGAATATATCAATTTCAAATAAATGTAAATGACTTCAAATGCATTCTTCTTCCCCAAGCCAGTATTCTTCTGATGTGAAAGTGCATATCCACTAGCTTCACTCAACAGACACGAAGTTGAGACAAACTTCCGGTCTTTGAGAGACGGAACCATTGGCCTAGGATCAAAAGCTGGGAGTTATGACTTCTGAGAGCTCCAATCATCTCTTCCCTTTCCTCCTAAGCTTACAGGCCACGCCGGGCGCCGTGTATATGATACCATATACATGAAATCTTCTTTGTAATGAATCGATGAAATATTACTGGCGCTAGCAGTAGACCATCAGAGCCAGTAGGAACTGGAGAGCGACTACATCTCATCTTGGAGATAGCTTTGGAATTATGAGTCCTGAAATATGAGTCGTATCTAGTGGGGACACGGGATCAGTGATTGTCCCATTGCATGTCGACCCCGGGGTTATGGCAGTCAGCAATCATAGAATATGTGTATGCTCGTTTGTGACCTGCTACCAGATCATTTGCTTGACGTATCTGGCATGATGTGGAGTCAACGTCTGACTATTGCTTGTCGGGCCAATTAATGCGAGGAGATGCCATTGATATAGAATAACACAAATAGGCTTAATGCGCTCTCTGTTCGTTTCTGGCACAGAACTTTGACTTAAATAATGATTGATGCATGGGGTCTTTAAGTCCTCCGTGATTTTTTCATAACGTGATTTATGACATCGCCTTCCGTTGAATAGTCACAGTGATAATTATTCTATTAGTTAACCCCATCGAAAAGATATTGATTACATATAAATCATAAAAGAAAAATTACGTTTGACAAATTCAATTTTAAGCTTGACCTTTTAAGTTGTCAGTTGCAACCAAGGTTTCTTTACTGTCTCATGTTGTTAATAACTAAACTTTAATATTCTCGTTTTTGAAACAATCTAATATTCTTAGGCAGCGGGTTGATATTATTATAGGAAGGAAGAATTACATTTCATCATTGTGTAAGCTAATATTGATTCTCGTGAGTTCATAACTTTCAAGCAAGCAGGAACGAATTTAATTTAAATATTATGTATCTGTCATGACTTTAATTAAATTCACATGAAAAAGATTTGGTTTCATGTATTGTTGGGCCTACGTATCTGATCCACACAATAACTCTCTGTATTGACGTTATTATTACGGCAATTCATGATATGATTTTGTTTCTCGTGTTTGTTCTATTGTATTTCTGGATGAATCTCATCGTATTTCATTACTTTGATTAAAACTTTCCTTGACTTATATTTGATATTAGCGTCATAAACAATCCAGCCGTATACTTATCTACATTTTTATACGATAAAAAATATTGAAAATGACATTTCGGTTTTTAATCTTTTATGCAGGATTTTCCAACATAACGTCCTTGTCTTGACGTCATGTTTAGTAGTTCTATGTGTCGTGAAATTAGAAAACTGACTTTGTATCGAATATTTCTCTTGTAATGTCTCGTCACATTTGAACAAAGAATCTATGTTTGAATTGTTTATTCAAATACTGAATGATTTTTAAGGAGAAAGGGTAAAACATGGAAAGGAAGATCCCCATTATAGGGTCGTTATTACAAGAAAATCTATGGGGTGTTGTGACACGAACCTGAAAATACGATTTCTCAGGCTTTCCTCCGCCTCTCAAACATAGATGATAGATATAATGATGGTATCAGACATTTGCTTACAGAGAATATTAAACTAAGAGTGACATAGCAACAACAAAAAGTTCGTTAAAACTTATTTTTGTATAATATAGTGAAGTTAGAAAATGGCAGAACTACCATGTAAAAGTTCTGTCAGTATATACTTAATGACTTTTGAAAAACCATATGATCATCTTTCTAGCAAGAAAAAAACATAATGACGTCATAGTCGGAAATCCTTGAAATGTATTTTCATGCATGATTTTGACTAAGAAAACAAAGACGTTGTATTTCTTGGCAACTTCAACAGACAACAAACATAATCAATGTTACCAAATTAACAAGATTGATTCACAATACCACTTATCATATACTGATCGTCAAAAAACTCCGTCGATTGCTCTACCATTGATGGCTTGAGAAAATAAGCTTCTTAATTGGCAGTACCAATGTTCCTGGGAATCAAACTCAGGCCCATTCCTGGAGGGTTCCTCAAAAGAACGTGTGCTCGAGCTGTTACTATTGTAGGGAGCATGCCCCGGCTTTTGTTTCCTAATTAGAAGGGGTGTCCATTTTTTAGCAGCTTGTATTGTATTTTAGATTGCACTTCATTATAATAGCGTTTTAATGTGTCAAAAAGACCTGGCCCTCCCAAGAGAATGATCACAAAACTGTCATGTAATTATTTCTTCTAAAGATATCAAACTTTAAAAATGTCGTCTGCTTATTCATATCGGAAGGGCAAGAAAGGTCAGGCTGCACGTGACCCGCGTGTGTCGCGAGCTGTGCACGTGCACTTCATGTTGGACGGAGCGCTCTCTTGCGTCTGTCATCTGAAGTTGGCCGAAAAGTCATCAGTGTCATGTCCACTAGCAATAAGAATGGCAAGAAATGGCACCGCGAGCGGATTAATCAGTGTTTGATATGCAAACATCAATTTCGGCGGGCAAAATCAGTCAAGTCGCGTTTTGCATTGTAGATCATGATAGAAGGAAATCCATAAATTCGGGATGAATAGAGGCCGATTCCCGCTCCGGTGCCCCGTCAATACCAGCACAGTCCGGACCAGTTAGCCCGCGCTGGTATCACGCACACATCGTGAACACTGTTTATTTCATTTATTCAAATTTGTATCTGTTTCCAGTCGGCATAAAAGCTTCAAAATCAGTTTTCCTGTGGCCGTAGCTGGTTATTTGCGAGTCTGGAGCGCCTATAGGACGCGGGCAGCCGGGCGATGAGAACACCGGTCTTACAGAATGAATATCGTCTGTCATATTCAGAAGCAGACGATACCGGTGTTTATGAACGGAAGCTTTAATGACTTGAGTGACATGTTTTAATTTGGGGCCAGTTGGAGGTTTGACCGGCTGACTTAATAATTATGGCGAGGTCGGGACCTCTACGCGGGGTCATCACTAACGAGGCTCGAACGGCAGCAGGAATTCCACAACTCATCGCCCCTATCATATTTGCTATGATTCGCCTTTCCCGCTCCGATGAGAGGCGAATCTCGTCTAATGCAGAAGTATCTTTTCAAAGACCGGCCCGGAACATTAATGGACAAACTCTTAAAATATCTGGCAAGCGTTTCCTTCCAACTTGACAGATGAAATTTTAAAACAGTTTGCACTCCTTTGTGGGGTGGTAGCGTTTGTTTGGGGTACGGTACAGTTACACTAACGGCAATATTATGATACCCTTTCAATAGATAATCTTGAAAGAAAAAATTCACATATCTGTCGATGATAGGAACCAGCGGGCGGCCATGTTTCTCATCGCCAGCAAGCAGATCAAAGAGATAGACCGACACAACACGGGCAACATCACTATAAGAGAAACCCGAAATGTCAAAGCACTCGGAAATACAATCATAATGTCCCGTGTTTACCATCATACATACCTTTATATTGTGTATGCTTCTAATTGCTCTAGTCGGCGTGAACTTATTGTGTTGAAATATCCCATCCTTGTTCCAGACGCGACCTGAAAAGCTTTTTTTTACGCTGGGAAAGCAATGCTTTTTAGTTGGATTCATATAGACATTTGCTTTGTCGACGCGTTGTGCTATTGTGTGAAATATACAGATCTTAAAGCCATTTCTAGCTGCAAAGTAAAATTCGCGGTCAAGCAAGTCGGCCGAGCTTTTAAGAACCATTCTCAAAGAAACTGAACAATGCTTATTGGTTATGTGTTGTTGTTTAAACCATTTCCCAGCCGTCTTATAAAGGTTAGGTATGCGTTGCTGAAAAATAATTTGGACTTAGGCTGAAAGAAGTTTTAAAGAAATAATGCCTATTTAAAATGAATTTTATGCATCTTTATTTCAAGTTGAAAATTTGAAATGTTTTTGATTGATATATAACCAAGGTTTACGTAGCCGTAACTTGCATATGCATTATAAGCAAGCGATAGTCAAGGTAATTCTAATAAAAGTATTTGAATGCAAAGAGGAATTTTATTTCAAGTACAGTATTTCCCTTATGAGAAACCAATACCAGAATTTAGCGTAATTCAAACGAATTATATTAAAGTATTCACGTTAGTTAAATTATCAACATTGGCTATCTGCTCAATGTAAGAAACGTAATCTTCATGATATAAATGAAAATATTAATTTGATGAAATATTTTGAAATCGTATAATGATAATGTCAGATGATCTGACATTGTACGAAGTGTCGGTCCTCACACCGTACTTAACACATAAATCATAAACTGTCAAGCATATGGACACACGATTGCAAGTTCGGATGCAGTTACCATTTTCCTGATCAACATTCTTTCATTCCGTTTGACCTTATTATAACAAATAATTCTAACACCTAGTTCATTTTTACTTTACCTATTAAACAAACCATATCATTTTTTTTCTCGAATGAGGCAAGTGGCATAATTACTATTAAACTGTTTTATTGAAGATGGCTTCAAATTTATGAGACACATTTTTTCCTAACGTACCACGTATTCCATACTTACGTTCATTTCCACCATACACTCGCTATTTTTATCCCCCCTTCCCCCTTCCCCTTCCAGCCCCCATAACAGTTCCCCAAAGCAAGCCAGTGGCATTTCTATTCACAAAGCGCAAACTCCCGGCGATGACATCCAGTAATACTAATTTGATTCCAACTATTCGCGACCCGCGCGCTCACTTGTCCATACTGTTTATACGAACGGGCCAGTAGCCCAAATATTAATTAGCCAATAATCACTCTAAGACAGTAACCCATTTTCTTCACAATTCTTTAATTTAATTGCATAGTGCACATGGTAAGTAGGTTAAAAGAGTTAGTGTTCAATTGCCAGTTATAGTATAGTGAAGGAGAGATATCTTTTTTTATTGTTATTTATCAATAGTGCAAACTTGACAAATGACAGTTTATCTTCATGGATTTTAAAATTCAAACATATCATATTCAATGAAGAAAGCGATTCAACACAAGTTATGTAACTTAGGTAAATTTCATTGTTCAGGTCTACCGTGACATCTATTTATAGTTCACAGATACTTAAAGAGTCTGACCTAGCGGTTACGGTCCGCCATATTGTTTTAGGCGCTGCACTTTTTTTTTACAATTTTATATTTGTATATCCATTCATCTATAAATGATTTTTATTAAGACAAATCAACAATGCCGTGTAATACCGTAGCATGGCTTTCCGTGGCCTTAGCGCCGATGAATGGTTTCACTTCTCATTCTTGTTTTATTTTACCGAGTGGGCGCTCTCATTTCTCAATCTAAATCAACAAAACTGTTGTGATGGATCACAATTTGCATTAGTACAATAATACTATTGCAGATAGTTGGATCCAAAATACAAATTGTTACACCATAGCAAAAACGCTAACAATACTTAAACGTTATATCATAAACGTTATCATAAACAATATCACGGACAAATATGTTTCAACATTGGGTAATTTGAACTGGAGGCAATATAAAAATTGTCAATGTATAAGTTAATCAAACGTAGATACAAGTCGAAGAACTGTGTATCAGGCAGAAGGGATTCAAAAAGGGGAAAGAAAGTATTTTTGAAAATATCAAATAGGGCTTTAAACCGAAGAACGATGCATCTGGCAGAGGGAATTCAAAACGAGGCAGGTAAGTCACTTGAAAACCCATAAAAGATATTCAAACATGGTTATGGGCCTAAGAACAATGCATCTGGCAGCGCCGATTCCACAGAAAAAGAGGACAAACACTTTTACAAGAACTTGTGAATACAGAAACGTCTGTTTGGGAAGTCAACCGGAACTAAATTGCCCACCCAAGACTGCACGCGTTATGATACGTTCCGTATATGCAACGTTGGCGAGCTTGTTTTGTAAATATACCTTTGTATTGTAACAGCTTTTAACTCGACATATGCGTATATGAACAGCTTCTTAAATTCACTTAAGGCAGTTTGTTTGAAGATGTTTTTGGTTTCTGTTGTGTCTTTAAGACCCAATCTGAATTTTGATGATATATATAACTGAAATAAAAAAAATATATAGACAGGCAGACAGACAGACAGAAAGAGACAGAGACAGGGAGACAGAGACAGACAGACAGACGGAGAGAGAGAGAGAGAGAGAGAGAGAGAGAGAGAGAGAGAGAGAGAGAGAGAGAGAGAGAGAGAGAGAGAGAGAGAGAGAGAGAATGAGAGAGAGAGAGAGAGATTTAAAAGATAGTGAGTAAGTTGGGGTTTAACGCCGCTTTCAAGATTATTTCACTTATATCGCAGCTGCTAGTATTATTACAGGGGGAAAGCCCGCAACACCATTGTGGCTATGCATTGCGGTGAAACCTGCGATCATCGGCTGGAACTAGAGAACCATGGGTGGTACTGGGCTGAAACTCAGTGTAGCAATGCACCCAAACCTAACTGCGTGTAGAACAGTTCTCTACTGCAGACAAAGTTGCCGAGCACCTGGCGGCTTTAAAAGATAGTTCTTAGAATTTCTTTTAGTGCGATTAAGGTAAGGAAAACTGAAGAACATAGAATATATAATTTGAGAACCCATTAGAAAACAAGGTGATGCATGTTTCTTTATTACTTCTGTTTATGAATTAGAAAATTTGGTCAAGGTCTGGTTCGAATTTAACCTTAAATTGTAAAACATACGTTGGAGAATTGTGTTCTAAATATTTCAATTTCTCGTCAAATCAATCCAAATAGATTATTCAAATACAATAAAATCATGAAGTTATCGTAAAGTCATCAACGTTTGCTGTTTTCACTACAAAACTGCAACGATAAGAAACTACTAAACTTATCTATATCCTATCTAAAACAACTATACATATAAACGTCTTCAACAACTATCGCACACATGATTGTCTCAAAACTGAAGAAGCACCAAAGCCAATTAAACAGGGAAACAGCACCGCTCTGTTTTAACTAAACTGTTTACACCCGGCTGTCAGTTCAACTCTACCTATCCAAAAGGGCGTAGGTGTATTTAACGCTTCCGCCGTTTGGCGCGTATGTATCTCTTCGCGATGTAGTCCCCATGATAACGCCACCCCTGTGACCCCAGGGCAGGCTAAGTGACGGCAAGGGAGGCGATTAGACTCGGGGTTGACAACAAAATTAAAACTATCTGGATTTGTTTTCTTCTCGAGCGGTACTGACGGCAGCCTGTGCGTTCGTTCGTCTGAAGCTCCTGCGCGATCGAGATGATGTAAAGCTGTCTGTAGACGATTACGACATGTTGTTTTACAATCGTTTAGAACAGACTAGAAACATGAACTATTTCAATCAGAGTTTAACATTAAAGGTCATAATAAGCTTATTTCTTCTCTATATTGACTAAAATTAAAATTATATAGGTATAAGATGAATAATAAAACATTTTGTAGTTGAGTTATGCAATATGCATTTAGATACTTCCGGTAAAAGTATGGGGTTTTTTTCCTCTATGATTGACTTATAAGAGCTATATTTTGATTTTTTGATATTTCTAAAAGTTAATAATAGATTCATATTTGATTTCAAACAGTTTATAATTCATCGCTTGAAACGCAAATTTATTAAAGATTTAAATCCAGTTGTTTGATTTTATCCTGGTGATGTATACTTATGAAATATGAATTATGAATTATTGTATGTCCTTATTAAACGAGCAGAAAGACAAAATGTTTACTCGACATAAATTCCTAAACCAGTGAAGCCAACATGAAGTAAAAGTTTCAAATACCAAATTAGCGTAGATATTCCACAATATAACATATTAAACATTAAAAGAAAATTATGAAATTAGGAAGAATACCAAGAAATGAATAATCATAAACTATCATACCCCTTTAAAGAAGAAGAAGACCTTTAAATAAGAAGAGGGTCTTAAAAAGTTGCTTACATAGCTGTTTTCCCTAATCTCAGTAAAATCATTAAGGCTGATTTGGAAGTAAAAGAAAACTTTAATTCTTAGCAAGACGTGACCCGGAATTAAAAGTGTCATGTCTGACTGGTCATGTGGGTGCACTTGATTGGAATGAATCTGTTTTGCGGCATACGCACACTAAAGATACGCAGACACAGTGCGTGTTGGGGCCAATTTCAGATATCTTGTAGAATTAATTACTGCATAGACAGACCAGAGACTTATCAACGTCTAAATTGCTGCAGAAATTATTTAGTGTGAGAATAGGGAGGGTTTGGCGATGACCCCCTCATATTACAGCCTCCAGGGGTCGGGGTCATAAGAGAGGGAGGGGCGGGATGAGTAAACCAGGGACGGGATTAAATTGTATCGAAACGCGAAAGCAAAAGAATCAATTGGAATTGATATAAAGGTTCCAGCGAAAACATGGTTACCATTTGCAAGATACAGAGCGAGGGAATACTGATAAATGGATCCCCTCCCCGCCCCCTAAACGCTCGGCGCTGTTTGCACTAGCAATAACTTGCTTGTTAATTTCTCCACTGTTTCTAATTTGATTGAGAAAACGCTTGGAAGCCGAGGACAAGAGCCGACCTGAGAACATATTGATACAGTGCCCGGTCGGGATCGGGCAAGATGGAATAATTCCCTATTGTGAAGATTAAAAATTAATGCCTGGGAATACCTAGGAATTTCTACGTGATGGAAGTAATTAAATTTGGGGCTTTCTTCCCGTCTTTCCGAGCAATGGAATTCAATATTTTCTTTGTATGAAGGCGGGTAGTTTCCGGCTCAGACAGCTCGGGTTTCTATCGTACTTCGACCCCGAGTTGTAACTAATGCAACCAATTGAATTTCGGTGTAGTTTCCGATTGACTTTGGTAACTTAATATGCGGCCTTTCGAGCCGTTTTGGACATTTCCGATATAGGAGGCGATCTGCGGAGACGTTCTATCTGAAGAGAAAGGGCGCTTTCTTCACCCCAAGGCTTAGTTCTCAAGACTTTCATCTCCTCTAAAAGAGCCACGATGCTAAATGCTGTGCTCCGTTTTTCTTGAACCTTGCCACGTTGTCGACATTGAGTTGTTTATTAATTATGGGTTAATCAAGGAGGTCAAGCGGGCTAATGCAGGGGGAATCACGGGTGATTTAAGCAAGAATATAGCAATATGCGCCCGCTGGCTCAAATTTCAATATCTAGCGCCTGCCGACTGATCGAGGACAGCGTATCGCGACCAATCGCACTGCGACGAGACAAGGCGTAAAAATTGGATTTTCATATGGTGTCTAAATTTACATTGTAAGGGAGAAGGGAGACGAGTTTTTGAGCGGCTGCCCTCGGCCCATTCACAGTAATATTGTAAGGTTTTAATACAAATACTCGTCAACAGAAATTTCCTGTCCATACCGCATGAGTTGTCCATTGCAGACTGGGTACAAACGTCATTGCTTCTTTAATGTGATTTTCGCGCCAAGTTAGACCCAGCACGCAAGATTGTTACGGCTCTGACGATTTCGCCCATCGCTCGTTCTTCTTTGCTTCTGCATGACAAACTTTTTACACTTTTTCTTTTCAAAATCATAACAACTTGAATTTTGTCGCCTGCTTTCTCTTAGACAGCCCGAAGCATCGAAATAGCGAGAATATGTCAAAAACTGCAAAGCGGTACGACTGTGAACCGTCTGCAATTCCGTCGTTGGGGTTTTATTCCTGTGCAACGTCGGTCTAATTTACGTTTTTATTTTGCGCGTTATTGATCCTGAGAGACAAGACAGTGAATTGACAAAGTGACATTTTGTAATTTAGACAATTTCATCAAGCAAGTTCATTTCGGAGCTATGTTGATTAAAGACTGGGCATTGCGAACTCTGCAGCAGGAGCGCTGCGGCAGAAACCGTGTGAGGAAATTACACACTTGGCGGGAGAAAAAGGTAACGCGGTTATAGAGATTTAAGAAGTAGACAATGAAGAAAAAATGTGACATCGCTCCAGTTTTGGAATTAAAACAAAGCGCTAGGATGATGTCAGGGAATTGAAATTCCTGTCCTAGCACATCAGTTTTTGGAACTAATAACTAATTTGGTTATGTCTATTTTTTCTCTTTTTCTATTTCCCCTGTTTTCATTTTTTTTAAAACTGGTACATACAAATGTTTTTGTTTTAAAAATACGTTATCATTTACCTCTGTAAAATAAACAATATATTGATAAATCACTTACGAATGATACGGTGTTTATTCTCAAAATAAATCCAAAGAACATTCATTTATACATTTTTTAATATCATAAAAATCAATTATAACTTAGACGGAAAGATATATCATGCTTTTATAAAAAAAAACAAAAATCACATATACTCTTAGCAATTTCGAACAACCTATATACATTTCCCTACAATTACAATCGTTGTCACAATAAATATCAAATAGTATCTAAAATTACATTCACACACCACGTAAGTGAAAAGTTAATTCAATCCGGATTAAAGTTGGTACTTCACGACTATCTACGAATCCTCTTACTGATTAATGGGATAAAAACGCAATCATTTATTGAAGAGGGACGAACTTGTCACCCTATGTGACGTCACAGCGCTATCCAGCACCAACCCCTGCAGTTAGTGTATAGCGATATTCTACAAAATGTGCAATTACATGTCCGAATCTCCCAATCAAGTACGGACTCCCAGTTTGATCCTCCTCTAAGCTGTCCCCTGACCTTGCAGGCAGTTCCATTGGGGTCACGCACCCTGGGCACGCTTCGCCATTATCTCATTGTTCGGTAATTATCGGGTGTTTCCGTATGTCAAAACTCGTGACTTTAATTTTCGCCTTAAAGTGGACCTTTGTTACTCTTCGAATGTCAAGTAATTAAATGTCTTTAATGTTGAAAGAGAAAAATCATAATAGTGTAATATGATTATCATCGATTGGTGATTTTAATCATGATTCCTAATTATTAATGACAAAATCGTGTAATTTATTTAATCAAATCAAAAAATAACAATGAAGTGATGATATATATGAAAAGCATAGAATAGTTGCAATCTCTCATTTTCTTTAGTTTATCACTCTTTTGGATACAACTGTAAAAATAATTCAAAGATAAAACTAACTTTTTAGCGCCAATGCACATTTATTGTTTTCTACTCTACATTTCTACTTATTAAGCAGGAGTTATTTAAATTTCAATATTTGAATATGCTAGAACATCTATATGAATACATTTAAAATTTTAAAAAAACGGATTATATTCTAACCCTTTGCTACGCGTTTTTAAACAAATCAAATCTTTCATAATTCTCGTCTTCAAAGAAAGTAAGCTCGAACCTACAAATGTGCGACCTTTATTCACAGTAAATTTGGTAATCAAATTTCCTCCACAATAAACCGACTCGTCATATTCTCAGAAATGGTATCTTTTTCGTATTTGTTATTGTGAAAAAAAGCATAAAGAACAATTTTCTAGTGTAATACAATTGTTCCTGACGTCAGAACGAAGCTGCGTCTCGGGGAGCATTCATTGTAGTCGGCAGTGCTGCAACCGTTGTGGCATATAATACTGATGCATTGTGACAAGATACTGTTATTACATTTGACCTGCTGTCATTAAGCGCCCTCATATAATACATTTCTTTCAAAATATAATATCTTCGTATCCTCGGATCGTTAAAGCAAATAATTCTCGGTGCCCTCTTCTCGCCAAGCAGAGCTAAGGTCGCCCGATCAATTCCGAATGACGGCATTCGGCCGATGTATGGAAACTGGTTGCAGTAGCACTATATATCATGTATGAAATGATCGGCAATTACTCATTTCCGAATAATGCTGTTGAAATGTGCATTAGATCGTGTTTTCCTTTTCATAGTTATATGGCGATCAATAGATGGCCGACGATTTGCCGTTATAGCTAGCGAGACAGTTATGATAGAGCGATGCGATTACTGACAGCCCGTGGAACCGCTTATGGTAGCCCGAAGCTTGCCAAGATATTAAAGGGAGCATGAAAAACTGGCTGCGGTCTACGCTATGAAGGCTTGGATATGATATGACGGGAATGTCACATAGGCGGGACTCGAATCGACAGCATTCAGCGTTTATGCATTCTCGACGTGCTTTTGGGGAAATGTTCAGATTTCATTCATTTCTGGGGAATTGAAAAATGAAATGACTATGCACACGTGTGCTCAAAATGATACATTATTGTAGTGTTGTGTACATTTGTTCAACAGCGGAACTTAAAATACTGAACTTTTTTGTTTTCCATTTTCGATAATATTTGTGTCCAATACTGGCCTACTTCAAATTTTAGATGACGTTTTTCCGAAGAGACATTTCACATACATATTTTTAGTTTTGTTTGTAGTGAAATCTATCAGAATTTTTGTCTTCACTTTTGCTCAGTTTCCCCATATTTTAGTCTAAATATGATCTTTTTATAATAATTTTGAATAACGTTTTTTTTGTTTTCTGAGCATTTCAAATTTTAGACTTTAACTGTTTGCAATTAAAGACATCTAAAGTGAAGCAATACAATCTCAGTATGGCTAATGAAAGAATCAATTTCCCATTCTTGCGTAAAATATTTAAAAGAATCTTCTAGTTAAATTCCTCTCGAGTGTAATAAATGAAAACCTCTCAGATGACGAAATAACATGTTACAAATGAAATGAAAATTGTAATCAGTATAAATATTTCTCACTTGTGTTAATCTCTCGGTGTTTCAGTGGATAAGATGTTGGTAGTTCAGTGAGTGATTGTTGGTTCGAATCCCGTAAGAAACCAATTCTGATAAAACATAAAAATGTACTATTGGAGAAAGTATAAACCAAAATATATCAATGATATATTTGTTCCCTACCCAAATGCTAACGTGCATTTCTAATTTAGGTTCACTATTTCTGTTTTGGAACTGTCTATTGAAACGACAAATACTATGACTTTTACCCACTGGAGTATGAATCAGTCGAAACTCGCGTTGGCATACTTGGCGACGTACGTTGTCTTTAGCAGGATCAGTATTAAGTACCGTAGTTCCTCTTGAAATCATGCAGACACACCCTTTTTCTTGAGAGACGTCTTGTACTTAAGATAAATATATTGCTGAGGCAGTTAACAAATACAAGGGTTATCAAATATTGTATGATTGTATTACATATGAAATACGTTGAAACATGTGACATGTTCCGGCACTAATTATTTAAAGTATGCTTTAAATCGGTGCAATTTCGAAACTGGTATTATGATTATTTCAACCCTTTGCTTTCAACTTCAAAACTGAAATAGGCAGCAAAAGACTGAAAGCTAAGAGTCATAGCTTTAATAAATACTATAATTATAAAAATCTCGATTCCACTCGAATCAAAACGGCATTCGACTAACGACTACGATGTCACCTAAGTGAAGAAAAGGATAATTTGATTTTGTGAAATAAAGTAGAACACTATATATTTCTATATCTTATGGTTTGTTAATCCTGATTGCGAAAAGATACTCGATTTGTAACTTGAATTTTACTTACTAATCGAAAAAACACGAACGTGATAGAAGATGCTGTTTTCTTATTTCAACGTTTTGTTTGATGGCAGAAATAATTATATAGAATTAGAAGGGAAGCTTGTAAGAATAGCATAGTTATTCACAGATGAAAGAGTCCAATACTTATAGGACAGCGACAACACTAACTTCCATTTCCGGTTCTTGCTCCTTCATCCGGGCATCTCCGTGGCGCATGGAGCGGGCACGGGGCGCCATATTGAGCAATCGCAATCCTTTCTGAATTCAATTTTGAAAAATGACATCTTGTGGTGTAATTACTCCGTGCACTATGCTATCTCTTATTGATCTTTGCTATCGAAGATTATTTTTATTTCGTAACACACGCTACGTGACTGTCCAAATTGGCTAGATTGTGCCTGAACGTTGCCTGAACTATCGGTTTTATTAACTAGCGTTGACAGGACCCGACTGATACAAAATAACTTCATATGTGCTCCGCTCGCTTCTTTTTATTAGTCTTTAATATAGAGCCTTTGCGGTGATGCTTCAGAACGACGCGATCGGCTAGTTTAGCCCAACTCCGTCGAAATCAGGAGAAAACAGAGATCTGGGCGCATATAATATTAGGCTGTCGATAATCGTATGTATTAGACGAGCGCCCGTGTCTCCCCTCGGGGCAGATATGAAATTTATCAAATACGTACAATTAGAGGCCGGCATATGATTGGTGCACGGATGTTATTTCATACGATTGCCCCCTGTTGACCGGTTATTTCAGATTTTGGTAATTTGAGGCCTTGCAAATATGATTATAGGGTAACGAGAATGTTATTTCTTGTGATTGCATAGATGCATTGGCATGCCGGATGAATTTCGGAGAAAACATCGATTTCTATGATTTTTTTAGACGCTTTGCCCTTTCAACTGCTCGTTTTGTGAACGACACTACTGAGGGGGTATTTTATAATGTCCGGCCTCATGTTGTCAATTAACTTACGAAAATATTCTTAATTTGGTATTTTGGCAGAAATGTGAAATTATCTATGATTTCATCACCTCATATTCGCTGAAATTGTATGTTATTTGCCTTTCACCTTTCAAAACGAATGCAGCTCGAATGTTTGTCTTTTGCTAAAAAGCAAACTTTGAAAACAACATTTATAAAAAGTTTTGGATTTTTTTTACCTGTTTCATACTAACAACATTTTTGCTTTATTCCTGTTCTAGTCAAACAAGCTCCTGATAATAATTCAATTTATAGAAAATGATTTTCAAATTCATTAGCTTTTTCGAAATTTTATTTTATCTTTGTTAACATTTAGCGTATATACTTTGTCTTGTACCTGATTTATTCAAATAATGGGCATTTGTTCGCATACTAGATGTAACTTTTTTACAAATCTAAGTTTCTGAATGTTCAAGAAGAAATTGTCAATATTCAGAGTAAATTAGAGTAAAGTAGTGGTAGAAAAGTAATTTCATTCTAATTCATATTTTCACACTCTGTAGATATTAATGAACCTGCTCTCTGAATGTTTTCAGAAACGAAAATAAAAAATGACCGAAAATATACACCAATTTTTTTTATCATGATGAGCATACGCAGTCACATAGCTACTATGCTACTTCTTTTATTAAAATAACGCTCTATATAAGTCCTTGATAAAACTTATTCCTTTCCCTTTCAGATCTTAATCATGGGATAATTAACACCGAGAAAGCAGCGCAGCGTCTCAAAGCAAGAGTACCATCAGCATGACCTCTTCACACCGTAGGTGGCGCTACGAGAGAAATTACCCATCATTGTTCGCCGTGTCTTGTGCATTGTTTCAATCACTTGCTGCCTATTGAGAGCCATATTTGAGACTAGCCTTAAAATAGTTTACTATTGATTAATTGGACCAGGAAATCAATTATCTAAACAATCGGATTTGATCGGGGATCTCCGGTCGATTGCGAATAGAGGGTCGGAAGCCACTTGTTTTCTCGCATTTGTAGCAAGTTGAATCTCAAGGAGCTAAAGAAACAGTCGGAGGAAGGCGAGGGATGAACATCTCTATTTTCAATAATATTATCTTTTGTTGGGAATACCTCTTCGGTATTGAGTCGACCGGCGTCAGTTCCTCAATCCCCTCTAGTACTCCTACTTCGGGGCAGTTTTGTAACCCTCTAACTGATCATTTGAACCTCGATCATTTTGAGATTAACTACGATTTTTCTTGTTTTTAAATGATTTTGAAGATTACGAGATGTGAATGGACAATGTGCTTCGTTACCTAGCCTTGGTGTTTGAGATTCACAGAACGACAGTTGATGGAATTGAGATTTTCAGAGAAATAATATCATAAATGACATATACCCATTAAAGTATATTAGTAATGTTTAATGAAAGCAACAAGAAAAGTACGGAAGTGTTTTTTGAGACATCTTTTTTATGCGAATAAGGAGCAATCTATATATTGTGTATATAATAATGTTAACTTCTTTAGTCAATTTTAGAAGATTTAGTCTAATATGCTTATGTCTGGTAAGTAGTAGTTTTACTAATGAAGCTATTGAAAACGAGGATCCAGAAAATGATATTAATATTTCTAAGAATAAACTATTGAAAGAAAAGAAATTCATAATAATATTATTTTGGAATAATAGAATAAAGTATGTGAACTTGGCATTACCTAGGTGTATCAATGTGATGAGATGATATATAAAAAGATCCGATTAAAAAAAGTTGTAGTTTATTCCTTTTGAAAAATTTAGCTTAACTCAAGCTTTTTAAGCTGATGATATCCAAAATACTATAAAGTTCAACAAATAATGTTCTAATATTCGGACATTATTTGAAAGAATGTGAATAAACTGGCTAAATGCTTATAAATTCTAAACATGATAGAAAAATAAACTAAAATTATCATTAATTTATATGAGGTTTTGGAAGACAACCGTTATCGACGTTTTGTATTAGACCTAAATTAAATGATAAAAATTGTTTTTGTTGGGGAAAGTATCATTTGAAGTTAAAAGTGTCTTTAATGGTTCGCACTGAACGTACCAAATCATATCAATTATCGTAATCATGTTGATAGAAAGGTTCAACTCCATTTCCAACGAAAGCAGTTTCATTTTTTGCTTTTGGCTGTATCTTAGCGTCTCAATTAATGAGAACATATTTAGAACGCCATTTCCAATTTGTCCAAATCGGAAAACGTTAAACAGCAGAAACCTTACTCGTACCATTGGCGAGAGGGAGAACGCTTCTGGCTTGACACACGGGAGATGATGGCGAGAGAGGGTCGTTAAATACTGTGTACCGTACTCTCATCAATAAATCTTATTTTAAAAAACTCTCAATGGCGAATCCATGTAAACTCACAAAAACTTTAGGACCATTCCAATAATCGATACCGGCCAAATATCTGGCTGATATTGGTAAAGGAACCAAGATATATTTTTTTATGTAAATCATATACCTTAATCCTCTGAGATTTTGTGTTTAAATCATAAATGTGTCATTAACCCTTAATCATTATTTCATTATTCATGGTCTATATGTATAACGTTCTGAAGCGTATTTATAAAGTATACTCTACCAAAACTGAGGTGCTTGTAAAATTAACCCCAAAAAAACATTTTGAAACGACAAAAATTGAAGTATTCTTTTGCTGGTTCTTCTCGTAAGTATAACAAAAAGCATTATAACCATACTTATGGATTACTCTTAAATAATAACGATAAAACATGTATTCTGTAATGATGAATTCTTTTAGAGTAATCCATAAGTATAGTTATACTGAAAACGAGAAGAACCAACAAAAGAATACTTCAATTTTTGTCGTTTAGCAGGTGAATACTTTTCAATAAATGGAATAAAGATATGAAGGTTGAGCCGGAGAATTGTGCTATACAATTACCACCTTTACCCCAGTTTCAAGGATTAAAGTTTATTGAATGGAAAAAGCCAGCCAAAATCTATATAAAAGTTAGAAGTTAACTCAACAACAGAGTTAAGGGGGGCAGCAGCAGCATTTTTAATGTAAACAAAGTGATCTCACAAAAATGATAAAGAAATGCTATTAATTGCAAGGTAGTCTCTTTCTTATACCAAAAGTAGCAGTTCTCAAAAGAACGTAACTTGATCGCTAAAGATATTTACCTTATATGATTAAAAAGTGTTCACGCTATAATGGCCGCCAGCAGTTATCGCATATTCAATACATGGGCGCTTCAACTGTCATGTCGGCCCATTAACACTGAAAATCATTAACCTATTCTCAGCAATAAAATGCAATGTCAAATGCAAAAAAAGGTGAAAGATTTTCTCAACAGTTTTCAGGACATCTCGATGTTAAATACTAAGTGAAAACCTCTTATTTAGTTCATGATAAGAAATTTCAATACGATTATTAATGATACGAATATTTGGGTGATTTTTAATTTTGTAGTTAACGTTGGAAAAGTATGTTTATTTCCTTTTGAGTATACCTTCACACTTTTGACGGGCTTCTATGTATCTATATTAAGGCCATTTGAGTTGTTATAAACAGGTTCGATTGTACCTTTCCCTGTATATCCATATAAGTATATATTGTATCTGAGCTTTGGGTATACACTTTGCTAAAGCAAGGTCACCACGGTGTCGAACTAAGACAGCGTTATTGATGTCTATCTCCCCACCAAGCGACTTTATTTTCTAACGTCTTGTAAATTAATACTTGTTCAATCGACTCTGACTCTGTCCTTTATATATCTTATCCTGTATTGGAATGAAAGGTTCTCCCATACTCACTTAGGAATTTTATTGACGAATAAAACAAAACTAATAATACGTTTGGAAATGTTTTAGGATTGATGACAAAAAAACTGAGCTTCGTCTCAGAGAGGCCATATACGGCGCCATACTTCAACGATTAAATCCGAAATTCAAAACGATAAAACAGTTGACGAAGCGAGTCTGTTACAGGGGTTAATTTAGTTTGAACTGGTTAAATGTTGAAAGAGCTTATGAATATGTATTTTGTCTTTAATAGGACGTGGGGGAGATATTTAGGTGAAAATTGGTTCTTCTTGTGAGAAAGGGGAACATTAATATCAATATATATTATGAATATGGAAATAATAACTGACTCGCAAGGGTTTCTCCCTTTATAGAGGTTCTCGCCCATTGTTAATCAACGTTATTATATTCTGAATAATTGATTTAATCCATGATGGTAAAAACTGAACTAATTGAAACGCCGACAGATGTCTAATTAATTTGATAAAGTCTGCCAAAACTGTCTCTAACTCTTCCACGTTCAAACTTCCAGTCTCTAATTATTTCGCATTTAAAAGTTCACAGTAAATTCAATTTTATCCGCGAAGCCATCCCAACGCTTTGAACCCATACCTCCTTAGCCAACCCCTTCAACCAAGAGGACGTGACGTGTCGGAGACTGGAACCGGGGCCATAGCTTCCAAACGTTAACAGTTTGCTCACGGAAACATATCACGGACTCCGTGCACAAAAAGAGTGTTTTAATATCAGTGGTTATAATGTATTCCCCGCGTCGCTACTAAGAAAGAATCGTAATCGTCCCAAATTGAAATATTCCGCTCATGATGAACTGATACTGGAAGCGCGTTTCACTTCAAATCTTCGTCACGTCAACGTTGACGTCGCGCTGCGCAACGTGTCTACGTTAACTGCTTATCAACGGCGGTATATAGGCTTCCGATATTTATCTAAATTGTTTATAGGGAATGAGTCGGGAAAACCTTCCCCGATTGCCTATAACTCGAGCTGATGAGCTGTTTTGACGAGCAAGAGGCGACTCATCTCGACTTGGACTTAATGCCATGGAACTTTTTCGCTGGTTCTGACTTGGTGATTTATAAAGATACGGTATAATAGACTCCCTAACGCCACTTGATTGAATTAGTCCTGCTCAAGCAAGCCACCTCAGAAATGACACCAGTCCCTAACAAAATAAAATGGACAATATTTTATTTGATTATGTTAGAAACAAAATATATCACTATTTATTTTTTTGTGGATTCTCGTATGGATTGTGATTATAAGTGCTATTAAGGTTTTTCTCGACCAGCTGTAATTAGATTTATAAAGACCCTGCTGTAGCAATGACAGGAGAATGAGAGAAAGGAACTTTACCAGTGTCTATACAATTAGCGTGGTGCGGAGGTTTTGTACTGTCACATCGCTTGATGATCTGCGCTTCAGATTTCTAACGTGCTTACTTTGATAAAAAATATATGATCCATGATAATCGAATAGTCATCGCCATCACCATCATCATTAACATCCTCCTTACCCCCCTGATCATCATCCTAATAATAATAATAATGATGATGATAACAATAATAATAATAATCACCATAATCTTCGTCATCATCACCCCCATTATCATCATCATAATTACAATCGTTATCGTGATCACAGTCATTTTTATCATCATCATCATAGTCGCTGTCGGTTTTATCATCGTCTTCGCAATCACTATCTTCGCATGTAAATAGCATCATTGAAAACGTAAGAAGTGAAACTCCTAGATCGTACTTATGAACTTCATCATAAACATCATCGGGATTGCTTTTGTTACCATATGTTCGAAACTTAGAATATTGCTTCATCATTATTATTATTGTTCATGAGTGGTCACCAATATGATAAGCATCAGTCACCATAGGGCTGCGTCATTGTCGCTTTAAACTGCTCGTTTTTATCTTTCCAATCATTATCATCATTACCATTATCGTATTTATTATTATTATCATCATCACTATTACAGTCATAACCAGTAACGTCTTGTCGTCATTATAATTTCTCATTATGATAATCAGCATTATTTTATTCAGTCATCATCGTCGTCGTCGTCGTCGTCATCATCATCAACATTAGCTTAATCATAATATTTTTATAACGCTAGTGTAATTCGTTTTCATCATCACCATCGGCATCATGATCATCATTTTCGTCAACAAAACATCCCTGTCGTTGTAGCCATTACTAACTTTACATTTTTAAATGTTTAACCTGAATGATTCCTTCAGAAAACCCTATTTGTAAAAACTCTACTGGTATATGCTATAAGTTTAGAACGCTCCTTCTGCTACACAAGCTTACAATTTGCAAATCAGATTGTATATAAGTATCGATTTATCTATACAACAGCGGTTTAGAACGCTTATATCTTTGTCACTTTAAGCTGTTATTTGTACAATGGAGTGATCTGTTTAAAACTTTATTTCAAGATATTCGATTACTAACAGTGACAAAGTACTACATTTTTACTGGAAAAGTTATTTGAGATGTCTGACTCGTGCCTCAATTTTAAAATAAGAATATATATACCCAAACTTTTCCACTTCGTTTTCTCAAGAAAACAAATTTAAACATTCTAGTATTGATGTTATCCTTCGGAATAGTTATCGACTAGACATTGGCATTACAAACTAATGAACCACTCAGTTAAATTCAAGACCTTCCTTTTTCAATTATAGACTAGTTTTATTTTGCTCGGACTTTGACTATATACCACGGGATGAGTTCAAGAAGACTATAATTCACAGAGATAGTCAAAACAGAAATATCCCTTGGACCATAACCCAAGGTACTTAATTCAGCTCTTCCGGCCAAACGTGCTTACAAAAACTGATAATATCCCCTAAATTAGGACGGGTCTGCGACAAGGGTCATTATTAGTCCGGCGTTATTATCACACAAGGCTTTTATGGGTTTCACCTCATCAATGGTTGTGGAATCAAATTCCTTTTTACTTAACTCTCTAATTTTCAAGAACCTTCCTTTTTATTGCGTGTCTTGGTTGACTACAGTAACCTTTAAGAGTTGTTTTTTTTTATGGCCAATGACATTTCTTTAAAAATGACAAAACACACATCACATGAAATCGATTTGTTTTGAGCACAATGTATCATAATATCAACGTTTATAAATTTGCAGGCGTTTATTTTAAATATTAATTAAAGTCTTTTATTGAGGCGACTATATGTTATGTAATCGATAATTTCTTATTGATTATTGAGAATAAACGCCACGCGTTTAAGTGGCATGTACAGAAAGCTGACATCTTTTGTTCATGTTGAGCATGAGTAACGTGACCTTATCAAATTGTGTATTTCATCAAAGTGAAAAACAAATTCTGAAAATAGTTGGGATGTCACGGTTTCTTAGTTTCTTTGTTTTATATTTTGCAGAGGGTTACACTTAATGGAAAACATATCCTTACTCGATAGCACATCATAAAGAAAGTTGAAATATTGTCACGGGTGTATAAACCCACTCATTAATAACTTAATAATACAACAAGAACATGAAATATAACCAAACAAAACGTTTTCAATAACAATATAAAGTATTCAACACCTGTTCCATTAATAACATCGATATGTGAATCAACTTAGACGTCTTGGACAGTAAAAGAGACAGTTCGATTGTAATTTTGCTTTTCATTGCACATGTCATCAAATGCACCATATGCAATTCGTTAACCCTACAAACCGTAATTTCACTAACGGGACTTTAATTCTCTAGATATATTGTTCGAAAAGTGGGTATCTACTACTATCTCTTGTCATAATTGTGTAATAAATCTGAGCCTTAAAGGGGCATAAGCACATTGTTGAAAGACCATTTCTTAAAAATTTACCCATTGAACATTAGTTGACGCCGAATTAAGTATCTTCATAGCGTCACACGTCTTATTACGCAACACTTTCAACTGTAGTTGTAGAGGAAATAATAAAGCATCATGCAAAAAACACTGACGGCCATTTTAGTGTGAACATCGTTTGAGTTTGGGAGATGGATTTGCGTAGCTTAAATGAAAAATGGTATGTCCTTTTCAAAACTGCCTCTTTTGTTTTCAAACATTTATTTTCGTTTTCGAGAGATCATTAATTTATCTTAAAATGCTACTTCCCCTTGTATACAGTCTAGGTCCTCATTCAGCAAGTCTAGATATGACTGTATACATAAATGAAATTAAAAGCCTGGAGAAAGGTTATTATGGATGAAAGAACAGTCAATTACGTTTGCAAAATAATTTTAAGTTTATCTGTCTCATTGAACGCCTATTTAAACGTCTTATCATGTTCACATAGTATACATGTACACGACTTTGCATGTATTTCTACTTTGCATCTATTTTCCCTCGTGTTAATGATACGTGTCTAGTATCATTACCAATATAGGGTAAAACCCAACAAGTAAGATATTTTTAATATGAGTACACGTGCACATATAACTTTTACCGAGCAATGATTTTTCAGTGCGAATTATCGTCTTTCGTCGTCTGTGACGAAAATGATTATTGTTCTTGATGTTACTATAGCGGGCGGAGAAATCGAACTTAATATTTCCATGTATTTTAAATGGCAAAAATTCTGGCGTTCTTGCAATTTTTTGTGGAACTCTCACTTTCGCTCGGGTGATACAAAATTTCACACTCATTTGATAAGAATCATATGAAGCAATCTCGTCTTACGATCTTTATTTACCTGAATAGCATATCCTATCAAAAACAAACACGAAACTTTGTCACTTCTTAAAATGCAGTAATTATTTATGTTTGAATTATTAAGAGCATTTCAATCGTTGTATAATGCCATAGTTTTATTGTTATACATTTAAGACACTTAATAGGTGAGGCAGAACGATATCACAGTATTCCACGGGGACTTATGTGTGATCATCCGAGCAAAAATGTTTATTGTTTTAAAATGGAAATTGCATTCATCGCCGAATACTCTTAATGTGTTGAGTGGCAGAGAACGCTTTTAGTCGATGTAGACATATTCATTCCAAATTCAAACTATTATTCCATGCCTTTATTATTCATAGTTTTACCAACAAGCGGCATAAACCGTAACCGACTTACCATAAACTAGCTAAAAAGTTATTAAATTTTCAACATTCTGTATCTGTTAACCTCCAATCTTTTTTGTTCATAAAAGAGCGACCCGCGATGAGAGATTATAGCTTATATTTGTTGAAAAACACTTAGCTTTCCCAGGGCTTAAATGTTATTAACAATAGTTTTTTTTCATTTATTTACCAGGTTGCATTGATTTGCCACCTATGTTGTATTATATGAACTTTCAATGACTGTACTCTACATGTAGGTATGTGTACTCACAACACTTGTAATTTACTATATACCAGTGACTTTGCAAAAACGTGTATCGAGTGTATAAAAATGCAAAATGAGACCATACCAGTTCCCAAAGTTATCAGCAATTATTTTTTATGATACAGCAAATACATCATTCCTCTCTACCCCCCCCCCCCCCCCCCCAAATAAAATTGAATCCGCTGACCGAGCTCCTTCTATATACCCTCGTATCGCTAGCTGTCTAACCAGCCAATTAGACGACTCGCATCCAGCAACAGCGGCACAACCCGGATGGAAAATTCCGTTAAGTTCAAAAGAGAAGCTTAAAGCTCCTTTGATAATGACATTTTATTGGCTTAAACAATAACAGGCTTAAACAATCACACCTACGAACATCACACCGCATCAGCCTTACGAGGGATTTGGCTCGAAAGAGATCAGGGTATATGGAAGGAGCTCGATCAGCGGATTCATTTACGCTGATGAAGCAGGATGAGTTATGACAGCCGAATTCACAAATGGATATAGGAAATCGGTTGTGCACAAAAACGGCCATACATTTAATACTTTATTGATTAAACGAGTTAATGATTAAGTATACAACGAGCGAAAGCGAGCTTGATACCAAATCATTAACGAGTTTAATAAACAAAAGTATTAAATGGAAGGTAGTTAGTATTCCAGTACTATCCGCCAACTTAATTCAAGCATAATTGCCAACAGTGTGCCGAAACTAACATATCCTTGACATGGCTGCAATTGTGACGGCGTTGATAACATTGTGACGTCACAAGAACACCTTATTGTGACATCATACATATACGTATGAATATTACACTGCAGTATGTTACACGAGCGATGGTAAATGATAGTTATTATGACCATCTGGTACTTCGTCTTATTCTTACATATTAATGGTCAAAATTACGATAGCAACTGCTGTTTGTGTCTTCATGATGTCATAATTTGAAAATATAACATATTTTCAGAACAATTTTTATGCTTCATTACTTGCAGACCAATCGGTAGTAATACCGAGAGATTTACTTATATTATATACGAAATATTGGTTCCTTTCAGTATCTAAGCAACTCTTACTTTGCCGTCGTATTATAACGTTCAGACTAAAGTATATAGAATGAAATACTTTACCTTGTTAGCGCTTTTATTCAGTTGACCCTCCAATCGGTATCCCCACCCCGGAAAGTATTAATCTAATAAGTCTGAAATATACACGTCCCACAAGAGCTGACCTGTCAACAGACGACTCGTCGTTTAAGTCACTAGATGTAATTAGTTGTGAGACGAACAGCACCTGGGTATCAATCAGCTTAAAGAACTTAATGTCATCTTAAACAAAGGAAATCATAACACGGACGTGAAGATTCGAGAAATGCAATATATCTTATCGAAAAATGGAAATGAAAGGTTCTAAATTCAATTTATTTATTAATGACATTTGATATTTACCTTTATTATAACCTGTATATTTAATACGGTATATCAGAAAAAAAGCGTATTGATATGCTCCAAGATGAGTACGATATTGGTACACATACGTATATAGATATGAATTTTTTTGAATGGTTTATTATTTTTGTTGTTACTGTATTAATTGTTGTCAAATGTGGGTAGCTATATTGATATTTACCATGTCTGAATTTCAAGTCAGCAAAAGTCTATTCAAGCTGGTAGCAAAAGTTTAAATCAAAAGGTATATATTGTAAAGAAGATTTCGGGAGCAAACTTTCCGTAATCAAATTACTCGCGGAGAGTTAATAAAATGTCAAGTGCTTTATTATCTCTGAGCATTTCTCTTGTGTATAAAATATACTGGTTTCTGAAAGAAATGGCATCGCTGGGATATATGATGGAAATTTGATTTCAATAAAATTGAAATTATTCCGCGTTTTTTAAAACAAAAACCATATCCGCAGATAATACATTTACAGTTTTTTAAGCTGTCACAATTGCATTTTGATATGAAACTCTTTTTGTTAAGTCAAAAGTTTGTTAATTTTCTGGAAAAACATCTAACCACGTGACCTATAGCAAAATGGCATTACCCAAAGGGGACATAACACCCTAAAAATAATTTGAACTTTTTATATTTCATTGTATGAATCTTGAAAGGAAGGAACAATGTTAATCAAAGACATTCCTTTCAGGTTTAATCAAGTAGGTTTTGTGTGGTAATCTGTCATATGCTGCTCAGTGGTCTCAAGGGTAGACAATTAGCCCCGGTTCAGATGAATTATTAACAGAGAATATGGACTTAGTTCTCGCTGAAGTCTCGTTGAGATCTCGCTCTCGTGTGAGATATCACTTGGGGATGGTGTCAACAGCAGAAGTGAAATATGAATTTCCTTTATGTCATTCCCCATTGATTTTTAGAAGATCCAACACAGAAGGGGCCCCATTGACCCCCTAATTGGACTGCAGAGTAACCTGCTACCAGAAAAGTGCAAAAGAGCAAATACCAACAGCAAGTTTGTTAGTTTCCAATAGCCCCGCCGCTTGAGTGAAGTTTGGCGACTGAAGTGCTTGGAAATGTTGTTTATTCGCTCCCCCAAACAAGTTGAATGTTGACTGAGGCGACAGTTGTAAGCCAAGTAGGGTCTTCATCCTTCATCTGTGCTCCCATTGGCTGGGAATGTAGCAGCCAAAATGGCGAAAGTCAATGACGTTGAACCACGTTTTGAAAACATTTTTATCGCTTCTTTTTGTTTGAGTGTCTTTTGAAGAAAAGAGTATTTGCTTTGTCTTAAGGCTGTCTTTATATTTGTCCTCTTTCTTTTGTTTAGATTTAATTCAAAAGCTTTTTGAAGGATGGCATTACGAATGATGAGAGGTATACAATATTACTCATTCGTGCAAAGTTTACTTACGTTTATTTCACAAACAGCAATGTAAATAGCAAGTTAGTTACGCGCAAAGCGACATAAGAAAACAATTGTTTTATAAAAAAATAAATGTGTCTTACCATCCTCCTTTGTATTCAAACGACCTCGTCCAACGATCAATGCTTTGGTTGGCAACGTTTATCAAGTGTTAAATGATAACTGATAAGGTTTAAAAAATGTTTTTCTTTTATTCCGATTTTGGTGAAAAATCTTAAATAAAAATTTTAGTCATATATTGGATTAATATTCATAAGACGTTTAAACTGTAAAAATATTAATTAGTGTTAGAAATGAAACCAACCATATGTCAGTGGTAGCAAGACAAAGTGGTGTTATTTCGAAAAAGATTAAAAGTAAAAAGCTAGTAAAAGCTTACCAAATGACTGTGGTTTTCACAACAAAGAAGTTGTTATCCAAATTATTTGCTCGAAGGAATAAGCATGCATATACTTATTAATGTCGTCGCTGTCATGTGTCCTGACAATAAAGAAGTTGTTCTCCAAAATGCATGTATTTGCTTGAAGGCTTTAGCAGGCATATACATGTACATATTAATGTCGTCGCTGCCATGTGTCTTCACATAAAGAAGTTGTTACATGTATCTAGATTTCTAGCTCGAAGGAATTAGCATGAATATAATTCTGAGTACATTACAGATGCGTGTCTTTGCAATAAAGAAGTTGTTATCCAGAAAATCTTACGCGGAGCAATTTTGTAAACGTTGTTTATCTTGATCGAGATGTTGTTATCCCGAAAACCTTTATTTCCTTCACAAAGGCTCTCACAGAGTGTATTTATAAATGCCATGTAGTATTTAAGTAATTCCGTTTTTAGAGGAGTTTTTTTATTCCAAAATATTTTTTCTGTATATATATATATATGCAATATTCACTATTACTTTCTTGATTTATTATCTTGAACCTGAGTGTTAGTAATATATTAATAATCCTTTAATGTGAAGATAGGAACCGTCATGTTTAATGTTATGATTTACTCGCATATTTCATATGTTTATAGTCTGAATTATTAATACACTAATGGGTGTCAATCGATAACATGAATATTGTTCTTTATTTCAATGTGTTTTTACCAATAACTTTCAGAGAATATTGTAAAACAGTAATCACGTTGATTGCCATTCACTGAGTATTTCAAATATCTTGTCAATATATTATTCCCACGTGGATCATAATGTTGATTACTCCAACGGACGTAATGGTGTTATCATATAGAACTAAACATTAACATTGTAATATGTCATAAATATCTCTTTATAATAATATTGTAGTATGCGTACTCTAATGGAAATCATACAAATTATCAGATATTTCATTATTTTAGTAATGTGAACACCAAGCCTTCTTTCTGATATTGTAAATGACAATTTCTATTAATATGTATTTTCTAAACATGGCTTTACAATTATCTTAATGTGTTTCAATGTGTTAATGGAATATAAACCACTATGTCAAACATGAGGTAAAAATGTGACATGTGATGGAAACTAAAGTGGATACATTATGTATTTCAATTATTTTTTAACAGGAACGTGACAGAGCTGTCCAGTGAGAATGGGTACTGTTAGAATATCAATTATAATATTCCGATTAAAATAAGTATGAGTAGTTGAGATAATATATATAAAGAGACGCTATCTATTCAAAATAAATAAAATATGTCATTTATGTCACAAATCTTACGATAAAGGGTTAGTCATAACAAAGAATTGGTGAATTGGTGAAGTGTATTAATCTTATGGACTAAATAGAAGATAGAAAATTAGGATATTTTTTATTTCCGCTTCTTGAAAAAATCACGACATTTTAGAGTATATTTATGTAAACATCCTCATCGGTTGATGAAGAATTATAGCTCCTTTGTTCGGATTTCCAAATTCCATTTCTAAAAGTGTCGTAGGTCAATGTTAAAGTGACACAGAGTATGTTTCAAAATTGTGTATGTCGCTTTATTATTAACCAATACACCACGTGTCCTGCGTAAAGTTCAAGTCATGTCGAAATTATTGTATTTTAATCACTTAAATGCCAAAATTATAATATTTACTTATTTTGAATAATTATCGACAAAAGGCAATTTAGATATTACGAGGTTGAAATTCTACGTCCCATTTCCTTGTATAATACTTAATGTATAATGTATAATGCTTAACACTTCCATACCATATTTGTCGTTGTGTCTGCTGTAGATAAGTTCCGAATTTACGTTTAAGCCATTGACGCGCGTCACTGTCCGGTTTTCGATCACGCATCTCAAGTTTTTGCTGCTTTTTTTCTCACTATACTGAGCTGATAAGTATAAAATTGTAACATTCAGATATACAACCAGTAGTTCTCGTTATTCCTACACCATTTTAAAGTTTTGACATATTTGACCCCAACAACATACTCTGTGCCCCTTTAAGGTCAATGTTAAGGGATGGTACTTACGATGATCGTATAATGCTAAGATAGTTTCTACAATCTAAGCCCTGAAATGTTGCATTTACTAAGAAATGTCTACTGATTTACAGCGAATTGTAACATAAAAAACTATAATGTGTTCAGTACTTCGTTTAATATACCTTGATTGTAGCACGAGTTATAATCAGTAACATTTCCTCTACGAGCATGTGAAAATGGTTTGTGCAAGGTATATACCTTGGTGTGCGGTATAGAAAAGGAGATCTATGCAGTATTTGATGCATGGTCTTCTTTCACAAAGCGCTAAGGTGATCGAAATTCACTAAGGTGACCTTAGTGCAATGATAAAGAATGGAGTTAAGGTTAGCCTGAGTTAGGTTTGCTTTGTGAGAGGAAATCCAGACAGATATATATATATATATATATATATATATATATATATATATATATAAATAAAAATATATAAACAATTTTGGTGCATTGAATTGCGATGGCATATATCAGTTGTCTTATTCATTGTTCTTTGATGTATAGTGAACATCAAAGGAAACACGAAGTCTTCAACTTCTTAATTAATATTGGTAATGATTGTTAAAATTAATGGCTGCTTCGTTTCAAATGTTATTATAAAGAAATTAAATTGTTTTTCAAAATAACCAAACTAAAAGGGCGAAAACTGTTAATAAAACAAAACACACCGTATTTTCTAAACCTTTGTGATTCGCGTTTCTTTGGATGTTCAGTATCTTTTGCGTATTGTCTTCTGAAATAGAGAATTTGCGATGAGTGGATTAAACATAAACATTAAAAGATCACCGTAACCCCAACCACGTCTTAAACGACAACATAGAATCTTAAGCTTGGAATCATTTACCTTTAAGAAAAAAATTAAGTATCTTACCAGATATTTAATAACTAGACGGACAAAAAACTGACATTAAAAGATATCTAATTAAAACCCCGATACATTTCTCCAAAGCGAAAACACATGAAGATGTTTTCACCAATGTCTCCGTGCTTATGAACATTAATACTCAAGAACACAAGAACATTACATGCAGGTTCGTGACAATCATACCTTGGAAGAAAAATTATATTATTCTCATAAAGAAATCAGCAGCGATGTGGACGTCTGTTTGGTTCTGTATATCTCCCCTGGTAGTCATTTCCAAGGTATTACTGCCTCATATCAAATATTAAATATGCAAATGTCGACTAGTACATATAATGCGTGTAAAAACAATGTAGCTACCTGGTTGTCAGGTAAATAACGATGTTGGATGATTAAAAGTGCCTGCTGTAATCTGGGATTAATGTGCATGCATGCATTACTGTACCGCTGTATCATCAGTTTTCAGCACGGTTATGGTTTTACATGCGTTGAATTAATTTGTGAGAGTAAACTTTTCGATTTTTTTAAATTTTATGCATCGCATGGTTTTGGAGAACTTTAATGACGTCTCACTCAGATATGTACATTCACGTTCATTTATTGTTTCATTGTTTTTATCAATAAGTCATAAGTTTTAAGGTTGGAACTAAACTTTGGGGACCGTCGAACGCATAGTACTTTTTCTCTTCCACATATGTGTCATAAAATGACATCAAAGCTAGTGTTTAACATAAGTTTAATACTTCACTTTATGTAAAATAGATAAATATATATCTGAGAGACCTAATTGTCGAAAGTACTTGTAAAATAAATCCTCTTGATCTCCTTTTTCTACAATAAGGCAGAGTTTTTGAAAGAAATCAAAAGAATACCCTAAATGTTTTATGTGTATAGTTTAATTGCTTTTCAAAACGGTTTTAAACCCAAGAAGAAAAATATTTTAGTGTCTGTTCCTTTGTTAAAGAAGATATGTGCAGAGCAGTGTTTCTGTTTATGTAAAGAGGTTGTCCAAAAGCAGAAAATAAACAACTTTGGACAGTAAGCCAAACACAAGTTGGGAGGGGTCATACAGGGTGACCTCCCGATCCCCTTGTTATACACACTTTTAGTGAAATCTTCTTTAGCTGTATCAAACCTCACACGCTGATTGTACCTGTGCTTATTAAAAGAAGGCGACACGCAAATCAATCCCAAATACGTGTCGTGTGAATGGAAATACTCAAATGGTCACGTATTGTGAATGAAGTTTGGCTGCTTCGTGGATCTACTATATGTGGCTGTTGACTCTCTGGAATTAACTGTTGATGTGTAAAATGCTAACATGGGGCTTGGCGAGAAAGAATGGCTCGAACATGAAAGAATGTCGAGAAGTTATTTGTTTATAACGTGTCTTGTATTTTCTCGTGTCATAGAGACACGTTTACAAATTTGCAATGGTCACAAGAAAACAAAAAATAAATCAACATTTTATAGTCAGAACATATGCGAGCCAGTTATTAATCATACAGACGTTTACATGAATTTTAATCTCTGTGATTGAGGATTCCTCACACTCGCTACAATGTTTTACACTAATGCGTATATGTTCTCAATTTTTATATTCAACACAATCATTTTGATGAAGGAGTAAATATGCTCAACAAACTAAGTTAAGGAACACCCTTTTGCGGGGTAAGAGTTTAAAAAAATATGAGGTGCTTCTGTTAATCACATGGTTTTTTAACCTTTATCTTCATCAAAAATATAACACTATATCACTATGATATTATTTCTTAATATATTTTATAACACAGGAATAAGGAATTTGACATATTTCTGTTCTGCATTTCATAACATGAAAATACTACAATCATTCTTGTAATATTTCATCAAAATGCAAACAACATCACATTCGTAAAGATGAATTCTATTAATGTTTATATCAATTGACAGTACAATTTAATAAATTAATCATTTAATTCATTCATTTCGTCATGTTAAGCAATGAATTTCAATAATCATGCTCTTACTCACACATATGCATTGTAGAAATTATCATAACACTTATCAATAAGAACGGAGAATTTGTGTATTTTTTATAAAAGATAACCACACATCATCATGTAGGCCACATCACGATAGTACATCAAGTAAATGACCCTCTAAAGGTATGACGTAACAGAGTGATGACATCATAATTCAGTGATGTCACAGACTGCTTCTGCCTTACTAGGCAGAGGATTAATAGTAGCGCTGTGTTCAGAGATGTTTCTTAAGATGCAGATTGGCTTTGGATGATAACGATAATCTCACCCTCGTGTCTTCTGATGTCTATATATATTTAAAATCGTTGATAAGAGTAATAATATCTATGTCAGTCCTCTGTCATCTACGTCTTTTATAAATCATTGTTCAGTATTTGATATCAGACGAAACTACAGTGAGACGCTTTTATGGTACATTGATTGGTACATTAATCTTGGTACATATTCCTAATCTTGGTACATATTCCTATTACTTACGTTCAATAGCGACACATTAGCGATTCTTAAACGATATTAATATTTGTGAAAGTATCCTGTTGAGCATGAACTTTATCATAAGTGGATACAACCTCATTGAGGAGTGAACCCTTCTTATAGAGAGAGAGATTTTATTCAGCATTGGAGGCCGCGTGGCCCAGAGTACAAATACAAAAAAAATGTACAATTTATACTTATGTTAATGTACATGAACATGTTGGTGTGCGAGCTTAATTTCATACATACAAATTTCTTTTTAAGTATATAGCAAAACCTTTAAGTACATTTTCATTTTTGCAAGACAAAAGTTCAACAAACTTTTGCTGCGTTGGAAACTGACAAAATCGATTTGGTATGAGTTTCGTTCTACTATCCCGAAAGAAAGGACAAACAAGAACAAAATGAAATTCATCTTCGACAGTTCTCAAGTTACAACGTTCACATAATAATTCAGAATAAGAAGTGTATTTGTTCAAACGCATTTTCTGAATTCTCAAATTGTGTGACATGCATCGAAACTTCACAAGTACATTTTTCAAATCCTTATTAATGTCAAAACTTAGATACTTTTCTTGTCCAAATATAGTTTTAAAGGATGAATATGTTTTAAGAAATGTTGATGATTCTATTTGCCCATACCAAGATTGGATGTCTAAATCTATGCAAGTATATTTGAACAAATTCATGAATTGAGATACATTTCCACATTCCTGAAACATCCAGGCATATGAATAACCAGTCTGAAATAGTAACAATCTAACATGCGAAGCCAAGTATCCTGTTGAGCATGAACTTTATCATAAGTGGATACAACCTCATTGAGGAGTGAACCCTTCTTATACTCAACAATACAAGTTAAGGACCGACCCAAATATTCAATATAATACGTAGCATTATAATCATAAGAAACATATAATTTCTCAACATTTAAAACCTGGTGTGGTCCTCAACTTATTTTGTAGAGTATATTATCACGAATACAAAGTTTTGTTATCCTAATTCTGTTCTGTATTGAAGATATCGTCCTTTAATTTTTCCTTCTGAGTTAATCAAATACGCAACATTATAATTCTATACCGTGTGATGGTTTTACAATTCGTTACAGAGCCCTTTACTTTAATACAACCACAACTATAATATATCCTTAGCAAAAATTCAACAATACTTCAATCGATGCGTGCGCATATATTTGACGCCAATCATTCATGGCTGATACTCTTAGTATATCGTGTTGCCTTCAGAAAGGCAGACACTCTATATATATATTCACACTAGTCATACTATCTGTCAGTTAAATTCGTATAAAAACCGTCCACTTTATCATATATCATAAACCTTTTCTTGTTAAATAATATGTTTACCTCATCGATCGAGGAAAAAATGTATATATTTATATTTCAAATAGATACTCTTCTGACTTATGAGATAAAACTAACATGGAAATTGTTGAAAATTGACATCTGATCTTAATGATCTAACCCTTGTACTTCCACCAAACAGGATATATTTATGTTGAATGAACATTAGGAAGAATCCGTTGCCACAGTAACACAATGACGTCATTAGAGAATTCATGACTTCAGAACGTTGTTTCGATTATTAAACTCTTGCACTTTAACCTTTGAGTAATTTAACATTTTTACCACTAGTCTGGACTGATAGAGTATTTATATTTTATTTCATATTTTTTAGAATGCAATATTTAATAAGAAATCATGTAATAAAGTATCATATCTTCTCAGCATATAAACCTGAGATTATACATTAATAGACAACTACCTGTAACAACGATACGAGAATTTCATGTCTTCTCTGATGCAAATATTGTATATTTTAATGATATTATATTTACAAATATTCATTCTATCGTCCTTTTTACCCTTTATTTACAGATAAAATGCCCATTGTACATAAATAAACAATACCATGAGCTATTGTCATACATGACTACAAGATCTTTTACGCTTAAGTTTCCATATAAGACTTAATAAAGAAGTTCGATTATTGGTTTAATCAATAAGCATCATATTCCAATCATTCTCTTTTTAGAAGGGTAAAGAATGAATTAATACGCATCAACCCACACATCAATAAAAATACAATGATAAAACCATTCCCACATAACAGGAATCTACATTAATATACACAACATCTCATATTTCTATCCGCTGTATGAGGGAGTGTATGAATGAGAAGTATGCTCACCGGAAGCTTTTGTTTACTCTTGTTAATCATACCTACATATCTATTGAAACTGACACACGCGACACACCTGTACAGGTATTTCATCAGACGAGTATATAGCTCACTCATACTGTATGTCACCTTGCAGGTGAATGTATCGCTCTGTCTTGGTTGTTGAAATATTTCAAGTATTCAAACACATTGAGGGATTTTGAAATTGCTCTATATATCAAATTTGGCACAAGTATGCTCCATAACTATCTTCATCTTAAAGAGGCTGGCATATCGGTTACAGTCCGCCATGTTGCTTTGAAGGAAAATGACATGAAAAAAGGCGCTGTACTTTTACTAATTTTACAACATTATAAAACTAAACTATAGGTAAGGATAGAATATTCACATATCTACAAATGATTTATATCAAGACTTATCAACAATGCCTGCTAATCCCGTAGCAAGGCTTTTCACGCTCATAGCGCCGATGAATGGCTTCACTTCTCATTCTTGTTTTATTTTAATTGATCTCGTTGTAAAATCTAATTTAACCTAAATGTTACCCAACATGTTTCAACTGGGTTATGTTATAGCCATGTGCTTATCACACACATGTATAAACTGGAATGTCCCCTTGAATTTCGTCAACAAATATTCTCGGATGGGTCTGACCTTTTGACCAGATAAACATAAAGGATGCCTTTTCTTGATAAATAATATGTCCCCATATATTATTTGTTCATTCGAGTTATCCTTCCAGGAATGACTTATGAGAATGAACTTTGACTTGATATCATGCTAATGATTCAGCAATATTGACAAAAAGAAAGCATAAAACTGTCCTTTTGTCTCTGATATGAAATATTATCAAATCTCTAGAATTTTGAAATGTACTGTTAAATATTATTGAGAATTTTAGACCAAAACCTATAGGTTTATGTTTTCCTGAATTAGGTCTAATACTAAGCTATCTTAGCTTCTTACAGATTTACTAAGGTTTCCATCTCCGTTAGAGTGTCGATGAAGAAGAAATCGTTCTACGCAGAATGATCTCAGTTTTATTACCTCTTCCTATTTTGTTTGCTTTAGTCTGTGATAATGATAAACCACGATTTACTAAAATGTTAACCTTCCTGAAATAATCGGTAAGTTTGATAGTTTTATTTTCATAAACCAATTTCCATAAGTTTTATAAATATATGTATTCAGACCCTTAACAAATATACGTCCAGGTATAATCTAATTCAGAAGTGAAAATCAGTCCTTTTTTATTTCCTTTAATGCTTAAGACAAATTTGAACATATTGTGTTTTTCTGGTTTACACATTACTCATTCACGTAAGACGCAATACATCCATATAAATTTCATAGCCTTACAAATACGCATATTGTTATTTCCTTTACAACTGACGCGGAGATATGAAATTCAAAGAATTTGTCATAAACTATAAACCAAGAAAACACATCCTTCTGCACTAATACGCCCAACAGGATAAGAGAGATGTTTATGTTTTATTTTATTTCAATATGTGCCATCAGATTTGAAATATGACCCATACAGAACCCAATCCTAAGTTGCCTGTCCTGGCACCCAGTCAGTGATACCCTTGTTTAACCATTTATGATCTTTAAGTCAGCAAGAGAGATATTTGAACCATAAGTATAGATTTTGGTGAGGGGTAGGGGTTACAGTTAGTTCTATATGAGTAAACATCCTCTATACTGGATGTAAGACCACACACATTGCCCATTAGGGTTTTAAAACGGGATATTTGCCATTTTTCCGTTACAGATGTATGAAGAAGGCACCGCGTCACATTATCGGGAGATGAAGCACGTGGGAGATGGGCGATATGTATAACTGGTGATGAAACTGTAGTGATGTGTGTTGGTGATGGGTAATGGCCTCTGGTATACCTACGATAAAAAAAGTCGGGGGAAACTGATTTTATGAAATAATAGTTACAAAAATAATGATAAAGCCATATATCAAATATAGGAAATGATCTCATATGTTAAATTTTCAGCATCCTTAGTATAGACTTACTGTTAAAAAAAAAAGTTTGTAATAAGATGAAAATATGACATGATCTGCATGAAACATGGTTTTGGTGGTATCAAATGAATATGACGTTTCTTGGGGTACCTCTGCATATCTGTATTGAAGGTTATTACGTAGATTTATCGTTAATTTAATAACACTTCCTTAATGAGTAAAAGAAAACTTAAATTGTTCAAAATAAAATTATCATATGGAAACTTCAAGTCATTTACAAATCAGTTATGAATATAATAGAATATAATCTCGTATAAGACGTATAAACAGGCTTTTATAAGCTCGGTTTGTGAGGTCGGTGTTATGAACAAGAAATGTAATCATCTCATTTTTCTTCCACTCCAAGATCTTAAAAGTGTTTAACGTTTGCGAAATTCTGCTTTGTCGACGAATATTGTATCTGTTATATCAATCAAAGCAAAAGTTCCTAAATTTTATATTCATTCTTGCTTCCGCTTGCATTTAATAATGTGAAGCAAATATGAACAGCTGAAGAGAAAAGCTGCATACCATAGAGTTATGTAATGCAATATAATACAGTTTCTCTACGGCAGGATACATGTGTAAAATGTTCATCTAAAACGGTTACATGTGGATCAAAGTCATCCCATCATGACGCCTCGTACACGTGCGTCGACAATGCCCCATCATGAAGTCTAATACACGTGCATTAATGTCACGCACTGACCTCTACTCTTCGCACCTGGGCAATTATCCATAATCACATAAATATACATACCTGCGATGTATAAATGTCCTCCCAAATAACCCAGGTAAACTCGATCTGTTTTCATTTGCTGTGTTTGTAACTCGAGAGGGGGACCTAAAAAGGGGGATTACAAAATATGGGAACGCACTTCACCCGAGCGTCGGAGGGACAGAGGTATAATCGCAGCATTGTCAATTGTAAATATTCACATAAATAATATCCGCATGAATATCATGGACATTCCAATGACACTCGCTATTGTAAGATCGCGTGACGGGAAGCTAGAATCTTATGTTAATTCAAGCGAGCATTTTCAAACTACCAGACTCTTTCATATAAGCAGTTGATAGGGAAACCTTATCAGTTTCAACGTAACAGACAGTCTTTGTCGGCCATATTAGTGATTCACTGGTTTGCAAACTTAATGGTATGACATTGTTCTTTAAGAATCAACCCCGTCCCCTTGTGCAAGACAGTTAAATGTTTTGTTCTCGATGTCCTTTGGAAAACTCGTTATGGATGAATCTAAAAAGGTGAAATGACAATGATTGAAATTTGATACAAGTGACTAATTTCATATTGCACGTGACCTTGTATACAGAGTACAATATCATTAATCAAACCCTCCCTCATTGATCTATACTCACTGAGAAATCGTGTCATATAATGTTCCACACGATGCATAAATAATGATTATTTAGGTGGCCCCTAACTTTATTTGTTGAGTATATTTAGCTTCTCATTGAATTCTAACATATTGCGTGTGAAGATGTATACCAGAGTCTCCAAAATTGCATATGGTCGAATCAAAATCATAACAAGATGATATATAATAATTATGTCGTTTGATAGGAGTATTACGCTACTCTTTCAATTCTAAAAAGATTTTTCTTGCACATGAAAAACAATTTATCCTTTCTTCCCACTTAAATTGATCTAAGTATTTTCTTACATGCACGTGTCAACATCGTCTTCATACCAATTGTTCTAATTCAGAGATGAAAGTCCAATTATTCATTATTTATATATTCTAAAGTTAATTCTTCTTAATCTCCATCGACTGTCTCTATCGGTTTCTTTACTCTCTTTATATGATCCATCTTGTAGAGTCATCAATATTTAATTAATTTCTTTATTATATTATACAGGAAAATACATGGTAAAATGCTGTCACGCGTTCCGGTTGATACTAGTATCACAATTCACAAACACATATAAGAATATTTATGAACTATTGTGTAGTTTTATTTATGATCACGTGACGTTATGTTCCGCTTCGCTGAACCCGTTAATGCTTTGTGTGTGGCTTTATGGAGTTTATTATGAACCAACTGTTTACATAAACAATTTCAAAGAGAAGCTTGGGACATCGAGGTTGATAATACAAGAAAGATAAAATTTACGAATCGATATTTCGTAATCAGTTTATGTCTAAAGACACTAGCTTCGTACCTGACAATCAAGGGGGGGATACTTATCAATATTTCATTATGAATTATGCGGAAAAACTACGTTGGTACCTTTGTAATGAAAAATTAAAGAGATTTGTATACTCTGGGGATGGTCCACCATTAGTTGGTTATGCCCATTCTGTTGTATGATGTTCGTTATGATGCAAACAAATATTAACTATACATGTAAACTGAGACAGATAACTGGTCATTTTTAAGACGCTCGTCACGAAAAATGCTGTATCGTTCCACATGGGTTCTTCTAATACATCAATTGTTTCATGTTTTCTTAATATGCACGTCAGCTATCCCCCCGAGTATCTATAGTTTCATATTCATCTACTTTGAAAAGATTCTTATATTTGCATCTGTTCTAATCTAGGTTTGAGACTTCTTCACGTTGCCCATCAAGAATTAATACACTGGCAATGTTTTCTTGTAAAATGTCTATAGAATTTTTATTTTGAAAAGGTTGATGAGACAACGTTGATTCTTCAGAGACGTTACGACTTCTATGTCTTAAAACGTTTAATATAAAAATGTTCACTTTATCACGTGACTTCTTGGAGCACGGCGGTGTAGTTGTTAGCATGCTGGCCTCTCGCGCCAACGGCCCGGGTTCCAATCCCGGTGGAGACACCAAACAATTGAGACCTGGGTCATACACTGTGTTGTTTCCTAAGGCAATGCACCTCATGCACATTGCACTCAGTTCAACCTGAACAAATGGGTACCTGAACACAGGAGAAGAATGGATCAATATTTAATGCTTCACAGGCAACATCGAAAGTTAAATTTATTAGGGTAATGATACAAATGGGTGCGCTTACAGCATGCAAAGAACCTGGGTAATGTGAAATATAAATGAACTATTATCATATGATCATTATATCTTATACAGAAAGTCGACTTCGTACACACTCTTGAAAGTCAGTGTGAGTTGAGTGTATTTGTCTTTTGCAGGAAGTACCTGGAATATGGATCAATTGGTTGAGCTTTCGCTCATTGGGAACATCGTTTGATTCCTTCCTGCATCGTACCAAAAGACGATGAATGAAGTTTGCCTCCTTCTCTGGTGCTCAGGAATCTAAGGATCGAACGTCATCTGGCCGTGGACCGTGGTCGTTGAATGAACTTATATCACAAACCTCTCTTTCAAATCTTTGAATTGCGGACAATACATAATATATACACTACAAGAAAGTAAAGCACCATCCCAATATTCAATATTAAAGTATCATACGGAAAATTGTATATACTGAGGAATATCTTAACAATTTAAATCGGGGTGGTGCTTTACTATTTTGTTCAGTATATATGTATGGATGTTATGCTTTCGCATAAAATATCTTCATGATCATGTGTTTTGGTATAGATATATAACCATAAACGTCTTTGATATATCTAATATGTATGATATACCTTATATATATGATATATCTAGTATATAGGATATATCTAATCTGTAGGATTTATATATATTCATAATATGTATAGTACATTTTCTAAGATTTACTTCCATTCAGTATTACAATATAACTGTGTGTCATTATATAAGTCAATCAAGTTTTACATATACATTGTCTTGATATATTCAAAATAATACATCAGGGTTTAATTATGTATATATGATAGCCCAAAGTTTAACATAAAGGGATAATTCTAATTCGAAAATTACATTAACATAAATACAATCCGATTCCACTTCATTATCATTTCCTATTTTTACCGACTGCGCTTTACGGAGTTCTCAATGTGCCAGTAACCTCGAACCAGATTTTAATCGACACAGACCATAATCAAAGGATGAATTTTTGATTATTTCGTGAGACAATAGACTTATGTTGCTGGCCCGACAGTCAAACAATTGCTCCGCCTGATTCGGTATTTATGAATCTGTTTTTAATCTATTGTTCTGAAAGAAGGTTCGGAATGGAGGGATACTTCCGCGGTGATGACGAAATGATGTCAATCTCTGCTATGAAAGACAGCATGTCGCCCGAGAAGAATTTCTTTAATAAGATCATACCTTCATGTAGAAGATAATTAAACTCTGTTCCAAGTTGTCAGACGTATGCACTTTTTGCTGAAATAGATACCATGTAGGTATATAAAAATTGTGAACTCGTGTTTAATTGAAAAGGGGAGTTCTTGCAACATTTATAAGTATGTACTTTTTATCTGTATGAAGTTATCAATTCTTGTTAGCAACTTGTAATATTACATTAAGAATTGGTAGCATGTAATGTATTATTGTGTTTATTATAACTCAAGTATACCAATGATTGTGTAGGCTGGATGATAATGATATTAATGTTGATGGTGATGTAGTGATGGTGGTTTTGAGGAGGAAGGGGTTAATCCTTCTGTTGTTTGAGAGGTGATGCCAACTGTCTTTGTGATGGTGATGATAAAGAGGATAATGATGTTGATTGTGATGAAATAGGTGATGATAATAGTGATGGTGTTAATGTGGATGGTTTAGTTGGTGATGTTCATGGTGATGCTGTTTTTGGTGATGTTACCTATGACGATGATACACTTGGATACAATTGTGCTGATTACTACATGATGATAATGTTGATACTGACGATGATGTAGTGCATGGTGATGGCAATGATGATGATTAATGTAATGTCGATTGTGATGTTGATGGTGATGATGTTGATGATGATGTTTGTTGACAAGATCCATTGTGAGATTTAAACCCATGATCTCAGATTTAGACCTAAAAATACCAGCATTTGATGTCCGGACGTAATGCCCATTCAACCAACGGATGCTTTGCCCATGTGTAACTCCGTCCATCCACCTGTGTGTATGTATTGACATATACCAAGGAGGAGCCCACTCCCTCGCCACCCGTGACCTATGTATGAACACAGATAAAACAAGCCATCACCATCAAGGGACGAATGATTTGAATATTGTCATCCACAAAGATCTACAAGGACCTAACGTGTATGTACATATTTGTCAATATAATCCCTCCTCAAACCCGGAACTTATTCGGCGTTGCGTTAATCCCCAAATGCTACAGACGTTAGTCGCCCCCGCGATATACCTGATTCATCCAGGTACAAAATCTCTTTGATAGGCATTCTAGAAGTTGATGATATGAAAAGTAAAGACCATTTGTATGGATAAATCAAGATAAATAAAGAAGTTGTTTATCCATAAAAATTGTCTTTACTTTTTAGGTACAAAATGTTTCATTATGAAACAACAATGCTTTCATATTTCTTTGCATTTGACTTAAACCTATTCTGCTAATCGTTCAACACCTCCCCATATCCTCAAATAAATAGAGGATATTTGACATTTCTCGTCGAATACCATGGATATCTCATCGAGTGAAGTAGAAATCTATATTTTCACGAGTGGCGTAGCCACGAGTGTAAATATATGATTTTCTACTTCACGAGAAATCTACAATTAAAAAGGAAAAGTCATGAAAAATTTTATAATGCACGATCAAGTTCTAAAAGACTTATTTAAGAAAGGATAGATAGTAAGGATATAAAAATTTACTAATTAATTATTATTATAATTAATTATAAGTTACATCTATTTTGAATTTAAGTAAGTGCCCCAATCTTAATAAGAATCATTAGAACAATATGTACCAGCCGCGACTGGAAGTGTACAATTTTGTTTTGTTTTAAGAAACCAAATGTAAATCTTCTTCCGGTTTGTTGCATAAATCATTTTTATCCACATATCTTCTATTCAGATGTGTATATGCAAACTTTTAGTTAAAATTAAGATAAAAAAACTACTTGTTCAAGAATTATGATAAGTAAAAACATGTGTGAAGTTACAAATGTCGTTTAGAAATGATACTGTGTGGAGGTCATTTTTTCTTAAATACTATACACATGGGAAATTATGTGTCACCGAATGACTTCAAACTGACAGAAATATAAGCAAGGATCTATGTTACTGTCTGCCAATTAGATCGGCGTAGCAATACGTCGAGACATAATAGTTTTGAAAATATGAATAATTTTTGTATTTTTGTCGTTTTTTATTTATAAGGATTCTAAGGCATCGAATTTACGAAGTTAAGTATTACAAGACCCATAACTGTTACCAAAATTGATAGTATTCAAAGTAACGATACATTGTTGGGATTTGTTTACGATTTGATTGATGATTAATTCAATTAGAATATTTATAGATAAACAGTACGTTTCAACAAATTTGGATTATTTCTTCTTTCAAATCTAAACAACTGCATATATAAAACCACAGTCCGCGAAAATTATATGAGGAAAAGATTTGAATAACCCCTAATTGGACAACAATAGGGACAAATCTAAGTTAATCTAGATGTAAGAGACGGTAACAGTTAGCGGTTTTAAGGTAAAACATTTAAGGTAATCGTAAGAAAGAGGAGGCTTTGTGGTAGGGGACGGGAGGAGTGGGGGGGGGGGGGGGACGTGAGGGTGTACATGTTCATGCTAGTAGCATATGTCATGTATGATAGAGGGACCGATTTGAAGGATACAGTTATATATATATATATAGGTACAGACAGTCATAGGCATAGGCAATAGCGTAAAATATATTGATACATTGGGGGGAAGTTGGGGGAGGGGGGATAATTATAGGCTTACAGGTATGAATATCAGTGATAACTCGCATGATTGACGGAGGGAGATGCGTTGAAGATGGCAGGGGTTGGGGAGGGAGGGCTGTAATAGACCATGCTAAGTGCCAAGGTGGGGGGGGGGGGGGGGGGGGTTGGGTCTTGCCAATTCGCCAGCTGGGGAATATTTCTGTATGGAGGTGGAATGCGAGATAGATTAAGTGGCTTCTGACAAATGCGCTATATAGCCTGTGTTGACTAAAGCAGACAGGCCCGTCAGCGTCAAACTTTCATAGCCTGTTTGTGTATCACCCGTCAGCTCGCATTTTGTCTTATATTAATCCGAGATGAAATATTCGACAGTTGTATGTATCTAATTAGCTCCGCATGGCGTAGAGGTATGGGGTCTTATCTCTTATCCCCCCAAAACGCCCCCTCCCATATACCGCTCCCTCCCTCCCAAACATCTGCACGACTCGTAATGTCATAAAACAAAAATCATATAAAATTATGGCCGGACCACCACCTAGTCGGCACGGAAGAGAGAAGATGGAGAGGATGTGTGTTGCAACGTCCCGGCCCCACGTGTATGCCTGCTAACTAGCTATTGGGGTAAGGGGGGGGGGGGGGGTGGAGAGGGCAGGGATGAGTGGAAATAGGGTAGGGGTGAGGGAGGTAGATGTAGGGGTGGTGATTATGTCTCCTAACTAGATTTACAGGAGAGAGTGGTTCAGGACGGGATGGGTGGTGGTAGGGGTTGGGGATCGGTGGAGGTTATGTCTGATAACTAGATCTGAGGGAGAGGGTGGAGAGGTAGGGGTGGGGAAGGTTGAAGTTTGGGTGGGAGTAATGACTGCTAACTAGATCTAGAGGATCGAGTGGGGAGGTAGGGTTCAGGGCGGAATGGGTGGGGGTAGGAGTTTTGTAATGTCTGATAACTTGATCAAGGGGAGATGGTGGAGAGGTATGGTTGAGGGATATGGGTGGTGGGCGGTGGGGTTATTCTTGCTAACTAGATCTGGGCTAGAGGGTGGAGAGGTAGGTTTGAGGGAGGGAGAGGGGTTTGGGGTGTTTGGCGATGGGGTTATGTCTGTTAACTAAAGCTAAGTGAGAAAGTGTAAAACAGGGGTGAATTGTGGAATTGTACGACGAAACAATATGATCTTCTAAGTTCATTTTCTTCTAGTGGAGTCATAAAACATTTTTCATTTTTTGACAATCCAACCCAATATACGTTTTTGAATCAACTGCAACTCAGACAATTCATCAGCTGATCTATTTTAGTGCTAAAATATTACACCAACGTAGAGATTACACAACAGTGGCCATTGGTTATTGAGTTCCTAATATGAACTTTTCAAGTGGGTTCCCTCAAACGAAATTATTCCGACGTTCTCATTTCATATAAAATCTCATACTTTACTTAATCTTATCTTCATTGTTGATTAACTCTCAATTCCAAAACGAATAAATCAAAAAGATATTAATCCCATGTTCGATGTCAAAGGTGAACAACGAGGAAATGGTCTGAGAGAGAAAAACATTAACGAGTAGAACGTGCCAGAGGAATAAATTTATTGTTTGCCATCCCCAGGAGAAACGAAATATATCGGATGTTTGTAATGTTCCAGTGCCAGGCCTAATGTCTAGCATTGCTATATTTCATGCTAATAATCTTCTCTCCCTCCCCTCTGAATCAACCCCCCTGTTCCCCCAATCACTGTACCCCTCCTGGAGGCTTCGCCTTCCATCATGATTTCTCTCATTTTACCCCTCATCATCTTTGCCAACCTCTCTAAATGTACCCGCCATACTCATCATAAATAAAGTAGATTAAAACGTTGCCCCTGCCATCCAAAATGAAACTTTACATTTATGCATGTTTAGGTTGAGATTATCAGCTTCAACTTTACTCCATCTAATCCAAATTCATACAAATCTGTATTCATCAACTCTTTATCATTAATAATACTAGGGTGAGATCATCCTGCATCTTCAGAACTCACCCTCCCA